>LT669791.1:45691888-46891888 GCA_900128785.1 Arabis alpina
CTTTGACATTTATTAATTTCATTTTTAAAGTTACTATGACTAACAAGAAATCCAATAATTAATACACAATATGAT
Organism: Arabis alpina; assembly: GCA_900128785.1. Classification (NCBI taxonomy): domain Eukaryota; kingdom Viridiplantae; phylum Streptophyta; class Magnoliopsida; order Brassicales; family Brassicaceae; genus Arabis; species Arabis alpina. The sequence goes on from LT669791.1 coordinate 45,691,964, forward strand.
AAATTGTACTTACAACAATTTTGTATTTTTTAATTCTTTTTCTTCTCTTTATATATATAATCTAAATCTACTAAAATATTTTTAAAATATTAAAGGGGTGTTATTCAGTGATGAATTTTCATAGAGTTAAAATATAAGCATAATTCATTATTATTTAATAAGTAATTTTAAATTTTATTTTAAAATTTGGTATTATTGGATATGATATTTTGTAATCAACGTCTTAAATATTTCTAAATCTATCATTAAAATTCAGTGTTATTCAACATTAATATATTTTAAAAATCTTTTTTTAGTGGAGCACTTGTGAATGGAGATTATTATAGAAATTTTTAGAATCCACCAATATAAAATCATCAAAATTTAAAATTTTGAAGGTTAGAAAACTTTCGATTGAGTCTAAATCATTGGTTCAGTAACACCCCTAACTCAATTAATATTACAAAAATCTTTTTTTTTCAAACACTCCAAAATTATTTATTTAGTACTTTATATTTTATAATCTTTTATTTTTGTTCAACACATTCTTCATTAAATTAACCTTGCATCGTACAAATAGAGAGAATAAATCATCCTCTTAAAGTTCCAAAACATAATTTAAAAGCAATACAACATAAGTTAGATGGGTTATCGCAAAAGATGTGCGGCGGATCCGAGGACGGCCTCAAATGCGTCAAGATAATCTTCATGGCAAAGCCAGAAATTTAGGGTTAGCCACTTTCCAATGTGACTTTGAAGACGAAATCCTACCTCCAGTAATCGTCAAGGCAAAAGCAGTTGTTTCTGTTGACTCGAAAAAACACTAAAGAGCACAATACATTGAGGAGATTCATACAAGATTTTCGAAGTATGCAAGGTAATCAAAGCTAGATTGTTTGAGTTATTTCACAAGAATTAGTAATATGATCTACAACACATAACATTTTGAGGGACCTGAGTTTTGTATAAAAAGTGTTTTCTTACTCTATGGACCACGAAGGTTGTAATAAATCTTATCCAAAGAAATAGCTAATGAAATAGGAGCCAATTTTCTCCACGTGAAATCTCTCTTATCAAAATTTTGAGTGTTTTCTTTTTTGCATATTGAACATTTTTTGTTGTTGTTGTCCATGTGTAGGTGAGGGGTTTTCATTGGAGACACTAAAAAAGATTATAGAAGTATTTATATTAATGAGGCTAGTCTTTTAAAGTGAGATAAATGGGTCGAGTAAAAAACAGCCAAAAGTATTTTGTTGAAACCAAATATTTGTGGCATAAATAGAGTTGAGAAGCAATCAATATGTGACTAAGGTCTCTCCCTCCCTCCGTCAAGCTAACACGATGAAATGGAAAATACATAAAATTAATAGTTTAGGTTTGAAAACTGTGATAATTATAAAGCAAAAAATATTTGTCTTAAACTTATACAAATGAAGTTTTATGAGGTACACCATAACTGATAAACTTATACCATTACAAATGTTTATTAACTTTGTGAATTGGAAGATGAATAAATGGCAAAAGTATGTTTTCTACATATTTGATTTTGTCTAACGGTGAATTTTCTAATTTTCACAGAGAGTCGCTGACATCTTCTAAAAAATTTGTACATTTTTTCGAGTTAAAAGAAAATCCATAGATGCGAAATCGAGTAGTAAAGAATGAAAATGAGTTGACAGGAATAACTCGTCGGCAACGAGAAACATGGCGCGGAGGATGAGCGATGTTGCTCTGATGGGCATCAACAAGTATCATGAAAATCTCGGAAATACGACATAGACCTCGGCTAATAACGCTGAAACTGCGGCGAATATGGATAAGAGATCGAGGAAGAGTTTAGTTTTATACTACTGATGTGGAGTGTATATCTCTCTTATATATATCATATTTTACTATTTTTACTATCTGTTTTATACGTAATTATTAATAATTGATTTGGTAATATAAATAAAAGTTTTTTTTTTAGTGTTTGCGTGAGCTGAGAGTCTTATTAGAAAAATGGAGTACATTGGACTTAAAAAGAGGAAAACAGGCTTTTTTAGGAAAACACAGATTCTGCCCATCAAATATTTCGCCTATAAGTAAATATCCCAAACGTTGGATTAAGCTAAGGTTTTAAGACAAGTTAGAGAAAGATCTGAATTTCAAAACGAATATTCATTCAACCAAATCCGACGGTTAAATCTCAAGATATTTACAATCTACAAAAAATCATTCGAGCAGATTTGACAACCAAACCGGTTCCGCGACATTCATCGGGTGACCGATCGATCACAGGAGGTGACCAATCGATCACCTAGGTAACCGATCGATCACCGCCCCCGAGAAGAAGAAAAATTCTGATTTTTGATATCTTCCTCCATATCTTTTTGAAGATTTGCCCTATACCTCAACCCTTAATATATATAGAAGATATTAGCCACAAAGAAGAACGCACAATCACATAGAGAAAGGGAAACATTATAGCTTGATAAATAGAGTTGACACTTGGGTAATCAATCATTGTTTTTCATTTGAAGTTGTTATTACTACATAATCTAAAATAGCTAGCTAGAGAATGATCTCAATTTTTTTTTTTGGTCAAATGAGAATGATCTCAATTTGGGTTGCTTCATAACCCCTTGTTAACCCTTTCGATCCATTTTACGTGAGCTCGATAACATCGCCTACGATAGTTGTGTGGTGAAGTTGATTGAGTATATCAAACCTACACTGAAAATTGCATCCATACTTTGAAAAGTTGCCTACGATATTTGTGTGATCATCATTCTAAGGATAGTTGACATTCCTACGAGAGTAGAATCGTCATACAATAGTGTTTTGAACTCGTGAGCATATTTGAACCCAATACTTTGAAGAGCTTAATCCATAACCCTAGAGAATTTCTTAAAACCCAATGTTTAACTAATTGAATTTACAACCATGCATTATTTCAAATTAATTAAAACCCCCTTTTCGTTTTAGCTTTGATTCATTTTCTGTTAAGTTGAAGCGTATAATTGGTCTCTGTGCTCTTACAGTTTTAAATTGATTTTATTTTGGGTAAAACTTTACTTTCATCACTCTCAGACATGAACCTATACAGTATGTCGAGAGGGTTATTCCAAACTCCAAAGACGCCGAGTGCTATTTGAAGAGTCTTGTTTTATAGACTTACGTGAGACCAACGTACGTACAGCCGTCATATAGTTCATAGTATATCACCGGTTAAACAATTTTTATTGTTTTCTCTTATGTATACGGTAAACTATTGATGTGTTCTTTTAGTTTTAATGTTAAATGTTTAGAAGATACATGCGGTCTAAAATAACAATGATCCACACATTTCTTTTTGTTAGCTAGATGCGTTTTGGTAACGGTTTTTATTTTAAACTAGGATATAAAATATTTATCAAGTAAAATCTATAGAGATTTAGTTAAATAGTCCATTGTAATTACCGATAGATTTTTTTTACGGAATGTAAGATCAACTTTACATATTTAAATTTGCGATTGTTTTTTTTTTGTATAATGTGTTCTACCAGTAAAATAATTGAAACCAACCAAACATATTTTTTTAAATATGCGGAATATGACTGAAAGATACAACAACAGAAGATTGCATATATAACCAAAAGCTTGTCATCAATTTCCAATCTTATAAATTAAATATTATTTTAATGTTTATTTAGTAGATAATTTGTGTTTCAAATCTGGAACGAGTTTCACCCCTTAGAGCCATACCACCGCGAACAAGTACTTCAAGTTCTTCTTTCCATGGGGCATGCAGATACTAGGGACATTGCATCAGTTGTACCAACTGAAGAACCATCTTGATTGGATATGATCTCTCCACGTCATAGAATTCCTCTTCAGAATCATTCTCATATACCCCGTTTGAAGATTTAGCCTCATTAGTTGAAGGTGAAGTTTTCAATTTTTGAGCTTCTTGCCCGTCATTTGAAGAATCCTCTTTCTTTTTGACAAGTACACTCATCAAGTCCTCAATTGCTCGAAGAGATAGTCTAATCTCAGTCCATATCTGAAGTGACAACAACTGCTTTCACCATTTAAAAACCAACAATGGCTTATGACAGAGTGAGCCTTTAGACATCTCAAGCATAAAGATTGTGGAGATAGAAAACCTTGTAGATGTTGACCTATTCTTGGTATCTTTGCATATGAGGCCTCACAGAAAATCCATAAGCATCCCTGTTAACAAAACCAACCATAAATCAAACGAAAGTCTCCGTAATTAGTACTTTATTGCAATCCATTGAAACAAAATTGCATCTTTGATAAGCCATCAGAATTACAAATTAAACATTTTCACTTGAAATCAGTTCTCTGAATTTTTCTCAGACCCAAAATGTCGTTCTAAAGACCCTCTTCACTAAGAATTACACCACTTAAAGAAAAATAATCACCATGTTACAGGACAATCGTATTCCAGAAAACTAATATGTAGTTTAAATCAAGATCAATGATCAATGTTCCAACTCTTAGAAAAACCTAACACAAATTTGGACTATAACGAATGTAATTGAAGACATAATCAGTAACAAAAAAAAACAACTAGTAATCATAGAAAACCTTAAATGTAGTAAAACAGAAACAGAAACACAAATAGCTAAGCAATGTAACTGACTTAGGCAATACCTCTTATGATCATATGCGAAGAGATTTTTTACAGGTTGGAAACACATTTACGTGATAATCATTCTCTAAAGCTGAAGAAGAAACCAAGTTACTGAAGAAGAAGAAGCTCAAGCATTTTTTTTTCTTGCTTTAATGGAGGAAGAGAGATTATTGGCTGGATGTTTTGGAATTTTGGGCCTCAAAACATTATCTTAAAACGTGTAAATCAACAGTCCAAACCAACATTATTCCGTGGTTAAAAGGAATAAAGCTTCTCCACTAAAATTAGACACACTTACTGCAACTCTTTTTAAGATTTCATATAACTTATGAAATTGAGCCTTTGATCTCTTTTTCAATTGCAATTTCTAGAAGCTACAACAAGTGATTCTGAATCCTACAACCTTGTAAAAAAATTAAAACTAAAAGCTTCAGTTTTTCAGCATAATCTTTGGTGGGGTCTCAAAGCTGATTACATCATATGATTCATAAAACATTATTCGTAAAGATCATTCATTACATTAAACCTAAATTTAATCACTAAAAAAAAAAATCAAATGAAAAGACATTATAGGTCCTTAAAAAACATAATAGGTCCACTTTATACTAGTTTTGTGCCTTTCATTTCCTGTTCGTAAATAATTAGTAGTTTTCATACTTCCTGTCTAGATCTAGATCTAGTTTCGCTTCGAGGGAATGGTCAGATTTATTGGTGAATTTCATAGTTTTGTTTGTGGCTTTGATCTTCAGTTGTCGGCATCTCTTCACGCGTTCGGTCTCTACAGTGGTGGTGACTCATGTTTCTCAGATCCGCGAGTCGGTTAAAGAAGCTTTCAGAGAAGTCTCACACTTCTAGATCCGGTTCTTCCTTAAGATTTCCAGCTGTTTGATCGGTTTGAGATGGTGGTGTTCTTCCTTCTCGCGTTTTATGGTCTCTGTTTAAGGTTTAGTACGCCGTTGTTTGTTTCGGCTTACTTTCCGGTGATTTCAGCTTAGCTTCGCTCCTTCGATTTGATAACAGTTCTTCAACTGGAGTTAGAGCTTTTGACTAATTAGTTATCCCTCTAAGCGTTCGCTTTGGTGTTAGTTGATTAGTTGATTAGGCTGATTTTCCTATATTGCTAGGGAGTTTGTTGGGTGTTTGATGCTCATTTGTTTGTTGGGTTTGACAGTTGCTCATCCACGATAAGCGTGTTTTAAGCAATAGAAGGAGTCTCATCTTTTATGGAAAATGCCATGTTTAGTATTTGAGTTATCATCAAAAGTATTTGAAACCCATCTTCGGTGTTAGTTGTGCGGGAATTCCTTTCAATATTTAAAAGATTCGATCAAAATTGTAATAGTATCCTCTTCTTGTGGTAGGTGTGGTTTGAGACCAATGTGTTCTTTTTATGGTTTATTTATGTCTCTTTTCTGTAGTGTATCTCTTATAACACTTCTATTTCAGTATAATTCCTCAATTCCAGTGGAGAAAAAAAGTCATCTTTATACCGGTCAATAGAGATTTGGTCATTTTCTAACCACCCGAGTAAAAATAAATAAATACAGAAATTTTGTAATAAAAGAATATCAATACATATTTCATCGTTTTCATGTATCCAAATGGTCATTTCACGTATCAAACTAAAGTGTTTATTAACTTTCTTATCATTTGAGTTCTCTCTTATCAATCTTTCGATTATTTTCTCTTCTGTATACTATATAAACTATTGAAAACAGATACTAAAAACAAGATCTCTTGCCAGACCTTTTCTGGTTTGCAACTTAGTCTCTGGGAAAAATGCCCTGTTTTGGCATGATGATTGGTCTAATTTGGGTCCCTTGATCGAAATTTTGGGTACCACTGGACCTCGAATTACAGGAATCTCGTCCATTGCTACTGTCAACCAAGTCTTGGTCAATGGAGTTTGGGCAATCCCCTCGAGTAGGAACAGTCTCTGCATGTTGCTTCGAGCTTGCCTTCATCAGGTTCCGGTTCTACAATCAGATGGTGTTGATTTCTTCCAGTGGAGAAACAATAATAACTCTGTTCCAGGGGTATTTTGCTCCTCTTTAACTTGGAAACAGCTGCATCCTCCTGGAGTGTCTTTGGATTGGACTCCCTCAGTTTGGTTTTCACATCATATACCGAAACATGCATTTATGCATTGGCTGGTAATGAGAGATCGTTTGCCAACCAAGGACCGTCTACTAAGTTGGGGTTTATCTATTGATCCTCTCTGCATCCTATGCAACTCAACAAATGAAAATAGAGATCATATATTCTTCACTTGTCCTTTCTCTACCCATCTTTGGAGTTCCTTCTGTTGGACCAATTTTAATCACACATTAATTAAGGCCTCATGAGCCAAAAATTAATAAGATTAATTGGTAAAAATGTGAATAAAAATGAGCTATTAAGCTCATGGAGACATCTCAAAGAAAAGGTTTGAAACCTTATAATTACACTATGATGTAATTGAGATAAAATAAGTCTTGCCAAATAATTTGGAATTAAGATATGGATTTGAATTTGGTTAATGGATCATAAATCTAATGGACCAAGTTCATATTTGTTTTTGTTGCTAATGAGGTTTAACACAAAAACAAAAATATCTTCCTACTTAATATCAAAACAAGAAAACGTGGGCATTAAATGCCATTACACCATGATTGTGTATTTATTGACTTTAATTGTCAAGATAAGCTAAAACGTTTTCTTTTAAATTTGACTAAGCATAACGTATGAAACTGACGTGGGTTAATGCATGTTTTGATTTTATTGAGTCAAATATTGTATTAAATATATCCCATAATTCATGCTTAGGAAAAAGCCTATAAAAGGTACACTTCCTCACTTCTCCAAACATATTTTTGATACACAAAAATACATTCACAAAACATAAAAAAAACCAACAATCTCTCATCTCTTTTCTAAAAAGTAGTCTCGAGAGTATAACGTGGATTCTTAGTTCGTAGATTCTATAATTGAGTGTCGCGATTATAGTCTAACACAGTTTTATCCTGGGATTCAGAATCTCATTAAACCGTCACACTACGGGAGATTTTATGAATTAAGGAGAGAGATCATATCTCGACTCTGTGTATTTTTTATAAAATCGTTTTCATAAATCGTTTATTTCTTCTCCTTAATTCGCATTTTCTCAATCCGGTTTTTGGGTTCCTACAATCTTAATTCATAAAATCCGCTTCCTGCTTATCGCTTGAATCGGATTGATATTGCAATTATTATTATTATTATTATTTAAATAAAATAAAAGGAGAAAAAACGATATTGAATTTGCGATCTCTTTCATAAGTGTCTCGTGAATTTGAAACGATTTTATTAATAGATTTAAATTTCTAAAATAGTTTCTGCAAACGTTTTATAACGCTTTCGCAGAAGGTTTCAAATCTGAAATTTTTATCTATAAAATTCTAATACGATTTCCGTGAAGGCCTTTAAGGCGAGTTTCGCGAAACGTATCTAGAATATTTGTTGGATAAAAGCCTTTTGGTGAAAATCCAGAAAATATTATAGTGATTAAAAACGCTTTCTCAAGCTATCACTATAATCATTTTCATCCAATAAAAAAAAAAGTCATAACAAAAGAGAAGATTTGTGATATTGATATTAATTGATAATCACAAAATATCTTCTCAAAAATTTTGATTTAAAAAAAAAACGTTAGCACTAAAATAATTGTCATTAATTTGATGATTTGAAGTCTCACTTAATGTGGAAAAACGTTTTTTTTATTATGGCTTAAGAGAAATCATGAAATGGGCACAATTTAAATTGGCCTTGACTTGAGCAATTATTTTAACGACCAATATGGTTTCATTGCTCTTGATTCTCTACGTGGTATTGTGTGAAGATGAAAATGCTATAATTAGCTACCATCTCTCATTACTTTACACACATACTCATTTTGATAATGATTCTGTTTATCTTCTTGATACAAATCATGACTATCAATGATGAATGCAATGTTACAGGAATCTGGGATAATCCAGAATCTGTGGGGGCATCTTAGCTCACCACAAACTATTTCCTTAACAATGTCAACTAGGTTGATAAAAATCGAATGGAATGGTGGCAATACGCTATTATCATCATCAATATCTATTTTAATAGATATATACTTGTTAAACAGCAAAAATATGCATTTGAAAAAGTTCGAAGCATATATGATGAAAATTCGAAACCAACTTGGAAAATCTATGAAAATGGATATATGTGCTAAAAGTTGCAAGTTTGATGAAAATGAAATGTGATTTTTTTTTTCTAAAAAGAAAATTACATTATTCATCGGAAAAACTGCTACTTATGCACTTGAAACTATTCGAGTTATGGAACAAGATTCTAAACTCTTAAGTTACCTCCAGAAATGTGGGGGAAGCGTCGCTTACCACGGAAAGTCATTGGCAAAAAGCCATACAAATACCTGAAAGTGTGGGGGTGCCTCGCAAAATTCGCAAAACAACCTCTTAAAAAAAAAGTTGTAAGCGGACCAAAAATACCAAATTGTATTTTATTGGATATGCACATAAAAAATAGTGTTTATCGGTTTCTGATTGATCATCAGATTTACCACATATCCATGTAAATATAATATTAAAAGAAAAAAAAATGTAAATCTTTCGATAAAAGCATTTACTGGTCTTTCTCAAGAGAATGCACCATTACTTTCATGAATGCCTTGTCGAAACCAGACATTCCATCGTGAAAAGAAAACACCACTAATGAGATCGACTCCATTATGAAAAATCATACATGAGAGGTAATCGATTGATCACAAGGGCGTCTAGTCTTAAGGTGTTAATGGCTATTATGGTTAGTCATATCTTTTAAGAAGAAGACATATAACCATTAGACAATTGATCTCAAATGGATTAATCTCAAATGATTATATCTCATCGGATAACCTAGGATCCACTTTTAAAGGTGTCTCACGAGATCAAATTGTTAAATCATCAAAAGGAATGGGTATAAAGCCTATTAATTAAGAGAAAGTTTGATGGAAACCCTACCTACATGACTGGAGATCCCAGAAAATAGGTTCAAGGGGACAACTAATTCAAACTAACTCTACATACAAGCACTGGAAATTACCCAGTTCCTAAGATGATATACAGTGCTTCCTGTATAACAAGGATAAGCTTTGCTTTTAATGATATTCACCATAACTTTGATATATACGTGGAGTATTACAGGATACTTCATAAAACAAAGTCTATGACATATCACCTAGTGAGTGAGAAAAAGGCCGTTTCTAGGAGAATGAACGAAAGGCTATGTTCTCCGAATTCACTCACGATACCAGGCATGTTCAAGGCCACAATGAACCCAATAGAGAACTAAGTTCTACGAGAAAATGAAACTGGGTTATGGCTGTTGTCTAGGTTTACATAAAAATCCGGATGGTTCAAGACATCATGTTCACCATCTGGCCAAGTAAGCCCGATAGCTACTAACATTGATTGGTTCAAAGCTGAAAAATGCTACCAACTCATATACAGTGATTTTTCGCTTATACTCTCGTAAAGTCCTTCTGTCTAGTCTAGCGTGTCTTGTCAGTCTAGTCAGGGTCATTCGAGTCAGTGAAATTCTTCTTTTGTTTAGGGTCATTTCTATTCATGTGGGGGATTGTTGGACCAATTTTAATCACACATTAATTAAGGCCTCATGAGCCAAAAATTAATAAGATTAATTGGTAAAAATGTGAATAAAAATGAGCTATTAAGCTCATGGAGACATCTCAAAGAAAAGGTTTGAAACCTTATAATTACACTATGATGTAATTGAGATAAAATAAGTCTTGCCAAATAATTTGGAATTAAGATATGGATTTGAATTTGGTTAATGGATCATAAATCTAATGGACCAAGTTCATATTTGTTTTTGTTGCTAATGAGGTTTAACACAAAAACAAAAATATCTTCCTACTTAATTTCAAAACAAGAAAACGTGGGCATTAAATGCCATTACACCATGATTGTGTATTTATTGACTTTAATTGTCAAGATAAGCTAAAACGTTTTCTTTTAAATTTGGCTAAGCATAACGTATGAAACTGACGTGGGTTAATGCATGTTTTGATTTTATTGAGTCAAATATTGTATTAAATATATCCCATAATTCATGCTTAGGAAAAAGCCTATAAAAGGTACACTTCCTCACTTCTCCAAACATATTTTTGATACACAAAAATACATTCACAAAACATAAAAAAACCCAACAATCTCTCATCTCTTTTCTAAAAAGTAGTCTCGAGAGTATAACGTGGATTCTTAGTTCGTAGATTCTATAATCGAGTGTCGCGATTATAGTCTAACACAGTTTTATCCTGGGATTCAGAATCTCATTAAACCGTCACACTACGGGAGATTTTATGAATTAAGGAGAGAGATCATATCTCGACTCTGTGTATTTTTTATAAAATCGTTTTCATAAATCGTTTATTTCTTCTCCTTAATTCGCATTTTCTCAATCCGGTTTTTGGGTTCCTACACCTTCTTCACTCATCATTCTCTTAGGCCTCCTGTTGGTTTAGAGAACATTGTAAGATGGGTTCGGAGAGCTTCTTCTAATAGAAAAATCATCACAATCTGCAATTTGATCCTTCAAGCCATCATTTATGCAGTTTGGAAAGAACGAAACGGTAGGATTCATTCGACTCCTCCAAAAACTGTTCAAGTCATTACAAAAGAAATTCAGCTCACCCTAAGAATGAGGCTTCTGGGTCTGGATCGAAACGTAGAGAGTGTGAGGATTCCAAGCTCCGAAATCACTTATCTAACAACTTGGTTCGAGATATTTCAACCGCACACTTATACCGCAGGTTAACGCCTTGATCGAATTACTCCCTTTGCTCAGGTTCATCTTGTTTGTATCTTTGTTATCTTAAGCTCGTTTAGATAAATAGGAATCATCACTGAATCCACCTGCGTGTGGTAGGTTTTGAGACTTTTGTATCTTCCGTTGTTTTGCTCAAAAATGTCTCTCTTTGGGGAGAAAGCAAAAGAAATAAAGGTATTATTCAGAAAAAAAAAAAAAAAAAAAATGTAAACTATTGAACTTTTTGCATGTTATTTGTTATTGTCCATGTGTAAGGTTAAGAGCTTTTGGAGACACTAAAAAAATATTACGAAACATATTAGTTAGATTGAAATAAATGAACTTATTACAAATAGGTTCTACAAACCTGAAATTTTATGAGATACAACATACATAATAAATTTATACCTCTACAGATGCTTAAAATAGTTATTATTACTGACTTGGAAGATGAATAAATGGTAAAAACGATGTTCTCCACACATTTGATTTCGTCTAATGATGAATTGTTTCATTTTCGTCTAAAGATGAGTCGTGGACATCTTCTAAGAAATCATACATTTGTTTTTTGTTAAAACGAAATTCATAGATTCAAGCTTTTGAACACTAGGTTTTGGTTGATCTGTTTCAAAAAATATGTGTGAGTTATAACTTTCATAGCATGTAAAATAACATAACACAGTTTCCTAAACGTACATTTGTTGTATACGCTATGTTATATGATTCATTAATACATTGATTTGATTCATTTCCGAATGAATATACTTATATGATTTATCTAAATAATAAATGAAAAATAAGTAAATAAATGACTAAAAGTAGTACATTCCAAATTATCTGAGTATTTTATTGTTGTAAAACAAAAATTACAAGAATAAATATATTCCATTTGAGAGTAATACAAAGATTATGAGTTTATGATAACGATAAATGCTTACCTATTCAATTTCAAAATTGGAAATATGTAAAATGAATAGAAATATAAAAACAAACGAATACAAAAGACTAGATAATTTGAATGTCGAACGATTGTTAAGAGGATGAAGATTTAAGGAGAAAGAATATATAATAATTCACTAAAAGGATATTGAACCATTTCACAAAAATTGATATAATAAGGTGAAAATTTGAAATATACGATTTTATTAAAAATGTTATATTTGAATTTTATGGAAGTATAAAATAAAAAATTTAAAGTGTTACAGTACCATTACTTTAAATATATAAAAGGTATAAATTTCTACACATAAAAAGGTAAAATGTTAATGGTCATTAATATATATTATTTATGAATTCAGAATTGTTATAAAAAAAACACATCTAGAAGTGTAGTTTTATACCATGATATTTGATAAATTTACATTTGAATCAAATGTTTTTAATCCAAAAGAATCTTCTTAATGAACTACTCCATTATGTAGTGATGAAGGTTTTTATCTTAACAAAGTTCTAGAGCATGAGTTTGTTTTGTGTTTTATTCTATTTACAAGGTATCAAAGCTATGGACGATCATGAACATATGGGGATCTCAAAAGATATGTTCTTGATGAGCGACTTGATTAGGTTATTGTTCGAATCTACAATTTGAATCCATTACTAATGATTTTAGATTCTAATTTTTGAAGACTTTTATCTGATTTTGATTAGTTTTTGGAAGATATGTTGGAAGACCGATCACTAGACTCGTGTTTGATTTCAAGGTTTTCTCAAACTCTCGGATGATGTTTATGAGAAGCTCAACAATGGAAAAGCCATTCTTTCTAATAGGTTTATAGTAAATAGGTTTAAAAATAGGTTAGTAAGGTTTTCGAGTTTATCTTTCAAGTACTGGGGTTCGAACCTCCATCATGTATAATTTTGGTTTTTAAAAAATAACCAAAACAGCGTAATTTTGATAGCTTATACATGGTTATATACGGATTAAAAATTTATATTGCGGAATGACTCATACTTTAAAAATTGACCCGTGTGGATTTTTGACTTCGAGGGTAAATTCATAAATTCTAGGCACTTAGAAGGTTTATTTGCAGAAACCCCTTTAGTTTTCTACAAATCATTTTTTTAGTATGTTGTATAACTACACCATAATTACATATTTTTTGTATAACATTTTTAGGTTATATAAATTGTGGTAATATTTATTTTATTTTCTATAATTTAGATCACAATGAAAAAATAAAATTGGCATGAGAATCTTTTAATTATTAATTACATAAAACCATCTAAAACATCATTATTTTTTCCGAAAAGGAAGAACAAGAAGAAATTATTAGTTGAATAAATTTCTAAGGAAATGCACAAAGTTAATTTAGAAACAAAAACAAAAGAAAACTCAAGCCATAGTAAAAACGAAATTGGTATCGTTCCAATATAATTTGATGTTATCGCCTTTTTTGAGACATCTTGCATTTCTGAATGTTGTCCACCCAGTTCCGAGAAAATAGTAACCACTATTTTTTTTAAGGATTACCAGATATGAGTTGTTGTTATCTTGAATTTCCACTTGAATACCATTTTTTGGTATTGCATATTTCATTTTCTTTTCTATATTTTCCATAACCAATTTTGGTAGATACAAACTACTGGAAACATCAGAATCGTTTAGAGCTTTTTCTATCACCAATTCCATTTTACTAAACTTTTAAATGTCTAGGAAATTCAACTAAGAATGCTTTCGTAAAATAAAATTATTGAGGAGTTTAATATTAGAGATCAACATATATTTATATATATTTCTTGCTCAAACTATTGTTCTTTGTCCTCTATGTTTTTTAATATTTGTACTTTTTCTTTTAAAAGGATTATCTAAATTTAGTAAATAATATGGATACATTTTCTAAGTTAGCATAAATTATTTTTCTAAATTTACAAATACTATTTAATTTAATATATATTCTTAATATGATACATTGTATTTACAACTCTCTCTCTCTCTCTCTTAAACATTAAGTCAATGCATCTTTATTTCTATTTTATACAATAACTCTAATATCTTCAACATTTATTAATTTTAACTTTAAAGTTACTATTACTAACAAGAAATCTAGTAATTAATGCACAATATGATAAATTGTACTTAACCTTGTATTTTTAGTCTTTACTTTCTTCTCTTTATATATATAAATATAAATCCATTACGATATCTCTGAGGGTTAATTAGTAGAATAATAGGTTTGAGCATATTAATTAATAAAGTAGCATGTGTAATATGAAAATTTAGTAAGTAACAAAGAGAAATAAAATTAAATGATTATATCCTTCTATACATTCAATCAAAATTATCACATTTAATGCAAATTTAATGTAAATTTGTCTTATAGTAATTATCACATTTAACTTTTTATAAATAAATTTGAAGTTGCCATATATAAAAATAATTTTTTTTTACATTTAAATTGACATAAAGAAAATATTTTTTTTTCTTTTTTCTACATTATACGTTTACTCAATGAATGAATTATATACTGAACTATATCACAAATTAGAAACTATGAATATATTATGTATATAGTTAATTTTTTCACAAACTATATTTACGCATCAGATAGTTCACTATTATATACTATATATATATAACTATATCCATGTGTACTAGTTAGCTATAAATAAATATTAATCATTTATATAGCTAACTTTATTCACAAACAATCAACTATACTTGTTATATTCAACAATAGTTCATTATTATATATAGTTAAATATATTCATAAATAGTTCACTATTACGCAATTTTGGTGTGACATTCATTATATCAAGCAATTAGTTAGTTCACTATTTATAACAATAGTTTTCAATTTGTGATATATTTCACTAAATAATTTATTTATACAAACAATAATTAATTATTTTGAAAGGTAAAAAAATTATGACTATTTTAAGTAAACGTATAATGTAGAAAAAATAAAAAAAATGTTATTTCAATGAAATATTTTTTATATATATCAATTTTAAATTTATTTCTAGATGAATTTTTTTTATTTATTTATTACAAATAAATTAACATTAAATGTGATGAAATTTGACAACATTATCATTAAGTGTGGTGAAAACTGACAACATTAATTGAATTTATTTTTGGTAAATTAATCAAATTTAATTTTTCTCTTTGTTAGTTACCCAATTTTCCAATTACACATGTTACTTTATTAATTTATATGTCAAAACATATTATTCCACCTAATTTCCCTATCTCTGAACATTAAACTCAATTAATATGACAAAAATCTTATTTCAAACATTCTAAAATTATTTATTTGGTGTTTAATAATTTCACCAATTAGGTGATAGTCAAAGATGAAAATAACATCAAATTAAATGCCAATATGTTAGCGAATAAGATTTTTTTGGAGAAAAGCATCGTTAGAAGTCAATTTATTTGTTTTTCAAATTTTTTAATATATAATTGGTTATACTTTTTTTATTTCATGTTTGTGTTATGCAACCTCATTTTTCTCATATGCTCATTTTTTCCGTTTTTTCTTTCTCTCCTCTCTCTCTCCCAGATCTGTTCATGGATGTTTGATTTCTTCATCTCTGACCTTCGATCTTCGATTTCTCCATCTATGATCTCCGATTTCTCAATCTTCGATCTCGATCTCATATTGAGATCTCGCTGTTATGAAATTGACAATCAAATCAGATCAGATCTCGTATCATCTCTACCAAATCGTATTTCTCTCTATGAACCAAATTTAATCTTCCTCATTATGAAAATTCGAAAAGAAATTTTGGTTGAAAAAAACATGAATATGGATCTGGTGGATTTGAAAAGAAGAAGAATATTCTCAGAAAAGTACATATGCAAACCTATACGCAACACAAAAAAACGAGTTAAATTTTTTGGATTTGGGTTAACTATATTACATTTAGGGTATAGTTTTTAGGGGTAAGGCTAGGGTTTATCGTCTTTATCTACATTATAAAACATTTAAATCTGCCTTACAAATCTCCTCAAAACGTCTATAAAATGTACAAAATACCATACAAATCATTTATAAACCATACAAGACGTTTATAAACCAAACAAAAAGTTTTAATTTTATTTGTGAAATTTCATATGTAAACCGAGACGCAAACACAAAAAAATTCTTAAAATTTTGGGTTGAGGTGAACTATTTTACATTAATGGTATAGTTTTTTGGATAGGGTTAGGGTTTAGGACTGTTATTTATATTATAAAATTGTTAAAACTAACTTACAAATCTCTTTCAAAATGTTTATAAACGGTACAAAAACGTTTATAAACCTTACAAACAATTTATAAACCGTACAAAATGCTTAGAAACCATACAAATGAGTTTATAACCGTATAAAAATTATAAGGACCATTGACAAAAAAACGTCAAAACCCATAAAAAATCAAGAAAACAGATATGGAACCCTAATTTCTACCAAAATCGAATCAAAAACCCAGATTTGCAACACAAATAAGACAAAATTTGTAACAAAAAGTGTCAAAATCCGGATCCAGACCTGGATCTATATGAGAGATAGACACAAATCTGAATTGTTTTGCCTTCTTCAACCTCATAGAAAGAGACACAAATCAAATAAAACCAAATTTCAACAAAAAGTGACAAAATCGGACCTAGATCTATATGAGAGAGAGAGAGAGATTTTGTATTTGTTTTACCTTCTTCAATTTCATAGGAAAAAAAGAGAGAGATCTTCATTGTTGTAGAGAAAGAGATAGAGAAAGAGAAAGAGAAGAGAGAGGTAAATAGATCTTTGAGATCTCCATTGTTGCAAAGAAATAGAAGAGAGAGAAAAAGAGAAGAGAGAGGAAAGAGCGAAAAAAATCAGAAAATGAAATTTTTTTAGAGACACTACCGTGACATTTTTGTGAAACAACTTTTGGGCGTGACATTTTTGTGAAACTGACTTTCGCCCGTAGAATTTTTGTCATTCCCCCTTATAATTACGAATGATGTAAAGTTATCATAGCATGTTAAAATAGATGCAAAATATTTATATGGATAACTTAATGATATGTTAAATAATGACTAAGAGACTCTCATAACTGAAATGGAATAACGCAGAATTAGGTGGACGTTGAAAATGCATGTCACTTGGACCTTGCATATATTTTTTTTTTTTTATTAGTAGTGATAGCAACATTCTATTACTATGTCGCAAGTGTTCCAATGTCGCCTATATCCCTTCTTCCTACACAAACAAAATATCCTTCAAATTTAATTATATTTTTGTCGCCATACAATAATATTTATTTTTTTAATATTCGAACTCTACAAAATTTAGCCACGAATGTATTTTTAGTACAAACAAAAAAAAAGTCAAAATGTGGAGAGTTAATAGAAAAGATACCATAAACTTTGTTTGAAATTTAAGTTATTCAACGATCCAAACATACTAAACACTAAAGCATATTCTTTTTGCTTGTTATTGAACGATCAAAAGTCATAAAACACATAAATAAAATTTGTAATATTTGTAATAAAATTTGAAATTTCACAACTTTAATTGAATTTATTTGTAATAAATAAAGAAACAAACATTTGATGGTCATCACTCCCAATAAGGTAAAGATATCGACATTATTTAATCTAAATGCTAATTTATTTGTATAATAGATAAATAATAATTTCAACTAGAAATAAATTTGAAATTGACATAAAAAGTAAAACATTTTGTTTATATGTTATACGTTTACTTAAAATAGCTATAGTTTTTTACTTTTCGGAATAATTAACTATTGTTTGAATAGATAAATTATATAGTGAACTATATCACAAATAAGAAACTAGTGAAATAAAGAATGAACTATTTCATTATTTAGATTCAAGTAAAAATAGTGAACTTTATTTTAATATAACTAACTACTTGTTTCATATAATGAATTTCACAATAAAATTACGTAATAGTTAACTATTTGTGAATATATATATATATATAACTATATAATAATGAACTATTGTTGAATATAAAAAATATATTTGATTGTTTGTAAATGGAATTAACTATATAAAATTCACATTTTCCCTAATGTTATTCCATGTATCGTATTTTTTCGAAAAAAACTATTAAATCTAAACTTATAAAAAGATATGTCAGAGGTTAGGAGAAGAAGAAGATCTCTATTGCATTACCAAACTCTATAAGAATCTATAAGGTTGCGGTCTGGGTTTAGGTCCAGGTTTTTTAGATTGTGTATAGATTCGGATATTCGGGTCCGGTTTTTATGTTCATGCCTAATTTGGGTAATAAAATAGTAAGTTACTAATATAAATAATTTATTAGTTAAAAAACTTTTAAAAATTGAGGGCTTGATACATCATAAAACTGTCAAAGAATGTCACCTTTAATATTTAGAAAATTATATCTAATTTAAAATATATGAAAAGAATTCAAATGGTACGCTAATCAACGCAAGTTTATTTATAGAAAACATATTTCAACCATCTAAAACAGTTAAACTTTAATTTTAATATACATCCATCATCAAATTTTGGTTATTCGCATCCCACACCGCTTACTTTGTATGATACTTCGTTTTTGGTTGAACCGTACTGGTACTGCTTTTTCTTTTCAGATTTGCTTGTTTTGCACCAGACGATTCACTATAATAATTTGACGTCTTAATTACAAATCTTAGTATCTATTTATATATTTAATTCTCTACAAATAAATTTCTTAATATGTTGTATAACCGCTTACTTTGGATGATGTTTCTTTCCTATATCAACCGTAGTTGTACTATTTTTTCCTTTCTGATTTACTTGTTCCGCTCCGGACGATTTACTATAACCATTTAACGCCATAATTACAAATCTTAGCATATATTCATATATTTAATTGTCTACAAATAAAATTCTTATTATGTTGTATAACCGCTTACCTTGCATCATCTTTCTTTTCTGCACCAACTATAGTTGTACTGCTTTCTCCTTTCTCGTTTGCTTCTTCTGCACCAGACGATTTACTATAACCATATGACGCCATAGTTACAGATTTTAGCATCTATTTATATATTTAATTTTCTAAAGATAAATTATTAGTATGTTGTATAACAAAACTATTATTGGAAGTTTTTTGTAACACTTTTAGGGTCAAACAAATTTTGGTAGTATATATTTCCATTTCTATAATTTAGATCATAATGCAAATTGACATGAGACGTTTTAGTTATTAGTCAAATAAAACCATCTAAAACATCATTATTTCAGTCAAAAAGGAAGAACAAAGAGAAATTAGTAGTTAGTTAAATTATAATTTGCATTATAATTTAGATCATAATGCAAATATGTTTTAGTTAATAATCAAATAAACCCATCTAAAACATCATTGTTTTAGTCAAAAAGGAAGAACAAAGTGAAATTGGTAAGGAAATACATTACTAATGAGAGATAATTTAAAAATAAAAACAAAAGAAGACTCACATCATAGTTGTATTGGGTTGGTATCAAGTCTAAGCATTGGCTTTGGTTTCCATCTCTCCTCTTGCGAGGAGGTAGCTAGCTTTGGTCTGTAGATGGCTTTATCTAGTTTGCGAGTGTCCGCGTGGTAGAGTATGGTCTCCTTCCTTAGTGGTTTACCAGCGATGGTCAAGATGTTTGTCTTGAGCTTAGTGTGAGCTTTGGCTCAAGGTCTGTGATTATGTTGCTTGGAAGTGGTGTTTGATCCGTGACATCCTCGTTCCCTGTTCTTCTTCGTCCTCTCTGCTGCCGGTAGGGTGTGGTTGCTGCTGCCTCGTTTGGTAGTTAATATAGCCCTTGGTTTTGGCGAAGAGTAGACATCAAATGGTTTCAATGGAAGTTTAGATGTTTCGTTGCAAGGTTGTGGGTTGGCGTTCGGTTTAGTTTGATCAAGGTGTTTTGAGTTCTTGTTCTTCCCTCAAGATATGATCTTCGAAGTGTGATCATTTTGGGCTCAACTAATGGCTTATAAATTTGTTTTTCGGCTTTTGGTTAGAACTTCTTGGTGTAGACGTTTGTTTATACGGTTGTGCTATCCTTTCTTTATGGTTGTGAGCATTTGTTTGTGTACTTTCTGTGATCTTTTTGTGATATTTTAATGAAGAATCTCATCAGATGGAAAAAAAAAAAAAAAAAAAAAGACTCACATCATAGTAAAAATGAATTTGGTATATTTCCAAGACAATTGGATTGTATCACCTGTTTTGAGATCTTTATCTTTTTTAAATGCTGGCCACCCTGCTCCAAAATAATATTTATCATAATTTTTTCTAAGGTTGACCCAATATGACTTTTCATCATCTATAATTTCCACTTTAAAATCATTTTCAAGTACTGGAATTATCTTCCTTTCTATCTCCTTCGTAAACGCTTTTGGTAGATAAAAAGTATTCACAACGGAAACATCTGTATCTGTTAGAGTTTTTTTAATCACCAATTCCATTTTACTAAACTTTTAAATGTTTTGGAAATTTAATAAGAATGTGTTTAAAAATAAAAATTAGTGATGAGTTTCAAGAGTAGAGCTGACCACATATATCTATGTATAGTTATTCGCCAAACAAATACTCCTTGTATTATATGCTTTTTTAATAGTAATAGTTTTTTTTTAAAGGATTCTCTAAATTTAGTAAATAATATAAATACATTTTGTAAGTTAGCATAAGTTATTTAACTAAATTTACTAATTTTTCTTAATTTAGTACTTATGTTTTTATTGTAATACATTGTATTTACAAGAACCATGATTTTTACTCCTTACTTTTTTTCCTTTTTATATCTATAAGACAAAATTTATTACAATATCTTTGAATCATTAAGTTAATTCTTTGAATCATTATGGGTTCTTGCATCACCAAACTCCTTGAATGTTTGGGCTTTTGGGCCTTAAAAACTAAAAGTCCACTTGCTTCGTTATTTCCCAAATTCCATTCGATTCCATAAACACCATCTTCTCCGATTCAACTTTTTTCAGTCGATCAATCTCTGAGAACTTTCTTGTTCCGATGATGCTAAGATCTAGCCTCGCTTCGTTCTCCGTCAATGTCAATTTACGGCGCACGTTACTAACATGCGCACCATTTTCTTACCCGGCGCATCTTAGCCGTTCTTCAAGAAACTGCATCATTACATCTCTAAGGTTTCCGATTCAGAGATGTATCCACCGCTTTTCTTCCTCCTCTTCGTCGGAGAATAACAAAGGATCATCGTCATCGAGCATCGTCACGGCGAATCAGAGTAGTTTCAATGTTCACAGTGGCGAGAATTCTCCTTCGCCGTCTCCGCCGCAATCATCTTCCAAAGTTCTTACGTTACCCACCGTTTTAACCCTTGGTCGTGTGGCTGCAGTTCCACTTCTCGTTGCCAGTAGGTTAAATTTGTTTCCATTGAATTGAGTATGTTCTTAAGCTTTCCGATTTGTGAAATTGTTTCATGTTTTTGTCTTCGTTTTGTAGCTTTTTACGCAGATGGTAGGTGGGGAACAACTGTTACAACAAGCATTTTCATTGCAGCAGCAATTACAGATTGGCTTGATGGTTATCTTGCACGCAAGGTACTGTTTTCATTACCATTCTCTTCTTTGTTATCAAATTGCAAGCTTAATGGTGAGATTCATGTATATTTCAGATGAAGTTAGGTTCAGCTTTTGGTGCGTTTTTGGATCCTGTTGCAGATAAGGTGTGTTGCAGACTTGTCTTTTCTTAATGACCTCTTTGATTATATGTGTAATTCAGTCCACAAGCTGATATATGTATTGGGTTTTTCAGCTTATGGTTGCAGCTACATTGATCTTACTGTGTACAAAACCTATCGATGTTGCTGTATTAGGATCAGTTCCATGGTTATTGACAGTACCTTCTATTGCAATCATTGGTAGAGAGGTAAGATATATGAAATTTGATTCCTTCACCACAGAGTGAGTTAAGTGTCCTGAACATTATGATACATTTTGTTTTCAATGTAGATTACTATGTCTGCAGTTAGAGAATGGGCAGCATCTCAAAATGGAAAGCTTTTAGAAGTAAGTTAAAAGTCACCAGCAATATGCTTTCATCTCTGTCTCTGATATTGTAGTTTTTAAGAGCTTTTTTGTTTTGTTTGATGCCCACAGGCTGTTGCTGTAAATAACTTAGGCAAGTGGAAAACCGCCACGCAGATGACAGCACTAACCATACTCCTTGCAAGCCGGGATAGCAATGTTGGGTGGTTTGTAGCTTCGGGTGCTGGCTTGCTTTATGTATCAGCAGGACTATCGGTTTGGTCTTTAGTCGTTTATATGAGGAATATATGGAAAGTGCTACGGAAGTAGCGATTCATCTATCCGATTTGTTTTGCTTTGGCCTGCATTTGGATGAGAGGGTCTCAATCATCGCATGTACAGGTACCTTTTCTCCCTTGAGGAAAGCACTGTATTACTCTTACAATGGTTTTAGTTATATTTTCAGTGTCAGAACTCTGATTGGTTTGTATAATATCTGAATCATATTTGCTCCATCAAGAACCTTGTTGTGACCGGAAGGACCACGAGATTTGAATGCTGCAGTAATCTAATGACGAGTGCTTGAACAAGAAGTAAAGGAAGAGCTCGTAGTTTGAGAATATGTAGATGGTTTTGCTTAATTTGCTCTTTCCCAACACAATTTGAACTATGGAATAGTCTTAATTGAGTTTAAAGCCTGATCATGGGTGTATTGTAAAATCATGTTGGTACTTGTTCCAAAAAAGCATTTAGCTGAGTACAAATTATATATCAATAAACCTTTGTGGATTAATACATCTCTATCAAGTCTTTTTATTTGCCTGCACCAATTGCAAACTGCAATGCTTATGTCTACAAGGGTGAATCTTATGAGCCATCCAAGTACAAATCAAAAACTTTTGAGAAAAACAATCTAAAAATTTATCAAACCTATAAGCCCTAAAGAAACAGAAGCCTATACATTTATTTTGTTTTCTTGGTCTATTGGACTAAGAAGTCATTATATGAGTACTCAGGACTAGAGAAGAGATCAAAATGCTTGCTTCCAAGTGTATCTTTTAGTATTGTGATCTGACCTTC
Source organism: Arabis alpina (assembly GCA_900128785.1). Lineage (NCBI taxonomy): Eukaryota > Viridiplantae > Streptophyta > Magnoliopsida > Brassicales > Brassicaceae > Arabis > Arabis alpina. The sequence continues at coordinate 45,715,371 of LT669791.1, forward strand.
TTTATAGAGTGTGTCTTCTTCCAATTTCTCTATCTTCTTCTTCAACATTTCCTTCTCTGACTCCAAATCCATGTTTCTTTCTCTGCTTTCCCTCACTTCCTTCCACATTTGCTCTCTTTCCTCCATCACTTTTGGTAATGTAACTTTCATACTAGACAACTCTTTCCCAGCTTCTTGGAGATTCATTTCAAGTCGGTTTCTGTTCTCGTCCTTAGTCACAATCTGATGTCAAAATCATCATCAAAACACACCCAAGGAGCTTAATTCTTTTATGAGCCACAAAATATAAAAATGAAATACCTGCTGCTTCAGGTCTTTTAGTTGGTGGGTGTTAATTGAAAGCTTGTCTAAGATGTTTCGGACTTCACGTTGTAGAACTTCATTACCCCGTACTCCTGCTGCTACCTCTGCTTGTAACTGTTCGATTTCTTCTTCCTTGGAATACAGTTTCTCTCTTAATAAACTTGTGATTAGTGTTTCTGCTCTCAGTTCAGCTCTCAGGAATTTCTGAATCAGATAAAAGATGAAAACATTTACCACATATAAACATTGAATAAACCTATGTTGAAATGAAATTAACACGCATTGGAGGATAAGAAAATGAACAGATTTTTGGAAAAAACTCACCTCCACTGTTTGGTTGTTTGGTTCACTAGACCTACTACCACCACTTGAGCAAGATGATTCTGAATTTGATGCCATCTCACTGGATTTTTCAAGCAATAAACTGGTTACAGTCTCCAAACTCCTCTTCAGGCTTTCAGTTCCACGCCGTATTCCATGAACTCTCATCTCAGAATCAATCAGAAACTCCTCGCTTAATCCATTATTCATCGATAGTCTGTCCTGATAGGACTCAGGAAACTGAGCTAATTTCTCCTTCATGAACTTCAGTAACTTGTAACATAGCTGTGTGCTCTCATTCAACATTGATATCCCTTGATCTTGCAAGTGGCATACACGCATCCTAATCTCATTATCTAGCTTTAAGGTGATAGTGTCGGCTTCTTCCCCGTTTCCTTTTACTCGATTCAGCAGACAAATATTCTCCCGACGAAGAGAATCAGCTTCAAGCTTCATTGATTCTACTTCCTTTCTAAGTGAGAATTCAACCCCTGTCAACCTTAGTTGCTCCATCTGCAAGTTTTTACCCGTCTCTGATGGTTGCTTCTTAATTTCCTCGGAGAGACCATCTCTAAGCCCCTGAATCGTCTTCTCTTGTTCATTGCAGGTTCTCAGAAACTTTGTAACAGATTTGTGTAACTCCTTGCATTCCATATCTTTCTCTTCAAAGTTTTTTATTAAGCAATCAAGATCTTCTGTAGTACCGTTGTAACGCTCTTGTAGTTTGGAGAGGCTTTGCATAAGATACATATTTTCTTCGCGCAGTTCCTCTACCGTTGCACTCAACTCCGTAACTGTTTCTTCCATATGTCTTACCATGTCAATGCGCTCAGTTTCCTTTTCATGGAAAGTTGATACTTCTCTCTGGAGTGAGACATTATGCTCAGCTAGCTCTCTGACACGCTCTCTCAGTCTCTTCTCCTCCGTCTGGAAACTCTCGAGCTTCGAATTCCATTCACTTGACCTTCTATCAAACTCTTTCTCCAATCCAAACTGCAACTCGCTCTTCTCTTTCTCTAGTCTCTTTATATGCAACTCCCAATCCGTCTTTGCCCGTCTGATTTCTTCCCTCGCGGAATCCCTTTCAACCATTTGTGACCGTAAAAGACTTAAAACCTCCGAAGCCAAGCCTACCCTCTCCTCTTCCATTTGTCTTATATCTCCAACCAAAGACGAAACATCAAAGTCGCAGTCCGAAAGAAACTTCTGCTCCTCTAGTTCTTCGGTTAGCAACTTCACTCTCTTCTCAGCTTCTTTACATTTCCTTTCTAGCTCAGAATTATCATCGCCTTTAGTACCCTCATGCCTGTTCTTACCATGTAAGAACAACTCTTGATGCTCTGCTTGGTCATCCGCATAAGATTCATTCACTGGTTCATAATGTTCTATCAGTAGTGGAACATTGGCGAAAACATCTAAGTTTGAGGCAGGAGTTTTACCATAGACATCTTGTATTCTGATAGGTTCATAACTTAATGCCTTTGCCTTTCCGTGAGTATGAGAAAGTCTTTCAATAACACTTCTTGCAAGCGAACGAGACGATGCATCCTTCAAACCATTTTCCACAACATCAGCTTGAGAGAAATTAAGGCGAGTACCTTTAGTAGTAGCATTTCGTTTGTCTGATAGTCGCGAAGGGCTTTGAACACGAGGTGGAAGCCTCATCCCTTTGATGCTACTACTTGACGAACCGCTCTTTTGCTTACGCCGTTCTAAATGCTCTTCTCCATCAATGTAACGATCCAAGACTTGACTCGAGTGATTACTAGAACAAGTTGATAAACTTCCAGATGAATCATGTACATGGTAGATGTGACTATATTCGCCTTTTTTACTTTGTCTTTCCGGAGTAAAACATTGAAAACTAAAGCATCACAAACAATCAAACTAAACTTCTTGAACCAATTCACGAAAACATTAACATTTCTTGAATAGTACAAAACAAAATATATACTTACCGAGAAGAATGATTTCGCGGTCGATGCTGGTTGCTTCCATTAGCATTATTAGGATCAGTTTTTCCTATACCATCAACTAGAAAAGCCGAGGACAATGAACGACTACGTCTAAGAGCTTGACCATCAGAATCTTCAGTTTGAGTCTTCACAGAAACACCCTTTGGACTAGATTTTTCGGATTCTTTTTGTTTATCAGTTCCATTACCAGAAGATGATTTGAAAAAGAAAAGCTTCTTCATTGTTTGTCAAGCTGGTACTAAACAACACTGCACCTAAAAATCAAATTTATATAACCAAAATTAAAAAAAGTTTCAAAAACAAAAAAAAGGCAATTAGCATAAACAGGTCATTAAAAGACACTGATATGATTGCTACATGAAAAGGATAAGAGACAGTAATCATGAAACAGAACACAAAGTTAACATTTTGCAAAAGAAAACAGAGTGTTCCAAAGTGTAAATCCTTACTTAAGTAATTGCTTAGTGAAGAATAATTCAATGAAAGTGGGAATCTTTGGTTAAAAATAGAAAAACAAAGATCAAGATCACACACCACAAGTTTAATAAACAATGAAAATGTCAGAGAGAGTTTCTGACAGATCCGTAAACATCGAATCGTAAACTAAAAGTTAAAAATGACTAAACTACCCTTTTAAACCTTCCACTAAAAAAAAACCCTAGAAAACAATTGTTTATGATTATACAAAGTCAAGCATCGAACCTGAGCCCTTTTAGTGGCGGAGAAAATAAAGAACAACAAAAAGTGATTATCTCTTCTCTAACTAAAACATGAAACACTAATCACAAAAGATTTACCGCAAACGAAGAAGAAACCGAAGTTGCAGGTTTTTAAACGGCGTTAGTTAACGTCGGCTTGATCTAAATTAAGATTAAGAAGCGTTATAAGTTAAAACACCATTGATCAGAGAAGGAGGAGAATCGAAAAAGACTAAAAGAAAGGGTTACTCTGTAATTAGAGTAGTAATTTAAAGGGTATTTTGGGTATTTAAAATGCAACTTTTAAAAAATCTTTTTCCTTTTGTGCGCGGATAAAAAAGTTATAAAAGTGGAGCGAGCCTTTTGATTTGTCTTATTGTGGGCCCAATTGTGATAGCTGTTTGGTAATCAAGCAATATACACACAGAATATTGTTTTTATTTGCCTTTTTTGTTGGATAACTATTAATAGTGAAATTTTTATAGTAACAAATGCAAATAAGGTGGACTAATAAAATTAAGTAGATTTTTTTTATAAGTATATTAATGCTAGTTTTCTAATTTAGTTGACTAATAAAATAACTAAAGCTGACCAGCGGATTTATTGAAATTATTATATTTTTAGAACCAAATTAAAAATTATTGGTGAAATAATATAGTATATGATTTAATAGTTCATTTTGATCCCAAAAATATATTTAATAGTTAATATTGTGTTAATATTCCCAACCCCCCGACACTCTTCCCCGTGGACAGTCTCTGGGGTAACATGGACTATTTGCTCTCACGAATTCCAAACCGCGCATATTTGGAGGAGCACGCCCAGTGTTTCCCGTGGATCTTGTGGTACCTATGGAAGGCTAGGAATGACAAAGTGTTCAACAATGTAGATCGTTCACCACAAGCAATTGTTGAGCTGGCTAAAAAAGAAGCCCTGGATTGGATTCTAGCACACAACTCGGTGGAGGTTCCGCCCCAGACCCAAGGATCGATCGGCCCGGCTGAGACCCTGCATCCGGTGTTTAGGTGTTTCCTGGACGGCTCGTGGAAGGAGGATGATAATACGAGTGGAGTGGGGTAGATTTTGCAGCTCCAGGATGGGTCCATTGACCTAATGGGCACAAGGGGTATGCGGCGAGTTCTATCACCTCTACATGCGGAGCTACATAGCCTACTATGGGCTCTATCAAGTCTCCGCAAACACGAACGGTATTGTGCGCAGTTTCTTACGGACTCTCAAGAGCTAGTGACTATGGTAGCGGAACCAAAGAAGTGGCCTAAATTCTGCTCCGAACTGGATGAACTACAGGAGTTACGTACCTCTTTCCCAGACTTTACTCTTTCGTATTGTCCTAGGGGGAAGAATGAACAAGCAGACTTCCTCGCGAAGAATGCCCGTCTCCAAAACTCGATTTTCTCGTATGTTAGCACTTCTATTCCGTATTGGTTCAATGATACTTCTGTATTCTTGTAATCATAGTGAATTCGTGCGTTAGTGACAAAAAAAACAAAAAAAGTTAATCTATATGGAGTGTATTCACTACTTGGAATTATAATGAAAATGAGTTTTAATAACTTTAAAGTGTTTAGTTGATTTTTCGAGTTAAATATACAAATGATCCAAAATCCCATTATTTTAAATGGGATTGTGGAAAATTTTACTCACCCAAAATCACCTAAAAACTCAATTAAAATCAATTTATTTAAAAGATTTGGTTGAATACACACACTTCTTATAATCAATTATGTATTATTTAGTTTGGAAAAGGAATGGATAACCAAAGAATCTATTATTCCAAATGTTATAAAATAGATGAGAATATAGTGACTTATTATGGAAACAAATATGGAGGATTTAACTACTAATCTACTTTTTAGTCAATTTTTGGTGAATATGGTTAATCTAATGTACTTGTAAGACCAAATTTTAATTTAGATATAATGGGGGGAGTATGTTGAGGAAGATAACAATGAGAACGCATTTTTTTGACATTTGTGTATCTTTGTCTTTGAGATGTTTCATTGAGCAAGAGGAAAGTGAAAAGTTTTTTCATTCACGTAGAAGAAAAATGTACACAACAACTTTGAACTTAAGAGTCAACCACAGAACAAACTTTTTTTTGGCCAACAAACTAACCAAAACTAACCACAGATCAAACTAACCAAAACTTTTACTTGCGAAGAGTAATGAGGAAAAGAATATAGTACTCGGGATATTTGCATCTTGATGAGATAAACGAAGTGATTCTTTCGTTTTTTTTTTCAATAGAAAATACATGTTTAGTATAGCAAAAGATTCGCCGGTTCAGATGGGTCTAATTAACCACCTACTTTTCTTGTCGTTTGATTGATTTTTTTAGTTCAAATGACCAACAAAAACCCATATAAGATCACTGGTCTAGATTAGTTTTAAGTATCTTATATTTTGGTGTCGTAAAACATCACTTTAGTATACTAATATATTGTCAAGGCCAGGGTAGTGATAAGCTAATTAATACATAACCATACAAACATTTTATTGGAAAAACATCATATGAGACGTACGATTATTTGTGGGAATACAAACTGAAAAGTAGCATACACACACACACAAATCTTATTGGAAGTTTCATTTGGTCGACTTTGACTCGTTTTTACTAGATATAATGTAATGTTTTTTCACTTGGTGGTGGTGATAGGCACAACAGTGACTCCAACACTGTGAACAACATCACTAGCTTGTCCATGAAATCCGACGATCTTGTGACCTTCCTCCCCGAGCGAAAACTTCTCACCAGAATCCATTCCAAACAAAGTTGACTCCCTTTTGTTCGTCTTGAACCGAAGAGAGATTATTACTGGTGCCTCGACTCCATAGATCTTATCATAGTAACCTTCTAGGACCGTAAGATATTCACCATCCTCGAGCACAAACTGCAAAACCTCAAAACTAACAATATCAGTGTAAATCATTTTAAGGAATTACTTAGAAACAATAAAATTCTTGTTTTACTAACCTCTTCAGCTCCAAGTAGTGTCTTCTTTCCATGATCATCTCCAGAAACCAAGTCTGTTCCTTTAGTATACTCAAACTTGACAAAGGATACACCGTCGTTACCTTGTCCTACATATATCTTCTTAACATTGTCGTAGACACCATCATCCCAAGCAACTCCTCCATTACCACCTATTGCTGGCAATTTATTGGCTGGAATTAAAGGAGTAGGAATATGAATAGGTGCAAAATATGCCCCAAGAGCATCAATAGCTTGACCTTCCCTTCCGTGGAACCCAACAAGCTTACCACCCTTTTGCTCTAGTACAAACTTCTTACCCACTTTATACCCAAAGAATGATGTTCTCGCCTTTGATGTTTTGAACGTAAGTGATGAAATTACGGTATTTCGATTAGCGTTTGGCTTATTATAGGTTGCTTCCACCGATTCTAGGTGTTCATCCGGGTAATCAAGCACAAACTGCAAGAAAAAACCAAAAATTAAGAAGATTTTTGTAGCAAGCAATCCAAACACAAGAATTTACATATGAAAAAAGAGAGTCACAGTTAGGGCATTCAAAAACATTAGACCAGCCCTGTTACGGGACAATTTTTTGTTGTTGTCATACTATTTCACATATGTAAATAGAGTTTATGATTTAAATAGACCTATAACATTTTAGAGAATTATTGACTAGCAAGAAATCACCTCAGATTGTGTGTTTCCTTTCACTCCATGGTGATATGTCTCTGATTTCCCACCTTTCTCGTACTCAAACTCCAAATAAATGATACGATTATTATCTTTACCAATACGCAGCGTTTTAACGCCGTCATAAGAACCATCATCCCAAGCTCTCCCTCCCTCTGTACCACCTTGGGCTTCCAGCTTGTAAAGAGGGAACCTCGTGGTCAGTGATTCTACTGCAAAGTAAACTCCAAGAGCGTCGATAGCATTACCTGACCGTCCATGAAACCCAACAATCTTCTTTCCCTCATCCTCAAAAACAAACTTTGTACCGCTCACCATTCCTAACAAGTTTGGACCAAACGTTGGAGACTTTCTACCCTTTGAGGTCTTGAAGACGAGGGACGTGATCACATCCGTGGCACACAGAGCCACTGATTTGTAGCTTCCCTCCACCGCTATGATGTGTTCGTCCGGATATTGAAGAACAAACTATATGTGAAAATGCCATTTATTTTATCAAAGCGTACAAAACAGAGTTTGTAATCTAGGGGTTTGTATTAGTATCGTTGATGTGTCATAATATAGAACGTGCGTGTGTAAATGTGAAAAAATATGGAGAGTAAATGTAGTGGAAAACTTAAAACTACCTCCTTAGGTTGTTGCTTAATTGTCCCATATTCACTTGTTACTACTTTGCCGTCTAACTTCACATACTCGAATTTGACGTAACTGATACGTGAGAGATCTTGTCCTACCCACACTTTTCTTACACCCTCGTATACATCATCGTCCCATCCACGCCCTCCTTCACCACCGCAAAGTGCCAACTTCCGGTACATCTTCGCGGCCATTTCGAATCTTCAGATCCTGTAAAATGAAAATACAAAAGTACAAATTATTTCTTTATATATATATCCAAATACTACAAATTATGTTCTTTTAAGCTAAACAAATTTCCAATTATTTATTTATCACTTCCAAGCTTTATAAAAAAATTCTAGGCTGGCTGGGTCTGTGGTTGGTTATAAACTCATAATACGTTAATACCTAAAAACATTCTAGGTATTACTATTTATAGTGTAATATTGGAAGATCTTTATTGGTGTAATTAATAAGATAAATCAATGACGACAAAAGTATGTTGTACTATAAAGGGTAAAACATGCACAGAGCGAACTGAAAACGCATCCACACACTCCTTTCTCATTGTTTGGTTTATATAATATCCTATAACTTTCACACTAGTAGTCACACTCTCCAAATCATTCCTATCTTCTCGCTGTAAAGATTTTATGAAACTATCCGATCTCTTGAAAGTTGTATATAAATTTCTAGTTTGCAGAAACAAAACAAAACTTCTTTCATTTTGGCTTCACAGAACATATATCATATGTCGGCTACAAAAGATAAAATAAAAATGTAACTAGCTCTAGCTAGCTAGCTACTTCAAAAACAAAAAAAATGAGAGAGAGAGAGAAATAACCAGTAAATTCTTGAGCTCTGATTGAGAAAGGAAGAGTTGAATAAAAGGATATGAGCCTTATAAGAGTGTTGCAATGTCCGTATATATTGACACTCTTTGGCAGACAATTCTTAGTGGTCTCCATCAATTATTTGTTACTTTTGTTTCAATCATTTTAATTTTAGTTTACTTTTAAAAATTTATATTGTTGTAACTAACTAGTGAATGTGATTGTTGTAACTAACTAGTGAATGTGATTCACAAGGGGAAATGCAATGATTATTTTCGATAAGAGTCCATAACGATAACATTGTGACATCAAACTCTGTGAACAAGGACATGTTATTTGGGATGACTAAAATAAGCATTGGCCTAATCCTCAGCATTGTAAATGACACAATATATGATATGCTCAAATTTACCCTGAGTTACTCTCTCAAATTAAGAGATCAATTGTAGTAGGAGTCGAATCACTGGGAGTCAAATCAAACAATAGGATTGTTGACTTCGAATTGAGCTAAGCAAAATAATGGAAAATAAAAACAAAAGCAATTGGTAACAGGCAAGATTGTTGATTTAAAATTCAATTAAACAAAGAGCTAGACTTTTGGGTAATTCTTAGGATGAATCAGGATTGCAGTTTAAACAAAATCAGGATTTAATTAAGAACAGTTCTAGAACTTGGAACACTAAGATATAATTAACCAACTGTCGTTGCGAAAACTAACTATGCCTAAACCCTAGAAAACCAAATTTCTTTGCGAATTCAATCAATTTAAACAAGCTTTAAATTCAAGTACAATTTGTTCACAAAATTCCCAAACCAAATTTCTTTGCGAGTAAGTAATTTTGCTCACCTAAGATCTAATTCAGGTTAATCAATTACACTTTCGTGTCAATCTATCAACCTAAGATATCCAAATTCAGGGTCGCGAATCCTAAATCAGAGTTAAAGCAATCTAGGTGAAGAACCAAGTAGATAATCCTAACAAGTGAGTTTAACCTAACATTTCATCATCAATCCATTCGAATCACCATAAACCTAACAAGCAAACTACTCAGACATGGAAGCAAAACAAATCATAGCTGAATAATACTGCATATAGAAAGAGAATAAGAATAAGTACAATAGGGTTCGAAGAATCTCAAAGAATGTAGTAGACTTGTCTCCCTAAACTCTCTCAAAAGCTCTCTCTAAACTTGTTCAATAAAATATAAGGTAATGATATAAAGACCTAAAAGTAAACCATATATAGTGGTAAAACTCGTGGTAGGCTTTCTTGATGATTTCTGGCAACTTCTGGCCCATTAACGGGCAATTTTCCTTCTTTAAAACGTATTACGTCGACTTCAAAAAAGTGGCTGTCAATCGACAACCGCATGGTGTGTCGAACGACAGGTGACTAACGTTGATGTCGATCGACAGCCATTGAGTGTGTCGATCGACAGGTTGCTTCATTTATGATTCTCCGCTTGTAAATCCGACTCCAATCTCGTTTACGCTTCAAAACGCACCATAATCATCAAATTAGCTTCCCACGTACAATAACCCTTTAAGACGCTAAAAAGACTCGAAAAGCAATGAAAAGACTCGATTAAAAAACTTATATCATGGTCGAAAACCGGTAAAAACCATGATATATCAATATATTAATTCTCAGTACTTTATTGAAATAGACACAATAGGTTCAAGGGCGAATATAACAAGTGGGTTTTGTTTGCACACACGAGTACATATCAAATATTTTTATTTATTTTAAAAATCCATTAATTTTTTTTCTTTTCAAAATCCATTAATTCTTATTATATTTTTGAAATATGTTACCAATAATTAATTAAAAAACCTTTTATTCTCATATTTTTGTGCAATATAATGCACAATGTGACCTTTTTGTTTATTTTAAACTTACCTTTGTAACCATACAAACATTTTATTGGAAAAACATCATGTGAGACGTTCAAATATTTAGAGAAAATTGGATTGTATACTTTAAAACTTGTTCGAACATTGAAAAAGTATACCAAATTTTACAACATTGGAAAACTACCCTTAATATTGATAAAATATGTTGATAACAAAAAATTGTTTAGTGTAAATTATAAAATTAAGTTTAATTTATTCACAACTCATATTTGTTTTTTTTAACAAAAAAAACTATATGGTTAATTAATCATAATTTTTGCAACTAAAATTATGATTAAGTAAGTTGATTTATTTTAGACACTTGATTTATAATTTCTTCGTTGATATTTTTCTCTATTGATTTATTTAAACTCCGGACTTATTTTTTTTATGTTCGTCGACTTAATTTTCAGATTGGTCGACTTATTTTCAACTATGGATTTATATTTGTATTCGTTGATTTTTTCTTTGTTGACTTATATAACCATTGACTTTTTTTTTTTATGTTCGTCGACTTTATCATCAGATTCGTCGATTTATTTTCAACTATGGATTTATATTTGTATTTTGGTTGACTTTTTCCTTTGTCGACTTATATAACCATTGACTTATTGTTTTTGTGTTCGCCGACTTAATTTTCAGATTCGTCGACTTCTTTTCAATTGTTGATTTATATTTGTCTTGGTTGACTTTTTTTTTTGTCGACCTATATAACCATTGACTTATTGTTTTTATGTTCGTCAACTTAATTTCTTGTATTCATCGATTTATTTTACACTATCGATTTATAATATGGTTTGTTGACTTTTCACTTTGTTGACTTTTTAAACCACTGACTTAACTAGTATGTTCATGGATTTAACAAATTAATATTTAAATTAATTAAACTGTAAATTATAAAATTAATAGTTGCGGCAAATTTTGTGTCGTTGTGTTACCTAAGTTGTCGTTCTGATTATATCTAAATAGTTGTGGAGTTGGTGGTGGTGGGGTACCGGACGGTTGAGTTTGCGACGATCGAGTTCACGTTGGTGTATTGTACGAAGGTGAAATATGTGAGGGTGGAGTAGGCTCTGAAGTCTCTAATGGGGAAAAGGTTTATTGTTTTGGTTGAAAAGAAAATAAAAAGAAATGAGTACCGTCGAATCTTTAAAAGGAATATAGAAAAAGATTAGGCTAAAAAGACAAATGGTTGGATTAAATATTTATTAATTTTAAAAATTATATTAACTTTTATTTAACACTGCAAAATCAAATTATTTTGTTTAAAAAAAAATTAGAATGATTAATGATTAATTAGTGGTAAAAATATCATTTCAAACTAAAAATAGGATAGTTTTCAAATGTTAACAAATTTGGTATAGTTTTCAAATTTCTAAACAAATTTAGTGTAGTTATCCAAATCCCCCAATATTTTAAGTAGGATACAAATTGAAAGTATCATGAGAAAATTGGATTATATACCCTAAAACTTGTTGAACATTGGAAAAGTATACCAAATTTTCCAACATTGGAAAACTACCCTTAATATTGAACAAATTATCATATAAATATGTTGACAATAAAAAATTGTTTAGTATAAATTATAAAATTAATTTCAATTTAATAACAACTCATATTTATTTTTCTAAACAAAAAAACTATATGGTTAATTAATCATAATTTTTGCAACTAAAATTATAATTAAGTAAGTCGATTTATTTTACAAAGTTGATTTATATTTTACACAGTTGATTTTTTACTCTATTGATTTATTTAAAATATTGACTTATTCTTTTATGTTCGTCGACTTAATCTTCAGTTTGGTCGACTTATTTTCAACTATGGATTTATATTTGTATTGGTTGATTTTTTTTTTTGTCGACTTATATAACCATTGACTTATTTTTTATGTTCGACGACTTAATCATCAGATTCGTCGATTTATTTTCAACTATAGATTTATATATGTATTGATTGACTTTTTCCTTTGTCGACTTATATAACCATTGACTTATTGTTTTTGTGTATGTCGACTTAATTTTTAGATTCGTCGGCTTCTTTTCCACTGTTGATTTATATTTGTATTGGTTGACTTTTTTCTTTGTCGAGTTATATAACCATTGACTTATTGTCTTTATGTTCGTCAACTTAATTTCTTGTATTCATCAATTTATTTTACACTATCGATTTATATTATGATTCGTTGATTTTTTTATCTAATGGTAAAAATATCATTTCAAACTAAAAATAGGGCAGTTTTCAAATGTTAACAAATTTGGTGTAGTTTTCAAATTTTCAAACAAATTTAGGGTACTTATCCAAATCACCAAGTATCATAGTAGAGAGAACACACACCAATCTTATTGGAAGTTTCATTTAGTCGACATGGCTACTTGCTGGTGTTACTAAATATAATAGAAGGTTTTTTCACTTGGTAGCGGTAATAGGCACGATAGTGACTCCAACACTGTGAACAACATCACTAGCTTGTCCATGAAATCCGACAATCTTGTGACCTTCCTCTCCAAGCGAGAACTTCTCACCAGAATCCATTCCAAACAAAGTGGACTCTCTTTTGTTCGTCTTGAACTGAAGAGAGACTATTACTGGTGCCTCGGCTCCATAGATCTTATCATAGTAGCCTTCTAAGACCGTGAGATATTCACCTTGCTCAAGCACAAACTGCAAAATCTCAAAACTAACAAAGATAAGTGTAAATCATTTTAAGGAATTACTTAAAAACAAAAACTCGCTGAGTGTTTTTAAAAATGACCTCTTCAGCTCCAAGTAATGTCTTCTTTCCATGATCATCTCCAGAAACCAAGTCTGTTCCTTTACTATACTCAAACTTGACAAAGCATACACCGTCGTTACCTTGTCCTACATATATCTTCTTAACATCGTCGTAGACACCATCATCCCAAGCAACTCCTTCATTACCACCTTTTGCTTGCAGTTTCTTGGCTGGAATAGGAATAGGAATAGGTGTAAAATATGCTCCAAGAGTATGAATAGCTTCACCTTCCTTTCCATGGAACCCCACAAGCTTACGACCCTTTTGCTCCAACACAAATTTCTTGCCAGTTTTATACCCAAAGAATGATGTTTTCCCCTTTGATGTTTGGAACGCAAGTGATGTAATTACGGGTTTGCCAAAAAGCCTTGGCTTATTATAGGTTGCTTCAACCAATTCGATGTATTCATCGGGGGAATCAAGCACAAGCTGCAAGAAAAAGCAAAATCTAATAAGATTATTGTTGCAAGAAGTCCACTTACAATAATAGAACCGGCTTTGAAATGTACTTCACAATAATTCAGAGAATCCACAATATAGTTAGAACAAAAATATTTTTATTAGGAGCATGTCGGGTTGTTCAAAACAATAGACAAAATCCTGGGTATATACGGCCAAAGTTTTATTAACAAAAAATGGCACACTTTTTTTTTCATTAAATACAAATATATGAAACAGAGTCCCAATTTTTCCATTTAACATATACATAGAGCATTCGAAAACATTAGACCTGCCTTGAACAATTTATTTTTGTTGTTATCTCACATATAAATAGAGGTTATGATCGATCTAACAAGACCGAATTGTTGAGCCAATCGTATATAAGAACTACTTACCTCGGATTGTGTTTCTCCTTTCACCCCATGGTGATGTGTCTCTGATGTCCCACCTTTCTCGTACTCAAACTCCAAATAAGTAATACAACTTTTATCTTGACCAATACGCAGCGTTTTAACACCATCATAAGAACCATCATCCCAGACACTCCCATCTGTACCACCTTGGGCTTCCAGCTTGTAAAGAGGGAACGACGTGGCCAGCGAGTCTACTTCAAAGTAAACTCCAAGAGCATCGAGACCATTCCCTGACCGTCCATGAAATCCTACGATCTTCTTTCCCTCGTCCTCAAAAACAAACTTTGTACCGGTCACAATTCCTAACAAGTTTGGACCATACATTGGAGACTTTCTACCCTTTGAGGTCTTGAAGACTAGGGACGTGATCACCTCCGTGGCACCCAGAGCCACTGATTTGTAGCTTCCCTCCACTGCTACAATGTGTTCCTCCGGATATTGAAGTACAAACTGTATGTGAAAATGTCATTTTTATTCAATCAAAACATTAAAATATACAAAACCCCGTATAGTTGACTAGAGTTTGTAATAGAGTGGTTTGTACTAGTGTCGTTGCTATGTCATAATTTTGAATGTGCGTATGTGAGTTTAAATTGAAAAAAAAATCCGAAAAAAACTACTGATGTAGAAAATTAAGAACATGAGAAAAATGCAATGGAGAACTACCTCTTTAGGATGTTGATCTACTGTCCCATATTCACGTGTTACTACCTCGCCGTCTACCTTCACGTACTCGAATTTGATGTAAGTGATACGCACGAGATCTTGTCCTACACTCACTTTTCTTACCCCCTCGTATACATCATCGTCCCATTCACTTCCTCCTTCACCACCGAAAAGTGCCAACTTTTGGTACATCTTCGCCGCCATTTCGAACTTTCAGATCCTGTAATTTGGAAACAAAATTACTAAATTATATATATATATATATATCCAAATCTAGTAAACTATGCGATTGGTAGTAATAGACTAATACCATAAACATTCCACCAAAGTGGTCCAAGAATCATACAAATAGAACAAATCAACCGATGGGTCAATATTTATAGTGTGATGAAGATTTTATGAAACGATCTCTTAAACGTAAGATTATATATACAATAATTCTTTATAGTTTGCAGAAACAAAACACAACTTGTTACAATTTTTTCGGAATGCCTCGTAAAAAATTTATTGGCCTCACAAAACATAAGGGATAATCATATGTTTGCTACAAACAAAATAATGAAAATGTAACTAGCATTTCAAAAACAAAAGAAAATGAGAGAGATATAGATAGAGAAATAACCAGTAATTTGAGCTCTGATTGAGAATGGAAGAGCTAGATGAGCCTTAAGGGTACTGAAATTTGTCTATTTATTGACGTTCTTTGGCAGACTCGTTCTTAATTGTCTCCATCTATTTTTTTGTCATCTTGTTTCCATCATTTTGATTTTAATTTATTTTTAAAAACTATAGTACATATTGTAACTAACTCGTGATTCACATGGGCAAATGCAATAATTGTTTTCGATAAGAGTCCATAACACACGATCGAGCCCATTAGAGCATCTCCATTATAAAAATGGGGTAGAAGTTTCTTAAAATAAAAAAATTAATATTTTAATTTAATAATTATATTACAATTTTTTTTTAATAGTTGAATTAATAACCAAGTGGTATGCGTAAAAAAGTGATAAGAACGGTTTCCAAAAAGTTCTATACAAGAACCATTTCCTATTTTTTTCCTTCTCTTTCCTCATTTTCTTATTTTTGTATTTCTTTTAATTTTAAGAAACCTAATAAGAAATACCAATGGAGATGTTCTTACAAGTTATTAAATGCATGAATCATGATATTATTCATTATGATTTAACGTTGTGACATCAAAACTCTCTGGACATGGACATGGATGTGATTACTGATTAGGGATGACCAAAATTAGCATTGGCCTAAGAGCATCTCCAACCATACTACATTTCCCACTCCAAACTCCAAAATGGAGTAAAATTTTCTCCAGCCTCATTCCATTTTCAACTCCAAAATAGTGTAAACCTATTTTTTAAATGAGCCAATGCCATTATATAGTCTTAGTACTTATTAGAAAAAACGAGATAAGAGGGAAAACAAATATGATGTTAAATGAGAATGCAGGAGAGACAAATATAACAAATAGTTTTTTTGCACACAAGTTACATGTCAAAGAGGCGTTCACATGACATTAGAAAAGATCAAATTGGTCATGTGATTTATTCTCGTTCTTCTTCTCCTTCATATTCTTGATCAATTTATCAATCTTCTTCTCCTCTTTCTCCTTCCTCTTCTCTTCCCTCTTCTCTTCATTCTCCTTCTCCTCCCTCTCCTTTGCATTCTCCTTACTCTTCTTCTTTTGTAGCTCCATCGAGCTAGTATCTAAAACTGAACCTGACCCAAAAAACGAAGATTAGGAATGATACGGTATTGCTATGAAGAGGAATATATTTGGTATGCTATAAGAAAAAGTATGAGAAAGTTAACCTTCGTTTAAGTGGACGGAGTTGTAATGGACTCCTTCTATATAGCTCAAGTAAATGACTTAGTCCGGTTCTTTTTGAGACTTGGGAAGAACCACAAAAAAAGGAGTTTCTTTGATTGATGTAATGACTACTATTTTGACTCCATACACATCTGCAGCTGCTCTCAATGTGACTTCATCTCCCCACACCGATTCATTGGACATGTTCTTTACATACTCGGAATATTCCATTTTATCAACAAATCCTTTATAAGGTTTGGATGAAGTTTAAGCTGATGAGTAAAATAAATTCATCATCATTATCATTATCATAGGATAATACACGTAAAAAAAACAGAAAAGGTTTCAAGATTGCTTACTTGTTTTACGATTTCTTGTCTAACACGTTTATACTAATCCGAGGTTTTGATAGATTTGATCAGCTAAAGCACGAAACTGTAACATAATTGAAATAAAGACTTATATTCTTCAGAATACGATCAAGTTTTAATGAGTATATGGATTTAAAAAGAAACATTATCTGACAATTTCCATCACTTTTCATCTTTATTTCGGTGTAACCTTTCCATTCCAATCTAAAAACCCAATAAAAATTAGTAATTAAAACATATATAGTCATATAGCTAGTCATGGTACAAAAAAAATAAAAATTGAACAAGTTTACACAAGAATTATAATCGATTGACACCTATCTTTAAGTCTTTCGTGATCACTAAAATCTTCTAAAAACCGTGACTTATTAATCAGATTGTTAGACATCGTTTAGAGTTGAGACTACTTGAGCTACAAAAACTTGTTCTAGGGGCGATGATGATCTTAATTATGGTCCTTTTGAATATAACAAAATATGTAGGTTTTTCAGTTATATATATACTCCAAGGAATTGCTTCTTTTAATAAAGCGACAATACAAATGGAAAGTTTCTAAAATTTTAGACACTATTATGGTTGATTTTTGAACCTAATTTTCTTAATCCTGAAGTTGGACTTACTTTGAAAAAGGAAATAAAAAAGCCCGACCCGGTCCAATTCGACTTGACCCGACCCGAAGACGCTGAGTAATAATACCGTAAAATAGGTGACAATCTTCGTCTCCGGGCACAACAAATTGTTCCAGATTCCTCGATTTTCTCTCCGTGTTCTTGTAATTCCGATAGATTTGAGAAATCTCTCTCTCTCTTCGTTGTTGTTCCCTTGATCTATATTTGTGTTTTTGTTTTTTTTGTTTGTTCTATTTCGTTTCCGTTTTGTTGTTACCTTTGTGGTTTATGGTAGAAAGAATGAATCAAGGTGGAAACACTCAGGCCATAGCTCCACTTGACCCTAATTCCATCGAGGTATTGCTTCTTCTCTTTCCTTTTTCAATTCCTCTCTGTTTTTATCTCCAAGTGATGTTTTTTTTTGTTGCTTTCGTGTTGTTGTTCCGTGAATTGGATTTGGTGATTTTCAAGTTTGCTTTAATGGTAGGTCCAGATTATTTGGTGATTTTTAGTTTGCTGTTATGGTAGTTCCAGGTTATTTGGTATGTGGATATGTCGGTGTTATGTATGTTAGTATGGTCTTGGGGAAGTTTTGCATATCAATATGTTTATGCAGCTACAGAAAGTGATTTTAGTTTATGTTTTTCTTGGTCTGTGGTTCTGTTTAATCTTTAGGTTTGATCTCCAGTTACATACGGAGGATAAGTATTCAGTTTTTTTTCACTGCTAACGTTTTTTCTTTGTCGCAGCAACGATATGGGGTTGATGGAAGCCAACCGCAGATATCTTCATATCAATACTCAACTGGATCCGACGGTACTTCATGGACAGCAAATCAGGCTGTGGAGAATGGCAACTATTCGAATTCAAATTATTACCATCCGCAGCCGACAGTGTCAACCACGGGAAATGTGCAAGAAATAGCGAATACTGCAACGTCTGGAACTGCTAATGTGACACAAGATTATAGTGGATATACGACATACCAGGCACCTTCTGACCCACACAGCTATTCAAACACGGGATATTCGAATTACTACAGTGGTTATCAACAGCAACCTAGTCAAACAGCTCCTTATCAGCCTGCAGCGGCATATCAAAACACAGGTGCTACTTATCAGCCTATTTCCTCATTTCAGAATCCAGGATCTTATGCTGGGACTGCAAGTTATTCAGGAACTTACTACAATCCTGCTGATTATCAGACTACTGGAGGTTACCAAAGTACAAATTATAACAACCAAACTGCTGGAGGTTACCCAACTACAAACTACAGCAATCAGACTCCTGCTTCGAACCAGGGAAACTATACGGACTATACATCAAACCCATATCAAAATTATACTCCTGACGCTTCTAACACTCCTAGCTCCACTATTGCAACCACAGCACCTGTACATTATCAACAGAACTACCAACAGTGGCCAGATTATTACAGTCAAACAGAAGTCCCCTGTGCCCCGGGCACGGAAAAGGTGTCTGCCACTAGTGCATATAGTCAGAGCTTTCCAGTTCCTGGTGTTACTAGTGAAATGCCTGCTTCAAATGGTCAGCCTGCCCCGGCTTATGCTCAACCTTGGAGGCTGGAAACTGACTCATCCCAACCACCTTCTCAGCAGGTTCAAATTTTTACTTTGTTGAAGGAGTAGAGCAAATGTGCATTTCTTAACCTTATTGGAGTTTATAATGCTTTTCCCTGCCTGTAGCTTATTGAGAAAATGTGTGTTGTTCTCCTGATAAATCAACTAAGCAATATTTGATAGAGTCAATTATTAGAAAATTTTAGGTGCAGATAGTTTAGAATCTACACTTTAGATGTGGTCACTAATTGCTTTCTTTCACCGGAGTCTTATTTATTGGAAATTCACCTTATAATGAAAATCTAATAGTCATTTTTCATCTTTCTCTCAGCCTGGTGCAGCGGTTACTAGTACCTCTAATGATGCTTACTGGATGCATCAAACACCAAGTGTGCAAGCTTATTATCCGGTTCCTCCACAAAATCATTACCAGAGTCCTGTGGAGACAAAACCCGTATATGAGACCACCTTTCAGGGTCATCAGAGAGCTACATATCCTCAAGAGCTGAACCCCCAGACTTCCATTCATCAGGCGCCGTTAGGCTATCGCCAGCCTACTCAGACAACACCGTCAGTAGATACGCAAAGGGTAAGCAAAGTAAAGATTCCAACTAACCCTAGAATTGCTTCAAACTTGCCATCAGGTTTTACAAAAATGGAGAAAGATAGTTCTGCAGCTGGTGCAACCCATACACCTGCTTATGTTAGTGTTTCGATGCCAAAGCCGAAACACCATACCACTGCTATGCCTGATGTAAGACTCTTTTTTTCGATTCTTGATTATCTAGCAAGTGAAGTAGATATTAGATATTGTCCACTGTAAATTGGTGTATTGGGTATTTCTTTGTTTTGTAATTGACATTGGAAACAAATATCCCCCGTTGCTTGTAGCCTGGCACCTTCCCTAAATCGCTTTGTGGGTTTGTCGAGAGGGCTATTGCACGCTGCAAAGATGATAGAGAGAAGGCATCCTGCCAGGCTGCCCTGAGGAAGGTAAATGTTAGTTGGAATTGTGGACTTACAGTTGTTACACCATTTTAGCATGGGAATTGGTTCTTTCTAGTCACTCATGGTACTCATCTTAATATCAACGCCATATTTGAATGAACTTCTTCAACTTGATGTACCGAGTAGATGTGTAGTATGTTTAAGATGTTTTCATGCCTTTTCGGGGAACTAGAAGAAATCAATTTGCAGTTATTAGAATACGATGTTAATTTTTTGCTGCTTTACATGCTGATGCTTATTTTTGGTACATCTAGATCATCAAGAAAGCTGACGCTGATGGAACTCTTCATACTCAGGATTGGGATACTGAGCCTCTCTCAACTGTCCTGAACACAGATGTGACCGACACTGAGTATGACCCTTTTTTCCTTCCTTATCTCCACCCGGCATGATCTATAACTTTCGTTCTTCTTTATTATATGTTTGGAACATTTACTTCGTATTTTTTGCTACTAAGTTTTACACTGCATTGCAGGGCAAGCTCCACATTTATTTCTTCGTTACAAAATAAGAGCCCAGCAAGACGACCCAAAAGTAGATGGGAGCCATTATCGGAAGCAAAACCATTTGTCAAGCCAGCTTCAACTTTCAGCAGTGGTGTTAAGTTTGGAGGTTGGAATCACCAAAATGAAAATAACAAAAAGGTTAGCTTTCTTTCCTTATTATTGTGAAGGGCTGTTGCTGGTGACACTGATTATACATTTATTTGTCATTGGTTGAAAGTGTATTTAGCTGTTAGAAATTTTCTTCTTGCTATCCACTGGTTCTGATAAGAAATTTTGCAGAGCTCTGAGGGTTTTCAAAAGGCGGATGCTGTCACTGGCTTCAAGCCTTCTTACGCTGGACAAAATTCTGCAAAGAAGAGTTTCCAGCGGCCTGTCAAGCGACAGCGTTTTTCTGGTGGTGCAGGTACCGCCATTGATGATGAGGCTTCTAGTGATAGTGACAAGGAGTTGACACCATACTATTCCAGCGCAATGGCACTTGCTAGTTCTGCCGATGAAAAAAAGCGGCGTGATAGTCGTTCCAAACGTTTTGAGAAAGTTCAAGGGCATAATCGAGGGAATGACCTTCATAAACCTAAGAATGCAAATGTTGGAAATTTACATTCTCGAAGAGCCACTGCGTTGAGACTTGGTAGAGATTTTGATGAAAGTGGCAGCAGAGCTGTGGAAGACATTGACTGGGATGCACTAACTGTTAAAGGAACTTGCCAGGAAATTGAGAAACGTTATCTCCGTCTTACTTCTGCACCGGATCCTTCCACTGTAAATATCACTATCTTGTATCTGATAATCTTTTTGACACCCTGACTGATATTTTTGATTGACTTATTTTGCAATCACACGGTTTTGCAGGTAAGGCCAGAGGATGTGCTGGAAAAAGCTCTGTTAATGGTTCAGGATTCTCAAAAGAATTATCTTTATAAATGTGATCAGCTAAAGTCTATACGCCAAGACCTCACAGTACAACGGATACACAATCATTTAACAGCTAAGGTATATTATTGAGTTCCAAATGATGCTGAGTGTTCTTGCATGTAGGAATGTTTTATCCAAGTTACAAGACCTGTCACCCAGTGAGCATGTTTATGATGACCATGTTCAATGTCTATTTCAGGTTTATGAAACACATGCTAGATTGGCTTTGGATGCTGGGGATTTACCGGAGTATAATCAGGTTGGTCCACTTGCACATGTCGCGTAATAATAATCATTCAGATTGTATATATCTAATTCGGTATTAAAAACAATTCTTTTTCCTAGTATAAAGAGTACCAACCACTGCTAGAATTACACTGATGTCTCATTTAAAAAAAAAAAAAGAACATGTCTGTAAGACCTCAGTGTGAAGTGAGTATGGAAACAACTTGCAACTATTCTCCCACCATGAAATTAACACAGTAGAACTTGAATAACAGTTGTGATTGCGATAGCTGTATATAGTTCCGATATGTATAAAAAAGATATATAGTTCATATAGTTCTGATGACATGTAACTATGGATTGCGGCTTTGGTTTGCAGTGATTCTCCAATATAATGATGCTGTTTCATCTTGTAGAATATATCTGTTGCATATTCTTGAGGAGACTTAATATAAATCTCAATGTGTTTGTAGTCTTGCTGAATTTGTTTTTATCTTTGTTACAGTGCCTGTCACAGTTAAAAATCCTTTATGCGGAAGGTATAGAAGGTTGCTCTCTGGAGTTTGCTGCGTACAGTCTGCTGTATATTACCTTACATTCTAACAACAACCGAGAACTACTGTCATCTATGTCCAGGTTAGTACTTTTATATTTCCTTCTTTGGGGTTTAAGCATAGACACATCACTAGAATCTTTGTAAATCAAAGTTTTTCGTTTGCTACACAAATTCTGTGAGTAACCAACTGAGAATAGTATTGTAATTATGAATGTTCACACCACCTATCTGAGAGTAGAGTTTTTCTTACATCTCTTCCTACTAGTGTGAAAGGGTTACTCCTTTTAATTGGGTTGGTATGCATGAGATTGCGTAATTTTGTGTTCTCTGAAGTATTTTTTGTTCCGTAGATTATCGGAAGAAGCTAAGAAGGATGAAGCAGTTAGACATGCTCTTTCAGTTCGTGCAGCTGTCACATCAGGAAATTATGTTATGTTCTTCAGACTCTACAAGACCGCGCCAAACATGAACAGTTGCCTCATGGGTGGGGATTTCACATATGAAAACTCTTTTGATAATGTTTGAACAATTATGTGTAATAAAGAAAATGGTAGAATGAAATTTTTTTCATGTTTGTTTGCAGATCTCTATGTGGAGAAGATGCGTTATAAGGCAGTGACTTTTATGTCTCGGAGTTGTCGTCCTACGATCCCAGTTTCATACTTAGTCCAAGTGTTGGGCTTTGCTAGTGCCTCAAGCGAAGGTAGTGATGAAAAGGAGACCGATGGTATGGAAGAGTGTTCAGAATGGCTAAAAGCCCATGGTGCTAGCCTCATTGCTGACGATAACGGGGATATGCTTCTTGATACCAAGGTACGTCGTCTCAAGATATAAATGCCGAGTTCCTTATTCTCAAGATGTGGATGAGGACTGAAATTGTGTTATTCCTCGTGCAGGTGTCATCAACGAGTCTCTTCATGCCAGAACCTGAAGATGCAGTTGCTCATGGAGATAGAAATCTAGATGTCAATGATTTTTTTACGTCGTCGCGTACATTATGAACAGATTAATGTTTGTTATAGTCTGATGGGAAAAAAAGAAGAATCATTAATGCCAAAGTGAAAGGGTTCATCATATCTTTTGATCATAAAGAGACCATTGAACATAATTACAAGGCTCTCTCTCGCATCATCATCACCTTTTGCCACACACAATCTCAGGTATGAAATTTTATAGGTTTATAATACTTGATAGGTTGTAGTAGGAAACGTTTTAAAGAGAAAGCCAAATTGTGTTTGTTCTTCGTTTTTGTGAATATGGAAAATCCTTAGTTATTTTCTAAAGACTTTTGAGATAGTTTAAAAGGAAGAAACAATTTTTTTTTAACACGCATTTTTTTTTATTATTAATTTATTACAAATTATGAGAATTGTTACACATCGACGATACTACAACGGACACTGTCTCCATCAATCTGCAAATTTAATAATAAATCGCATTTTCTGGATATTTGAACCCAATACCTCCTGGTGTAAAAGTTTTAAAGCTTTTATTCAACCAGTTTTAAAGCTTTTATTCAACCACTGGACAAAAAGAGTTTCCATGGAAGAAACAATTATAGTATAACTTCTATAAATTAATATTCGATAAATTAATACCTAGCTAAATTAATACAATTTTCAAGTTCCAAATTAAGTTTTCGACTTAATTAATCTCTCGATAAATTAATATTTCACTAAATTAATAATGTATCGAGGTCCCAACATAATGTTTTTTATATAATATGAAAAAGCTTTTTTCATTAAATAGTTCAAGGAATTACAAACAGAAAATACAAGGCAGTGTATGTTTTGTTTTGGGTCTTTGAGAATTTCGTTTTTACTCTTTTTCTACCTCCTCTTGTTCTTGCTTCCAAGCAAGAGAGAAGTAAAACAAAATCCTAAGGATGAACCCAAGTGATATCGTGACGAGCAAGCAATGTCACACCTAGATGCGTCAGAATATCCATACCAGTGGTCAAACACGTCGAGTTTGTTATCTTGTTCATAAGTATACTTTTCATCATTACTATAAACTACTATAACCTTTTTTGCTTCCTTAACATAGGGCAAGTATTTGCCCTTGAAGGTTAACAAAAGTCGAACATGAACAACTACACCAACATCTTTGAAGAAATTGATAGGGTAAATGTATTAGTCAAGAAAAACTTGCTCCAACAAACGAAAGATGAAATTAAAGGTGCTACTTACATATCTGATATATATTTCAGTTTCGCAAAAGAGATCAGCAACTCCGAGAGTATTTTTTCTATGGAAACAACCTGAATTTAATAGCCAATTGTGTTAGCACGACTTAAATTGCATAACAACAAAAAGTAACCTCATCTAAATAACTCCTTTCGACTTTGTGGCAAAAGTTTTGTTATTAAACACTAAACATTCTTCTGAACCTGATATATGTGGAAGATAATGGGAACATGTACTTCAATAAAATCAGGAGTTTCATCAAGTCCATCCACTATCTAATCTTCTTCTATCAGAAAGCTTTCTCGCAGAAGATAGTCTTCGTAACTGAAATATCAAAAACCATAGTGATACCTTTGAGAGTGTGAGACCTGATACGAACACAGAAACAAGAAACACTCGGGTCTAAACAAACTGTCTTGTATTAAATCCGATAATATACAGACGTAGCAATGCTACAAACAACAATGTTGCAAAAGAGATTAACATATCTCTGATAACAATGGAAACTATAACTCTCAACCTAGTCTACCTAATAACACACGACATCTTATACACAAAGGTTTGTGTTACATAACATATCCTAATCTACCCTGAAAGGATCACTCAACTCATTTTTTTCCTTCAGCTCTATTCTAATATAAATTCTCTTTCAAACGCTTTTTTTGTTCGTCAAGAAGAACTACTCAAAAAGCCTCACTAGACTTCTGCTTATATTTGCTTTTTCCAAGCTAATATAATAATCCGATCCAAGCTATGGTCCAACAGACCAAACACTATTCTGTCGTAGAGAACACTGTATCTGTTGTCTCATCCTGCTACTTGCTACACGCTATGATCACCCTTTTTCCTTTTTGCACGAAGTCAAACCTTTTATCCTCATTCCCCGAACTGCTCCTATGCATCAGACAACCACTTGTACGTCGTAAGGCTCGAGATGCCACCTGTCACTCAATAGGTAGCACGAGCTTTTTGATCTCTGTTGAGCATACACCGCTTCTTTGTCCTCTGGCCAAACTCATGTGTAGCGTAGCACATAGCTCTTTACACCTTCTTAATTCTTTGATGCTATCTTTGATAGTAAAATTGTAAGCAAAAAGGAATCATGATGCATAATTGACCAGATTAGGGATAGAGGAACTTGTGAGACGTTTCTGAATGGCCACACCCATTTTTAGAAGTCATAAGCAAAATCAAAGATTTTGGATACAGTGGTCATGGCATACGGAGTAGACGCATTAGCTGTGTGGAGAAGAGGGGGAGCCAAAAAGGTCTGATCATCAGCATCGATGTGTACAATACGCTGGAAGCGGAGAAGCTGGTCAATGATGTTGGGATACGTGATCCGGTAGGGAAGAGCAAGTCCCATGCATTTGATGATCTCATCATACACCATTTGACCGAAGTTAAATGGTTTTTGGTTAACCACCACGTACACCAAGTAAGCTCGTTCCTTGGACATTGTTGATCTGTTGGCAGAAGAAAACCAGTTGTAGAAAACTTAGCTTGTAGAGGAAGGCCATTAAGGGACTCAACTAGGGCAGAGTGAGAGATGCCCATTGGGTGACATGATTGTCCGAAAGAGTAGTAGCAACAACGTCCACAAAATCCTCAATGTGTAGTACTTTCAACTCAGGATCAAAGGGACGATCTGGCAGTTGGAACATCACGTTGATGATCTTGGGAGTAAATTCATACATCAAATCCCTGACATAGACGCAGTTGTAATCTTCATCTATGTACTCCATGTCAACAAGATTTGCACAGAAATCCTGGACAAGTTTAGGATAGAACGGTTCAATCTCCGCTACAGTTGAAAGAAGTCCCGAATTAGTGATGAGTTATTCTGCTTCCGGACAGTTCGAAGCACCAAGAGGAAGAACTCGTATGTTAGTCAGATTCTTGGCCATCATGGTTTTGTACCTTTTCTCCGCCACCGCAGTGACAAAAAGCTTGCTGTGGGGAACCACAAAACTCTCTTTGTATTCTGAGTACTTCCGGTCACGATTTTGGACCAGTTTTAAGCAGAAAATAAAGAGGAGGAATCTCGGAGTCCTCAGAGATTGACGGCTTTGCGTGCTTTATTTTTGTCACTTTCAAAGTACTTGTTGGATAAACTTTTGGATTAGTTTCACCACAGCCTTATGCTCTGTTTGTGGTGACCGGAGCTTTCCCTTGAGAGACAGTCTTCTGATTTCTAGGGCGCAGATGATTGGTGGTTACAGCGGCAACCAATTTAAATTTCACAGAGATTTTGGCTTTCTTTCCTCCTTTCCCTTTAGGTGTTTGAGTTGTTCGCTTCTTGGTCAAGAGAGGAACCTGCAACATCTATGTTTCTTCATCAGTGGAATTCGTCGTTCTACGAAGGAGATGACTTGAAAGAGAAAGTTGGTTATCTGAGAAGACGAGAGTGGTGTTTTTCTTTGAGAGAGGCTAACGAATGAAATTAGGGTTTGTGAAAGGGAAAGTAAGTTTGAGAGGAGGATTTTAAGATGAGAGAGAGAGGACAGCTGAGCTCTTCTTTTCTCGGTTTTGACAAAAAGTGCAACAATAACCGTCTAACCTTATCCTTCTCTTTTACCACAGCCCTCGGCCCAAGCCGGTATGCAAATTGTCTTTCGCAAGGTGGTAAAGAGGTTATGTTTAAATCAGTCGCTATGGTTATGCCGGTTTATGCTATGTCATGTTTTAAACTTCCAGTGAAACTATGTCGTAATCTTACAAGCGCCATGATGGATTTTTGGTGGAACTCGGATGAGCATTAACGAAAAATCCAATGGGTCGGATGGGAGAAATTAACCTTGCCAAAGAAGCTAGGTGGTATTGGATTCCGAGATCTTCAGTTTTTTAATCAAGCTCTCCTCGCAAAGCAAGCGTGGCGAATTCTAAGTCCAACAAGTTTGTTTGCAAAGTTCTTTAAAAGTAGATATTTCATTTTTGGGGATTTTTTGGAAGCACCTAGTGGAAATAAATCATCTTATGCATGGAGAAGTTTGTTGTTTTGGTAGAGAGTTGTTAGCAAAAGGCTTACGAAGATCAATTGGCAATGGAAAAAAAAACGTTAGTGTGGGTGGATAATTGGCTTTATGATCCTCATGCCACAAGACCAGGAGGACGAATGTCTTTGATGATTATCAATCTACGAGTTTTAGATTTGATTGATTCAACAACGTTTTATTGGAAAACGTAGGTGCTTCGAAATGTTTTTACAGAGGAGGACATATCTTTAATTAAGAAACATAGACCCAATCAGAATCAAGAGGATACATATGTTTGGGCTCATACTAAAAATGGAGCTTACTCCGTCAAGTCCGGCTATGCCTTCATGAGTCGACGTAAGCATAAAGATCTTTTGTGCAAGCAGAGGCTCAACCGTCGATAAACAACTTGCTTGACGCATGTTGGAAGGTACAAACAAGTCCGAAAATAAAGCTATTTCTGTGGAAAGTATTGAATGGATCCTTGGCAGTTTCAGAGAGATTAAAAACAAGAGAAGTATGTAGTGGTACAGTCTGTGTGTTTTGCCCATAACAAGCCGAAACCATAAATCATATCCTCTTTGAATGTCCTTTAGTAAGACAAATATGGGCTCTTACTAACATTCCGCACCCGAGTAATGGGTTCACTTGTTTCATCTTCACTAACGCCAAATCAGTTGCACCATAGCTACTCTGGGTCCTCTGGAAGAACAGGAATACCTATATGTTTGAAGGAAAATTCTTCCCTCCCAACGAAACGGTGAAAGCATATGAGGATGCAAGACTAGGGCCGGTGTTGGCATAGTGCAAGAGGTGCATTTGCACCATGTCAATGTGATTTTTGCAATTTTTTATTGGGGTTTAGAGCTATTTTTTTAGAAAATAAGCTATATTTACAATTTTATTAGATTTAAGAGATTTTTTGCAATTTTGGCACTATGTTTCTTAATAGTTTGGACCGGACCTGTGCAAGACAATGGTTAAATGCTCAAAGGATAGTGAGAAATGAAGAAGAAGAGCAAAATGGAAACCAAATCAGTTGGGTAAAACCGGAGAGAGGCCGGTTTAAATGCGACATTGGCTTCTCATGGTCACAAACAAAACAATATGGGCTGCATGGGTGCTTCATGATGCGTATGGTTTAGTGCTCCAACATAGTCGACGATCTTACTCACATGTTTCGTCGTGTTTTGATGCCAATATTAAGAGTTGGGAATGGGCTTTGGAAAGTATGAGAAGTCTACACAGAGAAAATGTTACCTTCGCAGCTTCGTCCATGGAAGTAATTAAAGCTCTGCATAAAGCACGGAATGGCCTGCCTTTAGAGGACATATGGCGGCTTTGTTGGATTTACCGCTCAATCAAGTAGGATGAGATATATGTTTTGAGAATCCCAAAGGAAATCCTGGAGCGTCGGAGATAGCCAAGAGTGTGACTTCTGAACTACGGCTGAATTCGTATGTTGCAGAAGGTTCCCCACGATGGTTGAGAGGTCTCTTCGAAGATGAGAGTGCTAGTACCGTAGTGTAGTATGCGCTGTCTCTTTTGCCTTGTTTTATCTCTCGTTATGGGCTTTGGTGAAACCTTGCCCTGTTTTGTCTTTGTGTTTTTTGAGTTGCTCGGTTTCATAGGGATTGTAATGCCTTTGGTTTTGAGCTAGTTTTGGATGTAAAACTCTCATGGTTTCAAATTTAATATATGGTTAGTGAAATTACATGTCTTGACATGTAAATTAATAAAGTAACATGTGTAGTTGAAAAATTGGGTAACTAACAAAGAGAAAATTGTGGAACCCCTTGACCTAATGGTTAAGGGTTTAAAGGCTTATACACCAGATCTGGGGTTCAAATCCTAGATAATACAATTTCTTGTAGATTAATGAAGAAACGCTTTTCGGAAGTTCCATCGTCCAGTGAGACCATGTCCATCATGGGAGATGTCGTACATATGGAGCCGTTCACCGGGGAGAATTTGTCTATCAAGGAAGTTGTCGTATATGGTGATTTGCATCATGGAAACGTTTGTGGAAGCTGTTAACCCTAATCGCATAGGCTGCAGCTAGATCGAATATACCTATGATTGATGTAATAAACTATATGATAATCAAATGCTAAAAAAAAAACAGAGAAAATTAAATTTAACTAACCGATCCATAATAAATCCAATTAAAGTTGTCAAATTCATCACACTTAAGGCTAAATAAATAAATCATGCAATGGTTTTCTGTATATGTAATTTTAAATTTATTTCTAGATGAAATTGTTATTTCTTTAGTTATTACTAATAAATTAGCATTAAATGTGATGAAATTTGACAACTTTATTTGTATTTATCAGGGGTTAATTAGTTAAATTTAATTTTCTCTTTATCAGTTACGTAATTATTCAACTACACATGTTATTTTATTAATATACAAGTCAAAACATATTAATCCACCTAATTTTCTTTTAATATACGACCATTTATAGCGAAAGAAAGAAAAAAACAAAAAAAGAATATTTTCTACTTATCAAAAGATAATAATAACAGAATATTTACATTAATTAATTCTTGTGTATCTGATATTAAAACTACAGGCTTTATTAACAACTAGATTAGAACCCGCATAATATGCGGGTATTAGATATTGAAATTGATTATCATCTATATAGTATGATCCTTATAATTATATTTTAAATTAAAACTCGTATAAGTAGATTCTAATTTGAAATCCGTATAATTATATTTTAAATTGAAACTCGTATAATTATCAATTTATTTATCATTAAATTGCATTTTGTTAATCGCAAGATATAAAATAGAAATTCGTTCAAATCACCATAAAAAATGCATTTGATCCACAATGTTCACATACTCGTGTTATACATTACCATGACTACACATTTATGTGTTTTGTATGTGTTTTCGTATGCATGGATCTTCTAAATATATCTATGCAAGCATCTTTTAAATATATCTATGTATAATTTAGGAACTTAATTGACAATTTTGTAAATTATTTTCCTTTTTGCTATTGCGTTAATCATTTTTTCATGGATTTTTCTAGTTGCATAAAGTAACTTTTTTCCAATTGCATAAATATTGGATAATGGGTACTTTTACATTTTTTAATTGCATAAAGTGACATTTTTCTGATTTACCGTTTCTTTTGACTCATTATTTTCATCTTAAATTATACTACAATTTGATTTGAAAGGTAAATTATATACAACTTTGCTTACGTGTCAAGCTCTCATCGAAGAAAGTCCCCTTTATATAATAAGATTAATCTCAAACTTACCAAACATCTTATTATATAAAGGAGAGGTTGTCAAAATTGTAACTCATTAGATGGTGACATGTGTCTAATATCGAACGAGATAATGACATATAAAAAACATTAAAAGTGGAAAACTAACAAAAAATTCAAATAGTTTAAACTGTTAAGTAACTAAGTAAATAGCGAAAAGTAAAAATTCAAATAGTTTAAACTAATTAGAAAAGGAAATTAAAAATAGAAAACCAACAAAAAACGGTTAGTAACTAAATAAATAGTCAACAAAAATTTAATAGTTTAAACTAATTTGAATGTTTGTTATGATAGTCTAAACTAATTAAGAAATAAAATAAAATTAATAGTCCAAACTACATACATATAAAAATTATGAAAGAAATCGAGAGGATATATAAGTGGCAAAAAAACAGAAAGTATGGAAAGAATACATAGTGAAAACAGTAATATAAAGAGAATATAAGTAATAAATAAAAACAATTATAGAGAAAATAAAAGAATAAGTGATACAAAAAAGAGATTTTTGCTAAATTGACCCAAATTGAAAGGTACTTACTAACCTAATATGAAGGTGTTTTTGTCTCATTATCCAAGCAATTTCTGTAATTCAATTTTGCCATTGGAATTATATAATAAAAATTTATTTATTTTCTTAAAAATTCGTTTTTTCTTAAAAATTAAATTAAATTAAATAAAAATCAAATAATTCATTTTTTCTTAAATATTTAAAATTCGTTTAAATAAATATAAAAATTTGTTTAAATATTAAATTCGTTTTAAATTTATAAAAAATCGTTTTAAATATATATAAATAAATAAAATTCGTTTAAATAAAATAAATATTAAATAATTAAATCAAATAAAAATAAAAATAAAAAATTTGATAAACAAAATTCGTTTTTTTTTCTTAAAAATCAAAGAACATGTCTTGAAAATATGTTTTGTTTACAAAAATCAAGTAATTTTCTTAAAAATAAAATAAAATGATAAAACCACTTATTCATACCCTAAACTTGGCAAAACATGTAATAAAGGCTTAAAATATGTTTTTTTCAAAAATTTGTATTTTTCTTAAAAATCAAATAAAATGAGAAACTACTTACCCATACCCTAAACTTGGCAAAACATGTAGTAAAGGTTTAAAATATGTTTTTTACAAAAATCATGTAATTTTCTTAAAAATCAAATAAAATGAGAAAACCACTTATCCATACCCTAGACTTGGCAAAACATGTAATAAAGGCTTAAAATATGTTTTTTTACAAAAATCAAGTAATTTTCTTAAAAATCAAATAAAATGAGAAAACCACTTATCCATACCCTAAACTTGGCAAAACATGTAATAAAGGCTTAAAATATGTTTTTTTACAAAAATCAAGTAATTTTCTTAAAAATCAAATGAAATGAGAAAACCACTTACCCATACCCTAAACTTGGCAAAACATGTAGTAAAGGCTTAAAATATGTTTTTTTACAAAAATTTGTATTGTTCTTAATGATCAAATAAAATGAGAAAATCACTTATCCATACCCTAAACTTGGCAAACATGTCGTAAAGGCTTAAAATATGTTTTTTTTTACAAAAATCAAGTAATTTTCTGAAAAATAAAATAAAATGAGAAAACCACTTACCCATACCCTAAAGGCTTATAATATGTTTTAGAACAAAAATCAAGTAAAGCTACGTAAAATCAAACAAAATAAAAAAATATGTAACTTTGCTGCATCGAACTCATGACCTCATGGGTATATATTGTGCTATGTGTAACCAATTGATCTATAGGTGGGAATTTATTCATTAGTACAAACATTACTATATTATCTGTTTGTGCTTTTTTTTTATCTAAAAAAAGCGAAGCCATGTACCATCGAACACATGACCTCGTATGTACAATGTGATATGTGTAACCAATTGATCTATGGGTGGGAACTTCTTCGTCATTAGAAAATTTAAAATATATAGTTTATGTACTCTATTTTTCAGATACACTTTCTCCTCCTCATTCGATTAAATATCTCACTAGAATTTGGGGAATTCTGGATCATCGAACACAAACCCTAGCTCTCTTAATTCTCTTCCGACTTGGGGGAATTCTAGATCTGTTAGACTCGAACTGTGTAATTAGAATTCACGCAATCGATTTGACCAATTAAGTGTTTGATTGTTATCCAACTTTCTGTAACCGTTTCAGGTTTGATCTTCATATACGAATGAGCATCATATCATCGGTCTCAAGTCGTCGTGGTTCCTATGTTAGGGGTATTCTGAGACTGTGTATCTGTGGAGAACGTACAACAATTTTCAAATCAACCACAACTTACATAGATATGAGACATTGTAACTAACACAAAGAAGAATCAAAGGAATTTAGGTTGTAGGAGGTTTCAAAGACACTGAAAAAAACGAGCACGATTAGAGAAGAAACAGAAGAAGAATATTAGATTTAGGAAATATTTTTTAAATATATTACTTAAGGAAAGTAGCTAATCACGGTTTATATGATCCTAGATTTAAGGAAATAAAACTAACTTTGGTAGAAACTACCTTCTACCAACGGTAGAATATAGGTAAGATGTAGATGCATGCGGTAGAATGCATCTGCTACATGGCGTAGAAGACAAGCGAATGGCAGAAACTAGTTTCTAGATTTGGCAGCAATAAGCCAAATCGTGGAACTTGCTTTATGCATTGCGTAGAAATAGAACAATTGGCAGTACGTAGGATTCTAGCCGTCGCAGATTTGTGTTGTTTGGTAGAAAGTGCAATCTGCGGGCCGATTTGACCTTGGTAGACGGAAAAAATATTATTTTTCTAACACTTTTTTTATAAAAAAAACTATTAACATGAATCTATATACCTTCTACATGACTTTTTTGTATTTTTCATATTTTTAAAAATTATAAAACCTATTTATTTTGGAGAAATTTTGAAAATTGCCACTTTCAATATGCCACATAGCAAAAATGCCACGGGTAAAAACACTTTCACGAATGTGCGACAATCTTTTTAAAATATTCCAACTTTACCCTTACATAAAAATAAAAATGATTTTTTGATGCGCATAAGTTTTTTTTTCTTCTCTTTTCTCTTTCTCTCCGGAAAATAAAAAGTTGCCGTCGTAATTTCCGATTACATAACGCCACCGTCGCGTTCCGGCGGATTGAATTCGACGATTTATGATCCGATTATGTAAAGACTTGTTGGGTGTATATTTGGTGTAGAGCCCAAATACACCATTAGTCAAGGTCCAAGAGAAGAGAAGCCCACCAAAAGGCCCAAAGGGAAAAGCACATGGGTTAAAAGTTAACCATGATTAAGCCTCCCAAACACACAAAAAGCACTATAAAAGGAGGTGAAGAGTCACATGATGAGCAAGTTTTCTTTTGGATCAGAGGACAAAGGACTTATACATTAAATAGTTAATTAGTCTTCGCTTAAGCTCGAGCTCGACCCGAATATTCTTGTATCAGCTCGAGCCTCTTTTGTAACCCGTCAAAGATCAATACAACTCTCTGATTCGATTCTTAAACGAGATTATTCGACCTCTCTAAACCACGAACATCGTTCGACCCTAACAACTATATTCGACTCGAACCGAGTTACAACATTTTAACAACTATATTCGACTCGAACCGAGTTACAACATTTGGCGCGCCAGGTAGGGGAAAAAGAATATCTCTTACGCAAAATGGAATCGAATCGTACGGAAAACGAGCATGGCAACCCCAATGCTCAGGCAGAAATCCAAGAAATCACGCCTCGGGTCGCGTCCAGCACGCAGAACCCGGGACAGGGCCCAGAGTCAAGTCCTCACACTCTGAGGCAAGACCCAGCAAGAACGGGTCAGGTAGAACAGACACCGATTCGAATAAACGAAGGAGAACTCAATCTCACGGACGTAATCGGCACGATCTTGAGTCACGTCAACCAGCAGGAGGAGTCAAATCGAAGAATCAACGAACGCCTCGATCTTTTGACGTCAATCTATCCATCTCGCCTCGAGCATGTCGGGGCGTCACGTCAAAGAAATGCTAGCGTAATACCATCCATATTTGACAGGCTGGGAGGCGCGAACACTCCACCTACTCCCGCAAATCCAATTGCTGGAAGCGCAGAGGCCTCGCATCCTGTGCGGCCCTCGGCCATGTCCAGGCTCTCCGGATCGAGGGAGGACCAGGAAGATCGAAACGACGATATTCGAGACCTGAGGGAAAAACTCAGGACAATGAAATCACAGGTCCATCAGGCGCTAAGCTCGGCACCGGAGCTCGATCGTGTGATTGAGGACGCACAACGCACCCCTTTCACCGAAAAGATTACATCTGTCCCAGTTCGGGTCACAGGGAAGCTTCGCATTCCAATCTATGAAGGGAAGACCGACCCGAAGCGACACCTAACAGCATTTTCTCACGCGATGAGTCGACAGCACTTCCCCGCTGATCAAAAGGATGCGGCGAACTGCCAAATCTTTGTCGAGTACCTGGATGGCCCAGCCCTGGAATGGTTCTCCCGTCTCGAACCAAACTCGATCGATGATTTCCTTCAACTATCGTTCGCATTCGTCAAACACTACTCACTGTATCTACACGATACCGCATCAGACTCGGATCTCTACGACCTCGAGCCTCAAGGGTCAAAAGAAACTTTAAGGAACTACATGGATCGCTTCAAGGCGGTCCTCTCCAAAGTAAGCGTCCCAGATTCGTCAGCAATAAGTGCGCTAAAACAGGGCTTGTGGCACGAGTCAGAATTCCGAAGGGACCTCGTGCAGCATAAAGCGTACCGACTCGACGATGTACTGCACCGCGCAAGTGGTTTCATTCGCGTCGAAGAGGATCGTGCAATAAACTCGAAGAGGCAATCAGCACTCAAGCCATCCACAGCTAAACCTAAGTCAGCAAAAGAACGAATCGAGGATGACTACCAGGAACCCCGACAACACTATGATCAAGATTACAAGGCAAAGCTACAAGTGAACCAGGTCGGTTCGAACAACCAATCGAGCCAGTCGAGTCAGGGACAATCCAACAAATGGGTGCGAGGCCAAGATTCTAAGGAAGGCCAGTCCTACTGCACTTTCCATAAGAAGTACGGCCATGCGACTTCAGTTTGTCGAAGCCTGATGAACGTTCTGTTGGGCAAATACAACAAGGGCGAAATAAGGGTCGAATCGCCTCAAACTCAGACAGAAAAGAACGAGGCACCAAGGCTCGAACTCGAACAAAGACCCGTGGGGAACGCGAATCCACCGGTCCCCCCAAAAAGACTCAACAACCAACAGGTATCGACCGACGCTCCATCAGCCTCAAAGAGGAAAGTCCTGATGATTATGGGAGGAGCTCAACTCGTACATGGGTCGGTCCGATCGCTCAAGCAGCATGAGAAGATGGCAATCCAAGCGCAGCTGTGCGTAGCGCGAGCCGAAGTTGATATGCCGATCATCTTCTCCGAGGCCGATACGAAGGGTCTTGCAATGCCTCATAACGACCCCTTGGTGATCGAACTTAGGGTAGGTGACTGCGACGTATCCCGAGTTCTCATCGATACTGGGAGTTCGGTCGATATAATCTTTAAGGAGACACTCGTAAGCATGGACATCCCCGAAAGTCAGATCAAGCCAAGTGTGAAGCCACTGACCGGATTCGACGGCGTCACCACAATGACCATCGGCTCGATCAAGTTAGACGTATATGCAGGTGGCATAACCAAGCCAGTCAAGTTCCTCATCGTGGATCGACCTGCAATATACAACGTGATTATGGGCACGCCGTGGCTGATCTCGCTTCGAGCCGTGCCTTCAACTTATCATTTATGTTTAAAGTTCCCCACTCCGACCGGAGTATTCACAATACGAGGTGACCAGAAGATGGCCCGAACGTGTTTCGTTACAGAGCAGCAACTAAGGAGGGTAAGCCTGCACATCTCAACAACGGAGCAATCGCATGCCTCGGAGCCAAGGAAAGATGTATCTGAGTCGGTCGCGATCGATCCGGCCCGTCCCGAACGACGCATCAATATTGGAGCCGAGCTAATCGATCCAACAAGATCCGAGCTGATGCAATTCCTCGCAGAGAACGCCGAAACCTTCGCATGGACGGTCCGAGACATGAAGGGAATAAGCCCTTCCATCGTGAGCCACCGATTGAACGTCGACCCGACCTTCAAACCGATCCGACAGAAACGGCGGAAGCTCGGTTCGGAGCGGACCAAGGCGGTAAACGACGAGGTGACAAAGCTGCTCGATGCGGGCTCGATAACCGAGGTACAGTACCCCGAATGGCTCGCAAACCCGGTCGTGGTCAAGAAAAAGAACGGCAGTTGGAGGGTCTGCGTGGACTTCACCGACCTGAACAAAGCCTGTCCCAAGGACAGCTACCCTCTCCCCCACATAGATCGAGTCGTCGAAGCGACAGCAGGAAACGAGTTGCTATCGTTCATGGACGCTTTCTCTGGTTACAACCAGATCGAGATGCATCCGGACGATCGTGAGAAGACCGCATTCATTACAGAGCGTGGGACATACTGCTATAGGGTCATGCCGTTCGGCCTCAAGAACGCCGGAGCGACCTACCAGAGGCTCGTGAACAAAATGTTCGCTGAACAGCTCGGGGATACAATGGAAGTCTACATAGACGACATGCTGGTTAAATCGGAAAAGGCGAGCGACCACGTCGAGCACCTGAGGTCGTGCTTCGAAATATTGAACCAATATGGCATGAAGCTCAATCCGTCGAAGTGCACATTCGGGGTGACCTCCGGAGAGTTCCTCGGTTACATCGTAACGCAGCGCGGAATCGAAGCGAATCCAAAACAGATCGCAGCGATAGCCAACCTACCCTCTCCAAAGAATAAAAGGGAGGTGCAACGCTTGACAGGTCGGATCGCAACCTTAAATCGCTTCATCTCGAGGTCCACCGATCGAAGCCTAGCTTTCTATCAACTCCTACGAGGCAACAAAAGCTTCGTCTGGGACGATAAGTGCGAATCGTCCTTCCAGGATCTAAAGCGGTACTTGATCCTCTCAAAGCCCGAGCTCGGCGAGACCCTGTATCTCTACGTATCAATAACCGACGCCGCAGTCAGTGGAGTACTCGTCCGAGAGGATCGAGGCGATCAGAAGCCTATTTTCTACGTCAGTAAAGCGCTCGATGGTGCCGAATCTCGATACCCGACGCTCGAGAAACTCGCATTAGCAGTCGTAATGTCTGCTCGGAAACTCCGACCTTACTTCCAGTCCCATACGATAGCGGTCATGTCAACGCAACCGCTCCGAGCTATACTGCACAGCCCGAGCCAGTCAGGACGGATGGCACGTTGGGCGGTCGAATTAAGCGAATTTGACCTTGAATTTCGAAACAGAACAACGGCCAAGTCTCAAGTTCTGGCAGACTTCGTTACAGAACTACCTCCTAGCATCGAGTCGGTCGGACGATCCGACATCTGGAAACTGTACGTAGACGGATCGGCATCTCGACACGGTTCTGGAATTGGAATCCTACTAGTGTCACACTCAGGTGATATTCTCGAGCAGTCGTTTCGACTCGGATTCCGAGCCTCGAACAACGAGGCCGAATGGGAGGCCCTGATTGCGGGCCTAAGGCTAGCAAAGGAAATGGGGGCGCGACGCATACATGCTTTTAGCGACTCCCAGCTCGTGACTAACCAGCTGAATCACGAGTACGACGCTCGAGACGATCGAATGAGTGCATACCTGCAACTAACAGAAAAAATCATACTCAACCACTTCGATAGCTTCCTCCTCTCAAAGGTACCTCGTGCCGAAAATTCCAAGGCGGATGCGTTGGCTTCATTGGGATCGAGCTCGGGTACCGAACGGCACCGAACTATCCCGGTTGGAATGCTCCCGGACCCCAACATCGAGCTTCCTCGAGGATATAGCAGCGTAATGAGCATCATAGAACTCGAGGCGGAACCTGAGCCCGACTCGGAACCAATTTCAATCCCTGGAGCCTCGACGCCAAGCATCGACTGGCGTGAGGAAATCATCAAGTATATCACCCAAGGGATCGTGCCAGAAGACAAATGGGCAGCTCGACGTCTCAAAACTCGAAGCGCGCGTTACGTCATGCTCGAAGATAAGCTGTTTCGATGGAATGCAGCAGGAGTCCTACTCCAATGCATCGCAGGAAGCGAGATCTATCTAGCCCTCGCCGAAACGCACGAGGGGGCTGGGGGAAGCCACTCAGGCGGTCGAACCCTCGCCCTCAAAATCAAAAAACTCGGGCTCTACTGGCCGACAATGCTCATAGACTGCGCGAACCATGCTCGATGCTGCGAGAAGTGCCAACGTCATGGCCCAATGATCAAGTCACCAACCGAACCTCTGACCACATCAGCCGCAGCTTACCCCTTCATGAGATGGGCAATGGACATTATCGGACCATTCCCCAAGTCGCACCAAAAAAGGTACGTCATAGTCATCACCGACTATTTCACAAAGTGGGTCGAAGCCGAAGCCTATGCAATGATTCGAGCCAATGACGTTCAGAATTTCGTTTGGAAATTCCTTATATGCCGGCACGGTTTACCATACGAAATCGTCACGGACAACGGTTCGCAATTCATCTCCAACACATTCGAGGCCTTTTGCGCGAGGTGGAAGATCAGACTCAACAAATCAACACCTCGGTACCCCCAGGGAAACGGTCAAGCCGAAGCAACAAACAAAGTAATCATCAGCGAGCTCAAGAAGCGACTCGATGAGAAGAAGAGCCTTTGGGCCGACGAGCTCGATGGTGTCTTGTGGGCATTTCGTACCACCCCGAGACAATCGACAGATCGAACTCCTTTTTCCCTCGCCTACGGGCTCGAGGCTATGGCACCCGCCGAAGTTAACATTAACAGCCTTCGCAGAAGCGCAATGCCTAAGCATCCCGAGGCCAACGAGATCGCGCTCCTCGATAGCCTCGACTTCGTCGAAGAAGAACGCGCCCAGGCACTGCTTCGAATCCAGAATTACCAACAAAAAGCCGCCCAGTACTACAACCGTAAAGTACAAGGTCGAAGCTTCCGTGAAGGAGACATGGTACTGCGAAAGGTCTACGAAAATACTAAGGAGTATCAAGCCGGTAAACTCGGAGCGAACTGGGAAGGTCCATACCTCGTCTCGAAAGTCGTTCGACCCAGCGTCTACGAGTTAATGACACTCGAGGGCGTCGCAATCCCAAGGTCATGGAATTCGATGTCCCTCAAACGATACCATTACAACTCCCAGCCAGTTCCAGTCGCATCGATTTCAACGCCTCGAGTCTTTTAGAATATAGGCAGCCTTTTTGAACACTCAACTCGAACTACGAATGGCTTGATCCCGCTTCGGGTATGTAGGCAGCCTTCTCGAAGGTCCAGCTGTACATCAAAAAAAAAAAAAAAAAAAAAAAAAAAAAACAAAACTCGACTCGAACTACGAATGGCTTGATCCCGCTTCGGGTACGTAGGCAGCCTTCTCGAAGGTCCAGCTGTACATCAAAAAAAAAAAAAAAAAAAAAAAAAAAAAAAAAAAAAACGATCGAAGCCCTGGCCAGGCCTCGGTCATTACACAAAAGCGCGACACTCTCATAGTCGCTTCGATTCCTATCGAATCGAACTCAGGTCCACGTCGACCTGAGCCAAAAGCCGGGGCCGGACCCGCACGACTCCTAAGAATGCCTAAGTA
This sequence comes from Arabis alpina, assembly GCA_900128785.1. Taxonomy (NCBI): domain Eukaryota; kingdom Viridiplantae; phylum Streptophyta; class Magnoliopsida; order Brassicales; family Brassicaceae; genus Arabis; species Arabis alpina. Next base: position 45,755,697 of record LT669791.1, read on the forward strand.
ATTAAGCCGGAAACTACCCGCACACTTAGACGCAAGACGGGTCATACTTGCATAAGCCGAGCCCAGGCTCGCACCGCAGGACCCAACCCCCCATCGCGCATAAAGGTTGGGCCCGAAACTCAGACGTTCGATGTCAAGCCTGATCTCGAATCGAAATCCTAAGCAAACAACGACTCAGTTCACCTAAAAAGCTGCTACGTTCGAAGTTGTAAGCAAATACTTGGAAACATATGCTTCTGGTTAAAATTCAGATCGACGAAAGAGATCGATGGGATTAGAGCATTCAAAAATATAACAATAAAAAGTACTACAACTCGAGCCGTGACGGCTCAATAAATAAGTTCAGAAATAAAAGGGAAAGACAAGTACAAAGAAGAAATCCCGTCGATCACAAGCGATCTAGGAAGCAGTCTCTGGATTTTCAAGGTTCGAGTCAGCAAAGAGAGGAGCGAGCGGCTCTCCAGTAGCGGAATCCACTGCGGGAACATCGATCGAAGCAGGCTCTTTAGTCATAACAGCTTCTCCAGCATCGCCTTCCGCCTCGCTTTGATCACCAAAAAGCTCGACCCTAAGCTGATCCCCATCCTCCGCCTCGACGTTTGCCTCATCCTCAATCTGAGCAAGGGTAAGGGCCGGAGTCTTCCCAGCCACCGACGATCGACCCTCCGTCTCGCTCTTCTCACCCTCTTCATCGGAGCTATCTGAAGAAGAGATGTCAAGTGCTACGCCCTTCTTCGGCTCGGCTTCGTCATCATAGGAAGAATCAGAGGGAAGGGGCGGAAGGACGATCGAGTCCGCCTCAGCAGTATATGAAGCGAGTCGAGCCTCAAGCTTCTCCTTCTTGGCTGCATCGATAGGAACCCCATCCTTAACTGCTTTCTCCATCCTCCTGATGGCTCCAACCACCTGACTAGCTAGCGATGCGAGGCGATCGGCCTCGGTTTGGGCCTTGCTTCTCTCCTCCATAATCTCGATGCTGCGTCGAAGCTTATCTTTAGCTCTCTTCTTAGCCTCCCCAACGGCTCGAGCCACAGCATCCTTCGAGGAACTCCTAAGCTCCGCAACCTCCCCCTCGATTCGAGACTCCACTTCCTTCTTCGCCTCCTCCGCCTCGGTCAGAGCTAAGGTCAGAGCATCGACCTTCGAGCTTAGATCATCCCTGCTAGCAATCAATTCACCATTCACCCCTTGAGAATGATTCAGCAGACCCTTGAGCTTCGCAACTTCCGACTCAGCCCTCGTTCGAGCCTCCTTTAAGCGACTCGATTCGGAGACCAGCTCGCTATTCTGGGCATTGAGCTCGCGGTTCCTCTGGTCCAAGCTATGCCGCGCATCGGAGAGAAAATTGTAGCCAGCGAGCATCTGCATAGGGTTCGAACGAACGAATTAAGAAAGTTTCGATCGAACTCGGATCGACCTTACTTAAAGATGAAAAGAAGAACTTACAGAGACAGCTGACATGGCGAACCGCGTGTCCGGGTCGCTAGAAGAGGAGTCCACCTCTGGTGGAGAAAGGAAATCAGCACCGCCTCGCACGCAGCGAACGAACTGGAGGCAGGCAAGGGGGACTTGGGAAATATGTTTTCCCCCTCCTCTGAAATCAAAAACAAAATCATAGGGGGACGAGCTCGATTCATCACCGTCCCCCACCCGGACGACCGCGCCAGCATACAGATGGTCAACCTCTACTGGGAGACCAACAGTATTGAATCGAGCCACTTTCTCGGCTTGGTCCCCAGATCCCAGAGCCTCATGGGCCGACCTCTTCTTCTCCCTGATGGATTTCGCCATCTCCTTCTCCTCATCAGCACGCTTCTTCTTCCTCTTCGCTTCGGCCTCGGCTTTCTTCTTCTCCTCGGCCCTCAACTTTCGCTTAGCAGCCTCCTTCTGCTGCTCCCTTTCGAGTCGAGCCTCTTCCGCCCTTCGACTCTCCGCTAACAATCCCCCCATTAGCCCTTTACCCCGACCATGGGTGATCGGTGCTTTCTCGGGTCGAAGACCCTCTCTTACAGTTGGAGGAGCAGCCTTTGGAAGCTCGAACTCCTCGTCCGAATCGACCACATCAAGATTCAGTTTCACCATCGAAGCTTTCTTGGATCGAGGTTGCACAATCTTTTTCTTCAACGGAGTCGAACTCTTCTTTCTTTGGCTCCAACCGACTTTCTTGTTCGAACCCCGCTCAACTTCAGGAGAATGGTCTTCCAAGGGGAGATAGAAATCACCTGCAAAGGGACGGTTAGAGCCGACCCTGTTATAAAAACAAAGGACAATCGAGTTATATTACCTGTCGAGATCCTAGGGTAGCTCCGAGCGATTCGATGGGACAAGAAGTCGGGCCAGTGATGGATATGCTTCTTGTCTTTTCGAAGAAGCGTAACGACCGAATCCACAGGAGTCTTCCGCTTCACAGGTTCAACTGCACAAAGACAGAGAGATTAAAATCAGTTCAGAAAATTGAAGAAATCGATTTCGGTCTTACCAGGTCGAAAATTCCATCCGACTCGAATCGGTTTACTAAACTCCCCGATCGTTCTCCGGCTGATTTCCACATAAAAGTATCGCGACCATCGATGCCTGTTAACTTGGCTGCTATGCCCCTTCACGAGTTGGTATCCACCACGAGGGGACACGTAGAAACGGCCTGAATTTCCGATAGCGCTAAAAGAAGAAATCTCCTCGAACTCGTCGAGATTTACTACCCCACCATGCTCTGCAGCAAGCACCACCACAGCCATCATGGCTCGAATCGAACCATGCGTCAGCTGGGAGAGAGAAATCCGACGTCGATGGCAGTACTGGAGCAGTAACCTCGGTATCGGGAAGCAGAGTCCCCCATTTTTAATGAAGCACTCGTACACGCACATATACCCCGACGGCGGGCTCCAGGGTCGATCGTTAGCCTGGGGATACACAATTGAAATTCCTTCCCATCCACCTGCCGGAGTTAAAGCATAAACACGGCTCGAATCCATACTCGACCCGACATCGTTGGAATCATCGAGCCTGATCCCGTGTCCGAGGCCGGGACCCGGGGATTTCGGCTCAGCATTCCGAAAATCAACGAGGCTCCCCTTCTCTCCTCCGGAGGTGCCCTCTTCAGTTTCGACTCGATTCGACGTTTCAGATATTTTCGAGTCACCCCCGGAACGAGCATACGAGGACCCACCGCTAGATAAATCCCTAGACATCATCTGTGGAACATCGTCAAATTGGTGCTCAGGCAGATCGATCCTCGGGGACGCCGCATCGGATTCACCCCGATCCGAAGGCCTAGCAAGAGGGATACCCATCGGAACGAACGTATCTAGCGGATCGACCGATGCATAAGCCAAGGTAACATCGGGATCGCGTCGAGCCCTCCTCCTCCTATTAAGCTTCACGGAAGCGCTCGAATTTGAAGACATCGTTGACAGACGGAGAACGATTCGGGATTGTTGAAGAACAGTTCGAACGCACGAAGAAGAAAGTCGTAGAGAAAGTTACCTTTTCTTTCTTGACGGCTCGATCCAAAGAGAGTGCAAATGGCGAGAAGAGAGAAAAACCTTCGATATTTATAAGTATAGGGAAGAAGGCGAACCGACACTCGAGACCGCACCTCCCCGCCAATCAGAAGAAGCGGGCTTCAGAGAAAAGCCCATTAGCGCGCCTGAAATAAGATGGGCCGAAGCCTTGGGCCTCGAAAGATCCAGGGCCACTTAGCAAACCCAGCAGAGAAGATCCGATGCCGACATACGGAATCGGTGCGAGCCGTGTTGTACCTTAACTAATCACAGGATCGACTCGACCCCTCAGCGAAGGCGGATTCGACTCGACCCTGTCAAAAACGACGAATTCAATTCGATCTCTTTCGTCGACTTGGGGGGGGGCTTACTGTTGGGTGTATATTTGGTGTAGAGCCCAAATACACCATTAGTCAAGGTCCAAGAGAAGAGAAGCTCACCAAAAGGCCCAAAGGGAAAAGCACATGGGTTAAAAGTTAACCATGATTAAGCCTCCCAAACACACAAAAAGCACTATAAAAGGAGGTGAAGAGTCACATGATGAGCAAGTTTTCTTTTGGATCAGAGGACAAAGGACTTATACATTAAATAGTTAATTAGTCTTCGCTTAAGCTCGAGCTCGACCCGAATATTCTTGTATCAGCTCGAGCCTCTTTTGTAACCCGTCAAAGATCAATACAACTCTCTGATTCGATTCTTAAACGAGATTATTCGACCTCTCTAAACCACGAACATCGTTCGACCCTAACAACTATATTCGACTCGAACCGAGTTACAACATTTTAACAACTATATTCGACTCGAACCGAGTTACAACAAGACTGGAAGAGCTGGTAAGTTTTCCTGGAGACAGAACAACGCCGTCGCAACCGACGACTCGATGAAGCTTTTAATGAATTTGATGTGGAGAAAGATGAAATCGTCGGATTTTCTCCGATCTCCTCCGCAACTCGCAAGCATTTAGGTGAAAGTTACGCGGATTCGTTCTTTTGATACTGATAGTGTTCGATTTTGAGGATATGAACTTGGAATTGAAATTTGTATTATTATTGTTTAGGATCAATCGGAGTATGAATGGAGCAGATGTGAGAAAGAAGAAGATGAGTAGTGGATACAAAGGAATTAGGTAACGGCCATGGGGAAGATGGGCTGCTGAGATTCGTGATCCGATCAAAGGAGTCGAGTTTGGCTTGGTACTTTCAATAGTACAGAAGAAGCTGCAAAAGCTTATGATCTTGAAGCTAAAAGAACCAGAGGAGCTAAAGCTAAGCTCAATTTCTATTGTTCACTGTCACTATTACCATTTCGGAATGTTTCGAGAAGCTTCAAAAGCCCTAGGTGCGCTGTTGATTCTCCATATGGAGGTATTATCTTCTTCTCCTTGCTCAATTTCTAATATCCATTCTCAAATTTAGTCACTGTCGATTACGAATTGGTCCAACTTATCCAAACTTCATATCTTTTGTGGTGAACAATTAGAATGAATTTAGGAAGTAGATAAAGATTCTCTCTCAGAGAAGAAACATAAAGATATGGTAGCAAGTTAGCATAGTCATTGATCACTTGACGCACTTCTGTTACTATCACTGGCTCACATAAGTTTTGCTGAAATGGATGGTAAGAGTCTTAAGAGATTAGAAAGATGTGTTACATATATCTCTTTCTCAAGTTTTGACCTATAGATGTTGCTCGTGTCTAGCTACTATCTGAATAATAAGTGGTATAACACTGCTTATATTTCTTTCATAATAGAATATGTTTTTTTTAATAGGCAATGTCCCTGTGTTCCCTCGAACTAGAGTTTGGGACCCATACAAGCGTTTAGGAATTAGGCTGTATGCTTCCAAGGAAGAAATCTGGGCCTCTCGTAACTTTCTAAGTTGGAGAAAAGAAGTGAGTCCAATTGTGTTGATAACAAATAAAATCGTTTCGAGACGGAACAACATCGTAGCCTTTGATTTTAGCTTCTTTAGCTTGGTTTTAAGTTGTTTCCATTAGAAATTCTATCATTTTGGTTAAAATTTATGTTACAACATCTGCGATGTGAGACATATAAGATGTGACTATGTAATATTCTGTTTAGTATATGTGGAAGCAACCCGTGAAATGGATTTAGCGGTTCGGTTCTTGCTTACAATTTCTAAATGAGAAACAAAACGTTTAACCAACAACATGATTGCGAACAAATGTACAAGAAGACAGCAAAACTGCAGATCATTAAAAGCAAAAAACCTTCTTGTAAGCTTTTTCTAAGGTTTATAAACCTTCATGTAAAATGAAAATCATAGTTATAAACGGGTTTATTTTCCTTAAACTTTAATCATTTTCAAGATTATAAGATTTTTTAAAGGATTATAAACCTTCTTTCAAAATTATAAGGTTTTTGTAAGGATTATAAGCCTTCTTTTTGTAAACTTTTTATAAGCCTTCTTGTAAGCTTTTTGTAAGATCATGTAAAAGAAGAATCATAAGGATTATCCTTACCGCGTTATAAACATTTTGTAAGGATTATATAAGCCTTCTTTTCAAGATTATAAGGTTTTTATAAGGATTTAACAATAGTTTATAAAACACTCATATGAAATAGTTGATGCTTTATAATTTTTTTATTACCTTCCCAATAAACTATATAAAAACCTTATAATTTATAATTTATTAGCTTTTTATCTTATAATTTGTCTATAAAATTGTTTTAATTTCTATCAAGTTGCTTATGGTTGTTGAAAACAAGAGATTTGGACTAACCAATAAGAAAGTGTTTGGATAACACTTTAAGCTTATAACCTTAAAAGCAAAGGTTCATACAAGAAAATGAGATAAGCAATTTTCAGAAATATTTACTAGTCAATTCACATATCGATAGTGTTTTAAGTGGACTCCATGGATCAGTAAAGGTCAAACACTCTAATAAAGTGATAACCAACCATACAACTATTCTCAACGACCTTGTGATCTCATCCTATCTCCAAAGATCCAAACCGAGGGTATTCCAATCATACAGGTAATATCAAATTGAGAAAGGTGTTTGATAGAACTAGTTTTCTTCTTCCTCTAGACCTTGTTGTTGTTCCTTGCCACTCAAGCAACACCATTACTTCCGCCCTTGTTTTGCAAATTACACAATCACCATCACTCAATAATTCTGACTAGTTAAAACCCAAGTATTGATAGTGATCATGAACATGCGGAGAAAGCGAACTTGTGAGATTTTACCGTTTCAAATGCAGTGAGAAACCAAGAACCCAATTACGACTGGAACAATGTATATAGCAAAGCAGGCTGAAACAGAAGCAAGCACACAACTGGCAAACCAAAACCCATCAGAGAAAATCTTTAACTTTCGGTCACCTCTTTAGATTACATGTGACACTAAAAACGGAGTGTTAGGTAATGCCGTATTGGTAATGACGGTTTATTTGATGCGATAATGCACAAACTCAGTAAAGGAAAAGAATTTTGCGGCATTCCACAGACATGAGCTGACACTGATAAAATGAGAATCATTAACTAACTAGTAAGATAACAGTGATCAGGGTAAAGAAAGATTATTTTTCGAGAAAGTGCTTAAAATGAATCATAAGAGAGCAAGTACTGGCAATCTTATACAATAGAAGAGCAATCTTATTTGAGGTGTTGCATTTTTCAAGCAAACCAAAAAGCCACCAAAACAAAAGCATTTGTAACCAAACCTTGATAACACCAATGATATTTGGCTCCACAATATAAAAACTAATCAATAATCAAAGCTTCCTAATCTATGAACGCCATATCAAAAGTACGAAACTTTAATACCCATTAGATCGATGAACACAAACGGTTTGTGTATGTGACAAACCTCTATTGATATTCACTTTCACACACACATACAACTCGGATAAATCATCATGATTGATACACATACACATAGACATACACAAACCTCTATTGATATTTTAAATTCAGATGTACCTTCTTTTCATGGCAACAACATCATCGTTTCCTTTAATCTCAACACCATCCTAACTCTCACATCTGAACTCACTGGGCGAGTCCAACTTCTTCTCAACCAATAAATCCGTAATTTACTTCCCGTACTCACCGGATCCGTGAACTTCCTTCCCGGTGGCGGATTCGTCGGAATCAGAACTAACAGTGGGAGAATCCATGGTTGGTAAATTCGAAACTTTAGCAATCGTCGAGGCTCTCGATCTCTTCGAAAAGCGGAAGTCCTTGCGCGTTTGAATCTCTTCCCTCACGCCTCCGACGACTGTCTCGGCTCCGGCAGAGATATGGATCTGGATTTTCGTTTGAGAGCTAGATGGACGAGAACCCTAAAATTTGTCATTAAATAAAAGGGTAATTTAGTCATTTTACTATTAAAATGTGGCATAAATGAAAACGAACATTCACTATTTTTGCATAGTGGTATTTCAAATGTTGCAGTTTTGCAATTCCCCCTTTATTTTGAATTTTCAATGTTTAGTGAAGGGCAATTTCAGGAATTGTTGACACAAAAAGGTGTTAGGTTAGTGGGACAAAGTGCCTTTCAATTTGGGTCATTTTAGCAAAAGTCTCTACAAAAAATTATATTTAATTAGAAATGATATAAATTTTTTAATTTAAACATTTAAGACATGCACAACCATGTCAAATAACACAAAAATCTATAAGCATATTTTTCAACACAATCTTATTATATAAAGTCTGATGCGAATCAAATCGTAACTCACGAGATTACGACATGTGTCATTATTAGTGGGGATTGTGACATATGTCAAGTTAAAATTTTCTTATCGATATCGTTTACTTTTTAAATCAAATTATAGTATAATTTACAAAGTAATAATAAATAAAAAAATGTCAATAAAAAGGAAAAAAAAAAAGTTAAGTCGAAACAAACTAATTAAGGAAAAAAGTATATTTAGAACACAAAAAATAAAGCAAAAAAAGTTTCATAACAATTAGAAAAAGAAGATAGACAATACAATTGGGAAAGGAAATTAAGTGTTGACAAAAACAGTTGTCATCATGGTCAATAAAATAAGGCAAATACGTTTTGATACCAAAATATTTTAAAGGAGACGTTGCAATTGGAAAGGAAAATTAAGTGTCAAAAATATATATAAAAAAGTATAATATTGTCATTATGTTCAAATAACAAAATGTTGTCACTCAAAGAAAAAGGGAAAATACCATATACTCAATTAGCAAACAAAAATCTGTCTAATGACATCAAGACTATATTTAATTAGCAAACAAACCCAATTTTAATACGTGATCAGGTATTCTATTCTCGTAACCAAATAAGTTATGTGTTCGAATGTTCAACAAATCAATCAAAGTTATTTTACATTTGATCAGTTAGATTGATCATGTTTATCGTCGTACTATCGTACTTGTTAAACTTTTAAAAAAATATTATAAGATTATCATAAAAATTATTAGTATTATTATATTTTAGATCCATTTGATATGAAGTAGGATATAAGAATTAAAATGTATTGATATAAGAAACCAGGTTTATATAATATTTCAAAATATTTTAGTAATTCCGCAGATTACTAATTAGAACTGAAATATCTATATTAATAATTTTTAACATGCCTACTCGCATATTAACGCGGTCCTAATCAAGTGTATTTATAAGTGAATGAAAGCCTAGCATCTTTAAAAAGAAACGGCAGCCCAACAAATTATATAAAATGAATCAGTGGCAAACCGTAAACAAATCACGATGACGATGGCATCGAGCGTAAACAAGTATTTTTCGGGAAGACTATCCTTTAATCAACCAATTCTAATTTTTGGAGGGGCTGCTATGTCAGAAATTTTTGAGTGCCTTTTTAATAGTATAGATTTTAATATTCATATAAAAAAACATGTTTATTTGAATATAGATTAATAGATCATACTTGGGAGAAAAACATATGTTTAGCCGTAACTGAATTTATTTTATTAGATTCGTTTCGAAGATACGTGAGTCCACGACTCCACTAAGGCACCAACCGTGTGCACGTCTAACCATATTATTAATCCAATAATCCCTCCCAAATCTTTCTAACAAATATATTATGTACATTCGTTTTTGTAACTCAAACCATCAAAATGAAACGAAAAGTCTCATTAGTTTATGTTTCGGTGGTTTTAGCCCCATCGAAATAACCATTAGAGTCCGCTCCTACATAGTAAAAAAACACATGAAAGCTTCAGAAAATATGATGCGGGTGTTTTCTAACAACGCTTCGACGCATAAGTTAGAATGGTGATCAACAAGAGGGAGAAGAGAGAAAGAGACAACGGTAAAATGCGAAAGAGAGTGGATCCAAAAGAGTCGGAAAACAAGATAATGTGACTCCGGGTCCAAAAGAGAGTGGATCCACAAAATATCTGCTCATTTAGTAAAAGATGTAGCAGTGAAGAGAGAAAGAAGTAAAAAATAGAAAAAGAGATGTAGAAAGGTTCCGATCAAAGACATATCAGAATTGGAGGAGAAAAAAAAGAAGGAATAAGAAGCTTTTAACCTTTAACTTTGATTAAACAAAATTGATCCGACTAGGCTTGAAGTGGGCCGTATTCGTTCAACGAATCTAGCTCCAACATTAACCCATAACTGGTTTTATTTTATCAAATCGTTTCGAAGATACGTGACAAATATAATGTGTATCCGTTTCTAACTCAATATCATAACAAAAATGAAATGAAAAGTCTCATTAGTTTATGTTTAAGTGGTTATTTTGTCCGAATGAAACATCCACTAGAGGGATTCGCTCCTACATAGTTAGGAAAATATGATGGAGATATTTTTCGACGACGCTCGACTTTAAACGGTTGTTTAAATAGGGAGAAAAAAATGAAAGACAACGGTGAGACACGGAGGGTCGATAGAGAAGCGTCTAAAAACAAGAATATAGATAAGGTGAGTCTGGAGCCGAAAAAGAGTGGATCCAAGGAGTATCAACTCATTTGATATAAAAGTTAGCAGTGGAGAGAGAGAGGAGTAAGAAAATAAAAGGAGATGTAGAGAGGTTCAGATCAAAGACTGATTCGGGGAAAAAGAAAAAAAGGGAACAATTAAGAAGATTTTAGTGGTGGAAAAGTGATCAAGTGGCGGGAAGTTTAGAGGTTTAAGATGATGAGTCTTTAATTTAGAGTATAACTCTTTATGTATAGAAATAAAGTAACGGAAAACCATGCCCTTCACAATGAAGTCACACTCCCACAAAGCCAAATTTTCACCCTGAATTAGTGAATTAATTAGATGCGAAAATATTGGTTAATAACCTGAAGTGAATCTTAGATGAGCAAAATAACTTATTCGCAAAGAAATTTAGCTTAATGATTTTTGTCTATAATCGAACATGAACATTAATGCTTGTCTTAATTTGCAAAGAAATTTGGAACTCACGGATTAGTCATAGATCATCTTTGCAAAAAAAGTTGGTTGATTTAACAATTGCGTTTCGAGTTCTACAACTGTGCTTTAAAAATATCTTGACAGTCTTTCATTCTTCAATTTGGAGTCATATCTGAGAATTTCCCATAGCTTAACGTTTTGTCCAATTGATTTTAAAGAACACATCCGCTTGTTTACTTTGCTATTTAATTTACATATTACATTCATTCTTAGCTTCAGTTGAATTCAAAAGTCTATTGTGTGATTGCGATTCCTCATGGATTCGATCCCTAAATACTACAATGATTTCTTACACTGAGAGAGCAGCTCATGATAAATTTGAGCATATTAATCCGTTATTTCATACGCAAACACTTGTACATAAAAGCTTTAAGCAATAAAAACTTTATCTTCCAATTTTTGTGTATGTGATTTAATGTGGAGATCTCATGTTCCTTTAGAATCAAAACATTTGAAAAATTCAGTTGTGGTAGTTTTAACTCCCACATTAACTTATTTAAACCATTGACTTTCATCGATGTTTATGGAGGACTGAATTGTGTAGCTTTCGAAATTAAGCAATACCATTATGAATTTATTATGACTTTTGTAGCTTTAGAAATTAAGAAATACCATTATGAATTTATGATGACTGTAGCCATGCTTATTCAAGAAGAACTCTCCGCATATACGCGGATATTATTTTTTTAATCATAAATATTTTAAAAAATATTATTTTATATTGAAAAATTTCTAACAAATTATATATTTTTTCTTTATGATTTTTTTTAATTTTACTTTTTGTGACTGTATCTAGAAAAAAAAAAATAGAATAAGACGATTAAATATGCTTTCGACTCTTGTTTATATTTTGATCAAATCTATTTTGTTCTCAATAAATTTCAGTTTTGATTAATTTACTTTTCTGATTAAATTTAACATCAAATTTGGTTTGTTACTAAATATTAAATAAATTACGCCAGTGTTGCACTGGTATTTTCATTTATCATAACTTTTATTTTAAATATATATTTTGAAGACTGAAACATCAATTTTTTTTATATAAAAAAAATTGTGTAACTAAAATATGTTAGTTATGGTGAATATTGATAGTTTAATTTTGTTTCAAGATATTTTATTTTATTTTTTTTATTCGTTTTGTAGAACATCATAACTCTACCAAAATAGGTTAGAGATACTGTAGAACCTCGAGAAATTAATACTTAAACTAATAAACACCATAAATTAATAAATTATCCCGGTCCCGAGTCGGGCCAATGTAAAAATCAACTCAATTTAATAAAATGATAAGATAATCATTTTTTTGAAACTCCTATGTAAAATATGGTCCCAATAATAACATAAATTAATAATTGCAAATCTTAGACATATATGTATATACATCTAAGGTAATTTAGTAAAATATGACTCCAATGTTGTTTGTCTTTTCTTAATGTTGGAATCATGTTGGAGCTTGTCTCTAATTTTCCTTATTGCATCAGCAACTCCTGGTGTTGTCTTCTCAACCTACATCCAAAAGTTATGAAGAGTTCTAGAAGCGAGAATTGCTTCCTTACGCGTAATTGGTTCCAAGGGTGATGCAAGATCTTCTTCAACTTCATCTTCAACATTAAGGATAGTAGCCGCAATTTCTAAACTCTGAACTTCTGAGGAAGCATCGTTTTTACCCGAATAGTCTAGTAAGGTCTTGACAAACATGTTTGCAAATATTTTTGGGTGCATGACGCATGATCTCTTTTATGCTCACATAACTATTTGCGTATTTAATCCGTTATTGTCGATTTCCCAACACCTTTAGATGGGGACCCATTGCTAAATTTGATTTTGAAACAAGCATTGAAAAAGAATGTTTAATCAAAAACCTAAGATGAACATCAAAACAAAGTCTCGTACATAAAAAAAAATGTAAGAAAATGAATCATTATGGAAACAAATTGAATAAAATATGTAAAAAACAAATCATTATGGAAATTTTAGTGAATATATATATTGGTACAAAATGAATTTTGAAGAAATTTTCTTATTTGAAATTAAAAATTCTTAGATTAGGGATTTAACAAAATCTCTTTCTAAATTAATAATTATTAATTTATCGATAAAATAATATTATCTCTAAATTAATAAATTATCCCGGTACCAACATTATTAATTTATAGAAGTTTTACTGTATTTGTTTATCTTTGATATATAAAAGATAAGCTATTTGTTTAAAGTTAATGGGCTAATTGAATGAGATTTTTATCATGTCACATTTGACATGACTTTTTTTTTTTGGTCTAAGATTGAATGAGTAGAAGACACCTAAGCAATTTTGAAAAATTACCTCCCTAATAATATTTAGAGGATTATAAAACTCAGTCTTTTTGTTTTGGTCAAAATAAACTCAGTCTATAATATATGTTTATGCATTATAATATGTTTCCATTAATAGATAGCAATCCATATTTGATACGCACACATAGATACAGAAAGATTTCTATACGGGGCTCAATGATCATGGTTTGCATTAACTAGAGAGAACTTCATACAAATATTCTGTATAAGTATAACTCCTGATCGATTTTAATCTTCGAACAAACCCAAAAGGAAAAAAAAATATATATATACTCGAGACAAAACAAATGACGATGGAGACATTGAAAACGACGTCGCTTTGTTCGGTGGTATCGGAGTTTGAAGGAACACTACTAAAGAGCAATGATTCGTTCTCTTACTTCATGCTCCTTGCCTTTGATGCGTCTGGTCTCACTCGTTTCGCCGTCTTGCTGTTTCTCTGGCCCTTCATCAAACTCCTTGACGTTTTCGGTTACATAAACGCCGCTCTCAAGCTCATAATTTTCGTAGCCACAGTTGGTCTCCGCGAAAGGGAGATCGAATCTGCGGCTAGAGCCGTCCTGCCTAAGTTCTACATGGATGACTTAAGCCTGGACACGTGGAGGATTTTCAGCTCGTGTAAGAAAAAGATCGTGGTGACGAGAATGCCTCGAGTTATGGTGGAGAAGTTCGCTAAAGATCATCTTAAAGCCGATGAGATCATCGGTACGGAGCTGATCGTGAACAGGTTCGGTTTTGTTACCGGTTTGATACGTGAAACGGACATCGATCAATCTATAATGAGCCGTGTCGCTAATTCGTTAGTTGGCCAAAGGCTTCATGTAGGTCTTGGGAGACCGGCCGTGACCGCTTCCACCACTTTCTTATCGTTATGTGAGGTGGTATTCTACAACTATGCATGGATTAATTTATATAGCGAAAACTGGAACCAATTTCTATATATAATTTTAATTTAAAAATCAATAAGTCGTAGTCTGTAATCATTTAAATTTTTTTATCAATAAGTAGTACTCCTATAATGAAACAAAATACCGGTTTGATTGGAAACTTGTAAAACACTAAACAACGTACGCCAACCATTAATCGTTATAAATACATGCAGTAAAACTCCATCCATAAATTAATAATTATCTCTCGTTTTGAAATGATTTATCAATAATCAATTAATACATTTCTAAAGTAATAAAAAATCATAATTTTTACATTACATATTTACTACTAGGTTAGTATCCGTGTTTTTGCATGGGTTTAATTGTATCCATTAAGTTAATTATATAGCTTTATTAATTTATTTATAGATATGTTAACTACATTTTAGTATCATTCAATGTAGATATGTTAAAAAAATTTGGTATCATTTTTAGTTTTTGAAATCTGACCGATAACTAATAGATATTATCGTTTATTATGCATTATATCTTCTAAATATATTTTCAAAATTTGTATTTTTAGATTTATTTGATTAATCCTAACTAAACAAATATATTTAAAATAAAAGAGATGGTAAAATTTGAATTTGTCAATCATACTTTATATACTTCTTGTTCGGATTATTTGGTTACCTCATTAAATTTTATTTCACTTCCAAAACTTCCGGTTTCAGTCTAATCAAATATAGTTTAGTAATAGTATCATAGATTACAATAATTTTGGTAATGATTATTTAATTTTGTCACATTTATCAAAAACTCAAGATCCAATAATATCTAATAATGTCTTTATTTGTTTAGGCTTTTGAATTTTATTTTAAAAATATTTTCAACATTATGTAAGAATATATAAGGTTGGATAAATTTTGTTAACTATGTTTAGCAATTTATAATTTATTAGAGTTTGTAACCTGTTTGGTAATTAAATTAAATGTAATTGAAATAAGTATAACAAATAGAAAAGTGTTTGACAAATGAAATAATAAGTGATTAAAGAAAGAATATATTTTGTTTGAGTATAGGAATTAAATTATTTTGTAGTGTTAGACTATGAGTATAGTAAGAATTAGTAATAATTTTAATTAATTGAATAAAAAATATGAAAAAAAAAGAGCTTGACACATCATTCTAAAATGTTTCTCCTATATAAAGGATTTCTAGGATTTTCATTGTATGTATTTATATCTAGGAGCAAATTCATGAACCGGTTAATTGGAGCCACCGTAACCAACAACTTGAGATGCAATCTCCGGAGAAGGTGATCATCCACGATGGAGGACTGGTGAAGCGACCAACACCAACCACGGCTCTCATCATCCTCCTCTGGTTCCCATTTGGAATCATCCTCGCCGCGATCCGAATGCTTACTTTCCTCGTCCTCCCATTATGGGCCACGCCTTACTTCAGTGACATATTAGGCTGCCGACTCATCGTGAAGGGCAAGCCTCCTCCGGCTGGAAATTCTGGTGGCTTACTCTTTGTATGTAACCATAGAACTATGATAGACCCGCTTCTGATATCTTATGCGCTCGGACGCAACATCCCCTTGGTTGCATCTGCTAGTCGCTGGCGGTTATGCAATAGCTTTAGTCCTGTCCCCATGGTCCATTTTACAAGAGTTCGTGAAGCCGATGCCGCAAAGATGAAGCAAGAGCTGTCCAAAGGAGATTTGGTGATCTGCCCGGAAGCAATCACTATTCATCAACCGTTTGTGCTCAGGTTTATCTTCTTATTAGGCTACATATGTGCAGAAAGGACTGTAATGGTTACACATTTGTTATCAAATGCAGGTTCAGCGCCATGTTCGCTGAGTTAACAGACAAGATCGTGCCCGTAGCGATTAACTGTAGAGCTGGATTCTTCCAATCAACTCAAAGAAGGAGTACTGCCCTGCAGTGTTTGATCTCATTATTCATGAACCCGACACTCGTTTACGAGGTTACGTTCTTGAACCAGCTTCCGATTGAGGACACATGTTCTTACGGGAAAAGCCCGTATGATGTGGCAAACCATGTGCAGAGAATCTTGGCGGATACATTAGGGTTCGAGTGCTCTAACCTCGGGCGGAACGATTTGTACAAGGAATAAGCTAAGAAGGTTCCCATTGAAACCCTATGAATATGCATTTGTCAAATTATGTATGGCATCTCTTGAACTGATTAAACGTGTATATATATATATATATATATATGGTTATCGGTTACTCGTTTTCTTATTTTCTTCTAAAATTATGTTTTGAACTACCTGAAATGAGAACTATATATTGTCTAGAATAGTTCAAACTAAGACCATAATGTGAAGAAGAAAAACAGCAAAAAAAAGAAGAAATTATCATTCGGGGGACCTAGAGGTTTCAAAGCATAACAAAGAAGCTATTTCAACAGGCATAACAAAGTGAAGATGAGATCTTATTGAATTAGAAAACCCATTTTTAAGAAGTTAAAAGCACACATAACATGAAACTTAAGGTTTCATAGTGGTAACACTACAAAAAAGGCAATATTGTGACAAATTTGGTTTGTCATAATATTGTGACGATTTACATACAAATTTGTGACAGTACTTGTTTAGTCTTAGTATTTGGTCATAATATTGTTCAAGGTAACAAATTATGACAAACCAAGGTAACAAATTTTTTTGTAATAAATCGTGTTAAATTTGTTACAAAATATAGAATTACAAAAAAATATAACGAGATTCTGATTAAATCTAGTAACTAAATTATACTATTTTGTGACTAAATTTTATGTCGCTAAAAGTTACAAATCATTTGTTACTAATTCGTCACTATTAATTACTATTTTAGTGACCTTTGCGATTTGTCACAACAAAACGTGACGTATTTGTTACTATTTTTCTATATAAAAGAAATATAAACTAAACATAAACGTAAACTAAGAGGATAGTTTTGGTTTACGAAACAATCCGAAAAATACAAAATAACGGGAAAATAGCAACTATGAACAATTATAAGTCACTCGCCCAATAATAGTATGTCACATGTCTTCTTTTCGTATTTAAACAAATTATTTAAAAAAAATATTAAAACTGTTTTCTATAACAGAGAATAACTTGATTCTAAAAATCCCTAAAATTACTCTAACATACACCCCACGTTTTTAATCACTAATACTATTTCACGATTTTAAAACCGTTTCAGCCTCCTCTTAAAGGTTAATTTCGTGAACCCAAATCTCACTTTCCTCTCGCTTTCACTTTCTCACCTCCATCCTTTTTCCTTTGATTTTACTCTTTTTCTCAAATCCGTATTCTCTCATTCCATATCTAAAGTCTACGATGTGCCTAGAATCTTCAAAGCAATATGTCAAGAACTAAAGAGACGAAACTCCGATTTGCCTAAAATCTTCTCGTTTTTTTTCTTCACTGGGTTGAGAATGCAAAGACCGAGTGAAGGGAGTGAATCAATGGCGAAGCGAAGGAATAATGTGTCGTAGAAGTAACGAATGCACATGAACTGCTCAGCAAAAGCATATGAACTGCAACTCTTTCAAATCGTTTTCCCATGCATTATTGTTCTCCGATTAGGGTCAACGCACGGGAACCGGATCGCACTCCCATTCACCGCCAAAGAAGACGGTGGTCGGTGGAGCCACATGTATTTGGTTTCTCAAAGTTGTTAACTATTTTCTTAAACATTCTGAATGATCATTGTGCCACGCTTTTTAATGTTTAACTTGTTTTAGGAGGTGTTATTGGATTGGAGGTTTTAATAAATTTTAGAATCGGACTAAAATCACTGTTATTGGAATTTTTGCCAAATTAACATAAATTGAAATGGGTTTTGTCTCACTAACCTTTATGACAATTGGACACTTCAATTTAGGTCAATTTACCAAAATTGTTATTCAATGGGATTTTTGATAGAAATACATAAAAATCTCTATTATTGAATTACGACATGATTTTAAGGGATTATAGTTACTAGGTGAGAACCCGCGCATACGCACGGGTTTTGGTTAATATTAGTTTTCTAGAGTAATACAAAACTAATTGTTTCTATGTCATGATTCTAGAAACTCAAATTAGCCAACTCAAATTTGGTTAGTCTGAGTAGTTTTAATTTGGAATTATGTCCTTGTGATTAAAATTAAAATGTGGAACAGAAATGCGAATTCTGTAAATGGATAAAAGAAATCAAAAACTAAGAATATGTGTATACCTTACACTAATATAAACGCCTACATTCGAACTCTCTTTATAACAGTAAGCATTGAGTATACACCTGCATTTGAGTTTTATACAATAATTAAGTAGTTTGTTTCCCAATATCGATTAGAGTTATGTTAAGGTTGGTGCAATTTTCATGGTCCAAAAATACATTTTGATAGATATTTGAATTAATTAGTTTCATATTTGTGTACTATATAACGCACAATTGTTTCTACTAATTCCAAATTAGCGGTCCTGTGTCTGTGTGAAGCTCTAATGCAATGAATACTATAATGCACAGTTGTTTCTACGATATTCCAAATTATCGATCATGTGTCTGTGTGAAGCTCTCATGCAAGCTAAGCTTTCAACAGTCCTGCCGGTTGGAGTTTATTAACATAAACACACGGTAATATATGTAAATATTGTTGGAATTTATTTACATAAACACATCTCTAAGTACATAAACCATAAAAGCACCACGTCAATTAGGTCGATTAAAAAAGATGCATGTATGTTTGGCCGATTAAATCAAACATTGCTTGAATCTACTATATGAAAACCCAATATTGTGTCTTATACCCTCCACATAAACGTTTTGCTCGGTTTTGAGTCTTTTGACAAGAGGAGAAGCATTTGGTTGAGGTAGAGTCTTTCCTCTGCTAATAAATATCGCCCTTGACGCTTTGAGAATCATGCAACATGTTATAAAAGTTATACGTCTTCGTATTACAAAATATCAAATAATAGACATGTAAATTTTTTAAACTTAAGATATATCAGATAGTCAGACCTTATTCAGTGACTCCAGACACAGCGACTGAGCACATCTTGCACCTACATGATCCACAACATTCAAGACATTTTTCATCTACTTCTTCTCTTCATCCATTGTTCCTGATTTAATCAAAACCAAAATTCAATTAGACGATTGATACTAACCCAATTAGTAGGTCAAAACCATACATGTCAATAAAAATTAGAGAAACAATGAAGTCTGAAAAGAATCTCAAGTGAAGTTGCTGGAAATTGCCAGAAAGAGTCTCATGTTACATCCCAACAATTACGCGACTTTAAGGAAGTATAGACGAAATTCAAGTAGGTGCCTAGCATTTACGCAACTTGATTGATCCATGGTTCCTAATATACTCAAAACCATGATTTTTATTAGAGGATTGCTTCTAACCAAATTAGTAGATGAAAACCATACAACTCAATCACAAAAATTATGTATTTTTCGATACAAACTAAGCAAAAGAACTCTCTTACGTACCTCAAACAACTGAGGAAATTCCCAAATTCCTTGGCTCCTTACTAATGGCACATTCTCTTCTTCTTCTTCTCTTTCCTTTCATAAGAAACCACCTTGACAATGATCACACAAAAACGAAATTGAGCAAATATAGATAGATAAAATAAAGAAACTAAGTGGGTACACACCAAGTGGTTAAAATTCCAGCTTTTTCTCTTACTTGCATCTCCGAAGCTCAATGTTCAAATCTTCTTTTAATCATCAAAATAGGTCTTCACCTACAAACTTTGTGATAGAGATGTCTCGTTAAAATCTGAAGTTTGTAGGTGATCAGATTTAACCATACGAATCCCTTTAGCCTGCAATCCCAATGTTTGTTTAAGCTAACAAACTCCTTTTAAACCTAAGTTTAGTCCAGTTAAAACTAATCAACTAACAACAAACCAAGTCACAGGTAAAACATGGGAATATTATTCACCACAACATGATCAAGAAAAGTAATTGTACTTGAGAGCAAGGATCAAAACGAAGATGAAACCCATGATCCGGAAAGCTAATAACAACATCTAGTTTCAGAGGCTCTGCGTGAGGCAACATAAACCATTGAAAACACAAAAATTAAGATAGACTTGGATCATAGAAGTGGCAACCATAAGCAGTGAAAGAGTCTTTATTAGTACAAACCTCATCGTAGTATTTAACATGTATTTGAGCAAACGCTTCACAAAATGGCATTCCTGTAACAACAACAACACAGGTAGATCGTCGGTCAAATTGATCGGAAACTTATTAGTGTACTGATAAACTAAAAAAACTGACACTTGCTAATACTAATGATGATCAAGCAGTGAATTATCGTCTTTCGGCCGATAAATTTTATCATAGAATTCCCAAAACAACACGCAATCGCCGATCGCAAATCGATTGCGATCTTCCCAAGTGCAATCGAAGCCATAAAGATGATAATCTGATTATCGAATTCCACAAATAAAGCAAAAGCAGCGTAAATTTTGGATTGAGACAAGTAACTCGATATCGATACTACTTTACAAAGAAACGGGAAGGAGAGATTGAAGACTAATCAAATCAAGAATCAAGGAACGGAATCCTCCAAACGGGTGGGAGGCATAGCAGATTTGAGATCGTGAGTAAGAAATTAGCATAGCAACAAACTGGAAGACCAAAACTCTTACATTTGCGGTTTCTTTAGCGTGAATGCGAGAAAATTAATTTCAATGACGAATCGAGAAAGGAATCTTTTACTTTTCAGATCGAGTAAGCCTAAAAGACAGAGAAAGTTAAGTTGAATTCCATTTATTCATCTGTATCATTACTGAGGAGTTATATGTGAAAGGGGAAGACCGAGAGGATTGGAAAAAGGAAGAA
The DNA here is from genome assembly GCA_900128785.1 of Arabis alpina. Lineage (NCBI taxonomy): Eukaryota > Viridiplantae > Streptophyta > Magnoliopsida > Brassicales > Brassicaceae > Arabis > Arabis alpina. The sequence continues at coordinate 45,776,661 of LT669791.1, forward strand.
ATTTGAAACGATTCAAGTACCACGTGGCATGGCAAAGAGAGCTGATGTGACACAAAGATGGAGAGTGCACAAGGGCTTTCTTATAGTAGATAATGGATTTAGTTTGTTCTCTCCAAAACATAATAAAAAAATATACGTGCCTTTTACCTCTGATTTAGATAAAAAAATTATTAAAAAAAAATTAATAAAAAACTTTTTTTCTTGTCAATGATTATTCGAAAATCTGACCAAACACTTGTGTCGATCGACACACACCACTTGTGTCGATCAACACACCCTTCCAATTTCTCAAAAATAGTTCACGGGCGTTACAATTATCCCCCACTAAACCTGGATTCGTCCTTGAATCCCCAAAACACAGCCATCACGGCTAACCACCTGGCTAACCTGCCAACAACACTGGAGCCTACATCTCCCAGACCCACTTGAGGCTCACATCCAGTCCTATGCATATAGATCCGTCTCAGTCATTGATCGCTTATAACTCATAACCACACCACTCGACTCTCGGGATCGTCACCCCTCGAGCTCTCGGTGCCTCGTACCGATCCACCTTAGTCCCATAGTCTTGACAAGTGGTCGATACCAACCATCTCCATACCCTCAAACCATTAGGACACACAGTCCGTCAATGTCTCGGTATGTAGGGAACCACTATCCCTTGGAGAGAGGCATCTCTCAAGATCTGTCGGAGAACGCATCTCCCAAAACTATTTCCATACCCTCACGCTCTCAGTCCCGCAGTCCTGACGAACGATCGGTATGCATGAACCACCATCCCTTGGAGAGACGCATCTCTCAAAGATCTGCCAGAGAACGCATCTCTCAAAGATCTGCCAGAGAACGCATCTCCGAGAAAGAACCACAGTCTCTCTCTGAGCTATGCGAGGAAATCGACATCCCCGAACGAAATCAATTCTTCACGTCTATATAAGCATCTCTGACTGGAACTACCTCCAGCGGTGTCAACATGATACGCCCAACCCGGAATACCATCACAAGCATGATCTATACACAGGTCATCAGGACCACCCATCACACAGGGTATCCCTGCAGAGTCTCTCCGGAAATAGACATTTCTAACCACTGTAAAACTTCTATTCCGGGATTCTCTAAACACATGTGCCCCGTTAGAGTTCCTCCGAAACTGGCAAGTTCTATCCATTATAAAACTTCCATTTCGAGGTCCTCTAACCACATACTCATGACTACCAAAGCCAAAAATCTAAGAAATACTCATCTTATAAATATGGAAATTGTCATAATCGTTACAACTCAAACGAAAATACATAAACCAACACAATCTTCACCACACACGGTGACTACAACACAAAACCAAAATTGGAAACCATAAAACAAGTTCACTCTTCTTGAAATTCGTTTTCATCTTAGCCTCTGGTTCCCAAGTCTCCTCCAGAACACCGTCGCAGTCCCACAAGACTCTCAACAACGGCACCTTCTTCTGCCGCAGAACCTTAATGCTCCTCTCAAGGATCCTCACCGACCTCATCTCAACAGTCAAATTTGGTTGAAGATCTGTAGGAATCGTCACTACTATCTCCTCGGACGTGTGCAAGCACTTCCTGAGCTTCGACACATGAAACACATCATGAAACTTCTCCATGATCGGAGGCAACTCCAATCGATAAGCCACTAGTCCCACACGCTCCACAACACGGAACGGACCCATATACCTCGTACTCAGCTTATCCTCTGGTATGGACTCGTTCGGACCCCGCAACATAGCCATCTTGAGATACCCTCGATCTCCAACTGCAAACTCTAACTCTTTTCTCCTCTTATCAGCATAATTCTTCTACCGATCCTGAGCGTCTTTGATGTTCAGCTTTCAAAACACGGATATTCTTTGTCGTTTCTTGAACAAAATCAGCACCATAAATGATCCTCTCCCCCCACTTGGGTAAAGCATAGAGGTGCACGATATGGCCTCCCATACAACGCCTCATAAGGAGCCATACTAATACTCGCCTGGTAACTGTTATTATACGCGAACTCCACCAGACTCAAGTGATCTGCCAATGACCACCCCAATCAAACACACACATCCTCAGCAAATCGTCAAGTGTCTGGATCGTCCTATCGGATTGCCCATCCGTTTAAGATGATAAGTTGTACTCATATACACCTTAGTGCCCATCTCAGCCTGGGAAGCTCTCCAAAACTCGGTGTTTATGTTTTTAGCAGGCTTGTGTACGAATGTCGGAGAGAAAAAGGACTTAATTTTTTTTTCATCACACAAAAGGAATAGATATTAGTTGGAGTACATGGAGACTCACGAAGAGCTTGGGATTCCTTGGGACTCACACAATTTCTTTTGTAACTTTCGAGACTATACATATGTAGATCATTCCCCCCCCCTTCCAAAAATAATAATAATAATAATAATTAGGGATTAGGGAAAGGGAACAATAATTTTCAATAAGTCTCTAGTTCTAAAAAAAAAGGTCCCAAGGAATCACATGGATCGAGAGAAGTGAGGATCTAAGACGAGGAGTACTCACTAAAAGTACACGAAGCATAACCTTAATTTGTAGGAGAGTGCGCAACTGAATGAGAAACTGTGGGCGTCAACTGGACCGTTCTCTCTTGCGATTTTGCATAATGTTGGCATCCACCAAAAATATTCGCTAACCCTTAAACACTCTTAACTCCACCAAACACCAAAAGCCTTTTAATACCTTGTCGTTTGTCTAGTTGACATCACTAGGGAGATTCCACCATTACTTTGATCACTTGTGGGAAAGTTGGAGGATATGTAGTTGACATCTTTGCAGGTTAAGATTCGAGGTCCAACCTATGGTGTTTAAGATTCGTGCCCACTAACGGTGCTTCGTTTATATATGGCACATGGTCAAAGAGGCGAAGGGTATGTTCCCAAGGATATGTGAGTTCCTGTGATTTTCAAAACCTTTTTTCCTACTTTTTTACTGCTGTTTATTTGAGGACAAACAAAAGGTTAAGTCTCAGGGAGTTGATATACACCATATTCTACCCTTTTTTACTATGTATTTCGAGCTTATCTAGAAACGAAGTCGGTTCAGCTTATCAAGACGGTGACCGATCGGTCAAAGGAGGTGACAAGTCGATCACCAACTCTCTGGGATTCAAGGAAATTCACACTTACAATGTGACCGATCAGACACTTACACAATAATTCTCTGGGATCACTAAGCCTCTAGAAATATAAGACATGCAAAATTGTACAGTGGACGATTGATAACAGGAGGTGACCGATTGATCACCTACCCGAGAAAAAGGAAATATTCTGTTTGTGAGTTTATTCTCCTAAATATTTTAGAGATTTTCCCTAGACCTCATCTCTTAATTTAAATACAAGAGAAAAAAACAGTTGGTTACGAAGCCTCAGAGACCACGACATTACAAAACCATCACGGAGAAGAAGATCCAAGGAGTTTTTCATAGAGTCTTTGTTGTGAATATTGGCCCTGTGAAAGACACATAGAAGAAGTGAAAGCACAAGAGAAACTATTGAGCAAATACCCATTTGTCTAGGGTTTTATTATTGATGTGAATTCTCTTAATATCAATTACAAACCCTTATGACCCCTTTATATAAACTCCAAACCCGATACAACAAGGAAAAGGAAATATTCCTAAATTTCTGAGTTACCCCGTCATACCACAGAAAGGAAACCCTAGTCTGTTGTGACACTGGGCTTTTCTGGCCCACTCTGTAATACCCACAGATTTTAAGTCACCAATAGAATAACAGTCTTTCATTACAAGTTCTTAGGAGAGGAATCCCAATCTTTGTACAATCCATTAAGAAGTTTATACTTTATACGATTCATTCTTATTATACTACTATGATTTTATTCTTCATAAGCGAGTAGTTCTTTGTTGGGTTTAAGGATGTCTCTTTAGGGGTTATTCACATGGATCGATAGATAGGAATATTCATAGAGTCTAGAAGAGTCATCATCTTTGCTTATACTTATCGCATATCGTTGTTTGGCCAAATTACGATTGATTATAGATCCGCTTTTACAAGCACATCACTTGATTAATTGATTAGACCTAATATGAAGATGAGCCTAATACTTTACTTGCGAGAGCTGCGTTAGGAGTCAAGTTAACATATCGAATTTTACTACTTTAATATTTGCTTATTGGTTTCGTCACCTACGATAGTAACGTGATTGAATTGGTTAAGCTTATTAGTTTTCACTGCGAGAGTAGGTTACTATACATAGAAGAGCATTCGAGTTAGGAATCAACTCTTCGAAACCAAATATTTCATGAATTATTCAGCCCATGAACCGTAAGATATCCCTGCTGCCCAACGTTTTGTTTTATTGATTTACTTTACAATATTTACTTAATTGCAACTTCACAATAGAAAACCCATTGTTTGCTTTACCTTAACTCTAACTCTTGAAAGTCTTTAGTGCCTTCCGATTTCTGAATTCGACCCTTAAATACTACATTGATAGTTGTGCACTTGCAACATATTCTTCGTTATGACTGGAGTAAAACTTTACCCCCATCACACATCTTCAAAAATTAAACAGGCCAAGTTAAATAACTGAACAATTTTAACTTATTTTAAGAAAGGTTTTTTCTATCTTCCAAAATCAGAGATATCACATGTTAGTAAACATCTAAGGGATTCACATACTCATTTTTGTATATCATACTCATTTCACATGCTTTTTCAACTTTACGAATTGTCATAGCCTAAGAAAATCAATTAGCAAAGGTACTATAAGTCTCACCACCAGGAAAGCTCATTAGACTTGGTCACACCTACAGACGAAACCAGAACAACTCTCTTCACCGATTTGGGCAATGCTTAAATGAGATTCTTCACACCTTCCCAATCTTTTGAACACAAAAAGACCACATAGTCCCAAAAGGGATAATTAATCATGATTTGTAAGAGACTGCTTTGTTTTATTCAATCCCACATCATTGATAACAAAGACTATCGAAATGATCTTCGTTCTTAGTTGGAAAGAAATGTTCTCACCTACTTTATCAGGTGTGTTTTCTACACTCCACCTCTTAGAGCGAAAAGCTGTAGTTCCAGTGCAACAAATCACATGTGTAACACCCTACACAATAATGTTAGGCAGCTATAACCAGTTTAAAATCCGAACATTAAGAATCAATACAAACTTAGGAAATGATAAAGAAATGGAAGAAGACAAACCTCAAACATGGATGGATCAACATCATCTGCATTTCTAGTATCTCCTTTGATTAAGGAGATGTATTCACTTGGTAATGTTTCTTCACATTGTTGAAACTGTTGATCTCAATTTTGGGTTTAGGGTTTATGAAATCGCCTCCGATCAAAGCTTGATTGGAACTTGTAACTTCGATTTAGACTTTCCTAAATCTATCGCTTGTTTGAGATTGATTCACTTGAGTAAAGAAAGTAAAGAACACGAGCAATCAAGCTTGGGCTTAGTGCCGGCCATAAACTTGCCGGTGATTTCTCACCGGAATCCACTAGTACGGCTATAAACTTTGTCGGAAACAATTATGTTATCTCTCTCTCTTAATTGCTCTATCTCTCTCTAACAACCTTAACAATTACATTAATTAAGATGGGATTAAAGAAGAGATTAATATAACACTTGAAGCTTTCTAATCCAATGGCTTCTAGCAGTACATGTGACACAACCGTGTGAGAGGAGATCAGTTTCCTTGTGGATTGTTGAGACCCTCCAGTTGAAATAGAGTCTCTTCAACACTAAGCATAATCACCATAGCTTCGGCTAGTGTCTTAGCTTCTCTTGAAGCATACACACTCGTTCTTCTCCTCATGACTTGTTACACCACAAGCCATGTACTTGATCTGACGTATATTACTTCACAAAACTCCACCTTAGACGCATATCACTTGCTTTTACTTTTCCTTGACGAATCTTTTTGTGTCCTTTTACCGGTCACACACATCCTTCACCGGATGCAATCTTCAACTCGCTTTAGTTTCTTGAAATACGAAGCATCTTCAGTGCTTCCTTCCGCTTGTATACTGCAATACCTTAGTGAAAATATCTGCAGGATTGTAAGCTGTGGCAATCTTGATCACCAAAACCACTCCATCACTTATTAGTTCTCTGACAAAGTGATACTTTACAGCAACATGCTTTGTCCTCTCGTGGAACACAACATTTTTGGCTAGAGCAATGGCACTTTGCGAATCACAATGAATCTCAACTGGTCCCTAAGGGAATCCCAACTCTTCTGCTAAACCTTTTAACCACACTCCTTCCTTTACAGCTTCTCCCAAAGCTATGTACTCAGCTTCCAGCTGATTGCATTTCCTCCTGCGGTGTAGACCATTCCGCTTATGGACTTTCGGTTATCCAAATCTGCAGCATAATCTGAGTCACAATAGCCTTTGATGACGAATTCCCCTTTCCTTTTAAAACACAACTTCATGTCAGTAGTACGCTGAATATATCTCAATACCCATTTTGCTGCTAACCAATGTTCCTTGATGGGTTTGCTCATAAATCTGCTGATGAGACCTAGAGCATACGCTAAGTCTGGCCTAGTTCCCACCATAGCATACATGACGCTGCCCACTGCGCTTTGGTAAGGAATCTTTCTCATTTCTTCACACTGGTCTTCCAGCTGTTCTATTGTAGCTGCCTATAACTTGAAGTGAGCTCCCAATGGAGTTCCAATGGGTTAAGACTGATCCATGCCAAATTTACTCAGGACCTTAAGCAGATAACTCTCCTGAGAAATCCACAAACCTCCATTCAAACCTTTGTCTCTAATTATCTCCATTCCTAAGATTTTCTTCACATCTCCCAAGTCTTTCATTTCGAATTCTGAGCTTAGAAGAACTTTGAGCTTCATAACTAAATCTCTATCTACTGACACTATGAGCATATCGTCCACGTAGAGCAACATATACACATAAGCTCCCTTGTCATTTACCTTGTAATACACACAATGATCGTATTCACTTCTGATGTAGCCAACTTTCCTCATAAAATCATCAAATCTTTTGTTCCACTGTCGAAGTGATTGCTTTAACCCGTACAGAGATCTTTTCAACAAGATGTTTCTTGTCAACAAAGCCTTTAGGTTGTTCCATTAATATGTGTTCATCAAGAAAACCATGAAGAAAGGCTGTCTTGACATCCATTTGTTGAAGCTCCATATCGTAATAAACCACAGCTGATAACAAGTATCTAATTGATACATGTTTGACCATTGGGGCAAAGATCTCTTCATAATCAACTCCTTCTTTCTGAGAATAACCTTTGGCTACAAGTCTTGCCTTGAATCTTGGATCCTCTACCCCTTGTATTCCTGGTTTTCTTCTGAAAATCCACCTGCATCCAATGGTTTTTTGTTTCTCATCTCTGTCAACTAGAACCCAAGTGCGATTTCTCTTAAGTGAGTCCATTTCTTCATGAGAGGCTTCATCTCACTTATCACTGTCTGGATCTTGCATTGCTTCCTCATATGTTGATGGTTCTGTATCACCATCTTCTGCCATGGCACACACAAAACCAGCATATTCCTCTTCTGGCTCATACTCAACAAACTTGACGAAATTAGAATATCTCTTTGGCTTAGGTACATCTTCTCTTCTCACTCTGTCTCTAGCTAATCTGTAAGTTGTCAGACTAGGACTGACAACATCTGAACTATCTTGTTCTTCAACCTGTATGACTGTTTCATCCTGCCTCTCAGTTTCTGTTTTAGCTTTTTCTGGAGTTATTTCTTTGTGAGCAGTTCCTGGTGTAGCTCCACCTTGAGTTGTTTCCTCTTCTACCTCTGTGAAGCCTTCATCAAAACCGTCATTGATTTCTAGAAACAGATAGGTGACTTTACTAGAAATTCCTCCTCTTGCAACCTCTGAACTGGAGCTTTGAAGATCCTTAAAGACTTTATCTTCTCTAAACACCACATTTCCGCTGATGGTACATTTATTCTCATCAATGAGAAACACCTTGTAACCTTTTACACCTTCAGGGTAACCTGTGAACACTTCCTTCTTGGCTCTTGGATTTAATTTTCCATCGCTTGTATGTACATAAGCTAGGCAACCGAACTTTCTCATCCCTGACAGATTAGGCATTGTTGAAGACCATTTTTCCTCAGGAATCTTGAAGTCTATCACCGAAGAAGGTGATCTGTTTATCACATAGACTGCAGTGGCCGCTGCCTCAGCCCAAAACCTCTTAGCAAGACCACTCTCACTCAACATACTTCTTACTTTCTCCATGATAGTTCTATTTAGACGTTCAGCAACTCCATTTTGTTGAGGCGTATAAGAACGAGTTCTATGTTTTACCATACCTTCATCTCTACAAAATCCATCAAACTACTATTGTAAAACTCTAGACCATTGTCAGTACGCAGCTTCTTGACCTTTCTTTATGTCTGAGTTTCCACCATCTTTTTCCATTCTACAAAGGTTTCAAAAGCTTCATCCTTGTATATGAGGAAATAAATCCAAACTTTTCTGGTGAAGTCGTCTGTGAATGAAATAAAATATTGGCACTTACTCAGACTCAATGGACATTAGGAGAGCCCCATAGGCCTGAGTGAATATAGTCCAGCTTATCTCTAGACACATGTTGAGCTAGACCAAAGCTTACTCTATGTGTCTTTCCTATGACACAGTCTTCACAAAATTTTAGCTTTGTACCTCCAATCCTTTCTGTCCTATATGACCTAGACGGCTGTGCCATATCTGAGTCTGATCTTCTACAAGATTTGCGTGACTGGGCTATAATTGTTCTGTAGACTTACCTGTGGAGACCATGGCAGTACCTTGGAGAATATACAGAGAAGATCTTTTGAGTCCTTTCATAATCATTGTGGCCCCTTTTATAACCTTCATCACACCATTTCCTCCTTTAAACTCACAACTTTTAGTGTCCAATGTTCCAACCGATATGAGGTTCTTGTCAATGTCAGGCATATATCTCACATCATTCAAAACAAAGGTGGTTCCATCACTGTTCTTAAATCTGATTGAACCTATCCCCTTCACCTCTGACCTGCTAGTATTAGCCATACGTACCTTTCCAGAGGTTTCTGTCATGTTGATAAAACAATCTTTCCTGGATGTCATATGGAAGGAGCATGCTGTATCTAGAATCCACTCGTCTGGATCACTGTCACATGTTGTCAGATTAACCTCCGCAACAAGAAGACCTACCAAATCCTTTGCATCATCCTTGACCAGAGATGCATCTCTCTCCTCTATCTCCATTCTGTTTGTAACCCTTATTTCTTTCCAGCCATTTATAGCACTGCTTCTTGAAGTATCCTTCTTTACCACAAATCCAACAAGTTCGCTTCCCTTCTTTGGATCTTGACCTGGACCTGTTCTTTCCTTTTCCAGAGCTATAGTTCCTATTTTCCAATCTACCTCTAACATAATGTCCTTCACCATCAGATCTAGATCTAGGATTTTCTTTAAATTCCAGTTCCTTAGTCTTAGTAAAACTAACTACATCCTCCAGTTTCAATCCATCTCCACTATACTTTAGAGTTTCTTTTAAGGAATCGTACCTGGAAGGAAGAGCGTTGAGCCTCCTCTGGTACTATAATGCTTAGGTTGCTAAGCTCAGCCACCAGCTTCAAGAAATCGTCCACATTCTTGTCCATGGACTTTGATTCCTGCATTTTAAACGAGTAAACTTTTAGCTGTGAATGTACTCGATTAGGAAGGGACCTTGTCATATAGAGTCTGTCCAATGTTTCCAACGTATCTGACGCCGTTGTACACTTGTCCAGCTTCCTGAGGACATGATCCCCAACGTTCAAGAAGATGAGGTTCATCGCCCTCTCGCAACGATCGGCTCGAGTTGATTCTGTAGCTAGTCTCTTCTTCTTGAGGTTAGTATCTTTGAATTCCGACTCTGCATCGATTGCTTCTGGCTCGATCTTAACAAGAACATCCTTCAATCCTTGGACGCTAAGATTCGCAAGCATCCTTTTCTTCCAGAGACCGTAGTCGCCTGATCCGTCGAACTTATCGACGTCGATTCTCGTCGCAGACATCTTTGAACCTCCGGATTCCTCGTAGTTCACCGGTAACCTGGCTCTGATACCACTCTGTTGAACTTATAACTACGAAATCGTCTCCGATCAAAGCTTGATCGGAACTTGTAACTTCGATTTAGACTCTCCTAAATCTATCGCTTGTTTGAGATTGATTCCCTTGAGCAAAGAAAGTAAAGAACACGAGCAATCAAGCTTGGGCTTAGTGCCGGCCACAAACTTTCCGGTGATTTCTCACCGGAATCCACTAGTACGGCTATAAACTTCGCCGGAAACAATTATGTTATCTCTCTCTCTTAACTGCTTTATCTCTCTCTAACAACCTTAACGATTACATTAATTAAGATGGGATTAGAGAAGAGATTAATATAACACTTGAAGCTTTCTAATCCAACGGCTTCTAGCAATACACGTGACACAACCGTGTAAGAGGAGATCAGTTTCTTTGTGGATGGTTGAGACCCTCCAGTTGAAATAGAGTCTCTTCAACACTTAGCATAATCACCATAGCTTCAGCTAGTGTCTTAGCTTCTCTTGAAGTATACACACTCGTGCTTCTCCTCATAACTTGTTACACCACAAGCCATGTACTTGATCTGACGTCTATTACTTCACAGGAATCATAGTTTGCTGTTTTGCAATTGTTTTATGATTTCCGTAAGTGTTTTGTGATGTTAGTAGATTAGAATCAGTATTTCGATTTTGTGATGTTAGTAGTTGAAGGGTTCGTTAGAATTAATCTTCTTTGTATTTGTGCTTAATTAGGTGAGTTTAAGGCTTAATTTGTTCTTGTGAGATTGATTTTGCAAGCTTGCTCATGAATTTCTGGAAAGATGATAACTTTTTTGGTGTTTACATTGTCGAGGGTTTAGTTGAAGTTTAATCTTCTCTGTTTTGTAATTTTGTTGGGTCATTTGTGTTCTTGTGGGTTTTGATTTTGCAAGCTCGCTCATGAATTTCAGGAAAGTTGATAACTTTTCATGTCAACATTGGATGTTTAGTTGACCCTTGTCAATTTTAGTTCTTGGTGTTAAACTTTTCATTACCGGACATGGTATATGTTATCTATAGCTAAAGCATTCAAGTTTATGTAATTCATTAGTGCAAGGGAGCTTGAAGAGACATGGAAGTAGAATGAGACATAGCATTGATTGTGGTCATTGGTCATGTCGATTCTGGTAAATCGACCACGACTGGTCACTTGATTTACAAGCTTGGAGGTATTGACAAGCGTGTGATTGAGGTTCGAAAAGGAAGTTGCTGAGATGAACAAGAGGTCTTTTAAGTATGCATGGGTGTTGGACAAACTTAAGGCTGAGAACGTGGTATCACCATTGAAGCTTTTGTTGAAATTGAATCTTTTGGAGTTTGTATATGCAAATTCTTTGTCTGTGGATCCTGAATCAGATGAAGAGGTTCACAAATGGAGGTAACAAATTTAACAAAAAACATGAGAGATTCTTAGATTAATTTAGTATTTAATTTAAGAATAAAAAATGTTTATAACACTTTAAGCAAGTTCACCATTAAAGATGCTCTAAACAATTAAAGGAATTCCAAACAGAAAAATACCAGCATGTTTTGTTTTGAGTCTTTTAGGGTTCTTTTTCCCTTATTGGCTCTTTCACCTCCTCTTGTTTTTGCTTCCAAGCAACAAAGAGAAGTAAAACAAAGCCCTAAAAAAAAACCCAAATGCTACCGTCACGAACAAGCAGTGCCACTTGCTCAACTGATTCACACTTTGATGTGTCAGAATATCTGCACCAGTGGTCAAACACGTCGAGCTCGTTATGCTCTTCCCGAGCGATTGGCTCACCGTTTCGAGCATGCTCAGCTTCATGTCGTACGACAATTCCTCTAACGGTGTGTTATCGAAAGTCTGAACTCCTCTCACAAAGCACTTGGTTGCATCCGAGAACTCGTTCTGCAAAACTGCCTCGTACGGATACTTTACCAGAGATATATAATGAAACCAAATCCAGTAATCCGGTATACGGTTTCTGTTGATGAAGAATCCACTGAACAACAGGAAGTAAGCTAAAATGGCGATGACGATTGTGTAACCTACCATCACATTTGGAATCACTCCTGATAGAAACGTGACGAAGGAGCTTCCTGACCAGAAAGAAGCTAATATGATCAGACAGTAGAACAAAAGACCCGTTGGGCCTCCGTCTAACCCTACCGCCCAAAACGTGAGCACTGCGAAAGCTAGAGTGAGGACCATGAGCCCCGGGAAAGAGACGATGGCGTGAGAGAGAACGTAGGAAGATCTCCGGTAAGCGTTATATGCAGTTTCTCTCATGAAGATGTAACGTTCCTGGAGAAGTTCTGGGAGTGCTTGGGCGCAAGTGGTGTACATTGTTGACATGGCATATGCAAAGAACCCTAGGTGCTCTCCAATTCCGTTTCGGGAATTGTCTAATCGCCAGAAGACAGTGGATAAGATGAATGCTGTGATAAAGACAGCGACGACTTTGACTCCGAAGAGCTTTGGTTGTCTTCTAGAATTAAGCATTGATCGTTGCGAGAGAGTTTTGATTTCGATCCACATCGGGTTTGCGAATGCAGGTACAACTAGGGCTGTTGTGGTGGTTCCGATGGATTCTCCGCCGGAGACTAGCTTTCCTCTGCTTATACTAGCGGAGATTGCTTCTTTTAGGGTTAGATTTGAATGGGGTGATGACGGAGGAGTCATCTCTTGCCATTTTTTGTTAAATTCGACTAATGCTCTTGTTCCTCCTGCAGATCCTTCAAGCTCACGGATGAAATCAAGCGCGAATTCCGCTATGTTCTCATTAGCCGGTATCGGACTCCCCAAGTCCGCGAAGAAACGCGGAAAGCTCACGGGAGATCCGCTGTATACGGTGTGGCCATGAGACAAGAAGATTAAACGATCAAGCAAACAAAGAACTCTGTGACTCGGCTGGTGGATCGACATAATTACGATACTCCCGCTCTGAGCTATCTTCTTCAACACGTTAACAACCATGAACGCACTTGTGGAGTCCAAGCCAGACGTAGGTTCATCGAGGAAGAGAAGAATCGGGTCGTGGATTATATCGATTCCTATTGAAACACGTCTTCTTTCACCACCGGAGATTCCTCTGTGACCTTCGTCTCCGATAATCGTTGTTGCAGCGTTCGTGATACCTAGTTGATCAATCAAAGCTTGGACACGAAGCTTCTTCTTCAATTTAGGTAAACTCCTCGGTAGACGAAACTCAGCAGCGAACATTAGGGTTTCTTCAACAGTGAGCATAGGAAAAAGAAGATCATCTTGCATCACATAAGCCGATATAATTTTGAGCATACGGGATTGAAGATTTTCTCCGTTTAGCTTCACCGTTCCTTCCAAGCTTCCTTTAGCAATCCGATTCGCTAATGCATCGATCAGAGTCGATTTTCCCGAACCACTCGCTCCGAGGACAGCCATGATCTCTCCATCTCGAGTCCTACCAGAGATGTTATCAAGAAGGGTTTTAGTACTCGGCCTTCCGGTTAGAACAAGCTCAGGATTATCTGTTTTGCGCCGTGAAATGAGATTGCGGAACCCTAGTTTCGGGCGAACAGAGACATTGTAAGTGAGATTGTCGAAAGAGAGAACCAAAGGAACAGTAGTACGCTCCTCCCCGGTCAAGGGTTCTTGCACTGGACTGTTGTCTCCATTGGCTGGTTTCTCGACGTTCTCAAGATTATGCGCCTTCGTCTTTACGGGGGGAAACGAAGGTGCATCATCTTCATCAGCTGCTACGATACAAGCCATAGTAACTAAAAAGACTTTTAAACTTTTCAAAGTAACAAACTTGATATTTTCCTTCGGCTAGCTACAGAAAACTGTTTTTTTTTTTTGGTTAACACGAAAATGTTTGTTGTTTAGTCAAAGTGGATTTTTATTGGATATTGTCTCAATTTGTGTAGCCTTGAAGATAACAGCTACCTATATTTATGTGTGAAGAAGATAAGGTATATATAAAAACAAAAAATCGTCGCCTGTGAAAGCTGTGTTTTATATGGTTACCAAAAAAACAAAAAAAGCTGTGTTTTATTTTGATTTGGATGTTGTAGATTCGTTTTAGATTTAACGTACGTGCGCACACATATGGTGATACAGAATTGCAACCCTAACAAATACTACTTCTATATCACAATACTTTTGTATTGTTTAAAATTTTTGCGCTGTATACAGATTAGTAATTCATTTTCTTGCTAATTAAAACATATGATACGAGTGGAATATATTACAGCAATACATCTGATCAAAATGTGGGACCTATATCGAATGGAGTTTAGTCTCGGGCTCTCGGCGTTAACTATGAGTGGTGTACCATGTTCTAATTAGTGGTGTGCATTGTTTAGCTGGTGGATCTTTTGGTACTTGACGTACATAATCTTGATACAAATGATTTGTTTTTGCTGTTGTTTTTACGTAAGTAATACATAAATTTTTGCGTATCGTAGAATGTGGACATCATCAAAAATATTGTATATCGTGGATTGTGTATTGTGGATCGTCTACTACTACCGTATATAAAATCAACTATGTCTCTATTAATCTGCATTTTCAGGGACTTGAATTTCATATCGCTTAGTGTCGAAATATTAATAAACCTATCAAACTATTGGACTAAGGTAATGAGAAATTTGATAAATGATTTGCTATAATTTTTTTTTAAAAAAATTATTATATAAAGGAGAGGTCGTTCGATAGTAGCTCAACACGTAGGCAAAATTGTAACTCATAAGATCATGTCATGTGTCTTGTAACACCCTAGATTCTAGAAATGATTGGTGCATTGTCTGAGAATATGTGGTGCATGCGGAGAGGTTTAAAAGAATTGATTTGGCTACCTATGTCCAGTGGCGAATCCATAAATATTTTTTACCAAGGTCAATATATTAAAAACAAAAAATTTAATAAAAAGAAAATATTCTACAAAAATACCCTACGATTTTTCATACTTTGAAACCTTTTTATGACGGTCTCGTTTGAAATAGTTTCGAATATATCCTTCTAGACAAAAAAAAAGACTAACGGCGATCTACCTTGACAATCTTCATTGTTGAAAAGCATCTCTCGACGGTTGTAGTAGCAACTGGCGAAATCAAAATCAACTTCAAAAACCTATAAACCAAAGGATGTGACATATGTTTTCGTGTTTCCACCAACATACGAGCAAGTTCCCCAATATCGTTTAGAGGATAAAATCTTTCATCTCTTCGAATATTATCACAAATGGATAATTAGCTAATTAGAAAAATTTATTTCTTGAAATAGAATTCGATTATAACTTATGAAACACTTAATTATGCAAAATCACCAATTCAAAGTACCAATTTCATAACCTTCTTCAATCTAAAAATCATTGAGTAAACAAAAAACATAATTCTATACTTATTTGAATAGAGAGATCAGAGATGAGAGTAAACAGTAGTTGAAAACTCACAAAAAAAAGTTTTGTAATCATATATTAGCTAGGGTTAGATATAAAATTCAATTAGTTCAAGAAAAGAGTTATCACATGGGCTTCGTTTTTGTTTTTGGTTTAAGAAAATGAAAAATGAAATTAGGTATTATTAAAATTCAAAGTGGATCACGTTTGGGATAGGTTTTAAATATTTTTGGGTATATGGTTCAATACATCATTTAAACCACAAAAAGTAATTTGAACCAAGTTCAAAAGATAAAATCAAACCAACCAAAGTAAGTTCAAACCAATCAATTTGATTAAATAACAAAGGAAATTAAACAAATGGGTAGGTCATCTGACTCACCTTTAATGAAAGTGGCTTCGCCACTGCCTATGTCACCAAAGTGCACTTATCTTTTCGGTCACTTGTCTTGAGAGAACTCCATAGTTAAGCGTGCTTGAGCTGGGGCAATCGAAGAATGGGTGACCTACTGGGAAGTCATTTCCAGTACCGGGCGAGTGAGGCCAAAACTCGGGGAAAGATCGCGTGGTGAGTGCAGGGTCAGTAAACATGCATTTTGAGCCTTCTGGACTAACGCACCGACCGTCGGAAGAGTTTCGGCTTGCGAGCCGAAAGTAGGCGTGGGCCTACGGCAGGGCGTTCAAGGCGTTTTATGTCTAATAGTGATCGAGATGATGACATGTGTTTTAAATATTTAAATTAATTAAGTAAAAGTAAAACTAAAAATGAAAAAGACACAAAATTATTGCTAAGTAACTAATCGAATTGTAAAAAGAATAATTTTCTAAAAAATTAAAAATGGAAAACACACAAATAGTTGTTAAGAAACTAACCAAATTGTAAAAGTAAAAGTGAAATAATTCGAAAGGATAGGGACATTTAAATGTAAAAGTGAAAATATGCACACTATGTTAGAACACAAAAAACTTTAAATATTCTTTTCAACATATGTAACTATAGAATATTACAAAAATAGATTTTTTTTTACTTAAGATAGTATTGATATTTTTAATTTTTGAAAAAAGGAAAATTGTATGAAACGAAAATTGTACAAGTTAAAAACATAATAACAATATATTTATTATTAAAATAATTTTATAGGTTTTATGAGATAATTTGTTTTCCTAACTTTATCTTTTTAATGCAATTTTATTCAGTCATCATGTTTTCTGCATCCATGTTTGAGTAGTTAGCTTGTTAGGTTTAGGGTTATTGAAGGGTTAAAGATGAATTGCTAGATTCAGATAATTGATTAGGATAATTATCTTGATCTTGATCTAGATTACTTTTAATGCTTGTTCTACCTTGATCACCTAGAACTAGGCAATAACCTGTGCCTTGCGCAGGAATCGACCAATGATCAACATAGTCCTCAAATTCTCATCAAACCTGAAATCCTTTTTTTCACCATCATCAAACTCGTATATCTCAAACTACATGCAATTTGGGGGTAATGCTATAACGTCCAACCTAAGAATTGCATTACAAAATAGTCAATCCTTAACCAAAAGTCTACTAATATTTACTTTCGACCCAAGTTTCCATTACGTGATCGATTAACAATAGTAAAAAAACAATCCGCAAATAAATACTCTCTTTTTACGATGAAGTTTGTAACGTAGAGTGAAAACGATAGTAAAAGAAAAACATATTTGAAGCAGAGAAGAGAGAGACCATAGATATAAAAATATAGATTATCTTAAAGACGTTTATCACCCCCACACGCTTAGACCATATCCAAATCCATCTCCAATTTCAAGGAAACTACCAAAGAAAAAAGAGAATAAGAAGTCAACGAACAAACCCATCAAATTATGCTACATATCAAACCAATGAAAGTAAAATCTCAAGTCTTTTTCAGAAGAGCAACGTCTGGGCATAAAGACCATGTACCAGACATTTTTGGTTCACACCCACAACCCAACCCATATCCACATGCACGATCATAGCTTCCACACCGGACAACAATTTTCTTTAAATATATAAGAAAATTTAAAACTGCAAAAAATTTAAAGGTGTCCATGAGAGTAAGTATGTAAAACCAATTAAAACAGAGACTATACCCGCGTTAATTAATTATTTTTAGTCAATCCACAAAATATATATTTTTTAATTATATTGTATATATTAATATATTTTTAGACTATATATAAATTGTTAAATTGAAATTTTGTGAATTTATATATTTTTTCGGTCCTAATCAAGCATGGAGAATATACCCTGCAAGTGTACTTGCATCAAGGCCAATGTGGGGAAAGTAACAGAGGCAACTTACCACTCTGCTCTTGATCGGTAGAAGGCAGTAACATGGCTCTTGTTAGTCACCAAATGCTCTAATGCGGGGATTTAGCTGACAAAACTTACCTTGATTCTAATCTCAATATTATGATTGTTCTGTTTTCTCAGGGAAGCTTTAAGCAAAATTTATTAAGACTCAAAGCCAAGATTAGAGGAAGATCAGTTGTAATTTATCTTATTTTTTTAGCCACCAATATCATTTGTTTAAATTTTAACTATAAAAATTTAATAATTAATTATTTCAATTATTTTTTATATTAGAAAAAATATATTAATTAATCCACAAAATTTAAGTATTTAATCATTTTTTAATTAATTTTTCTTAATTAATTTTAAAATTTATCACATGTCATCATCTCGATCACTATTAAACACATGTCATCATCTCATGAGTTACAATTTTTAAGAACTCTCTTTTATATAATAAGATATCATAAAGAATAATGGACATTTATTAGATAAACTATGGGCCTTGTAAAATATCATAAAACTAATTAGTGTTTTTTTGCCCAAAAACAACTCGATGGCAAGGGATGTAAATACTTTTATTTTATTAATGGCATTTTCGGAAATTCAATGCTTTAAATCGCTGCGAGGTCGGCACGTAAGAAAACTCATTTCGCATTTATAAGTATAGATTAAGATCTTAGGTTAATTAATTGATATGAGAGTATAATTGATTTCCTTAACTATCTTAGATGAACAAAATTCATATTCGCAAAGAGATTTGGTTTAGAAATTTTGTGAGCAATTGCACCTGAACTTTAATGCTTGTTTAATTTGTTAGAATTCGCAAAGAGATTTGGTATTCTAGGATTTAGGCATAGATAGCTTTCGCAACGAGAGTTGATTATCTTTACATTAGTGTATTAAGCTCGAGAATTGTTCTTAATAAAATTCTAACGTTTTGAATCTACAGTTTAGCTTTACCTGAGAATTTCCCAAGGCGTAACCTTTGTCCAATTGAATTTTAAGAACAAACAAATCATTGTCAGCTTTTCATACTTGTTTTTATTTACATCTACATTTTTACTTAACTTAATTCGAAATTGAAATTATATTGTGTGATTTAAATTCCCAGTAATTCGACCCCTTAGTACTACAATCATTCTCTTAATTTCAGAGAGTGGTTCAGGGTAAATTTGAGCATATCACCTTTCCCAAAATTTCCTCACTGGTAGTTTCCCACCTATGCAAAATCTAACCAAACTCTCAGTTATAGACATTTCTAGTAATCACTTCTTTGGTACCATTCCGTCTTCTCTGTTCACCATATCTTCCTTGTATTTTCTTGATTTGGCTATGAACAAACTCATTGGTCCAACTGAAGTTTCCAACTTCTCTTTGTCAACAAGACTAAAGCTCATGTCCCTTAGCCTTACGGGTAACAATTTTGAAGGGCAGATTCTAGAGCCAATCTCAAAGTTCATCACCCTCACGCGTCTCGACCTTTCTTTCCTATACATAATCTACTCAATTGACTTAAGCATATTCTCCTCTCTCAAATCTTTGACGATCCCCGACAATTTTAAGCTCAGATTCAGGCATACCGTTGAGCATGGAAGTCTTGGTCTTGTCTGCAACATCACTAAGTTCCCAAACATGTTCAAAACTTTTCAGAACTTAACGTTTATAGACATATCCAGCAATAGAATTAAAGGAAACGTCCATGCATGGTTATGGACCCTTCCTCTTCTGATTTCAGTGTATTTCTAACAATTCTCTCAGTGGTTTCGAAGGTTCGTCGGATATTTTAGCAAACTCATCAGTGCGAATGTTATATTTGCGTTCAAGCAATTTTGAAGGAACACCTCCGAATTTACCACTCTCTATCAACGTCTTCACTGCGAATAATAACAGTTTTACAGGAGAGATACCTCTTTCAGTGTGCAATGTAAGCTCGCTTGTTGTTCTTGATTTAAGCTACAACAACTTCACTGGTGCAGTTCCTCATTGTTTGACTAACTTGAAGTCAGTGCGTCTTCGAAAGAACAATTTGAAAGGAAATCTCCCAGACATTTTCTATTCAGGTTACTCAGTACGCACACTTGATGTTGGCTACAGTAGATTAACCGGGAAGCTTCCAAGATCTCTTCTCAATTGTTCCTCTCTAGAGCTTTTAAATGTTGAGCAATCAAAGACACATTTCCGTTATGGCTCAAGGCTTGCCGAATTTGAAAGTCCTTATCCTCCGTTCAAACAAACTCTATGGTTCTATCTCTCCTCCTAATGAAGGTCCTCTCGAGCTGCGGATATTTGAAATATCCGATGACAAATTTACTGGAAGCTTGTCACCAAGTTATTCTTTTAGAACAATTCTTGGGTTCACCACTAAGGTGAACCAACCTCACTCACCCCATCCTTATTAGCCAATCATAATTAAGTATTTAATTAAAATAAAACAAACTAAAACAATTAATATTACTAATTAAAATAATTAAATTAAATCATTAAATCTTAAACTCTAAATCACCAAATACTACACCCTAAATCCAAATACTAAACCCTAAACCCCAAATATTAAACCCTAAACCCTAAAACACAAATACTAAACCTTAAACCACAAATACTAAACCCTAAATCCCAAATAATAAACTCAAAAATCCAAATATTAAACCCTAAAATACAAATACTAAACCCTAAACCACAAATACTAAACCCTAAACTCTAATATTAAACCTACATCCCAAATAATAAACCTTAAAATCCAAATACTAAACCCTAAAACACAAATACTAAACCTTAAACCATAAATACTAAACCCTAAACCCTAATATAAACCCTAAATCCCAAATAATAAACCCTAAAATCCAAATACTAAACTCTAAACCACAAATACTAATCCCAAATCCCCAAATATTAAACCTTAATCCCTAAATATTAAATCCTAAACCCCAAATACTAAACTCTAAATCCTAAACTCTAACCCACAAATATTAAATCCTAAACCCTAAACCCTAAATATGAAATCCTAAACCACAAATCCTAAACCCCAAATACGAAACCCTAAACCACAAATACTAAACTCTAATATCCAAATATTAAACTCTAATTCCCAAATATTAATTGTTTTAATTTGTTTTATTTTAATTAAATACTTAATTATGATTGGCTAATGAGAAGTGGGTGAATGAGGTTGGTTTACCCTAGGGGTGAACCCAAGAATTTTTCTTCTTTTAATTGGAAAGCATCTTCACACCAGGTGAATGAAGATGAAAGTATATATATGATCTACAAAATCAATGATGATAACTATGGTTACATAAATATGATTGATTGGCATTACAAAGGTCTATTGATATATCATGGTTTTTACTATCTTTTGGCCATGATTTAACCCGATTTTATCGAGTCTTTTTAGTATTTTTCTAGTGTTTTAGAGTCTTGGCAGGTTCGTGGATGAATTGAGCTTAATTGGTGATTATGGAGCATTTTGGAGCATCAAGGAAAGAGCAGTCGAAGTCGCAAGCTTGATGCAGAAAAGTGCAGAATTTTAGCTTCCCGTCGATCGACGGAGTCACGTGTGCGTCGATCGACGGAGGCAACTGTTTCGCGAAGGAAGAGAATTTTCCAATTTTGAAGATTTCCTTTTTACCCCAAAAGTTCCAAAAGTTAACAAATAAAACCCAGTCCGAAACCTAGCCTATAAATACTCAGTTTTCTTTTAGTTTTCGTTAAGTTTTCTTTTACCAAATGATTTTGAGAGTTAGGGAGACAAGTTTTCAGACCATTCAGATTTCTTCGAACCCTTCTGTAATTCTTTCTTACTCTAGTTTAATGCAATATTATTCAGCTATTGTGATTTGCTTTGCTTCCATGTCTGAGTAATTTGCCTGTTAGGTTTAGGGTTTTTCAAAGGAATTAAGATGGATTGTTAGAATTGAATTCATGTTAGGATTATCTATTGGTTCTTCATCTAGATTGTTATAACCCTGATTTAGGATTGATCACTCTAAATTAGCTATCTTAGGTTGATTAATTAGAAGCGGAAGCATCAATTGATAACCTGACCATAATCTTAGATGAGCAAAATCACATATTCTCAAAGGAATTTTGTGAACAATTGAAACCTGAACTTTAATGCTTGCATAAATTGATTGATTTTACAAAGGAATTTGGATTTCTAGGGTTTATGCATAGATAATTAATTCAACGGAAGTCGTTTAATTTTACATTAGAGTTTCAAGTTCGAGAACGGTTCTTCATTAAAATCCTGACAGTTTCATAATTCTACAATTTATCTTTACGTGCGAATTTCCGAAAACCTAGCTTTTGTTTAATTGAATTCTTAAAACCAACAATCTTTCTTTGTTTTGAATTATTTCTTGCTTTTATTTTACTTTATTTGCTTAGCTCAATTCGAAGTCATATATCCTATCGTTTGATTTGACTCCCAGTGATTCGACCCCTACTACGACGACCTCTTAATTTGAGAGAGTAGCTCAGGGTAAATTTGAGCATATCATCTATCGAAAGAGAAATCGAAGGTCCTAACGTTCTATGATGCCATTGATTTTTTTGGAAACAGAATTGAAGGACATATTCCTGATCCATTGGTCTCTTGAAGGGATTAATCGCGCTCAACTTATCGAACAACGCCTTCACAGACCATATTCCTCTATCTTTGGAAAATCTTACAAACCTTCAGTCACTAGACATGTCAAGAAACCAATTCTCAGGAACTATTCCTAATGGACTCAAGACCCTCTCATTTTTGGCGTATGTAAATGTATCTCATAACCACTCGAGGGTGACATACCACAAGGAACACAAATAACTGGGCAACCTAAATCATCTTTTGATAGGAATGCAGGGCTTTGTGGTCTTCCACTCGAGGAAAGTTGCTTCGGGACTACCACACCACCAACACAACAACCAGAGCAAGAAGACAAGGGGAAGACGAAGTGTTGGATTGGAAAGCAGTGGTAATAGGGTATGGGCCTCGACTTTTGTTTGGATTAGCAATAGCGCAAGTCATAGCTTCATACAAGATAATCGGTCCAAATAATCGCATAAATCGTTAGAAGTGTTTCATTTTTTGTGTTTGATCTTTGAATGTCTTGTTGAGTTATTTAAAATCTATTAATGTGCTAGCTAGCATACCAACCAGATCTAATTAAAATCTATAAATATCTCTACGAAAATATAAAATAGATTATTATAAAATTAAGTAGTCACCAAATAATTCTCAATTAAAATAGTTACTGAATGAGAGGTTTTGAAATGGTCAATATTTTCTTTACCTCTTAATTTTACAATATTTAAAAAAAATTTATAACAAATCGGTTATCTAATCTTTAATTACCTTAGTCCAATGGTTTGACCAAGGTTCATAAATCTTTTGTATATACTGTAGACGATATACAATTTGATAATTTACAATACACGATCGATGATCCACATTAATCTACTATACGCATAATTTATGTATTACTTACGTAAAAAATCAATTAAAAACAAACATAGCATTTCGTATCAAAATTACGTACGTCAAGTACCAAAAGATCCACCAATGGAACATGGTACACCACTCATTAGAACATGGTACACACCACTCACTATTTAACGCCGAGACTAAATTTTATTCGATTAGGGCCCACATTTATTTATTTTTTGTCGAAGGGCCCACATTTTTTGTAATGTCATATTTTTCAATGCAAAATTAATTTGTGCGGAAAAATCTTAAACGATACGCAAATATAGTCAATTGTGATACAGAGAGGTAGTACAGTTGTTATGGTTGCAATTGCCTCTCACAATATGTGTGCGCGCACGTACGCGTGAAAGCAAAAACGAATCTACATCCAAATCAAAATATAACACAGCTTTCACGGGCGACGATTTATTAATACTTTAGCTTCTTCACACATATATATAGGTAGGTAGGTGATATCGACAAGGCTACACAAACTGAGACAAATATCCAACAAAAATTCAATTTGACTAAACAACAAACAGTTACGTGTTTGTTTTGTAGCAAAAAAAAAAAAAAAAAACAGTTTCGTGTAGCTAAAGGAAAATATCAATTTTTTTACTTTGAAAAGATTAAAGTATTTTTTAGTTACTATGGCTTGTATCGTAGCAGCTGATGAAGATAATGCGCCTTCGTTTGCACCCGTGGAGACGAAGGCGCATCATCTTGAGAACGTCAAGAAACCAGCCATTGGAGACGACAGTCCAGTGCAAGAACCCTTGACCCGGGAGGAGCGTACTACGGTTCCTTTCGTTCTCTCTTTCGACAATCTCACTTACAATGTCTCTGTTCGCCCAAAACTAGAGTTCCAAAATCTCACTCCACAGCGCAATACAGAGGATCCTGAGCTTGCTCTAACCGGAAAGCCGAGTACTAAAACCCTTCTTGATAACATCTCTGGCAAGACTCGAGATGGAGAGATCATGGCTGTCCTCGGAGCGAGTGGTTCGGGAAAATCGACTCTGATCGATGCATTAGCGAATCGGATTGCTAAAGGAAGCTTGGAAGGAACGGTGAAACTAAACGGAGAAACTCTTCAATCTCGTATGCTCAAAATTATATCGGCTTATGTGATGCAAGATGATCTTCTTTTTCCTATGCTTACTGTCGAAGAAACCTTAATGTTTGCTGCTGATTTTCGTTTACCAAGGAGTTTACCTAAATGGAAGAAGAAGCTTCGTGTTCAAGCTTTAATTGATCAATTAGGGATCAGGAACGCTGCTACAACGATTATCGGAGACGAAGGTCACAGAGGAATCTCCGGTGGTGAAAGAAGACGTGTTTCGATCGGAATCGACATAATCCACGACCCGATTCTTCTATTCCTCGACGAACCTACGTCTGGCTTGGACTCCACGAGTGCGTTCATGGTGGTTAACGTGTTGAAGAAGATAGCTCAGAGTGGTAGTATCGTAATTATGTCGATTCACCAGCCGAGTCACAGAGTTCTTTGTTTGCTTGACCGTTTAATCTTCTTGTCTCGTGGCCACACCGTATACAGCGGATCTCCCGTGAGCCTTCCGCGTTTCTTCGCGGACTTCGGGAGTCCGATACCGGAAAACGAGAATATAACGGAATTCGCGCTTGATTTCATCCGTGAGCTTGAAGGATCCGCTACAGGAACAAGAGCATTAGTCGAATTCAACAAAAGATGGCAAGAAATGACTCCTCCGTCATCACCGCACCCAAACCTAACCCTAAAAGAAGCGATCGCCGCAAGTATAAGCAGAGGAAAGCTAGTCTCTGGAGGAGAATCAATCGGGACCACCACAACAATCCTAGCCGTACCTGCATTCGCAAACCCGATGTGGATTGAAATCAAAACTCTCTCGCAACGATCAATGCTTAATTCTAGAAGACAACCAGAGCTCTTCGGAATCAAACTAGTCGCGGTCTTTGTCACAGGATTCATCTTAGCCACTGTCTTCTGGCGATTAGACAATTCCCCGAAAGGAATTCGAGAACGCCTAGGGTTCTTTTCATTCGCAATGTCAACAATGTACTACACTTGCGCCCAAGCACTCCCAGAATTTCTCGAGGAACGTTACATCTTTATGAGAGAAACTGCTTACAATACTTACCGGAGATCCTCCTACGTTCTCTCTCACGCCATCGTCTCTTTCCCGGGGCTCATCGTCCTCACTCTAGCTTTCGCAATTCCGACGTTTTGGGCTGTAGGGTTAGACGGAGGCCCAATGGGACTTTTGTTCTACTGCCTGATCATATTAGCTTCTTTTTGGTCAGGTAGCTCCTTCGTCACGTTTCTATCAGGAGTGATTCCAAATGTGATGGTAGGTTACACAATCGTCGTCGCTATTTTAGCTTACTTCTTGTTGTTCTGTGGATTCTTCATCAACAAAAACCGAATACCGGATTACTGGATTTGGTTTCATTACCTGTCTCTGGTGAAATATCCGTATGAGGCAGTTTTGCAGAACGAGTTTTCGGATGCAACCAAGTGTTTTGTGAGAGGAGTTCAGACTTTCGACAACACGCCGTTAGAGGAATTGCCGTACGACATGAAGCTGAGCATGCTCGATACAGTGAGCCAATCGCTCGGGAAGAATATAACGAGCTCCACGTGTTTGACCACTGGTGCAGATATTCTGATGCATCAAAGTGTGAATCAGTTGAGCAAGTGGCATTGCTTGTTCGTGACGGTAGCATTTGGGTTCTTTTTTAGGGCTTTGTTTTACTTCTCTTTGTTGCTTGGAAGCAAAAACAAGAGGAGGTGAAAGAGCCAATAAGGGAAAAATAATGCTAAAAGATCTAAATAAAAAAATACTTGTATTTTTTACGTTTGTAATTCCTTATATTTTAAATAAAAAATGCTTTTTTATCCTCTCTTCTTTTTTTAAGTAATGTTTTACAATATTTCCATTTGTTTCAAATTAAGTGATATTTTTCAAAATTTTATGTAAAATTTATTGTTTTTTTTATATTTTTACTGTTTGAATTTTGCATATTGTTTTTCTATTGGTTGAATTGTATATAACTAAATAATATTTTATGTTTTGTTTCTTTGTAAAGAGATTAATTTTTACCTAACTTTTACTCCCTCTGTTGCATATTAGTTGTCGTTCTAGGTGATTTCACGTCAATTAAGAATACATTTTAAAAATCTGTTTTACCCCTAATTAATGTGTTTTTTCATTTGGTATATGTAATTAATGAGCTAAAAAAATATGGATAAAAATGGAAAATCAATAATAAATCTGCATTGAAAATGTAAAACGACAACTAATTTGATATAAAATAAAAAGCGTAGAATGACAACTAATATGAAACGGAGGGAGTACCATTTTGGAGAGATCTGTTTTATTATCCAACGTTATAATTAAGAGAATTATACTATTACCCTCTTCCTTTGAAAGCAACAAGAACCCAAAGAATTGTTTGCTCGTCTTTACTAGCAGAAGAAGTAGCCTTATTTATCAGCTTCCAATCAATCATTTATGAAGCCATTTTGAAGGTGTTTCCAATTTTTATCTTCATATTTACTTCTTTTTTTTTTAAATTGAATGTCAAATTTATTCAAGTCTGAAAAACAAGCTTTTACATTTTTCATGCTATTTTTTGTGTACCAATGTTTGAAAAAGAAACTATTCTACACTTTTCTTATTGATTACGCCTCATCTCGATCCGAACCAAACTTCCATAGCTCCCTCCAAACGTGCATCTCCTTGTTTTCGTATTGTTGAATTACGATTCCTGACTTGCTTATCTATGAACTTAAGTAAGCTCGATGGTGGTTGGGGTGTAATGACCCTCGCTTAGGGCTAAACCGCGTCTCGGCAAAGCCCCGATGCGATGGCCGGATCAGTCTGATAGTTTTTGGCCAAAACCAAGTTAAGCACCTCGGTGACTAAGGTAGGTGTCTGCCTGGTTGGTTAGTCACCAGCGTTACCTTCGGATGAAGAAACGTCACTTACCTTCGGACGAAGAAACGTCCAAGGTGATTGGGTTTGTCCAAGCACGACAAATCATGTAAGCACGAGGTGTCGCGACCGTGTGGGACGAGTCAGCGGAAGCACGACAAATCGGAAGCACGACAAATCAGCAAGCACGACAAGTCGGAAGCATGACAAATCCCGCAAGCACGAGGTATCGCGACCATGTGCAACGAGTCAGCGGAAGCACGACAAGTCGGAAGCACGACAAATCCCGCAAGCACGAGGTGTCGCGACCATGTGCAACGAGTCAGCAGAAGCACGACAAACCGGAAGCACGACAAAGCCCTGCTGACTCAGCTGCTTGCCTAAGCTTATATATAGGAAGCTAAGCACCTCATTTTCTATCATCCAAAAACGTGGGAACCTCTACCAAAATCACTCTAGAAAACCCGAGTTCTTGTCCACTTTTTTATCCACTCTTTTCTATCATCTTAGACCATCGAGTAGAAGCAAGATTAGTCGATAATCTAGCCTAAGCTCTAGCCGTTTTTAGAGAAGGAAGATCCGTTCTAGATCTTTAGTCGAATCCAAATCCTAACCGTTCATAAAGTAAAGGTGAGTCTTGGTTATGTTTGTCGTGTGTTAGATGAGTAGAACACACGTGCTTGTTTATTTCTATGTTTATAACCATAGAGGTTCATGCTAGTATTTTAGGAATTTAGTTTAAGTGTTTGATTTTATTGTTTTGCATGATTGTGTGAATGTGTGTTGCATATTTCTTGTGATGATTGTGTGTGAGCTTGCTACTAACCTTTGTGGATGCAGGGTTCAAGAGAAAGTTTGATATTATGTTTTACCATGCTTGTGTAAAGTGATATAAAGATGTAGCGTAGGACCATAAACGGCTGTGTAGGACCCTTAACGGCTACGCATGTCCTTATTAAGCCTGCGTACTCATCTTATACTAACTCTTTATTTGCATGGTATGGTTTGTTTAACACAAGGAAACGTAGGGGACCGAAAGGCACTCGTTGTTCTTGATGCTAACGGCCACCAATTGATTTATATTAACTTATGTAATTTTTGTATGTTGTGTTTGTGGTTTAGCGTTGCAAGTGATCAAGAGGATCATGTAACGTTTTAACTTCCTAACTTTAGTAGAAAGCAGTTGACACTTCCATGTATCGGAGGTCACGGAGAAACGGGATTACAACCTGTGGCCGTGGATCCGATGTAATTCGCGGAGGAACGGGACTGCGGCCTAAGGCCGTGAATTACAGTAGTCGGATTACTTGACTTTTAGCCTTTGTGGTTAGAGTTAAGTGAGGTAAAATACGACGATGAAAGGAAGTTGTCAATTGGCTTTATTTAGGTTTTTGTGTGCTAACATGTTACTTTAAAAGAGGACTGCGGTAAGAGGTCCTCTGAGTCTGTTGTGTTTTAATTATCAATTCCGCATGTGCATTCTCTGTTTCTTATTGTTGATTGCTTGTTGATTGTTATTTTGGGTTTGGGTTGGGATTATTTATATGCATGTTAGGGAAGCCTTGACTCATTGAGAAATTAGTGCTCACGACTCATTTGTTTTGCAGGTAACCAATAGTGAGATTTTAGTCGGGCCGGAGGAGCTTAGGAAAGTTGGTGTAGATCGTCTGCCTTTTTGCAAACGTGTATGTATTTAATATGTAGAAATGTTATTTTGAGCATTGGCTCGAAGCCGGCAAATATCCATGTTTTGGTAACTATTGTAAACCTTAAGTATAAGTATGTATAAAAGAAGTATTTGTTTAAAGCTTGGGTTACATATGATACTAGTCCTAATCCAGGACGAACCAACTATCGTTCATAAATCGGGTTGAAAAGCCTTGGTTTATGTTCGATAGGAAATGCATACTTGGACGTTTAGTCTAGGGTTCTTTAATGAGTTTTTGGAACCTCGGAACGGACGGTCAAGTGCGCAAACGTAGCATCTTCGGTCGGGTTTTGGGTCAGCATTGACCTGATCCTGATCGGGGGCGTTACATGAGGTGTTTCTCCGTGTCTTCGATTGTTCCTCTCTCTCCATATGCAATGCATTGTGGCCTGAAAAGAATATCGCAGCAAGAATGTGGTGATGTTGTCTTATGCATTGGACGTTATGGCCGCCAAGATCTCATCCCAATTATTGGCATATCTCTGTGTTGTGATGTTCTGAGTTAAGCTCCTCCATATCTCATCAGAATAAGGACAAGCAAAATAGAGGTGACTCCGAGTTTCAATGTTGTTGGAGCAGAGTATACAGGTTGTATTAGCCCCCACATTCCATTTAAGCATTCTATCCCCTGTTGACAAGTGGTTGTGTATCGCAAACCATGCATGAAAAGCATATTTAGGTGTGTGATGGCGAAACCATATACCTTCGACCAATCTGCAATCGGTTCCACATTTTTGATTTGGTTCCATGTTGCTTTTGACCTAAACCTTGGTTCGTAGGTCTCCTCCTTTTCCCTCCAAAGAACTTTATCCTCTCTTGGTTGTAAGCCTTTTCCCATTTGTTCTTCTATAACTTGTTCCACCACATTGTAAGCTTCGACTCTATGGCTAAGTTGAGTTCTCATAGCCATTTCCACTGATGCATTGATTGGAATTCTCAAGTCTATGGAACCTCTTGCCCCTGTCAAATCAATCAAGCGCCCTTTACCACTCCACATATCATACCAGAAAGAAATACTTTCTCCATTCTGAATTTCCATGCGGACAAAATCTCTTGCCAAGTCTCGATATTTTAAAAGCTTTTTCCACATATTTACTATTCTATCTAATTTTTATCATGCTTTGTATTTCAATTTTGTATCAAGTTTAAACAATTGAGAAGAAGACTCTTTGGCAAAGAGTTTTTTTTTTTGCTAACCAAAAAGCAGAGCAATTCAGTTGAACTTTGAAGGCAAAGAGTTTTTGTTTCTTTTGGCTTGGGATGATCCTGGTTCTCTCGGTAGTTGTTTGGACTTGGTTTCCTTTTTTGGGCTTTGGGTTCCAAATCGTTTTGTTCTTGTGATTGACATGGCAACGGATGGGTTAATACCCTTACCGGTCTGGGTCCCCTTTGTAACACCTGATTTCTTTCTATACAATCCATCTAGATAACAAAAAAGCTAAACCGTAGCGTGATGATCACTTTGCCACTTGTCCAGCAAACTTTGTCACGTTATTATCTTTGCAAGGCCACAAGTTTGATATATGAAAAAGCATTCGACATATAAACGATTCAAGGAATTAAAAATAGAAAATACATGTTTTGTTTGGGGTCTTTTAGCATTCTCTTTCCCTTATTGCACCTTTCACCTCCTCTTATTCTTGCTTCCAAGCAACAAACATAAATAAAATAAAACCCTAAGAAAGAACCCGACAGCAACCGTGATGAGCAACCAATGCCATTTGCTGAGCTGAGTCACGCCTTGATGCGTCATAATATCCGCACTAGTGGTCAAGCACGTTGAGCTCGTTATCGTCGTCCCAAGCGACTGGCTCACCGTATCGAGCAGGTTCAGCTTCATTTCGTACGGCAATTCCTCTAACGGTGTGTTGTCGAAAGTCTGAACTCCTCTCACAAAACACTTGTTCGCATCCGAAAATTCGTTCTGCAAAACTGCCTCGTACGAATATTTTACCAGAGACATGTAATGAAACCAAATCCAGTAATCAGGGATTCGGTTTCTGTTAATGAAGAATCCACTAAACAGCAAGAAGTAGGCTAAAATGGCGACGGAGATTGTGTAACCTAACATCAGATTTGGAACAATTGCTGATAGAAACGTGACGAAGGAGCTACCTAACCAGTAAGAAGCTAATATGATCAGACAGTAGAACAAAAAGCCTCCGTCTAAGCCTACTGCCCAAAATGTCATCGCTGCAAAAGCTACAGTGAGGACGATGAGCCCCGGGAAAGAGACGATGGCGTGAGAGAGAACGTAGGAGGATCTCCGGTATGTGTTGTAAGCAGTTTCTCTCATGAAAATGTAACGTTCTTGGAGAAAATCTGGAAGTGCTTCCACGCAAGTATAGTACATTGTTGACATGGCAAATGCGAAGAACCCTAGACGCTCTTGAATTCCTTGTGGGGAATTGTCTAATCCCCAAAAGACAGTGGCTAAGATGAACGCGGTGATAACCACGGAGGCGAGTTTAATTGCAAAGAACTCCGGTTGTCTGCAAGAGTTGAGCATTGATCGTTTCGAGAGAGTTTTGATCTCGATCCAAATAGGATTTGCGAATGCTGGTACGACTAGGGTTGTTGTTGCTCCCCCGGATTGTCCGCCAGAGACTAGCTTTCCTCTGCTTATACTTGCCGCGATTGCTTCTTTTAGTGTTAGGTTTGGGTGCGATGATGACGGAGGAGTCATTTCTTGCCATTTTTTGTTGAATTCGACTAATGCTCTTGTTCCTGTAGCGGATCCCTCAAACTCACGGATGAGATCTAGCGTGAACTCGGTTATGTTCTCATTCTGTGGTATCGGTTTCCCGAAGTCCGCAAAGAAACGTGGAAGGCTTGCGGGAGATCCGCTGTATACGGTTTGGCCACGAGACAAGAAGATTAAACGGTCAAGCAAACAAAGAACTCTGTGACTCGGCTGATGAATCGACATAATTACAATACTGCCACTCTGAGCTATCTTCTTCAACACGTTAACCACCATGAACGCACTCGTGGAGTCCAAGCCAGACGTAGGTTCGTCGAGGAAGAGAAGAATTGGGTCGTGGATTATATCAATTCCGATGGAAACACGTCTTCGTTCACCACCGGAGATTCCACGGTGACCTTCGTCTCCGATGATCGTTTGAGCTGCGTTTCTGATCCCTAACTGATCGATCAATGCTTGAACACGAAGCTTCTTTTTTGATTTAGGTAAACTCCTCGGCATACGAAATTCGGCAGCGAACATTAGGGTTTCTTCGACAGTAAGCATTGGATAGAGAAGATCATCTTGCATCACGTAAGCTGATATAACTTTGAGCATACGAGATTGAAGAGTTTCTCCGTTTAGCTTCACCGCTCCTTCTAAGCTTCCTTTAGCAATCCGATTCGCCAGTGCATCAATCAGAGTTGATTTTCCCGAACCACTCGCTCCGAGAACAGCCATGATCTCTCCATCTCGAGTCTCCCCGGAGATGTTATCAAGAAGGGTTTTACTACTCGGCTTTTCGGCTAGAGCAAGCTCAGAATCCTCTGTTTTGCGCCGGGTAATGAGATTGCGGAACTCGAGTTTCCATGGAACAGAGACTTTGTAAGTGAGATTGTCGAAAGAGAGAACGAAAGGAACACTTGTACGCTCCTCGCGGTTGAAGGGCTCGTGTGCTGGACTCTCGGAGGAAAACGAAGGTGGATTATCTTCATTAGCTGCTAAAATACAAGCCATAGTTACTATAAAGACTTTAAACTTTTTTCAAAGAAGCAAATTATTGAATAGTTTCCTTGAGCTACATGAAACTATTTTTAACGACTTTGGTTGCTCTCTTTCTACGACGTAGAAGTGTTTGTTTAGTTAAATGATTTTTTTGTTGGATATGTTGATAACATCCACGTACTTATAGGAATAAAAGAAAGTCTCGTTAGCATAACGTACGTGCGCGCACATATGGATGGTGATTAGCAATTGAATAGTATATGATAATTTTTTGTACTATTGTTTACGGTTTTTACGCTTAGAGTTTTGCATACAGCATACGGATTTATTTTTTTAATCATTTTTTTCTACTCTATAACTTCATTTATTATTTACCTAAAGAAAAATGTTCACTTAAAACAGAGAAGATTCACTTTTCAATTTGTAATTTAGTGGTCATTTATATTCCTCGTTACCCTCCGTCCACAACTTATTCAAGAATCATTGACCCATGATGGTTGCGCACCTTGCTCACCCTCAAAACCGCCCCTGCTCTTACTGCTAGCAATGCACTACTAGCTCATGAGTTTTTGACGTTTAATAAAAGTGCATGTTTACCTACGGTTACGTGGCTTTGTATGCACGTCTCGAGAAAGAGATATCTGAGACAATTTTTAAATAATAAAAAAATATATGGACTGAATACAGTCAGAGCCGTGCCTCAAATATTTAATGCCATAAGAGAAATAAAATTACAATTTAATATTTAAATATTTATAATAATCAAAACACAAAATTTTATGAAAAATTGTCTATAAATAAATGAAACAAACAAATATAAATATATATAAAATTGTGTCATTCAAAATACAATACTTTATATAGAAAATCTTTTTGTACAATTAAAATTGTAAAATATAAACAAAAACAAATGGGATACAAATTGACTAACAAGTAATAAGTTAGTGAAAAGTAAGACCTAAAGTTAACTCTGAAGATAAACACAAAGTAATTAAATATTTTAGAGGAAACAATTTTAACTTTGGATTTTGATAGACATTTGTAAATGAAAAAATAAACTTTACACTATATACAATCAAAATATGTGTCGATATATATGCCCCTAAATTTTTAATAAAGTGAAAAGATGCCCTAAGCTAAGGTTTCAATTTTTTGTAAGTAGGCACGCCTCTGAATACATCTAGCCAACCAGAAAAGTGAGTCATTATATAAAATTTGTTCGACCAAAAAGAAAATTATATAAAATTATATAAGAAGATAAGCAATGGGAAGGATCACAAGGAGATCTCTCAAAGCAGAGAAGTGGGATCACACTACTCACACCTATCACCATGACATTGCTGGAAAAAACGAGAGTAGATAATAAGTATTGCTCAACTCTACCAAGCAGTTCTAACCGCTATGAAGTGTCAGAGTTTGACCATGGTTACACTGTGAATTTGTCGACTCGTGAGTGTGCATGTAGAAGATGGGATCTCACAGATATGTCTTCCTACACTTGAATTTTATATTTCCTGATTTATATGATCTTTCATTGGTTTTGTTGTGTGTTAATAGGTTTACCATGCCAGCATGCAATATGTGTTTTTGATGACAACCAAGACAATCCTAAGAATCATGTAGCGGATTACTATTATGCTTATGCCATGAAGAACACTTACAAGAATAACATCAACCCTATGAATGGTCAGGACTTGTGGAATGATTTAGATAAGCCTCCAATAGGAATTCTGAATTTAGGAAGCCACGAGGCAGACCTAAAAAACGTGACGGAAGGAAGGAACCTTTTAAGGATCTTCAAAATCCAGAAAAATCAACAAGACATGGGAGAATACAACATTGCAGCAAATGTGGTTAAGCTGGTCATATCATACGCAACTGCAAGAATCCAACTGTTGTCAAGGATAAACCAAAAAACAAACGTGGTAGACCTCGAAAAAATCCAAAAGATGTAAGTTACTATCACTTATTATAGAACTCTATTTTTATATTTGACTATCATTGTCACTGATTCTTCTTGTCATTCCAGGTGCTTCCAAAGCGTCCAACAAAACCAAGGAAGAAGAGGAACATTGCTACAGGTGTAAGCAGCACTCAGCCTACTGTACTTGATGATTCAACTTCTCCTGCTGCATCAAGTGCTCCTCAGTCCTCATCTGCTCCTCAAGCATCAAGTGCTCCAAAACCAAAACCAAAAGTCAAGAAGCGAAGGCGAGGACAACCGTTAAAGATTACAAAGATCACCAATCTTCCAACAGTTTCAGCATAACTTATGAGTCCCTTTACGTCTCGATTTTTTGATGTGTTCACCACAACCTCCAAGGGAAATGGAACACAACCTTTATCCAGAACACAACCTCCATCCGAGCATCCATCATCAGTCTAGTAATCCTACAAGGTCATGATCTATCATTTATGTGTCTTTTTGTTTTTGTTGGTTTGTGTAAGAATGATTAAGTATGATTACTTGTCTAACTTTGTTACTCTCTTTATGTGTTACTCTCTTTATAAGTATGTACTCCCTCTGTATTTGAAAGAATGATGTTTTGGATTTTTTCCTTGTATTTGAAAGATTGATTTTCTACATTTCAATTAATACTTTTTTTGCTTTATCACTTAAATTCATGGCAAATATTTGTTTTACCCCATAAAGTTGCACACCTTTTTTATTGGAAAACAAAAAAGTAAGTAGAAATAAATAAATAAATTATAAATAAATATAAATAGTTATTGTGTCTTAATATGTGTGAAAAATTCTAAACATCAATCTTTCAAATACAGAAGGAGTATTACTTTGTCTATTTCTTTCATTTCTTTCACAAGTATTCAACATAATGTAGCCTTCATCACAACAAAACATTCCATTTATCACAACAAAACACAACAAAACATTCTATTTATCACAAAAAACACCATTGCTTAATGAAACCGATCATATAGTCTTCTAAAACAAATACCGTCTAAATTAGACTAACACAAACCCATTAGGTTATCAAACACAAAATAACTTACATGTTCTAATGCTTCAGTATCCCAGTTATGACTCTGAGTGTCACTGTAAATCCAATAGTTGTTGATATCAGGACATTGCGGAAAATCCTGCTCCTCTCAGTTAGAATCAACACCTCTCTTCTCAAGCATTCACATTCTTCACGGGTTTGCTTGAACTCATCATCTAATGCACTTGGGTTCTCCACACTTTCAGTTTATCGGCTCAGTGCTCTAGCTGCTGCCTTTAGCTTCACAATCTCCTCTTTTTGTTCACGCATTACATCTCTTGCCTCCAACAACGCTAAATATTGCCATCCATATGGTTTCTCCAAATCATACCAACGAAAGAAATTACAATTCTCATACCCTTGAGCATTCTTATGTCCTGGACAACCATAAAACCTCCGCCCAGGGTTGTCTTTAGTCCAAGATCTCACAATCTTAGTTGATCGATTACAATTTCAAACAACAACACTTTCATTCTTCGATTCAATGTTAGAAGAGCTACCACTCTAAGCCATCTGCACGTAATCAATAGAACAAAAATCACCTACATTTCATTGTCTACTCAACGATTCAATTGTTCTTCTTATTTCGAATTTCTGAGCTATATGGTATGGAGAAATCGAACTAAGATTGATATATGGAATGAAAGGAAAACCAACTTACCGTTATGAAGAATCGATTTGTTTCCCTCTGATTTTCCACTTCAATCAAATCGCACCAGAAATCGTCAAGATCTCTCTGATTTTCACTTTAGACGAAGAACCCTAATTTCAAAATCGATTTGGGGGTTCTCCTTCTTATTAACCCATATCGCGTTTTATAATGTTTTTTATTTAAATTTAAATATATATGTAACACATTTTAATTACAAATAACACGTTTTTAATAAACTCAAAACGAAGTTAACTGGTTTTAAACGGGATTAATATTCCGTTAACAGCGTTTACTATTCCATTTAAAAATTTGGCGGCGCACACAAATTGACCACCTTAACGGTTTAAAATGTAAGTATTGTCACCTTTAAGGTTTAAAGTGTAAGTGGTAAACTTTCGAGGTTTAAAGTGTCAGTGCTAGTTACCTTGAGGGTTTTTTATGCGATTTTCCCTAATAATTAACACAATCACAATACATGTCAGCTGGTCTATCGAATTTTGGTACATGCTAAACAATTTTAATATATAAAATTTAATGCATCAAACGTAATAATTAATACGATCGTGACATATATTAGGCAATCGATCCGATTTTGACACAGTTAAACAAAATGCAATTAGATTTTGCCACATGTCAAAGACAAATTCTAGTAAATAAAGTTTGATACATTAAACATAATAATTAACATGATAATAATAAAATAGTATATATATATATGTAAATAGGAATAAGTAAAACTAATCATTTGCCAAGATATGGTTAAATTTAAGAGAATTTTTATGAATTGCCAATTTGACATGTCATTTTGCAAAAATACCACTTTTCAAAAATGTCAATTTTCTATTTTTAAATATCATTTATGTTTGAGTTAACTATGTTATATTAAAGTTTAGTTTTCAGGGTTTAAAACCTTTCTTAAGATTGAGGATTTTGGGATATGGTTTGTAAAAGCTTTTGTAAGTGTTATTTTTGAATATTGGCAACTCAATATGGCATTTTTGTAAAAAGTATTTCAAATGTGGCATTTGTACAATTATCCTTAAATTTTTAATTGTAAATCGAATAACAAAAACATCAAAATCGATAAATAAATTTTTTGCTTCTCAATTAGTGGTTTTGAAGCAATGTTTCTACTTTTATTTTATCGACGTCTAATTTTGTTTTTCACAAGTAAATTTTCATTATTTTTTTTAACATGTTTACAAAATATCAATTCTTCTAATATGCAAGTGGTGGTGGCTTATTCTTTTTTCCTCCACATTCCACAATTTTTCAAGATTCCACAATTCCTCCACTACCATTCAGGACCTTAATTTAGAGAGAAAATTTTGTATACAACATAATTAGAGAGTTGCCTAAAAAAAACATAATTAGAGAGCTTCTACAGTCCTTCCCATTCACCAGTTATATACAGAAATGATTAGTTTTTCCTACCTAATTCTCGTAGAACTCCATTCTTTTTGTAAACCATAAAAAGTCAGACGAAATGTTAGCTAGATAAATGTCAATATGTAGAATATATATGACTCATGGCTCATGCTCTCTTAAGTTCTTAAAAATATGTAGGGGGCATACCTATTGTAATCAACGCAGTCAATTATGTGTCTCCAATAAATTGGTTATTCACCTTTGTTTGTAAACTACCCAGGGCCGATGTTGATATGGTGTTAGGTGCATTTGCACCATGTCAATGTGATTTTTGCAAATTTTTATTGGCTTTTAGAACTATTTTTTAGAAAATAAGCTATTTTTACAATTTTTATAAAATTTAAAGATTTTAGGCAAATTTTGCATTATGTTCCTTATTAGTTTGGATCGGGCCTGAAACTACCACAAACTATAAAATTTAATTAAATTTAGTATTGAAAAATATAAATATTATTAAATGTAAACCATTTTCTTTTTGCTATAACATTCAAAATATTTTAATGATCCGTGCATTAACGTATTGTGAAATATGGGTGACACGGGTGGAGTATATATATATATTTTTGAATTAAACGGGTGGAGTATATATTACATCAACCAGTATATTACAACAATCATTAATTAGTACTCTTGACCTAAATGTGGCCTAACCCAATGAAAATTTAGTCACATGCAGCGTTATATAGCGAGTGGTGTACCATGTTCTAATGAGTGGTGTACCATGTTTAATTGGTGAATCTTTTGGTACGTAATCTTGATACGAAATGCTATGTTTTTCGTCTTTTTTCATGATAAAAACGAAATGCGAAATGCTATGGTGAAGACCATGTTTCTGTGTGTTTCTATTAATATGTTACAGTAGCGTGCCCAAATCAAGAGAGCCCAGTAGGTTTTCTATTGGTATGCCAATTTACTTATGTAAGTTTCGTTTTCATTGTCAAGAGATTATATGAGAACTCGATCTTATAAGAAAAAAAGTGTACAGGATACTTGTTAGAATTAAATATGTGAAACAGCACAAAATATAAAATTCCAATATAATTGATTGAAGTTGAACCATGGTAATTTTTCGTATAAATTTGTACCATATGGTATGGATGGTGGTTTCCTAGCTCGTTGGCCGAAGTTTTATCGGTTTTCATTAAATATAATAAAGTGCAGTATTAATATCAAATATATATTTTTTAAATCATCGTTAGTAAAATTGTTTGAAGTCAACTGAAATATGGTATAAAAACTTTTATGTTGAAGTCAGTAATCAATATCCATTGATCTCTATACTTTTACGCTACTTAGTTAGTAACATCTGTACATCTGCAATCACATAATATCCTAGCTTTCTACTGAGACTTTCGGATTTCCACCTAAATGTATTCGCTTTTATATTTAAACTATATTAACATCTGTATATGATTATTTATTTTTTTGAAAATATCTGTATATGATTTTCTCAACAAAAAGAAGAATCTGTATATAATACTTTTTTCGTAAAGATGTCAATATAGTTTACATGAGTATATTAATCCGGTTGGTACGATAGCACAGACTGTCCATATTACAAAATAGTAATCATTCAGATTGAATAGATCCGACTAGGTGTTAACAGCAATTTTGTATTTTTTTCTAATATAAAGAGTGCCAAGTGCCAACCACTATTATTGAGACTAATGTAGATTTTTGGTTGCGTAAAGTAAAGCCGTTTGTCGTGACTTTACCTATTAAGAAATGTGTCCATCAAAAACATAGAGCATAAGTAATATCGTTTGTCGTAAATCTATAATAATTTAATTATCTACAAGTGGAATTGTCTTTGTAATCATATTCATAATTTGTATTAAAATATAAATTCAGACGATAAAAATAAAAAGTTTGAGTTATGCTTAGTCATGGATAGGCATGTTAACCGGGTTAGCCCTTCAATTCGAGTTTTAAAGTTTTATAATACTCTCGGTCTCATATTAACCACATCTTTTGTGGGAAGATTCAAGAGTATATGAAATTCCAAGGATTCTGGCAAATTGCTGAGCATGTCTACTTCCCCAATTCCACCACCCGACAAAAGAAGAAAACACTAACAATTCTTTCAAAACATGTATTAGTAACGATGGAGTGGTACTGATTTGGCACATAAAATAATATTCTCTTACCAACTTAACACTTCAAATATCATCATAAACTAATAAACACACAAAATTCATATTAAGTACTCAAAGACATCACTATATGTTCCTTAGTGATGACTATGAGGATCATCAGAGAACAACAACTTGGCATGAGATAGAGAATCTTTGAATAGTAAGAAGTTCTTTGAAGATGACAGATTCTTCTTTCTTTATGGAATCATCCAAGTATAAGGTTAATTAGTTTCTTGAGGATTACTGAGTTCTCAAGTAAGTAACTCACTAGTTTCATCTCCATCATCTCTTTTCAGTGGCCTGTCTATCTCAACATACTCAAGAGATGGTAAGAGACACCGAGGTCCAGACAAAATATATTATCTCTCTTCCTCTAGGTATCTCGTAGATCCCTAAAAGTATAACCGAATGGACAAAACAACTTAAGTATATGATACTGTCACGGTCACCATTTGAATAATATAACAAAGGAAGTACAAAGTTTGAAGTAAACAATCCTAACCAGGACAAGATATTTTAGATTCGAGCAGCTCTCGAGAAAGATTGGCAACATTTCCCAACTCTAGTTGGAGAATCCAAGACGCAAGGTGTTGGAACTTGTTTTTTGACAATGGCGTTGGGCAATATTCCGGTGGCTTTTTCGAACAATTTAGTTGTTGGAATGACCGGAACTTGGAATCGTTGGATTCATTGCAATGAGCACTATGAGATAGTGTATTCATTTGTCAAAAACGGCGTTCGTTTGAATGAGAAATGTTGGTCCAAAGTCGATGACTTGGAAAGCTTATTAAGTATATAAATTGGAGAACTCATAACAAGATTTAAAATCTTGTGTACACTTTGGTGTATTCTAGAGAAGAGACATTCGGGCCGGACTGTGATGATGGGCTTCGGAGTTGTGCAAATGGACCTAGGACCCAAAAGACTTAGTCTTTTTGTCTAGATTCATTTTGACTAAAAATATTGACTAAGTCAATATAAATCTTTTCTAGTTAAATGAGTGTTAATGTCACAATTAAGCTAAGGAAAAATCAGTTTTGGTTTTGTCTCTAAGGTAAAAGCTTATTTGGTCAAATGTTATTATGTTGAGGACTTAATTCTCTTTGACTCCCTTTATTGCTCCAACCCTAGTAAAGGTTGAGGTGTTGGCTATATAATCAAGCCATGTTCTTTCTCATGAGAGAAAAAACAAGAGATTAATACAATATCATTATACAAAGAGTTCCAAAACAATTCCCTCATGATCTCTTCTTTTCTTGTGTCTGAAAGTACACGCAGAATTTTGGTTCGATAGGTTCTGTTCTTCGGTGATGGAAGACAAACAATGCAGTTGTATCCTGGGAA
This sequence comes from Arabis alpina, assembly GCA_900128785.1. Taxonomy (NCBI): domain Eukaryota; kingdom Viridiplantae; phylum Streptophyta; class Magnoliopsida; order Brassicales; family Brassicaceae; genus Arabis; species Arabis alpina. The sequence goes on from LT669791.1 coordinate 45,817,729, forward strand.
TCTTATCGCTATGAAACCGTCACACTACGGGGCGTTTAAAGATTTAAGGAAAGAGATTCGTCTCGCCTCTGCAATTCCTTTTCATCTTTGTAATTTGGTATTGTAATTCTGAATTTGTTCTTAAATATATCTTATTATATATCAGTTGCCCAATCGTAGAAATTCGGGTCCTTCACAAGGAAGATAGGTTAGTGAATAGGGATAGTGGTTCACATCTTGAGTAATCATATATGAGCTGCAAGAAGAAGAAGAAGAAGAAAAATTATAAAGATAAAAGTTATTAAGCATTTTAAATAGCGAACTGTTTAAACAAAGAAAGCTATCGATAAATCTCATCAATCTGTTGTAGTCTAAGAAACCCTCATACGTCAAGTCCAATCCTTTTACGATTTTTTTTTTTACCTAAATTTGGTAATAAATCTATAAAAAAATGAATATATATATATATATATATATCCTCCTAATAAAGAGAAGCCCTACAACTTAGTTACAGCTGAACTTAGTTACAACTGAGCCGTCGCAATATCCGATTCGATGGATGTTGGATTCGCAGATGTCTCTGATCGAACTGGAACGATGGGTGTTGAGGTCGTTTGTGCTGGAAGTAAAAGGTTAAGTAAAAGGTCGTTTTTGATGAGCCTACCAACAGAGCTAAACCTGAAGATACTAGAATCGCTTCCTGCACCGAGTCTCGCAAAGATGGCTTGCCTTTGTAAGGAGATGCGAAATTTGGCTTCAAATAATTACTTGTGGAAACAGAAATGCTTGGAAGAAGCTACGGATGTTACAGTTTTGAATCAATCCGATACTGATTCAGTTAATTGGAAGGCACAATTCGTTGGTTTTCGGAAGCGACGTCACATTATAAAATATCTCCAGTCACCGCGTTGCAAAAATTGTTTGATTGCTTCCATCAGTATCCGCCAGGGACAGCCCCCACACGGGGTTTGAAGGACGAGCATGAGGACGGAGTTTATATACCTCCTATCTCAATATTGTTTAGTTTTTTTCTTTTAATCTCAATAAAGCATAGACTTAACATTAACTAAGTACTCAAAAGACTATAAATTTCTCTTAATAGCTAAAGCTATGAAGATTAGCTAACGATAACTTGGCATGAAGTAGAGTCTTGGAATGGTAAAGAGTTTCTTGAAGATAACAGTTTCTTCTTTCTTTCTTGAATTATCCAAGCATAGAGACTCAGCTATTTGAGGATTCCTAAATCCTCCAAAATGTAACTTCTCCCTTGTGATTGGCCGTTCGATGTGAACATACTGGAGAGATGATAAGAAACACCAAGGTATGGATAAAACTCTAAATCCCTTCTTCTCTAGAGAATCATTAAATTCCTGCAAGTAAAATCAAATATATGATACTTTTTCATCATTTGCATTATAACAAAGGAAAGTACATCGGTTAAGTGAAACAATACTAACCACAATAAGAGATTCAAGTTTCGTTCCAAGGGTTCACCATTCTCTATATTGTCCCAGGAGAAAGAATATATGTGAAAGAAGACATACTACTAGGAATCCCCGTCTACGAAAAACAGTTTTCTCTACTATTGACACTTATGTTCTTTATTGGTAGACGAATATCCATGTAGTTGTATGATCAATAATGAAGAAACAACAAAAAAAAAAAATTGTTAGAGCTAAAACAAAATTATAGTTTTGATGACATATTCCTATGGATTGTGGCTTCCGTTTGCATTGATACTGCAATATAAATAATGATGATGTTTCATCAGTTCTGGTAGGATACATCTGGTAAATCATCATCTCTCCAAATTGGAAGAAAAGGGTAGAGTAGTTTGAGGCAAACCCACCACAAGCCCAATAGCTCCTATAAGACCGATGGGAGCAGTCTTGACTCTCTTGGGTCTTAAGAAGCTGAAATTTGCCACAAGGCCTAAAAGCAACATATCTAAAGACTTTTGAACATGCTTTAATGAACAATGGAATCCAAGAAACACCTATTATACATCTTTTTATTACATATAAAAAAAGCATTTTTCATTAAATAAATTAAGGAATTACAAACAGAAAAATACAAGTATGTTTTGATTTTGGGTCTTTTAGCATTTTTTATCCCTTATTGCACCTTTCACCTCCTCTTGTTCTTGCTTCCAAGCAACAAACTGAAGTAAAACAAAACCCTAAAAAAGAACCCAAAAGCCACCGTGACAAGCAAGCAATGCCACTTACTCAGCTGAGTCACACCTTGATTCGTCAGAATATCAGCACCAGTGGTCATACACGTCGAGCTCGATATCGTTGTTCCGAGTGACTTACTAATCGTATCCAGCAGTCTCAGCTTCATCACTTCCGGTAACTCCCCTAAAGGCGTGTTGTCAAAAGTCTGAACTCCTCTCACAAAACACTTGGTCGCATCCGAAAACTCGTTCTGCAAAACCGCCTCGTACGAATATTTCACCAGAGACATGTAATGAAACCAAACCCAGTAATCAGGGATTCGGTTTCTGTTGATGAAGAATCCACTGAACAGCAAGAAGTAGGCTAAAATAGCGACGGAGATTGTGTAACCTAGCATCACATTTGGAACAAGTCCTGATAGAAACGTGACGAAGGAGCTACCTGACCAAAAAGAAGCCAGTATGATCAAACAGTAGAACAAAAGTCCCATTAGGCCTCCGTCTAATCCCACTGCCCAAAACGTCGGCACTGCGAAAGCTACAGTGAGGACAATGAGCGACGGGAAAGAGACTATGGCGTGAGAGAGAACGTAGGAGGATCTCCGGTAAGCATTGTATGCAGTTTCTCTCATGAATATGTAACGTTCTTGAAGAAAGTCTGGAAGTGCTTCAACGCAAGTGTAGTACATTGTTGACATTGCGAATGCGAAAAACCCTAACCGCTCTCGAATTCCTTTCGGGGAATTGTCTAATCGCCAGAAGACTGTGGCTAAGATGAATCCAGTGACCATCACGGAAGCGAGTTTGATTCCGAAAAGCTCTGGTTGTCTTCGAGCGTTGAGCATTGATCGTTGCGAGAGAGTTTTTATTTCGATCCACATCGGGTTTGCGAATGAAGGTACGGCTAGGGTTGTTGTGGCGGTTGCATTTTGTTGGACTGCGGACGATTCTCCACCAGAGACTAGCTTTCCTCTGCTTATACTTGCGGCGATTGCTTCTTTTAGGGTTAGGTTAGGGTACGGTGATGCAGGAGGAGTCAATGGTGGTTGACGATTGCTCTGTTTCTTCATTTCTTGCCATTTTTTATTGAACTCAACTAACGCTCTTGTTCCTCCAGGGGATCCTTCAAGCTCACGGATGAGATCTAGCGCGAATTCTGTTCTGTTTTCGTTCTCCGGGATCGGACTACCGAACTCGGAGAAGAAACGTGGAAGACTCGCCGGAGATCCGCTGTATACAGTGTGGCCACGAGACAAGAAGATTAAACGATCAAGCAACCCAAGAACTCTATGACTCGGTTGATGAATCGACATAACTACTATACTGCCACTCTGAGCTATTCTCTTCAATACGTTAACCACCATGAACGCACTCGTGGAGTCCAAACCAGAGGTTGGTTCGTCGAGGAAGAGAAGAATCGGGTCATGGATTATATCAATCCCGATCGAAACACGTCTTCTTTCACCACCGGAGATACCACGGTGACCTTCGTCTCCAATAATCGTTTGTGCAGCGTTTCTGATACCTAACTGATCGATCAAAGCTTGAACACGAAGCTTCTTCTTCGATTTAGGTAAACTCCTCGGTAAGCGAAAATCGGCAGCGAACATTAGGGTTTCTTCGACGGTAAGCATTGGATAGAGAAGATCATCTTGCATCACGTAAGCTGATATAACTTTGAGCATACGAGATTGAAGAGTTTCTCCATTTAGCTTTACTGATCCTTTTAAGCTTCCTTTAGCAATCCGATTCGCTAATGCATCGATCAGAGTCGATTTTCCTGAGCCACTCGCTCCAAGAACAGCCATGATCTCTCCATCTCTAGTCTCGCCGGAGATGTTATTGAGAAGGGTTTTAGTATTTGGTCCTCCGGTTAAAGCAAGCTCAGGGTCGTCTGTTTTTCGCCGTGGAATGAGATTGCGAAACTCGAGTTTCCGGCGTACTGAGACGTTGTAAGTGAGATTGTCGAAAGTGAGAACGAAAGGAACAGTACGCATGTAACCATCGTCTTCGTGAACTGGAGTCTCGTCTCCAATGGTCATTTTCCTGACATCACTTACGTTCTTGAGAAGTTGTCCAAAAGTGGAATCAGAACCACTGATGGAGTTGAGCTCCGTGGAGTAAAAAGTATCATTATCTTCAGCCGCTACAATACGAGCCATAAGAACAAAAAGACACAACAAAATTAAGAGTGATCAACAAATTTAACGACCTTAAAACAACACACTCATTGGGTTTTTCCTTGAACTATAAGAAACTGTTTTAACGACTTTGATTTCTCTCTGACTCGGAGAAGAAGAAGAAGTGTTTTGGCCTTTAGATTTTTCGTGAATAGTATGTCTCAATCTGTGTATATACTTATATAGAAACGAGAGAGAGAGAGAGTACATGAAGAGACGTGTGTGTATGTGTGAAGACACCTTAGACACGAAGGCTTGGTTGATGTGAAAAAAAAAATTTGTTAAAAAAAAGAAAGAAAAGTCTTGATGAGTTGCATGGGAAAGGTGTGTTAGGTTTTATATTTTGACTGTTTGGATGTAATAAATGCGTTATGGTTGTATTGTTTTTTAATTAGGGGAAGCTGAAGAACCGACGTATTAAATCTAAATTTCCTAAAAGTAGAAATTATATACCGAATAGGTCGGCAGAGACACGTGGCGAAATGGGTTTTATTGACTTGAGAATTAGCCAATTAGGTAAAGGGTGTTTGTTTGTTGATCTAACCATACACATGGGACGAGCGGAATTTCGTGTGTGTTTCCCATACTTGGCCCAATTAATGCTCTTCATCACTATTCTAGTTTTTCATATTTTGAGTGAACATTCAAGTTCTGTATATATTGTAATATGTAATATTAGTGTTTTCAAATGTATGTATTTTCAAATTCAGGCTACAAAAAAAAAAGTGGAGTAATCGTTCACACCAAAAGAGTGGAAGCAAGTTATATAAAGGACCTTGAGGTAACAAACACCATATAGTCCATACCTAGATAGAAGAATCTAAAATATGCCTTTTTATTTGTAAATTAGTATTCTTGATTGTGTATTAGGTAGTTGACAAAAAAGTTGTGTTAGGTTAAAGCGAATTTAAAAAGGGAAAAGGACAAAAATTCTACTATGGTAGTCATAGCTTGATATCGATGATTGATGAAGTAGTTAAAAAGTGAAGATATTATTTATCCAAACACCAAAGTCATGCAAGATTGATGCCTACTTGTAAATGGGTTGTACATGTGAAATAGTTTCAAGGATCATGTAGACTAAATGTTTTATATTCGTCTTTTTTTAAAAGCCGGTCCAATCAAAATCAAACCTTATATTTATAATATATGGCTACAAGGTTATGTTAGCTAGCTAGCTTAGCTGCATCACTTGCCGAACTTAATTAAATAAAGGGCCTAACACTATGCCGGAAAATCTTCAAAACGCACATGGAAGTTTCGAGTCAAGGACGTATCAAAATGTAAAATAAAATAAAAGGTTCGCGAATCAAGTCACATAATTCTAATTTTTCTGGTAAATGTGGACACGCATGACGCATGTTTACGTAACGTAATTGTGCACACATATGGATGGGGGTGATATGCAATTTGGAAGCATAACAATATAGTATTATAGCAAATCATTAATTGCAACCTCCTGATGAACTAGTTCGGTAAACGTGGAATTTGGTCGCAGCTTTAGATAATAGTGGTCTGTCATGTTCTAGATTTAGATAATTTGGTCAGCTTTAGTAACGGTTTAATTGGTGGATCTTTTGGTACGTACATGATGTGACGTTGATTACGATAAAATGCTTTGTTGAAGATACTTCTTTGTTTTCTAATTTGTTACTATACCATGGCCAAGTCAAGAGAACACTACAGGGTTTCTATTGATATTATTGAGAGTAATTTGGTTCAATCCAGTTTGTTCCGGTTTTGTGAATATTCGGTTTAGTCAGATTAGAACATTAATTGTATATAGTTACAACAGTGTATATTGAATGAGAATAACAAGAATTAAAACAAACATTTTCTCCTCTCTCTTGTTCGTAATATGGCATCAGAGCAATCCATCTCATTTTCTCTTTGATCCGTTCATTTTCGCTGCAATCCGAGCTCGTTTTCGTGTTCCTCGTGGTCCGATCTTGATTTCCGATGGTGACACTTCGGAAAATGACTCGGAAATCTTCTCGATTGGTTACTGCGTCGAGCTCTGGCCGGAAACCCAATAGATCCTCTCGTCGATCAGCTAATCCCGATGATTCACCACCGATTTCTCCTCCGGATGTGACTAATCAAGCTCCGGTAGCTTCGCGTGTTGTTTCTATGGCTGATTCTCAGGATTCTTCAAACTCTCTTTTGTTCCTGACCAGTTCCGATCATCCAGGTTTGCAAATCATCTCTATCAAACTCGATGGTACAAATTTTGATGATTGGCAAGCTGCTATGCAAATTTCTCTTGATGCGAAGAATAAGATTGGATTTGTAGATGGTACTTTAACTCGTCCTCTTGAATCAGATCAATCTTTTCATATTTGGTCTCGTTGCAATAGTATGGTCAAATCATGGTTATTGAACTCTGTTTCTCCTCAGATTTACCGTAGTATTTTGCGTTTGAATGATGCTTCTGATATTTGGCGTGATTTGTCTAGCCGGTTTCACATGGCTAATCTACCACGTACCTTTAATCGGACTCAAGAGATTCAGGATCTTAAACAAGGTGTTATGTCTCTATCTGAGTATTTTACCACTCTCAAAACCCTCTGGGATAATTTGGCTAACTCAGAAGAGCCGGAGGAACCTTGTGTCTGTGGTAAAGTTGCTAAACTTCAACTCAAAGCAGATCGTGCTAAGATTGTGAAGTTTTTGGCTGGCTTAAATGAATCCTATGCCATTGTTCGAAGACAGATTATTATGAAGAAAGTCCTTCCATCATTGGCTGAAATCTATAATATTCTGGACCAAGATGACAGTCAGAGAGGATTCTCTACTGTTTCTATTCCTCCTGCTACCTTCCAGGTGTCTCAGAATTCTCCTTTGAATGATTCTCAGATCTCCTATGTTGCCTCAGGATCAAATAAAGGACGTCCTATATGCTCTTTTTGCAATAGAGTGGGTCACATTGCAGATATATGTTACAAAAAACATGGATTCCCTCCTGGATTTGTTTCAAAGAACAAAGTGCCTGATAAGTTTCAGAAATCCAAACCTGTAGCTGCTCAGGTCACTTTGAATTCTCCTACTTCTGTCAAATCTCCTGGTTGGGATAAGATGATTGGTGACTTGTCTAAGGAGCAGATTCAACACTTCATTGCTCTTTTCAGTGCTCAGCTTCAACCTCAGTCAAGTTCCTCCTCTGTTCTTGAAGCAAGCACTTCTCAACCTGCAATGGATAATTCTGGTATCTCCTTCTCCCCATCAACATTTTGTTTTGTTGGTATATTGACTATCTCAAATCATTCCTTGTCTTCTAAGACTTGGGTAATTGATTCCGGAGCAACACATCATGTTTCTCATGATAGAAACATGTTTATCTCTCTGGATACATCTATAGTCAATTATGTGAATCTTCCCACTGGTTCTCCTATTAAGATCAGTGGTATTGGAACAGTTCAACTCAACACGGACATTTCCATCAAGAATGTTTTGTTTATCCCTGAATTTCGTTTGAATCTGATAAGCATTAGCTCCCTCACTTCTGACCTTGGTTCACGTGTTATCTTTGATACAACTTTTTGTGAAATCCAGGATCCTATCAGGGGGTTGACGATTGGACAGGGTAAGCGCATGGCTAATTTGTATGTGTTGGAGACTCAATCTTCCATTTCCATCAATGCAGTGGTTGACATGAGTACTTGGCACAAGAGACTTGGACATGCTTCTTTTACAAGATTGGATAAGCTCTCAGCTGTTTTAGGAACTTCTCATTCCAAGAATAAAGATCCTGCTTATTGCCATATCTGTCATTTGGCTAAGCAGAAGAAGCTTTCGTTTCCCTCTCCAAACAATATATGTAATTCAAATTTTGAGTTGCTACACATCGATGTTTGGGGACCTTTTTCGGTTGAAACATTTGAGGGATACAGATATTTTTTAACTATTGTTGATGATCACTCAAGAGCTACTTGGATTTATCTACTCAAGACTAAGAATGAAGTTCTCACTGTTTTTCCTGGTTTTCTCCAACTAGTTGAGACTCAATTCAAGACTACAGTTAAATTAGTCTGCTCAGATAATGCTCCTGAATTGCGTTTCACTAAGTTATTTCACGAGAAAGGAATCACAGCTTTTCACTCTTGTCCTGATACGTCTGAACAAAACAGTGTGGTTGAGAGGAAACATCAGCACATACTCAATGTGGCTCGTGCATTGATGTTTCAATCTCAAGTTGCTCTTCAGTTCTGGGGTGATTGCGTATTGACTGCAGTCTTCCTAATCAATAGAGTACCTTCTCCTCTCTTGAATAATAAGACTCCATTTGAAATTCTTCATGGTAAGATGCCTGTCTTTTCTCAGCTTAGGACATTTGGATGTCTCTGTTATGCAACTACTTCTCCTCATCAGAGACACAAATTTCAGCCTCGATCAAGAGCTTGTGTGTTCTTGGGATATCCTCCAGGTTACAAAGGGTACAAGTTGATGGATGTGGAATCTAATAAGATTTTCATTTCCAGGAATGTTCAGTTTCATGAAGCTATTTTTCCTCTGGCAATATCTCAACCAGAGACCCTCCAGAACATCTTCACACCACTGGACATTTCTACAGCAGGTATTCAGCCTTCTTCTCCTCCATCTACCAAACATCTTTCATCTTCTCTCATCCCTTCACTACCACAAATTTCTCCACAAACACAAATTTCTTCTCATAGAACACGGAAACCTCCTGCACATTTTCAGGATTTTCAGTGTTACTCGATTCTTTGTGATCTTCCATTCCCTCTTACTTCCTTTGTTTCTTACTCTCATTTATCTTCCTCTTACATTTCTTTCATCAATACCATCACTAAAATCCCTCTTCCCAACTCCTATAAAGAGGCTAGAATATCTCCAGAATGGTGTGGAGCTGTGGATGTTGAGATAGGGGCCATGGAATCTAATGACACTTGGGATATCACATCTTTACCAACTGGTAAGAAAGCTATTGGTTGTCGTTGGATCTTTACTCTCAAGTTTTTGGCAGATGGTAGTCTTGAAAGATACAAAGCTAGACTGGTAGCTAAGGGGTACACACAGAAAGAAGGATTGGATTTCAATGATACTTATTCCCCAGTTGCTAAAATGGCAACTATCAAGATGCTTCTGAAGGTTTCTGCTTCTCAAAATTGGTTTCTTTATCAATTGGACATATCTAATGCCTTTCTTAATGGGGAGTTAGATGAAGAAATATATATGTCTTTACCTGAAGGGTATGCAGATAGAAAGGGGGACTTATTGCCACCTAAAGCTGTTTGTAGACTCAAGAAGTCTATATATGGTCTCAAGCAAGCATCTCGTCAATGGTTTTTGAAGCTTTCTGCCTGTTTAGTGACTTTGGGGTTTCAGAAAGCTCATGGAGATCATACTTTGTTCACTAGAGCAAGTACTGCTGGTTTTGTTGTGGTTTTGGTCTATGTAGACGATATTTTGATTGAAAGTTCTAAGACTGAAGTTGCTTCCCAAGTTATTGCTGATCTTAAGTCTTGCTTCAAACTCAGAGATCTTGGCCCCATGAAATATTTTTTTGGCTTAGGAGTTGCTCGTTCTTCTTCTGGTATATCTCTTTGTCAGAGGAAATATGCAATTGACCTTCTCTCATCTACTGGTTTAATGGATTGTAAACCCTCTACAGTACCTATGATTCCTAATCTCAAGCTTTCCAAAGAGGATGGTGAGCTGATTAGGGACAGAGAAATGTACAGACGTATTGTTGGTAAACTAATGTACTTAACCATCACTCGGCCTGACATTACATTTGCCGTTAACAAGCTTTGCCAATTCTCTAGTGCTCCTCGTACGTCTCACCTCACTGCTATTTACAAGGTTTTACAATACATCAAAGGCACAGTTGGTCAAGGCATTTTCTATTCTTCTGATTCTGATCTCACTCTAAAAGGATTTGCTGATTCTGACTGGGCTACTTGTCAAGATAGCAGACGTTCCACTACTGGTTTTACGATGTTTGTTGGTTCATCTTTGATTTCATGGCGTTCCAAGAAGCAAGCCATTGTTTCACGTTCTACTGCTGGGGCCGAATACAGAGCATTGGCTCTTGCTTCTTGTGAAATGACTTGGTTGCAGGTGTTGCTTCATGATCTCAAGGTTGCTTCATCTGCAGTTCCTGTTCTGTTTTCTGATAGCACAGCAGCAATTAGCATTGCCACCAATCCTGTCTTTCACGAACGGACCAAACACGTCGAGATTGATTGTCATACTCATACAGTTCGTGAAAGGTTGGATAAGGGAGTGTTACGGTTACTTCATGTTCGCACTGAAGATCAAGTTGCTGACATCCTGACTAAACCTTTTTTTCCTCATCAGTTTGAGTATCTCAAGTCCAAGATGAGCATACAAAACATATATGCCTCATCTTGAGGGGGACTATTGAGAGTAATTTGGTTCAACCCGGTTTGTTCCGGTTTTGTGAATATTCGGTTTAGTCAGATTAGAACATTAATTGTATATAGTTACAACAGTGTACATTGAATGAGAATAACAAGAATTAAAACAAATGATATGCTCAAATTTACCCTGAGCTACTCTCTCAAATTAAGAGATCAATTGTAGTACTTAGGGGTCGAATCACTGGGAGTAAAATCTAACGATAGGATTTGTGACTTTAAATTCAGCTAAGTAAAATAAAGTAAAGTAAAAGCAAGAAACAATTTAAAGCAAAGAAAGATTGTTGGTTTTAAGAATTCAATTAAACAAAAGCTAGGTTTTCGGGAAATTCGCAGGCAAAGATAAATTGTAGATTTAATAAACTGTCAGGATTTTAATGAAGATTCGTTCTCGAACTTGAAACTCTAATGTAAAATTAAACGACTTCCGTTGAATTAATTATCTATGCATAAACCCTAGAAATCCAAATTCCTTTGTAAAATCAATCAATTTATGCAAGCATTAAAGTTCAGGTTTCAATTGTTCACAAAATCCCTAAACCAAATTCCTTTGAGAATAGGTGATTTTGCTCATCTAAGATTATGGTCAGGTTATCAATTGATGCTTCCGCTTCTAATTAATTAACCTAAGATATCTAATCAAGGGTGATCAATCCTAAATCAGGGTTATAGCAATCTAGATGAAGAACCAATAGATAATCCTAACATGAATTCAATTCTAACAATTCATCTTAATTCCTTTGAAAAACCCTAAACCTAACAAGTAGATTACTCAGACATGGAAACGAATAACATGATAACTGAATAATACTGCATTAAATAAAGATAGAGAAAGAGATACAGAAGGGTTCGAAGCAATCTGAATGGTCTGAAAACTTGTCTCCCTAACTCTCACAATCTCTCTGAAACTCTAGGTCTTTGAATTAAAAGAAAGCTTAATGAAAACTAAAAGAAAACTAGGTATTTATAGGCTAGGATTCGGGCTGGGCTTTATTTGTTAACTTCTGGAACTTCTGGGGTAAAAAGGAAATCTTCAGAATTGGAAAATCCTCTTCTTTCGCGAAACAGGTGTATCCGTCGATCGACGCACAAGTGACTCCGTCGATCGACGGACACGCTAAATTCCTGCACTTTCTGCATCAAGCTTGCGACTTCGACTGCACTTTCCTTGATGCTCCAAAATGCTCCATAATCACCAATTAAGCTCCATTCACCTACGAACCTGCCAAGACTCTAAAACACTAGGAAAATACTAAAAAGACTCGATAAAACCGGGTTAAATCATGGCCAAAAGATGGTAAAAACCATGATATATCAACTCCCCCAGACTTAGCTTTTGCTTGCCCTCAAGCAAACTAGAGACTAAGAATGAAGTCGAGGTTTGAAAATCGCGGGAACTCACTTATCCTTTGGTACATAGCTTTCGTTTCTTTGACTCCTTCACTGCATATAAACAAAGTACCTTTGGCGGTCACGAATCTCAACCATCATAGGTTGGGCCTCAAATCTTAACTTGCAAACCCATCAGTTTCACATCCTCCTAACTGTCGCACACTTGATCGAAGTGATGATGGAATTCTCTCTAATGATATCAACCATGTAAAAGGGCTAGGTGTGATGTTAAAGGCTTTTGTGTTTAAGTGGAGCTAAAGTGTTTAGGGTTACCAGATTTTATTTGGTGGATGCAGACATTATGCATAATCACAAGAGAGAGACGGGTCCAGCTGATGCCCACAGTTTCTCATTCACATTGCACTCTCCTCCAAATCGTAATCAGGAACCAAACATCATTATATAACATGTTCCACTATCCACATCCAACCTCTCCATTCCTTGGGACTTTTGTTGAAGCTAGAGACTTATAAAGATGATTATTTCCCTTTCCCTTACTATATTTTCGAAATAAATTTTTTTTTTTTTTTTTTTTTTTTTTTTTTTTTTTTTCAAGACTCTAAGGGGGGAAATGATCTTACAAAGATATTAGTCTCGAAAATTACCATTAGTACGCATAAAATCTCAAGGAATGCTTAACATTGCTGCTCTTTATCAAGTACTCCAACCAAATTCTCATCTTGTGCAATTTTGTGAATGAAAAACTGCGTCAGACCTCTTTCTCTCCGGAGTTTATACACATGCCTGCACATAAAACAAAAGGAAAAAGATCGCATGAGGCTTGAACAATGGTTAAGGTTAGGGGTTGGGTACCAACTAAAAATGAGCTGGCCATTCAGGATCAACAAAGAGTGGTAAAGTGAATAAGGAGTCCTGAATGTTGGATCAATTACTGTCGTGATATCATCAAAGAGAAAATAGCGAGATGGAGATCAAGTGTACTAGTCTGGAGTTTGATCTACTTCGTTCTGCAAATTGCGATAAGAGGGGAACCTGTACTATCATCTGGTTTCGAATTCATTCCATCCAAAGGCTTCATCGCAACAGCTAAAAGTTTCAAAAACTAAGCTTTATTCCTAAGAAAGATCATTATCCCCTACATTTTGACTCAATAAAAACAAATTTTTTTTTTTTTTTTTTTTACTCCAAAATAGAAAACAATGTTAGCAACTACCTCCCCCAGACTTAAACAACACTGTCCCCAGTGTTAATTAAGCCTGAAATTGGTGAAAGAAAAGAAAAAATAAAATAGGAATTAGAAATTGTGAAAAAGAATCGGACCTCTGAAGTTCCCGTCGATCGACGCACAAGGTGATTCGTCGATCGACGCTACTGTCTGAAAAACGATCGTCGGTTAAAGTACCTGTTTAAAGTACTCAAAAACAGAAACGATCAAAAGCACCAACACTATATCATCTAATCAAGTTCACAATTTTGAATTCCTATAACAAACTGACTCAATAAAAAGAAAACAAAAGAGGAAGAAAAAGACTTACAGGTGGGTTGCCTCCCACCAAGCGCTTATTTTCAGTCATTAGCTTGACTGTGGATGATGTTCAGGCTGGAGGTGGATCACTGAAATGCATTCTCCCAGATTTGCAAGGAACAATACCAGGAAAGAGTTTCATAGTATTGTTCAGCATCTCTTGGACAACTACCTCTCCTTTCTCTCTCAACTCCAAAGGAATGACTATTCTAAACTTGGAGAATGGTTTTGAGGGCTTTATGCGCTTCACCTTGGGGATCTTTTGGCACTTGTGAATCACAGGATTGTCGGCTTCATGATTTGCAGCGGAAGGAACTATCTTGAGAACGTTCTGAACCTTCTTCGTCTCTCTTTCATTGCTATTCATTAGCCTTGCATAACCCATTGCGGCTTCATCTAACTCCTCAGCTTTAGCGGTAGATCGAATTAAAGTCCTCTCCAATGCATCAGTAGGATGTACCTCATTGTAAACCTCTTGAGCAATGTCTGTGAGTGTATCCACAGAGTAGGTTTGACCATCAATCGTAGGTTTGTTCACCAACTGATCCATATCAAACTTCATCTCCAAATCACCCACACACAGAGTAATTCTTTTCCCTTTAACATCAATCATTGCTCCAGCTGTAGCCAAGAATGGTCTTCCCAAGATAAGAGGATCTTTAGGTTCTTCATGATATTGTAAAACCACAAAGTCTGTAGGAATCAAACAACCTCCAACCTTGATTGGAACATCTTCCAAAATCCCTTCTGGGATCCTTACTGATCTATCTACAAGGCTAAGTGAGATCCTTGTTGGCTGGAAATCAGTCATACCAAGGTTGATAGCAACCGAGAGTGGCATCAAGTTGATGCTTGAACCCAAATCACAAAGAGACCTTGGAAACCTGTCTGTGAAGATCGAACAATCTAATACAAAACTTCCTGGATCCGTGAGTTTCTCTGGAATTTTGTTCAGAATTATCGCACTAACCTGTTCAGAGAGCATAGCAACTCCCTCCTCAACACACAAATTCCTAGTAACCATCCTCTTCACATACCTTCGAATTACAGGAGAAAGCTTCATTGCATCTAATAATGGAATCTCGATGCGTAGTTTATCCATGATAGCCTTGCATCTAAGCTCTTCCAGCTCCTGTTTAGACCTCTTTTGGTTCTTGGGATAAGGGATTTTAGGTTGGTAAACCTTCTCCACAGCATCAGTAGGAATCTCCGGATTTTCGGCTTTCTGCGTATCCCGTCGATCGACGGAAGTGTCTTTGCGTCGATCGACGTGAGCAATGTTCAACGATCCTTCGTCGAGATCTCGTCGAGGTAACGTCGGGACAGTATCATGAGTTTTCTCACCCGTCGATCGTTGCTCCCCCTGAGCGTCGATCGACGGAGTGTCTGGTGCGAAAACTTCTGCATCTTCTTCATCTTCCAGCTCGGGAATCAGGTGATTCAAAGGGTTTTTCCGCAGATTTGGCTCCACAACCTTCTCAATCCTAGTTTCAATCGCAGCAACACCATGTTGTCTTGGGTTTGCATCCGTTTTAGCTGGAAGAAAACCCTCCTGTCTCTTTACATTCTCTGCGGTTTGAGCTACTTGAGTATCCAGCTTTTTCAAGTGAATGTTGATGGCCTCAATTTTACCATTGAGATCAGTGTAAAGCCCATCCATCTTTCCATTGAGAGTAGTGTAAAGCCCGTCAATCTTCCCATTGACATTTACTGCTAGACTTTGTTGGCCCTCAAGAATCTGCTCGAGTGTACCCTTTGAGTCGTTTTCTGAAGGTTTAGAGGGAATCGGTTGGTAAGAAGAAGATCCATAAGTCCTTTGGTTGTTGTTGTAGCCTCCAAACCTCTGATTCTGAAAACCATTCTCATTGATGTAGTTAACATCCTTTTGATTGTTCTCCTCTTCTTGAGCAAAGTGAATTTCCTTCTTTCCCACCAGATGATGATGAATGGAATCTACCTTAGCTTTGACCTCAGCAATCTCAGCGCCACTTGATCTATCAGCTTCCCTTCTCCTTTCCTCATCGATCTTCTTTGTACTATTGCTAGTAGACACGTTCTTGATGAGTTCAAAGCAATCAGCCGGAAACCTGGTTTTGAAGTTCCCATTACTCGAAGCATCTAGAGTGACCTGATGTCTCAAATCCAAACCTCTGTAGTAAATACCCAGCAACTGAACCTCTGTAAACCCGTGATGAGGACAGTCTCTCTGATATCCCTTGAACCTTTCCCACGCAGCTTTGAAAGATTCTTTCTGATTCTGAGCGAATGTTGAAATCTTAGCTCGTAGGTCCTCTGAGCGAGACTCATCATAGAAGTGACTCAAGAAAGCACTCTTAGTATCTCTCCAGTTAGTCAGTGAGCCTGGCTCCAACTGCTTCAGCCAAGAGACTGCCTCTCCAGCAAGAGAAAATGGAAATAGCTTGCACATGATGTAATCCTCAGACACGTTGTTAGCCTTAATGCTAGACGCAAGATCCTCAAACATCTCAAGATGATCCATGGGGTGCTCTGATGGGTGCCCATGGAACTGATGTTGAGCTACTAAAGAGAAGTATGCAGGCTTCAACTCAAAATCCCTACGATCAAATCTAGGGGGTCGAATCGCTGCCCTATTGGCATAGTGCTCTTCAGGACGGTAGTAGTCTCCCAAAGTGCGTTGGTTAACTACCGCTCCCCGTGGTACACGATTAGCCTGAGCCAGATGCTCAATCTCAGCGCGCTGGCGCTCCAACTCAACTCTTTGGCGATCTAGCTCAGCACGCTCTGCTGCAACTGGATCCATAACCTCAATGATGTTACCAGCTTCATCAATGGGATCACCCAGATCGTTGTACCGATTACCATGTCTGTCAACATTCTCCCCTTCATCATTCCGAAAAGTTACCACAGCTCGATTAGCCATCTTAACTTGCTGAAACACAAAAACAAAAGAAAACGCGTAAAAATGAAAAAAAAAAAAAAAAAAAAAAAAACTTAGTCAGAATTCTAGAATCAAAATCCTATGGAAGATTTTGACTCCCCGGCAACGGCGCCAAAATTTGATATGCTCAAATTTACCCTGAGCTACTCTCTCAAATTAAGAGATCAATTGTAGTACTTAGGGGTCGAATCACTGGGAGTAAAATCTAACGATAGGATTTGTGACTTTAAATTCAGCTAAGTAAAATAAAGTAAAGTAAAAGCAAGAAACAATTTAAAGCAAAGAAAGATTGTTGGTTTTAAGAATTCAATTAAACAAAAGCTAGGTTTTCGGGAAATTCGCAGGCAAAGATAAATTGTAGATTTAATAAACTGTCAGGATTTTAATGAAGATTCGTTCTCGAACTTGAAACTCTAATGTAAAATTAAACGACTTCCGTTGAATTAATTATCTATGCATAAACCCTAGAAATCCAAATTCCTTTGTAAAATCAATCAATTTATGCAAGCATTAAAGTTCAGGTTTCAATTGTTCACAAAATCCCTAAACCAAATTCCTTTGAGAATAGGTGATTTTGCTCATCTAAGATTATGGTCAGGTTATCAATTGATGCTTCCGCTTCTAATTAATTAACCTAAGATATCTAATCAAGGGTGATCAATCCTAAATCAGGGTTATAGCAATCTAGATGAAGAACCAATAGATAATCCTAACATGAATTCAATTCTAACAATTCATCTTAATTCCTTTGAAAAACCCTAAACCTAACAAGTAGATTACTCAGACATGGAAACGAATAACATGATAACTGAATAATACTGCATTAAATAAAGATAGAGAAAGAGATACAGAAGGGTTCGAAGCAATCTGAATGGTCTGAAAACTTGTCTCCCTAACTCTCACAATCTCTCTGAAACTCTAGGTCTTTGAATTAAAAGAAAGCTTAATGAAAACTAAAAGAAAACTAGGTATTTATAGGCTAGGATTCGGGCTGGGCTTTATTTGTTAACTTCTGGAACTTCTGGGGTAAAAAGGAAATCTTCAGAATTGGAAAATCCTCTTCTTTCGCGAAACAGGTGTATCCGTCGATCGACGCACAAGTGACTCCGTCGATCGACGGACACGCTAAATTCCTGCACTTTCTGCATCAAGCTTGCGACTTCGACTGCACTTTCCTTGATGCTCCAAAATGCTCCATAATCACCAATTAAGCTCCATTCACCTACGAACCTGCCAAGACTCTAAAACACTAGGAAAATACTAAAAAGACTCGATAAAACCGGGTTAAATCATGGCCAAAAGATGGTAAAAACCATGATATATCAACAAACATTTTCTCCTCTCTCTTGTTCGTAATAGATATGTTAACAGTTACGCAATGTTCGTTTTCATGCTTAGAAGAAGCAAATTGTAGTAAAATGAAAACTCGATGTAATGAAAACTAATTACTCCCTCCGTTCTTTAAAGATTGATGTTCTAGAAATTTTTTTTGTTTTCTAAAGATTGATTTTTTATATTTTCTATGCAATAATAATGATAAATTGTAGATTTCAAGACATATTAATTGGTTTTATTGGATTCTCATTGGGTCAAACTTATGGAAAATTGTTTAATACAAAAACCAATGCACTTTTAGTCAAACATTAATGTGTTTTCTTAATATGTGTGAAAACTCTAGAAAATCAATCTTTAAGGAACGGAGGGAGTATAGGATAACAAAAATGTAAGCAAATAAATATGGAATTATTATCGTCTACAATAAGTGATTGCCATGGTAAAAAATTTAATATAAATTTGTACCATGCATGGTATTTTAATATTTTTGCTATGCACGCAGAAGTTGTGTCGGTATTCTGTATACATTTGAAATTATGGTTGAAATTTTTATGACTAATCGAGATTTTTAAATTTTGAAAACATCGTCAGTAAATTAGTTGATTAAAATCAGCTAGAATATAGTACAAACGTATTTTGTGGGTCAAAGTTAGTAATCAATATCCATCAGTATGCTTTTATGTTAGTTAATGTAAACATCTACATGTACTAGCATAAAGTATATTGAGATGGGTCGATAAGATTACTTGATATTTATTGCGATGCATGTGGTGATTAAAGTCAATATATATGTCACACCAAATGTGTAATTTTTATATGAAGATATTATTGGGAAAGGTCTCATAAAATTAATGTTGAAGTGTACATGCACTACGAAACTTGGAGAATATCCTATGAATTCGATTTAGGATGCCTGACTCTTCTTCGTCTTCGATATCAATGCTATCTATTTACATATCATGATCGCCATTTGCCCATTTCTGTGGAATATTTGCGAAATGGCTATAGATAGATTTGTATAATTGTCATGATTACGTAATTTTGTCAAAATTTAAATCGCATTGATTCCCTTTTACGAAAGAAACAACTCCAAAAATAATTATCTCTAAATGATGGGAGATCATACCATTAATTGGAGACCATATTGGAAAATTCTAATTGGAGACCATATTTCAAACGTACTTATGTTTTTTTCATGCATGATTATACCAGTTATGCAATGTTTCGAAAGTCATAAAGATTGATAATAGTTTCTCCATTCCGCATCACCCTACACTATCTCCATCCGGAGTTAGTAGTCAATTATATGAATAATGAACTATATATAATGAGATTTATACTTTTCATTTGTATAATAAGAAACAAAATGTGAAAATCACATAATTTTCACATGCATCAACCATTATACTTTTCACATGCATCAACCATTATACTTTTCACATGGATCAACCATTTTGATTTCTGATATGATATATGGTTTTAAATTAGTAATATTTTTTAACTATTCCTATTAGTTTCTCTTATCAATTTTTCTAAAATCACATTATTGATCTTAATTTTTTTGTTTTCAACCTACTTAGTTACTCACGATCACATTTCCACCTTCTAGAATGTTAGGCCTAAGCGGTGTTCGTGGAAACATGTAAGCATTAAATATGATGGCTAAGGAGATGCTTATACATTTCCAATTTTCATATTTGACTTTTCGGTTATTAATGCTTTGTTGACTTTTGGTTTACTAACTTCCAACTACATTTTCCCTTCCTAACGCCACGATCATAGGACTGGAGTATTAATCAATTCAACCAAACTTTAAAGAGCGTATTAGACTCTGTATTGATTTGGACAACTCTTATTTTTATAAAATTTACGAATATCTATCTGTTACAATAGTTCATCAATGGGAATTTAGGGTGATTAACTGAATGTTAGTTGAATGAAATAGTGATTATTGAGTATTAGTTGAATGAAATAATGGAACGAGATATGGAGAGGGGATTGATAAACTGTAGGCATAAATGATTGCTTCAAAATGTTATTGTAGAAATTATGGGTCTTTATAACTACTAGATTACATTTTTTTTTTAAATAGTCATAGATTATTGGTTTTAGAAAGAAAGAAAAAGCTAAGAAATATATATTTCCTCGCGATAAAATTAAGGATTTTTTTATAATTATAAAATAGATTATAATTGTAATTATTTTTAGAAATTTATAAGAATTTTTAGGACCCGGCATATTCTCTCTCGCACTCTGACCACATTAACAAATAAAGAAAAATATAAAAGGGGAATTTTGATAAGTACCTTAAATTTGTTTGAAAATTTAAAAATTATACCAAATTTGTTAACATTTCAAAACTACTTTATTTTTCGTTTCAAATGATATTTTTACCATTAGTTAATCATTAATCATTCAAAATTTTTTAAAACAAAATAATTTGATTTTTCAGTTTTAAATAAAAACTAATATAATTTTTAAAATTAATAAAAATTTAATCCAACCATTTGTTTTTTTAGCTTAATCTTTTTTATTTTTTATTATAAGATAATTACGAATATTACTTATTTTTATTATAAAATAATTACGAATTTAAATATTTTAATTTAATATTAATTTATAATTTACATTTTAATTGATTTAGATATTAATTTGTTAAATTCATGAACATATTAATTAGGTCAGTGGTTTAAAAAGTCGACAAAGTAAAAAATTAACGAACCATAATATAAAGCGATAGTGTAAATAAATCGATGAATACAAGAAATTAAATCGACAGTTGAAAACAATAAGCCAATGGTTATATAGGTCGACAAATAAAAAAAGTCAACCAATACAAATATAAATCAACAGTTGAAAATAAGTCGACGCATCAAATGAAAATTAAGTTAAAAACAATTAGTCAGTGTTTATATAAGTCGATAAAGGAAAAAGTCAACCAATACAAATATAAAACCGTAGTTGAAAATAAATTGACGAATCTGATGATTAAGTCGACGAACAAAAAAAAAGTCAATGGTTATATAAGTCGACAAAGAAAAAAATCAACCAATACAAATATAAATTCATAGTTGAAAATAAGTCGACCAAACGGAAAATTAAGTCGGCGAATATAAAAAAATAATTCAATAGTTTGAATAAATCAATAGAGTAAAAAATGAACGAAGAAAAATATAATCAACTGTGTAAAATAAATCGACTTACCTAATTATAATTTTAGTTGCAAAAATTATGATTAATTAACCATATAGTTTTTCCTGTTTAAAAAAATAAATATGAGTTGTTAATAAAAATGAACTTAATTTTATAATTTACATTAATCAATTTTTAATTGTCAACATAATTATATGATAATTTTTTCAATATTAAGGATAATTTTCCAATATTGTAAAATTTGGTATACTTTTCCGATCTTCAACAAGTTTTAAGGTATAAGATCCAATTTTTTCAATATAAAATCGATAAACAAGCAATCAACTTTAAGTCTACAATATACTGTATCGCAGTAAAAGTCAATCCGTACATTGTCGATTGATTTTGAATAATGAAAATTTGAAGCTACCTTTTCTTCTTCTTTTTTTTCTATTTCTTTTCTATCATATTTGTTATGATCTTTTGTACTTGCGGAGAAATCACCAAAATCTAGTAATGAATTTTCATTTAGGAAAGAAATGTATTGAAATATGATAGGAGAAAAATCATAGGTTTAAAGACTTTGGAAACAATATGAAAGTCTCAATAACATTTAAAGTTTTGCAAGTAATCATCCAACATTTTCTTTAACTTCTAAAAATCAGAAATATATGTTTTCATGCGTTATCTACGTTAACCATTTTCAAGTCATGGAAATTCAATTCCTATGCAAATCTCGTTATGAAGCATACAGTTTTTACGTTACGGGAAATACCGATCTTACATCACAAATATGCTCTGTATCCTTTTTTCCCAAAAATAAAAAATAAAATATGTATCCTTTCTTTTGTCATTTATAGACCATGGGTATCTCTTGTGACAGAAAAAAGACTTGTTTCCTTATTTCACCATGTGAAGACTCACCAACTAATTTGGGGCCTAGGGCCATGCAGTCATCATAGGCCCGATCGGTTCACTTACTCACGCTCATGGATAACCGAGGAAGTAGTTCTCATATGTACATATTATGGAACTAGTTCTTTTATGAACAAAATAATATCCATGTAGTGATATGTATTGTATATAGTAAAGAGCTGAAACATTTGTGAAAAAGAGATCAAATGGATGATATGTATTGTCTATAGTAAAGTATAACAATCTGTTTTATGATTTGCAGTGTATACAAACACAAAGAAACTCAATATGCCCCATTACAAACAACACTTAGAGTTTCCTACAATAATGTATAAACCAGTACTATCCTCTCTTCTTCTCCTCATCCTGTACAAATAACAATTTAGTTACTCTTCTTTTGATCAATCTTTATCGCGTTGTTTCTTCTCTCACCATTTGCGCGAAAACTTTGCTCATTGAAACCCCTGCAATATCTCCAACTCCATTCACACTGAACTGCACAGTTGATCCCACGATACTCGCCTCAGGCTTATCATCCACCGTTGCTGCTTTCTCGTCTTTCGCTTGTGCCTGAAGCATGAACTCTAGGTTCCACAACAAATCTCCCATTGTTGGCCTATCAATTCCGCTTTGAGCCAAACACTTCTCTGTTATCTCACAGTACTTCTTGAGCTCTTCAAGCTTCACTTTCCCTTCAAGAAAAGGATCCATGATCTCTTCAAATTTCCCTTTCTTCACTAGTTTCATCGCCCATTCGATCAAATTCACTTTCTCTCTCGAAAGCGAAGGATCAATGACCGGTCTCCCGCATAGTACTTCAAGCATAACTACACCGAAAGAGTAAACATCGGATTTCTCAGTCAATTGTTGTCTAGTCAAGTACTCTGGATCAAGATATCCAAAGCTACCTTTGACCGCGGTACTCACATGTGTCTGATCAAAATCCGGACCTGTCTTAGACAATCCAAAATCTGCAACTTTAGCCATGAAATTCTCATCCAAGAGAATGTTAGCGGATTTCACATCGCGGTGTATGATTGCTCTTGTGGAACCAGTGTGGAGATAATGAAGTCCTCTAGCTGCACCAACGCATATCTCAAGCCTCTGTCTCCAACTCAACCTCGGGTTATCCGAGTCATACAAATGGTTCCTAAGCGTTCCCTTCTCCATATACTCATAAACAATGATCATTTCGCTGTTTTCATCGCAATAACCAATTAAAGCAACCAAATGCCTATGTCTGAACTGAGAAAGCATTTCGATCTCGGTCTTGAATTCCGCTAGACCTTGGTTAGATTGTGGAGCACCACGTTTCACAGCTATCTCGGTTTTGTCTCTCAACACTCCTTTGAAAACTTTACCAAACCCACCAACCCCAATCACTAAACTTTCATCGAAATCATCCGTAGCTTCCTTGATTAAAGCCAAGGGGAATCGATAACCGATCTTTGAGCTTGAAAAGATTAAGCTCTCACCTGTTTCATTCTTCCTAATCTGCTCTTCTCCTCTAGAATGAACAGTCTGCATTTCTCTATTTCTTCTTCTTCTTTTCCTAATGTAGCACGAAACAACAACCATGCCTAACACTAAAGCAACACACACAGCTGCAGATAATCCAGCTATCAATCCGATCTTCGAACTCTTCTTACTCAAAGAACCATCGGGGGAAACAGCATCCGAATCATCAAGACTCCGCTTATCATTACTTAGCTTCAAAAGCTCAAACCCATTAATAAAAGAAACCGGATACGAAACATCCATAACTCCACCAACAGATAAATTCAATGCTCCTTCTCGACTTCTTGCCTTCCGCATAACTGCATCAACGTAATAAGGAGCTCCAAAAGTACCATTAGCAACTTCTGTCATATCAATAGACTCAACTTTCTCCGAATTCACAAAAATGTCAAAGATTATTTGCCTTGTGCTACCAAAAGCATCAACTATAATGTTACATAAATGAAACCGAACAAAGTAATCGAAACCAGGCTCGATTTTAAACGTCCACGTTAGATTAGCGTTTGTAGTTGGATTATCCTCCGAATTCAACCTCGTTGCCGTTCCATAGACGTAAACTGGAGCAATGTCATCTTTTATTCCACCAGCACTGAAGTTAACTGCTTCAAGATTCAACACCGGCCTACCGAAATGAGCTGCTACGATATACAAAGAATCCGAATCCCATTGTCTCCATAACTTATCTTGATCACGAGTCACACTCAAATTCCCCATGTTAACTCTAGAAACAGTCTCCATAGCATGACTCCTAAGCTTGACATTCCTCTGTGTACCTATAAGTCCTGCTTCTTCAGGTAACAACTTCTCTGGAATACGGAGAACTTCCAAGGCGTTTACGAATGCGAAAGAACCGGTTTCCGGACGGAAATCGAGCGAAAGAGTATCAGTCGAAACGTTTAAACTGTATTCTTTAACAACAGAGCTCTTCAAGGGTTTGTAATCTTTGATCAGAGTGAAGTTCTGAGCTAAAACAGAGAATCTAGCAGTGGTTAGATCTCGAGAAGAGGACACAAAGGGTAAGAAGTAAAGACGAATCAAGAACCATCCGTGTTGTTCGATCGGGAACCGGAATCTTGATTCGTTGGTGAATACTCTCGCTGTCTGAAACAGAGTTGATTCGTCTCCTTTAGGAAGAGAATTCGAATCGGTGGTTTGGATAGAGATTGTTGCCGTGGAATTGAAGATTTCTTGACCAAGATTGTTATCGGAATTAAAGGTTCTGTTGTTGACTGTTACATTCTCCGATGAACCAAAGTTGATGAAGAAAGTATCAGAAGCAGAAGCAGAGGAGATGCGTGAAGAACAGAGAAGAGGTAAAACCCATAAGGTAAAGAACTTTATGTTTACCATAGCTAACGAAGAACAGAGGAATGAATCTGAAAACAATCCAAGAAAGAAAATTTGGCAAAAAGTGAGATGTGTTTGGAAAAAGCTTGATGAACACAAACATTCACATCAGCTCAATAACTATGTGTTTACACTTATCGATTGACCAAAAAGAAAAAAAGTCTTAAATGTGTTATTCAAGAGTGGGGCAAGTTGATTAACAAATTTGTTGACGAAATAACAAGAGTGGATTAACAAACCTCAAAATTAAACAAGAGGACACGAGAAAGTTTTTTTTTTTTGTAGATTTCGTTTTCAACGTTTTGGGTTGTGACAAATTTCATTGAGCTGGAAATTCAGACATTGAGAGATGTTTTGGAGAATAATAATTTAAAAAATTGGAAACGAGGATAAGAAGCCAAAAGGAAGAGATTGAGATGAGAGACATAATAAATGAAAAAATCAAAGACAACTATTTCCCACCGGCTGCAAACGTGCCGTTAGGTTTGCATTGTTTAAAGAAAGCGACAGAATAATTGTCTCTTTGGGTCCATTTTCTTTGAAACAGTCAATATATATAGTATATAATTTTATTTTATTTTGTATCAGAGCAATTTTGAATTTTAAAGTTTTCTTTCTGAAACTAAAAAGAAACTAACGTTTTTTGTTGCAAAATTATTGTAATTAATACAAGTAAAATTGTTAGTTGCCCTTTTATCAAGGTAATGAACAAAATAGTACTCTCATTTGATCAATTTTCAATGTAGATTTTTGAATAAAATTCCAGTTTTGACCATGCTTTTTTAGTGTATTAATTAGAGAGAAAAATTCATCTAGTGTATTAATAAGAGGTATAGTAGAACTTTTAATAATTTTTTAATATATGTGAAAATGTGTAGAATGATACTCTTTATGAAACAGAGGGAATAACTATTAGTATAATTTTTGAGGTTATTAAAATTTGCTATATGAATAAATTAACCTCTCTTATGTTGGTGCTATCAACATTATGTTGTTATTGTCTCTTGTAACCTAATCAATCGATGACGAAAAAGAATATTCGAATAAAAATTTGCAGCAGTCTATGGCTTACGGTATAAGTTCGGATGAAATTTAAATCGGCCGGTTAGGATTTAAGAATTTGAGATTAGGTATAAAGATATGTTATTCAAAGTTAGTAATATTTGATTATGTTTATACCGGCCAGTTATAGTTTAGAGTTTTAGAGTTAATATTTAGATTTTATGAGTTAAATATTAGTTTTTTAAAAATATTGACCACCAACATAAGGAAGCTGAGTAATTTCTATATAAGTAAAGAATCTATATATATAAAAAGAGCTTTTCTTTTTTCTCCTTAAGACACATCATCTTCCACCTCATTGCCACATCATTTTGTATTAACATTTTAATTCAAAAAATTTATATACACATTAATAATACATTTGTTTAACATATTAAATTATATGAGAAATTTGAAAGGTCATTTCACATATTTAAATCTGAAGAATTATATTAATATAATTATTGACATAACTTTAACAAAGAAGAAATTTAAATGTTATACACATACTATTTCTTAATTTATTTATATTTTTTTTCCACACCATATTCTTTCTTTATTTTTTAATTTTAAATTTAATACACATACTATTCAACATCTATATATTTGATGTTAACATGATCAAAATAATTTCAAAAGTCACAATGTCATACCAATAAATATAGATAGGTATATTATTGTTATGATAATGTCTTTAATAAATTTGGTTATACTAATATATTTCACATTTCATATATTTTCAATTATGTGAAGTTGTATCGCAAAGTAAAACAAAAATATAAACAAGTCTTAAAAATTTAACAAATAAATCTATTTTCAGCTATATTAATATAGCAAAAGTATAAGTTTTTAAGTCTTACATATAATACAGAAAAAATAATTAAAGTATCCATAAAACAATAATTGCAATGATATAAGAAAAAGAAAAAAGAAAAATAAGAGCAATTATTATTTTGTTAAGTAACATATTTACACAAAAATATAATATAAGTTTAAAAAAATAAAATACTTTGTGTTCTGTGAATTTATTTTTAGCAAAAAGAAAAATAACTATAAGCAGAGAAGAAATATAAATTTTTATGCTTCTAAGTAAGATTTTTTTTTTTTGAGAAAAGCCATTTCATAAAAATATCATACTTTTAAAACAAAAAATAAAAAAAACTACATTTAAAATATAATTGACTCAAAATATCATTTATGTTTGAGTTAAGTATGTTAGTTTGTTAGGATCAAACCTCTTTAAATTTCAAAATTGACTCGGATCTATTTAAGAATTAAATTCTACATATGTCAATCTTAATTCAGAATGAAAAGTTATTTATGATATAGATGCAAAGAAAGAAAACAAACATGATGCAAGATGCAATACGTTCGTATATTTTGCTTTTCTAAGAAGGAAAAAGACGAAAGAGAAGAGATACACAAACAATTGACGCGGAGTTGTTCTCATCAATTTGAGAGTTTGTTAGGATCAAACCTCTTTTTAAAGTTCTGAATTGACTCGGATATATTTAAGAATTAAATTCTACGTATGTCAATAATATTTAAGAATTTAAAGTTATTTATGATATAGATGCAAAGAAAAAAAATAAACATGATGCAAGATGCAACACGTTCGTTGATTTTGCTTTTTCTAGGAAGGAAAAAAGACAGAAGAGAAGAGATACACAAACAATGGACGCATAGTTGTTCCCATCAATTTTATTGGTGAGTGGTATATAAGAAGCTGATTATGAGGAGATGTTGAGTGTCGTACCAATCAGTACAGACGAAGAAATATATTAAGATAATGAGAAATTAAGCATTTTTACCGTCTTTAAGTATCCATATTATGTTGTTTTGTTAGTTCCTGTTAATTTATTTGTTTTTGCAAAAAAATTAATCTGAGTTATTTTTATTACTTCAAAATAATACAATTTGTTTTTAATAAAAGTGCAATTTATCTATGAATTAATGACCTTTTAACTCATTCAAATAGAAGAAATTCATTGGAGATATTGATTTAGAGATGTAGTTATATAGTTGTTTTTTCAAAAAAAAATCTAACATTATCTAAATTATTTCAAAAATGTTATTTTGTTAGTTCCTGCTAATTTTTTTTTTTTTTTGCAAAGAAATTAACTTAAGTTATCTTCATTACCTCAAAATAATATAATTTTATTTAATGAAAATGCAATTTATCTATGAATTAATGAACCTTTTAACTTATTCAAATAGAAGAATTTCGTTAGAGATATTGATTTAGAAATGTAGTTATATAGTTGTTTTTCAAAAAAAAAAATGTATGATATTATCTTAATTATTTCAAAATATTTATACATTTTTTAGAAAGGATGTCTGGTATGAATTAATGAACATTCTCTTTTTTTAACATTTGAAAAGTTCTTTATTTCATATTTCAATATCAATCCACATTACCATTTACTAAAAGGTATTAACGGATAATAAGAAGCCAAACAATTCTACGCACATCAGTAGAGGCTATGGTAATGAATCAACAACCAAATGATTGTGAAAAAAATACAAATACACAACTATAACTTAATTAAAAGCATAACACAATCCAATAGAATGTGGAATATGCTTAATCGTCTTCATCGCTCATCGTCTCTTGAAATGGAGCCTGAAGATATAAAACTATCTTGAAGAATTTTCATTTAGTTGTAGAGTTTTGTCTTTCTTCCATCAACACCTCTTATGATTTCTCTTCCTTCGTACTTTTAACGATTTTCCAAAACAACCAGATCTACTACAAAAAAAAAATCTCACAAAACAGAGAAAACGAATACTAGCTTCATCACCTTCCCAGAATTAGGTCATCCATCTATTCGTCAACTTAACCATCCATTCATAGAGAAGAAAACCTACTGTTGAATAATAAAGAGATAAATCATAGAAAATTTTCGATTTGTAACTACCAAAACCACATACTAAAAACAAACTAACACAAGACACAATTCCGGCGCTATGAAAGCCGCCGCAGTTGTTTGACCCAAAAAACTCTTTTTTATCTCTCTCGCGGCTGAATTAATGAACATTATCTTCTAAGTATAGATAAACAATATGATTTAAATATTTTTTTTAAAACATAACCATTGTAAATCCAAATACAAACAACATAAAATATTAAAATTATATGTCATAAATTATTTAGGTAAAAAATATAAAATAAAAGCAAAATACATTTACGTCAACACCCGCGCGTATGCGCGGATACTCACCTAGTGGATGTTATAAAAAAGGAAGCTGAGTAGTGTTTAGACAAAGTAATTAACACGTAAAAAAATTCAAAAAGTAAATGAAATTTTCTGAAAATTAGTCCATTATTGAAAAAATATGAATACAAAAATTGTTTGTGTAGTCATAAAATAAATGTCATAAATAATTACTTTCATTTTTTTTGTTTGTTGGAAAACGTGTGATGTTAATGCTACCGAAGACTTATTGGTATTTTAACAAATCAGATATTTTAAAAAATTCACAAGTTTCTGATTATTTTAAGTTTATATTTATCGTTGTCTAACCAAAAAAACATTATATTTTAAAAACTAATGAAAAACTTTTGATCCAATGGCTAAGATTTAGTCACATGCAGAGGTTTTGGTTAATTTTTAAAATAAAATTTTTTTATGGTTAAATACTCAATTATCTCTTATAAATATTAGTATTTACCAACAAAAATTATATTGTTGCATCTCAAAAATTTACATTTCTGTTTAGTTATGGATAATTCCGAGATCGATTTATCTTTTCAATTTACATAGGTTTCTATCCTATGGTTGTATTTATTTGGAATGGGTTAATTTTTTTTTTTTAAATTAGTAATGGGTTAAGTTCTTTGTACCGTTTTCATATTAATCAATATAGATATACAAAATGGCTAAACTTTATACTTCTAATCATATTATAGCCATTATTAACCCGAGGGGCGACGATTATATTTATATATATAATATAAATTAAAGCTGCCCTAAACAGGATCAGATCTGATAATATACAATAATGAGAGATTTACATACAAAAACTCATTTGATCACTTGATTATTTGTGTAATTGGATTTGTTTAGTGTCGTTGAGATATACGTTTCTATGCATCATACTGTATATTATAATTAGGAGAATAATTAGACTATTTCTCGAGGTGTTGCGTGTATATATACAACAAAAAGGATAAAGCAAGGATAAATTAAATTTTTGGTCTAGTTTAATTAGATAATCGATATATCAATGTTGACCAAAAAAACGATATATCAAAATTTTGGTCGATAATTGACTTTAAGAAATGCATAACATATTTCGTGTTATAAACTTCTCCCAATTTCGACCACCATTTTTGTTTTCCCCAGTTAAGTAATGTTATCATATATTTATAAAAAAGTGAAAACTTATATACAAACTACATAACATAACCATCATCAAACCACGTAGGTATCGAAAACGGCCCGAGTCTATCTTTACAACAAATTACATCATTAGCTATGAAATCATTGAGCATTGCTAAGTTAACTCCATAACTATTAGTGGTAGAACATCGATCTCGTGACCGTCTCTTGTGTCATTAATTATGACTATGAGTCTATGACGAACTACCAATAATTTATGAATATGATAGATTATATAGATATAGCTAGCGACAAATTTGTTAGTCATTATCTGTCACAAATACAATGTATTATGAACATATATAACGTTAAATTATTTTATATGTTAGAAACGTCGAATGACGCCTGTTGTTACTATTAATCAATGTTTTAAAATACGCTATATGCTAGATGTTTGGTCGATCACCGTATAGCGTATAGACGTATATATGGGTATTTATACGGAGTATGTACAATGAATATTTTCTGAAAATGAATATATATATAATAGTATACATATAATAAATATACAATTTATTGTAAAATATAACTCATTAATAATATATTAAACAAAACTTACAATTATAATTTATTTTTAAAAATTATAACCATGAAAATATATTATATCTAAATATATATAATTAAAACACATTTATATAAAAAAACTATAACCACTGATCATCTCAAATAGTTAAAATTAAACAAAAAAAAAATTTAAAATATCAGTTTTGTCAAAATATTTATTAAAAACAATACATAACGTTTATACGGTGTATGTACGGCCGTATATCCGTATAAACGGCCGTATTATCGCTGTATAAACGGTTGTATAGTTTAATCCATATTTTTAACCGTATATAAAAAAAACGGTATAGTCTTTCACTATACAGTGTATATACAGCCGTATAAACGTATTTTAGAATACTACTATTAATGACTAATTGCCTACAAATGATACATCATATCAAAATTATCGCATGTATCAGTAGATATTGACGATGTACAGGAATCAAACGGAATCATCTTGTTTGCATCATGCATCAATCATATGATAGAGTTTTGTGAATAAACACAACTAGCACTGCCATCTTAGTTTTTCCTCTCACCTCTTTTCATTGATTTCACAATTTTGCAAATATGATATATGTAATACTACGTTCTCTCCCAAAATCCCACCAATACCGTGCTTAGCTAAGGCCTAAAACAAAATTTAAAATATATTTTCCTAATTTAATATTAAAAGAAATTAAAGAAAACATTAAAAAATTATATGAAAAATTGCACATAAAATTTTTCAAAAAAATAATACAAACTATTTGATAAATATAGTTTACTAAAAAAAATTAATGAAATATATATTTATTTAAATAAGTTAAGAGTTGATGTAATACCCAGTACCAAGACTTAGAGCGTTAACAAAAAGTCAATGGTTAGACCTAAATGATCTTTGATCATGGATGGATAGAACAACTCAAAAGAAGATGTTAGATCGAAACAGAACTCAATTCCTTTGAGTAGATCGAGAGTTATCGCATTTATAACAAACAAATTGTAAAAGATTTAAGGGAACATGTCCAAGGCAAGAACAAGGCACTTTGGTGAAGAATTGTAGTTCGGTGAACAAGAAGAAAAGTCTTAGAATGAGGAGAAGAAGCTAATGGAACAATTCCAAGAAATTTGGAGAAAGAAGACCGGCGGCGAGCCTGCAATGGCCAACCACCGCATGTCAGGTCCACGCGCCATTGTCTGTCCGTTTTCCTCAAATATTGGAAATGATATGGATGGACTCAGCAAATCATGGAGAGTCTACTCTTGGCCATCCTGCTTGTGGGCCACAAGCCCACTCTTGGCCCGCTGGCTGAAACTTCTCTAACGGTCGGTGTGTTAGTTCGGGAGACTCGAAATGCTTGTTTACTGACACTGCAGTCACTACGCCATCTTTCTCCTTGGAGAGAAAGTAATAAAGTTCTTGTTAGTTAGAGACATTGACAAGACATCCGGCCATCCGAAGAGTGAAGAACGGCAACGATCCGACGGTTGTGGTGGTGGAAACCTGCACAGTTGAAATAGTCAATGGTCTAGGTCTGAAAGCTCTGAGATGAGAAACACTTAGCGAAGATCTCAAGAGAGTTTGTTTATTAAGCTTTTGCAATAGTTTCTGTGTAAAATTCCGGATCCCCTTTTTGGAGGTATCCTAGGTCTATTTATACAAGTCTAAGTCGGCCTAAGTCTATGCCTAAAGAGATAAGCTCGAATCCCTCAATCTTCGGGATTCTCTCCAGCATAGTCGGCGCCGTCTTTAAGTTTTGACCTCGTCTTCGTCATGGGCCCAAATCCGAGAGCTCGCCTTCCAGGCCCAGTCTTGCGGTAGAGGTCGGCGCGACTTGTTACTCGTGGGCTTTCGACTCGTTTTCTCCAATGTGGGCCCGACGCTCGGCCCATTCCCTATCTCGAAGTGAAGCGGTCGTAACGGTCTCTTGGAGTCTAAATGACTACTACAGCCGTCGTCCTGGAAAGATGCCGAGGTCCCAGTCCTAGTTATTCTGGAGAGCCGGTCCCAGAGACAGAGCTGGTCCCTGAGACGGAGCAGGTCCAGATAACTGCGTGCCTACCTCTGGT
This sequence comes from Arabis alpina, assembly GCA_900128785.1. Taxonomy (NCBI): domain Eukaryota; kingdom Viridiplantae; phylum Streptophyta; class Magnoliopsida; order Brassicales; family Brassicaceae; genus Arabis; species Arabis alpina. The sequence goes on from LT669791.1 coordinate 45,850,531, forward strand.
ACTTAGCCATTTTCTTGACGATCTCTGCTGGAGTGAGATCTGACCCCAACAGTTAGCCCCCCAGCTCGGTAGTATCAGTTATGATGATGCCGAGGTAAAAGTCGTAGTGAGGTTTCTCAAGAAAATGTACTGCTTGGCCTGCGTCTGACGAGATGAGATTGTGAAAACTTGTTCCGAGGACCTGCCGATGTTACTGAGCCTTCGTGTTCATGTTTAACGTATAGCCCAGTAAGGATTTTCAATAGACTTGTGTTTCTGAATTTGTGTTATAAAGTTTAGAGGAACTGGTCCAGTAAAGTTTGCAGAGCTTGTTCTCGTTAAAGCTCGTAAAACTCGTTTACCCTGCCCAACTCTCACATGTTCACGTTAATGCTGAGTTGGACGTTATGTCTCTGTTTAGTTGCTTTCCGGACTTAGTAAAGATACTGTTTTCTGGAAGCTGAAAATATAATTCCTGCTGAATTAGAAATATAAATTTCCTTTAGAAATTAGAGTTGTTAATTTCCGCTGGAAATCAAACGCTTGACTCATTTCAGAAATCAAAATTGTTCTCGCTGGCTACAGAAACTTGCCACTCCAGGGTTTTGACAGTAAAACTATAAATACTCCTTCTCCTTTTCTTTTCTCCACAACTTCACTCCTCCAAAAGAAAGGTAGCCTCTCTTCTCTCTCAATTTTCTGTTTTAGATCTAGGGTTTTGGAAACAAAAAAGATTTTTTTTTGTTTGTTTTTTTTTTGTTTACGCCGCCGTCTCGTATCGTTTTGTCTTCTCCGGCCGTTAGCACGCTTTCTCCGGCGATATCGCGTTCCGTTCTGCGCCGTCCAGTCTCCTCGTCGGTATACAGGTCTTTTCCGGCGAGACCCCATTAAGGTTCAGACCCATCGACGTCGACTCCGGCCGTTTTGTTTCCCGACGGGTTCGGCTCCTCCGGTGACGCTCGTGCCGACGATTTCTTTCCCGGTGACTCAGGAGAGAGGTCAGCTTTGCGCCGTTCTTCGTTCTGTGGGCGGCATCCCAGTCTTTTCCGGCGAGATCCCTCTCGAGTTCAGACTCGTCGACGCTGCCCCTGGTCGGCTCTCGGCTTTCCCGGTGACTGCGTCTCTTGGTCAGATCCAGGAGCTGGTTCAATTCCAACAAGCTCGTGGTTCCTCGTCGTTGTCGAAAGTGGAGGCGGTTTCCGGTGGGTTTATCGTCGTCATCACCAACACATCTCGGAGAGAAGGTCGTCGTTACTAATCCGGCGCCGGGGTCAAGGGTCCACCATTCATTCCGGTGAGCTCCTACTTCGCCGTTTCGATTGGCTCCGTCCTCGTTTCCCTCCACGGGATCTACTGCTGCCGGCGAGGGGTGATTGTTCCGGCGAGATCCGGTTCCTGTTCACGTCTCCGTTCCTCTTCGGTCTTAGTCAAAGGTTGAGCTTGGTCCCGACGTTCGCGTTTCTTCTCCGTCGTCACAGTGAAATCACCATTATTTCCGGTGTTTTTCCGGTGAGATCCAGTCCGGTTCAAGTCCGGTTCACGTCTTGGTTCGTTACCTGTCCGTCATTGCACGCGTTTTTTGGTGAAAACCAGTCTGTGTCCGTTCGCTTCCGTTCACGCCGTTTTCGGTTCAACGGGCTGGTTTGATTCGAGCTATCTCCGTGCCTAGGTCATGTTAAACCCGACGTCGTCTTTTGAGGAGTTTTTAAAATCCATTTCAAACTCTAGGACCAGTAGTTTAGAAAGCCTAGGACCAAGTTTTGAGATAAACCGTTCTGATGCGGAGTCCAGCTCCTGGCTTCGTCCTTGTAAAGATAGAGAAGTGACTCGAGTCCTGGTCTCAGATGTGAGTGATGCAGCGAATGCACAGAGTCCATATCTCGTCGACGAACAAGTCGTTGATACACGTAATTCTCCAGACGTAAAGGTAGAACATGACGAGGACGAGATAAACGAAAGATTTGACTTAGCCTCGTTCCTAAGGAAACACAAATCTTCGACACATGGAAAGCGTCGCGCTAGAAAGTTCAGACCTCCGGATCCGCCAGGATCTACTCTATCAACAGAGAGATCACTTTCTCTTTTGAGAAAGAAACTTAACATCCCTGATGAAATAGAGCTGGTCGTCCCGGAACCTCACGAACGATATGACGATCCTCCGGAGGGGTATTTTACCTTATATGAGAGCTTTCTCGAGGCTTGCTTCCTGTGGTTTCCCGTTCCGTATGTGATTCTCGAGCTCTTAGCAAAGTATAGACTTTCAATTTCGCAAATCACCCCACGAGGAATTCGTCACTTAGTAGGAACCCTCGTTCGAAGTTATGAGTGCGGGGAAACTTTAAGTGTTCATCACCTGATGCGCTTCGTGGATATTCGGCGGTCCTCTACCTTCTCCGAGCTCGTATACTTCGCTGTAAACCGGAGGAATTTTAGACTTATCCACGGATTTGGCAGCAAAGACCGACAATGGAGGGATTTTTTCCTTTTTGTGCCGATATGCGAGGAGACTTTGGGAGATGGACTAGGCCTAATCCAATCGAAATGGCTCACAAAGGGTAGCTGGTCCCGTTGTCCATCTTTGGGAGTCGGCTAGTTTTACTTTTATTGCTTGTGATGCGTTTGTCTTTTTGTATTGATCATAACCTCTTGTTTTTGTTCATGTCTTTTTTTTTTTTTGCAGTGACAGGCCCAGCATTGAAGGTTCCAAGCAATTGGAAGGCAGTTTGGGATTTGCTCAGCGTTCGAGGGTGCAATTGGAAAAAAGACTTCTCGCTGCGATGTGTCGAGAAAGCGAGAGCTTTCTTTGGGGGTTCTTCGGTCTCAAGTTTTCGCTTTTCAGATTGTTCAGGAGGCATTCGGTCAGAGATGGAGCGTCCACGATCTTTCAGGAATTTAGCGCGTAGGACTACGGGGAGTGGCAAGCCTCCGACGCCGACTACTGCGACCACTTCCGCGGCGCCGACTACTGTGCCAGCTTCGACCGTGCCTACTACTGCACCACCTTCTGTTACGCCGACTACTGCTACACCTTTCGTCACGCCGACTACTGCGCCAGCTTCTGCCAGGCCGACTACCGTGCCCGCTTCTGCCAGGCCGACTACTGCATCGGTTTCTGCTGAGCCGACTACTGTGTCTCCTTCTGAACCATGTGACACTTCCGCCAAGAAGACCACCACTGCTCTCTAAGGGATCGCGTCTCCCTTCTTCGACTAGGACTGAGATTGTAGCCACTCTGCCTGCTGCGCCCGCTCCTCTTCTTTCCGACTACGACGCCAAGAAGGCGACCAAAGGGAAGGGTCATGCGGGCGATGACCGCAAGAGATCATCCGACTGGGACGACGCGATTGACGTGGACCGAGAGCCGAAGAGGGCTCGGGCGAGATCCGCCTCGCCTCCCCGTCGCGTTTCTAGTAGCGTCTTCGAGAGCAAGGCTTCTGCTAGATGCCTCTTCTCCACTCTGGTTTTTTATGACGACGACGTGGCTCCAATCAACACAAAGTCTTCCGGAGACATGATGCGCCAGGGACTGAACGTAGGTTATCCTTTCTTTCTGCTTATCGTCCTTTAACACTTAGTGTTTCTTTCCTTCTTTTTGACACTTTTCTGTCTCTTATTATATTATTTTTCTTTTGACAGTTTATATCCCTTGTAAACAAGGTGGGACACGAACTTGGGGCCAAGATCGAAGATTTGAACGAGAAGCTGGAGGACGAGACGCGTCGCACTGAGACCGCGCGTTCCGCGGCTGCGGGCTTTCTAGCTGAGCGTACTGCGGTCTGGGCATCGATAGATAAGAAGAATGCCGAGCTTGATAGCAAATCCAGAGAGATAATCCAGCTTAGGGCCGCGGCGAAGAAGTCTGCGAAGGCCCTACTCACCGAGGCGGAGAGGTCCGTGACGGCTCTTGCCGCCGCGGAGGAGAGAGAGCAATGTTCGGCCGCGATCTTGACGAAGCGTAGTGGTGAGCTCGTCGCAGTTACGGAGAAGCTGAGACAGGCGGACGAGCACATCCAGAGTCTCCAGAGAAAGTTCACTCGTGCCAGGAATAAGTTCGATGAGCTCCAGGGCGATCCGTGGGGCAACATGGTCTACCAGGTGCAGAGAGTAGCCAACCTCGACTTTGCCAGATTGTTACTAGGACTTACTGACGGTCAGGAGCCCCCCAGACTAGAGGAAGAGCTTACTTTTCTTACCGCCGACGTAGCGGAGCACGCCGGGGACGAGGAGCGTTTCGAGCGGTTGATGAAGAACCTTCACGGACTTTTGCACGTTCTTGATCCGCGGGTTAGTGGTCTTCCCTTAATAAACGCAGTTACTCCCTCGGGTAGATGCAGTTTTTTCTCCTTTTCACAGTCTAACTCCTTTCTCTCTTTATCTTGTAGGCTAAGGCGCCCATCGCGGCCGTACAGGACCGGACACTCGAGACGTACGCGGCGAGTGTTGGTGTAGCCGATCCATCGGGGTCCCTCCTTGGAGGCACCAGTTCTTGCAAGGCTGCGGTAATTGGCGTAGATGGGAAGTTCTCCCTAATCGGCGGAGTTGGGGCCGAGGTGACCAAGACCAGGATCGACGATGTCGCCGAGGGCGCTGGGACTGTCGGGGCTCCTGAGGAGGTGAGGACGGACAAGGATTTCCAGGGGCCAAGGATCGACGCGTTTACCGAGGACCCGAGGCTTGACGATGTCTTTGGAGAGACGGAGGCCGAGGTGGCGCCGGTCACTCAGGTTGCTCCTCCAGGAGTGGACGAGAAGACCATTGCTTAGTTGTGTTTTGCGCATCTGTTAGCGCTTTTAAGATATTGACTTTGATTTTGCGCCTAGGAGGCTGCCTTATGCTTTTCGGCTTTAGGTTTTCTGGATTTGATGTCTTACCGTCTGGACGGGTTTTATCCATGGATGATTTTACCTTGTATGTTTGCAAGATGATAATGAATGCGGTTTTTAGCTTATCGACGATCTTCTTTTCAATATTTTTTGCTTAGTCTTTCAAAGAAAATCTTAGTGACGATGAACCGTACTTTGTTGTAGATGTTTGACTAACGATGTTGTTGGGTTTTGAACTGGTCACTTCGGTTACATGTGCGCTTCTCTTTAAACGCACCTGCTCCTATAATGAACCACTTTTATTTATATAGCGCGCTTTATCCGATGGTGGATGTTGTCGTATTTATTCTGCAGAGTTTTTTGTGAGAAGTCGTCGCTGTGGCCAGCAGCGTCGGTTTGAGATGGTCGTTTAAGTTAGACCTTGAGTTATCCGTAACGGATGTAATATAGATAGTTGTTTTGATAAGTCTTTGTAGCAGATGTTTTATTCTCATAAAGGTTTGCTACAAAGAGAGGTGGGAGTATACGAGTATACGTACCCCACTCCCCCCCCCCCCCATTTTTGGGAGGGGGGTAACTGAACCCATCCGAAAATGGGCTGCCTACGTACCCATTGCTGGGATCAAGTCACCCGTAGTTCATGGTAAATTGTTTGATGTATGGATGATTGAGTGTGATGATGATTTTTGAGGTAGCGGGATGGACTTTAGTGGTAGTACTTCTTGAGGTGTCGTGCTTTCCACGATCGTGGGATAGCTTTTCCTCCCATGTTTGCGAGTTCATACACGCCTGGGCGGACGACCTTAGTGACGACGTATGGTCCTTCCCAATGTGCTCCAAGTTTACCGGCGTTCCGCTCTGCTGTGTTTTGGAAAACTTCGCGTAAGACCAGGTCTCCTTCGTAGAATCACCGGGTGCGGACCTTGGAATTGTAGTACTTGGACGCAGCCAACTGGTAACGAGTGATGTTAAGTAGTGCTCGGTCGCGCCGTTCGTTTACTAGGTCCAGCTCATCTAGGAGCAGCAGGTGGTTGATTCCTTCTTGTTCGGGGAGAAGTCTACGGCGGACTCCTGGGACGTGTACCTCTGGTGGGATGACGCATTCTGTTCCGTAGACGAGGGCGAATGGGGTTTCGCCTGTAGCTCGCCTTGGAGTCGTTCGATAGGACCATAGGACGCCTTCGAGTTCATCTGCCCAGCGTCCCTTCTTTTCGTCCAAACGCTTTTTGAGTCCTGCAATAAGAGTCTTATTAGTGGATTCGGCTTGTCCGTTTCCTTGAGGACATCGTGGCGTAGATTTGCTCAGACGGATCTTCCACTTATCGCAGAAAAGGTCGAACTTGGCGGAGATGAACTGCGAGCCGTTGTCAGTGACGATTTCGTAAGGCACGCCGTGCCGGCAAATGATGTTCTTCCAGATGAACTTCTCCACTTGTCTATCTTTGATGCTAGAGTATGACTCTGCCTCGACCCACTTGGAGAAATAATCTGTCAGCACCAAGAGATAACGCTTCTGTCGCGAAGGGTGGAGAGGCCCGACGATGTCCATGGCCCAGCGCATAAACGGATAAGGCGAGGTAATGGATGAGAGCAGCTCCGTGGGCTGATGAATCATTGGGGCGTGTCGCTCGCATTTTTCGCAGTGTAAGGAGAACCTCTCGCAATCTTGGATCATAGTGGGCCAAAAGTAACCATGGCGTTTGATTCGGATTGCTAGTGCTCGTCCTCCAGAGTGGTTGCCGCAAGATCCGCTGTGGATTTCCTCCATTACTTGCCTAGCCTTTTTCTCTTCGACGCAAGCGAGCAAAGGCCCGGAAAATCGCCATTTATAGACATTGCCGTCGAGTAGAACGTAACGAGCCGCTTGTGCTCGTAGTTTGCGAGCTGCCCACTTATCCTTTGGTAACTCGCCATCGGCTATGTATCCTCGAATTTGGTCCATCCATGGCGTGTCGCAGCCGTATTCCTTTTCTTCTGCCTCTCCCTTAGTTAGAGTTTCTTTATCGCTCTGAGCGGTCTGGCCGTCCGCTTCTGTTGGTTGAGTACTGGTCGTTATGGCAGGTGTAGAGGGGTACGTTGGTGAAGGTGGAACACGTGCTGTTTCTTCAACCTCAAGATGGGCTGTCTCTGGTAAGGCAGGATCTGACGTACTCGTCTCCATAGGTAATGGACCATCTGGCTTGGAAGGGGCTGTTGTAGCCGTTTCAGGATTTGACGCTGCGTTCTGGTCTTGGTCGGTTGACTCCGGAGCATCGGGAGGAAATGGTGCTTCAGTTTCGTTGCTAGTCGTCCAGTTGAGTTCAGGCCGAGCCGTCTCTGGTGAGGGATTTCCAGGGTGAGCTGTCTCGGGAGGAGTCGTCACGATCGGAGGTGAGCAGGCTGGCTCGGCTGGTTCGGGATTGGTCGGCTCTGCTGGAGTACCACGAGCCTTCTTTGTGGGACGGGACGCCTTAGCAGGTTCGAGGTGAACGGGTTCTGTCAAGTCTCCTTGTGCTTTATGCTTAGCTGCCTGGGAGCGGGTTACCACATTTGCCAAGTTGCGCAAGCGAATGCTTGGTTTCTTGATAAACTCGACGGGAATGACACGGCGAACATCTTCGTCTGTTTTAGATGCGACGACTGCTAGGGCGTCGGCGTCTGTATTCTCTTCTCTAGGAATACGTGTTACCGTGCACTCTTCGAACTGCGCTGCTAGTTCCTTGGCGACTTGGAGATAAGCCTCCATTCGTTCATCTTTGGTGGCGTATTCTCCGTTGAATTGGTTTACGACTAGCTGAGAGTCGCAAAACACTGAAACTTTCGTGATTTCCAGTCCTTTGGCGAGTCTTAGTCCTGCTAGGAGCGCTTCATACTCTGCCTCATTGTTCGAGGCGTCGAATCCCAGGCGGAAAGATTGTTCGAGTACTTCTTTTGTAGGTGAAGTTAATCGTATCCCTACGCCTGAACCGCTTTTTGATGATGCGCCATCTACGTGAAGCAGCCAAGGGAGGCTAGGAACTTCAACTTCTTTGATTTCGTCTGGCAGTTCTATAAGGAAGTCTGCTAGGACTTGTGACTTCGCGCTAGTGCGGCCTCGATAGTCAATGTCGTATTCGCTCAGCTCTATCGCCCACTTTGCCAGTCGTCCTGATTGACTGGGACTGTGCAAAACAGACCGCAGCGGGAAAGTGCTAAGGACTACTATCGGATGTGATTGAAAGTAGGGTCTCAGTTTTCTTGCGGCTGTGAGGACGGATAGTGCCAGCTTCTCCATGACTGGGTATCTAGTCTCGGCGTCTGTCAGTGACTTGCTGATATAGAAGATGGGCTTCTGCTCGCCTCTTTCCTCTCGGACCAGGACTCCGCTGACAGCCGTTTCGGAGACTGCTATGTATAAGAACAAAGGTTCGCCGTGGACTGGCTTCGCTAGCACTGGAGGGCTGGCTAGGTACTTTTTTAACTGTCGGAAGGCATCTTCGCATTTTTCTGTCGACTCAAAATTCTTATTCTTTCGTAGCGTGTCGTAGAACGGAAGGCATTTATCAGTGGACCTTGAGATGAATCTGTTAAGTGCTGCTACTCGCCCAGTGAGTCGTTGGACCTCTCGCTTGGATTTCGGCGAGGACATCTGGATGAGTGCGTCGATCTGTTTTGGGTTTGCCTCGATGCCGCGATGGGTGACGAGGTATCCGAGGAACTCACCGGAGGTTACTCCGAATCTGCACTTCGTTGGATTCAACTTCATGTTGTGTTTGTTCAGGCACTTGAAACAGTCTTCTAGGTGGACTACGTGGTCTTCCTCGTCTAATGATTTCACCAGCATATCGTCGATATAAACTTCCATGGTCTTGCCGAGTTGGTCAGCAAACATCTTGTTGACTAGGCGTTGATAAGTGGCTCCAGCATTCTTCAAACCAAAAGGCATGACTTTATAACAGTATATGCCGCGATCCGTTATGAACGTCGTCTTCTCGCGGTCGGCCGGGTTCATTAGAATCTGGTTGTAGCCAGAAAACGCGTCCATGAATGACAGGAGTTTATTGCCTACTGTTGCCTCGACGAGCCGGTCGATGTGTGGGAGGGGGAAGCTATCTTTGGGGCAGACCTTGTTTAGATCTGTGAAATTTACGCAGGTCCGCCACTTGCCGTTTTTCTTCTTGACCACAACTGGATTTGCCAGCCAATCGGGGTACTTGACTTCCATTATCGATCCCACTTTCAAAAGTCTCTCGACTTCGTCGTTGACTGCCTTTGCTCTTTCAGGTCCTAGTTTCCTTCGTTTCTGCTTAATTGGTTTGAATGACGGATCGACATTCAATTCGTGGCAAGCCACGTTGATGTCAATACCGGGCATGTCGTCGGCTGCCCAAGCGAAGGTGCCTATGTTCTGCTTCAGAAACGTGACTAGTCTCTTCTTGATTGTATTGTTCAAATTAGCGCCGATCTCGACGCATCGTTCTGGATTCTCGTCGTCGATGCAAACCGATACAACTGGTTCGCAGGTAGGTACCGCTCTCAACTCGCGGTCCTCCTCGATCTGTAATTGCTACAACTTCTCGGAAATCTCTTTGACGGGGTCTCTGTTCTTCTTTATCTTTTTTTGTTCAGCTTTCGAGACCGGGTCGGTAACGGGATTCCGAATTTTGTGTTCGGTAAGGGTGCATACGCGAGACTCCTTCTGACTTCCGTAGATCGTCTTGATGCCTTGCTTTGTTGGAAATTTGACGCATAAGTGGTAAGTGGATGCTACGGCGCGCATCGCGTTAAGCCACGGAGTTCCTAGGATGACGTTGTATATCGCTGGGTGGTCCGCTACTGAAAATTCGACTACTTTGACGATTCCTCCAGCTTCTACGGGCAACCTGATTACTCCGAGAGTCATCGTGGTCTCTCCTGAGAAACCTGTTAGGGGCTTCGGTTGTTCCTTGATTTCATCAAAGCTGATATCCATTCGTCTCAGCGTGTCTTTGAAAATTACATCGACGGTGCTTCCCGTGTCAATCAAGACCTGGGACACGTCAATGTTGCTGATAGCGATTTCGATGACAAGTGGATCGTCGTGCGGTTTGTCGATTCCGATCGTCTCTCTTTCTTGAAAAGTGATTGTGTCGTTAGGGAAATTAGACGGGGCAGACCAGTTGACGCTAGCTTCAGCTCGGCGTTGAAATGCTTTAATCGAAGAAATTGTATCTTAGCAATAGTGAGATCCTCCCATTATCATGAGTAATCTCCTTCTTGGACCGCCTTGAGCGGTGTTCTCGTTTTGTCTACCGCGTTTTGGTGGTTCCTCCTCGGTGGGTGTAGGCTCGGACGCGGGCGCCTGATCTGTTTTTACTTCAAAATCTTCGAGTTTGAGGTCTTCCTTAAGCTTGCCGTCTAGCAGTCTCTGGGCGAGGGCCGAGCCGAGGGATCGGCAGTTTACTGTCGAGTGCCCATGGGTGCGATGAATGTCGCAGTATAGCGACCTGTCATAGGTTGAGTTTCCGGTCCACACATTAGGAAAACCTCTTCCTCGGCCACGACCGCGGCCTCTACCTCGGCCAACGCCGGGTGAGTCCACTTGGTAATTGTGGGCTCCTTTTGAGCCACCCTCGTGCTGGACATAACCTCTACCGTGGGTTTTTTGCGACTAACTCGGCTGAAGGTCGCTGTCATTCTTCTGTTTTGACTTCCCATACTTCTTTGCAAGTTTCTTTGCTTCTTCTTCGCTTTTGGCGTAGTTCTTTGCTCGATGTAGGGCATCCTGGATGGTTGAGGGCTCGTTGAGAGACATCTCCTTCCAGAAATCAGATTCGTGCCATATGGCTCTTTTCAGCGCTCGGAGCGCATCTGAGTCCTCTATCCCTTTCACTTGTGATAGTACGAGCTTGAAACGTTCGATGAAAGTTTTGAGGGACTCGGTTGGTCCTTGATTCATGGACCATAAATCAGCGCCGGACGTTTGAGTCTCAATGAAGATGGAGTAGTGTTTGATGAAGGCCTCTGTCAACTGCTTGAACGTATCGATGGAATTACTTTCGAGCCCTTTAAACCATTTGAGAGCTGGTCCTTTAAGGTTTTCTACGAAAAGCAGGCACTTCCCGACGTCCATCTCTTCGTCTTTGAAATTCGATCTTGTCATAGCCACACTGAATTCGTTGAGGTGGTCTGCTGGGTCTTCGGTCCCGTCGTAGGTTGGCACCCTAATCTTGCCTGGGTCCGATACTCGAGCTTTTGTGATGCGTGCCGAGAAAGGAGTGTGCTGGGCTTGCTCCAATATCAGATCGAGTTCTGGTGCCTTGCTAGTGGCACGATGCATCTGCGAACGAATAGTCTTCAACTCGGCAGTAGTCTTGCTTAACGAAGCTCGAAATTCGGCCATCTGGTCTTGCTGGGCTTGAAACGCAGCTTGTTTCGCTTCAGCATCCTCCGCCTGTTTTACCCACTCAACGTTTTCCTCTTCTTCCGAAACATGTCTGGCATATCCACGACCGATCTCATCGTTGAAAACGGAGGAACGTCGTTGGGTCGTCCTTTATGGGTCGGCATGTTTCTGCCTCGTAGCGGTTCGCCGCGCCACTTCTTCCTCTGGGAGTTCGGTGTTGCGTGTGACTCTCCTCACAGGGGCATCGTCTCTGACGGTGGAGAATTGTTGTGAAGCTATGTGTTGAGGATCATTGTTCCTTGCTTTGTCCGTTCCTTGCCGATCTCTCGCTGTCTCAGTGAAGATTGTTTCGGGGACGACTCTTCTAGCCAGGTCATCGTCGTCGTTGTCGAGGTCTATCGGCTCGTCGCCAACCTTCGCTTTCTCTCGTCGTGCCTGGGCTAAAAGAACGGACCGTTCGTCGTTTGCAGCGGTTGATGGATTCTGTTGCCGAGGTTGGCTCGACGATCCTATCGGTGTGGTGAAGTTGAGTACCACTGGATCGATTCGTGCCGCTGGTCTCCTGAACAGACTCGGCTCGAGAGGTCGTGCGCGGACGTCTGCTCCTATGGATCTGAGCTCGTCGGTTATTGTGTCGTTGGCTCTGTTTTGCCGGTCGGCGCTATCCAGCAATGCGTCCAGTGTCGCGCTCATCTTCTGCAGCAACTCAGGGAGAAGCGAGCTCGCTCTCGGGGTTTCCTTCGACTTCTCGCCAAGGAGATCTGCGCGAACTGTTCCTGCTGGTGGCGGATCGTCACGAGCGGCCTGGTCCTGGTTGGTACCTCCTTCAGCCTGGATCTCGCCCTCTTCCAGATCTCTCGGCGCGGCGTCTTTCGGATCAGCGATACGTCGTTCGTCAGTCATCGTGTTCTGGATCTCTTCGCGGTGGTTCTACGGAGTAAGAAACTTTCAGAATCCCCTCCTTCTAGCGCCAAACTGTGGTGGTGGAAACCTGCACAGTTGAAATAGTCAATGGTCTAGGTCTGAAAGCTCTGAGATGAGAAACACTTAGCGAAGATCTCAAGAGAGTTTGTTTATTAAGCTTTTGCAATAGTTTCTGTGTAAAATTCCGGATCCCCTTTTTGGAGGTATCCTAGGTCTATTTATACAAGTCTAAGTCGGCCTAAGTCTATGCCTAAAGAGATAAGCTCGAATCCCTCAATCTTCGGGATTCTCTCCAGCATAGTCGGCGCCGTCTTTAAGTTTTGACCTCGTCTTCGTCATGGGCCCAAATCCGAGAGCTCGCCTTCCAGGCCCAGTCTTGCGGTAGAGGTCGGCGCGACTTGTTACTCGTGGGCTTTCGACTCGTTTTCTCCAATGTGGGCCCGACGCTCGGCCCATTCCCTATCTCGAAGTGAAGCGGTCGTAACGGTCTCTTGGAGTCTAAATGACTACTACAGCCGTCGTCCTGGAAAGATGCCGAGGTCCCAGTCCTAGTTATTCTGGAGAGCCGGTCCCAGAGACAGAGCTGGTCCCTGAGACGGAGCAGGTCCAGATAACTGCGTGCCTACCTCTGGTACTTAGCCATTTTCTTGACGATCTCTGCCGGAGTGAGATCTGACCCCAACAGTTAGCCCCCCAGCTCGGTAGTATCAGTTATGATGATGCCGAGGTAAAAGTCGTAGTGAGGTTTCTCAAGAAAATGTACTGCTTGGCCTGCGTCTGACGAGATGAGATTGTGAAAACTTGTTCCGAGGACCTGCCGATGTTACTGAGCCTTCGTGTTCATGTTTAACGTATAGCCCAGTAAGGATTTTCAATAGACTTGTGTTTCTGAATTTGTGTTATAAAGTTTAGAGGAACTGGTCCAGTAAAGTTTGCAGAGCTTGTTCTCGTTAAAGCTCGTAAAACTCGTTTACCCTGCCCAACTCTCACATGTTCACGTTAATGCTGAGTTGGACGTTATGTCTCTGTTTAGTTGCTTTCCGGACTTAGTAAAGATACTGTTTTCCGGAAGCTGAAAATTTAATTCCCGCTGAATTAGAAATATAAATTTCCTTTAGAAATTAGAGTTGTTAATTTCCGCTGGAAATCAAACGCTTGACTCATTTCAGAAATCAAAATTGTTCTCGCTGGCTACAGAAACTTGCCACTCCAGGGTTTTGACAGTAAAACTATAAATACTCCTTCTCCTTTTCTTTTCTCCACCACTTCACTCCTCCAAAAGAAAGGTAGCCTCTCTTCTCTCTCAATTTTCTGTTTTAGATCTAGGGTTTTGGAAACAAAAAAGATTTTTTTTTGTTTTTTTTTTTTTTTGTTTACGCCGCCGTCTCGTATCGTTTTGTCTTCTCCGGCCGTTAGCACGCTTTCTCCGGCGATATCGCGTTCCGTTCTGCGCCGTCCAGTCTCCTCGTCGGTATATACAGGTCTTTTCCGGCGAGACCCCATTAAGGCTCAGACCCATCGACGTCGACTCCGGCCGTTTTGTTTCCCGACGGGTTCGGCTCCTCCGGTGACGCTCGTGCCGACGATTTCTTTAAGATCGTCGGTGTATCTTGTGGCGTTTGTGAGGAATGAAGATCGGCGCGAGAGGAGGAGAGATCGGCGGCGTCAGGGCGAGTGGGATTGCGATTGCTCGGCTCTTATGTGTGTTAACGTGTTTTGTGCAGGTGGAGCAAGCATGATCGCTTGGCTCTATGTGTGTGTGTGTTAACGTGTTTGCGTGTTGGGATCTAAGAGAGTATGAGCTTGCGGGTGTTCTACTCATCTTGGTGATCTGAACTGGTCAAAACAAGCATTACAGTGTGGGTGATCCGTGTGGGACATCTTGCATGCTATGATCGTTGACGTTGAGGTTTGAGGGCGGTTCCGTTGAATTTTCCTAAGTGTGAGGGAATTCATGAACGCGTCAGGTTTTACCCGGACATACATGTGTGGTTGCTGGCATGGGACTGGAATGTTACCTTTATGTGTAGTGAAAGGTGTGGTTGCGACCGTGTTCAAGAGGAACATGTGGCCATCCTCTCTTTGTTTTGGTGTTGTGGAATAGGTGTGGTTGCGACCATGTTCAAGAGGAACTGGTAGCCATCCTTTCTTTGTGTTGTGTGTAGGTGCGTGTGCGGTGTTCCCCAAGTATATAGTTGTTGGGTTCGGTGCACAGATAGCTACTATACCTGGATCGTACCTGGCGAGGTGTGCATGAGGGGTCACGAGTAGCGTGGACTCAGGTAATCCCCGGCGTTTCGAGCGGTGGCTGGCGGCTGGTGGGGACATGCGGCTAGGATGTCTTTGTGACCCACTTAATGCATGAGGAGTCCAGAAGTGTAGAGTGTAGGGAACATCCATGACGTTTAGGGATCCCTAGTACCAAAGTTGTTTTGTGTGTGGCTGACGAGCCTTGCGTGTAGTGTAGTTGCATGTGCATGTTGTGTGAGCTTCGGCTATTGCATGTAGTGTAGAGTGGTGTAGGTTGTTGTGTGTTGCATTGTAGGTGCTTTGGCTATTGATGAGTGTCAAGTCTTCCGATGTGTTGTTCTGAGAGTTGTAGTAGTAGTTGTTAAGCGCTCGGACGTTTGTCATCACTACTTATTGCTGGGGTTGGGTTTGGGGCTCTAACGTTGTATCTTAGTTTCCGGATTCATTGAGTAAGGTTAGCTTGCTCATGTCTTTATTTGTTTTGCAGGTAACCCGTAGAGAGTGGTGTAGGCGGGTGGACCACGATCAAAAGTAGATTTCCGGTATTGTTTGTAAGATGTGTTGTTTAAAAATATTCGGGTTTGTAAGGGTAGACATGCATGAATGCACTCGTGTTTAAAACAATGTATTTATGTATAGTTATGTTTGGGAAATGAAGAAATATTTTAAGACTATATTTTCTTTTACGGACATGTGTACACTTATTTTAAAGGACTTGTCCGGATCTTACCTCAACTCTCCGTCTCTAGAATGGGTTGCAAAGCCTTAGGTCGGGGCGAGAGAGGGACGGTTAGGCCGTCGTCTGGACCGAGGCCTTTGATTACTTCATTAGACTTGGAACGGATGATTGCCGAAACTCGTCAGTGACACTACCGGGTCGATATGGTCCTAGGATCGGGTTGTCTAGTGTTCTGGTTTGGGTTGCGGGTGTTACAGTTGAAGCTAGAAATTTATTAAAGTTATATAGTATTATACAAATTAAGAATTTCTATGATACAAAATCTGAAAAATTGAGACGAAAAATGAATTTATAATTTGAAACCCGATCCTAGGGCAAACACAATGAGAACATGGATAATGTGCTTCGATAATATCCACACGTCTATGTAAGTCGGCAAACACAATGAGAACAAAACATAGTTTTGCTTTGGGTTTTGGAATTTTGTTACCCTTAAATCAAATAATACATAACCCTAACAAGATTAACTTAATGCCGATTAGAGAATCAATGTTCTAAACTTATAAGTTATAATGTTGTCAAAGCTGAATTCAAGTCCAGTGCACTAATTTAATTTCTAAGAAACCGTAATTAATCTTTTATCAATACATCCGGTTGGAACTTATTTTTTGACAATAGCGTTGGCCAATATTCCGGTGTTTTTTTCGAACAATTTAGTTGGTGGAATGACCGGAACTTGGAATCGTTGGATTCATTGTAAAGAGCACTATGAGATAGTGTATTCATTTGTCAAAAACGGCGTTCGTTTGAATGAGAAATGTAGGTCCAAAGTCGATGACTTGGAAAGCTTATTAAGTATATAAAGTGGAGAACTCATAACAAGGTTTAAAATCTTGTGTACACTTTGGTGTATTTTAGGGAAGAGATATTTTGGCCGGACTTTGATGATGGGCTTCGGAGTTGTGCAAATGGACCTAGGACCCAAAAGACTTAACCTTTTTTGTCTAGATTCATTTTGACTAAAAATATTGACTAAGTCAATATAAATCTCTTCTAGTTAAATGAGTGTTAATGTTACAATTAAGCTAAGAAAAAATCAGTTTTGATTTTGTCTCTAAGGTAAAAGCTTATTTGGTCAAATGTTATTATGTTGAGGACTTAACTCTCTTTGACTCCCTTTATTGCTCTAACCTTAGAAAAGGTTGAGGTGTTGTATATATATAATCAAGTCATGTTCTTTCTCATGATATACCATTGGAAATAAACAAAGTTCTATAACACAATTCCCTCATGATCTCTTATTTTCTTGTGTCTAAGAGTACACGCAGAATTCTGGTTCGATAGGTTTTGTTCTTCGGTGATGGAAGACATAAACAATGGCAGTTGTACTCTGGGAATCTTATCGCTATGAAACCGTCAAACTACAGGGCATTTAAAGATTTAAGGAAAGAGATTCGTCTCGCCTCTGCAATTCTTTTTCATCTTTGTAATTTGGTATTGTTATTCTTGAATTTGTTTTTAAATTATCTTTTCATATATCAGTTATCCAATTGTAGAAATTCGGGTCCTACACATCCACCTTAAACATATATTATTAGTGGTTGGTTTCATATCTAAAGAGAAGATGGGATAACGTTAAAAATTATTTTAGATACATTTTTCCTTTAAACTGAAGAAAACCAAAACTTTCCAGAAGATAATTAGTAACCTTAAGCCCTTAATCCAAAAATCAGATGGGCCTAAGAAATTATTGAAAACAGTGTGATATAGACGTAAGAAAACTTGGGCAATCTTATAGAAATAAAATAGACATCAGAATGAGAATGCCACTAGCATGGGCTGCATGGTCCATTCAGATTTCGTTTATTTTTTCACATTGTTTGAATAAATACCTCCAAATACCATTGCTAGAAAGTAGAAACTAATAGTAGTATTACTTTTGAAAAAGTTGCACAAATACCATTGTTGTGACACCAAAATATAAAAAAAAGGAGAAAGAAAAGCTTTGGACAAGTTAATCTTCTTTTAAGGCTCTGAAAGTTTAAAATTGATGCACACGCACTAATCAAACACGCACAAAATATGCTAAAGCAACCCACAGCTTTGGGTTCTCTTGTCTGTCGCTTCCCGTCCTCCTAAACTTCCCTTTAGATTTGATTATTAATAAATAACATTGTGTTTTTTAGGATTAAACTATATGTTTATAAATAATGATGATATACTACTCTCCTCATTTGGCCTTACTTTGGTATTTTATTCACATAAGTGTCCCTTAATTCTTGTAAGAGACACACAATACTAGATAACTCTTTTTCTTTTACATCTATATTATTTATTATTTTTACTGCATACATGCATTAGATAAAGGTGAAGGTCTAAAATTATAGTGATGTGAATGTGAACAGTGGCGAATCTAGAGAAAAAATTTACCGGATGCAAATTAAATATGGAAAATTAAAATATAATTTGTTTTATCTATATATCATTCTAAAAATATATTTTACAATTGTTGAAAGAAAAATCTTGTTACGATTGCCTCATTTATCATTTATTAGAGTCTCAAATATATCATTTTCAATAAAGTATTTATTAAAAAAGTAATCGCTAATCCGATTGCTTAGATATAGAAAGAATAAGAATTATATTTGTCAAATAAAAGAAACTGTATTTTAAATTTTAATCTATTTACTTGTATTAGCAAATAAAGCAATTCGTTTAAATTGTTTTAAATTGTAAGTTAAAAAGTAATTGTGGGCTTTTAATTGTGTTGGACGTATAATAAGGAAAATACCAAATTAAAATATGAGCTGAGATTTAGAATTTTTTTAGTGGGTTCAGAATGAAAAATGTCCATTGAGATTGAAATTTAGTTTATGGTTTCAAGCAAAAAAAATTAGAGTGGTGTTATTGTTAAAAAGTTTTAGAAAACTACAAAAGAAACTCAAATTTTTATGGTGTCAGATAAATCTATATGGGTCTTCGTAGATTCGCCTCTGAATGTGAATGACAGTGGAGTTTAGACCCTCCCTGAAATTTGAATTGATTGTCCACTAGGTAAATTAATCAACCAGTTTAAAACAAAGCTACAATATTTTATAATTTTCGTATCTTTTTTCGGTAAAACATAAAGTATACTAACGAAAAGAATGTGGATGCAAGTTAAAAATGATGTTAGATTAACCAAACTAAATATTTTTTAATTAAAATCGGAACATAATAGTCAACATGTAAAACAATGTCGTGGTTAAAGAGTTATGTACTACATTAAAAAAGCAGATGGTCTCACAAAAACTAAAAGTTTGACTAGTATGTAAACTGAATAATGAAATAGTAACAAAATAAAATAATGAAATAGAAAAACAGTCGAATGATCTAATAGGGAAACCCTTTAAATTGAATTAGATGATTGACCGTACCATGTGCGGTATGAACTTTTTAAAAAACATAAGTATTAATTTATTATAGAATAACTTGATTTTATTATATCTAAACCTTAAATATGCATGATTGTTAATCTTTTAAATTATACGTATGTATATTAAGATACGATTTTTAATTTTGAAAGTTACCTTGAAAATAAGGAGTTTTTTAAACTTTTGAATTTGTATTGCAATGAAAAAAATAATAGATATAGCGAAAAAAATTGTGAAGTCTCTTAATGAGAATAATTAACTACATTTCATTATTATTTATTGATATTTTATTTTTAATTCAGGTTTATTTATATTTCCTTTTATGCCTCATCTTTAATTTTTATCTTATCATTTTCGAAGTTTATAAGACTTCTTATTCTTTGTCTTTTCCTTTATATGTGTGCTCAATGAGCATAGAAGTATTAAAGATATTATAAATTATGAGTTATGTAAAGTAAAATATCATATAACATGGAAAAAAGAAAGAAAATGGTTTACATTTCTTATGTCAATGAAATGTTGAATAATAAAAAATTTAATAACAGAAGTTTGTTTTCTTAAATTTTAATAAAACAAAAGATAAATTTGAAAAAAAAGCTACTGAAGATTTTGAAAACGTTTTTTATAGAGGACATTCATAGTTTTTTTGGGCATTTTTCCTTCTTTGTCAGTATTTAAGATTTTCAACTCACTCCTAGATTTGACTCTCGATAGGGCAACATATAGCTGTCTTTGACAGAATACGGGTCTCGGTAGAAATAAACCAACATTTTTCAGTGTTTGGCTTTGACTTTTATTTATGGTACGTTTACAAAAGCGGAAATCACTGAAAATTTTATGTGCCGCCTTCTGAAAAAAACCTTTGTTTCTAGTGGATGACAAACATCCTAAGCATTAAAACTTTTTCGCCTGATTTATCACTTCCTGTTATGATTCTACCCTCAGTCATACGACGTACCAACTGAGTAACTATAAGTCTTGTCAATTGCATAACCCTCTTTTAGGGTCAATGGTACGAAGACACATGATATGAGCACCAACCTTTAATCTAGGCATTCAACACACTTTGAAGGTTTCAAAAACTCTGCCGCGTACACCAAATCATCATCTTGATCAATATCTGAATGAGACTATTATAGTTTAGATAAACTTTCTCTTCACTTGAGTTATTGCAAAAAAAAGAAACCGAGTGTTGAACATTTTAAAATTATAATTATTTTATAAAATAGCTTAAAATCAACATAAATTGTATATCTTATAGTCTTGAAAGCATATAATCATTTATCTGATAACATCGTTATTTATAGGACTCAGTAAAAATCAGTATCACCTAGATTTCCAAATGGCTTTTCATAAACTTCCCTCAGTATAGTTTGTTCATTGTTCTTCATATTCTTTGAAGGATTATTGTAATTTCCAAATGACTTTTCATAAACTTCTCTAGTTACTCCATTAAGTCTCTATGTATATATTTTTTCTTCGTTTTTTTTAGCTTCTTTATCTCAGGTTATGTTCGTGTTCATTTTCTTTTCATTCTTCTTTCAAAATATATTATTCTCTTTCTTTTCCTTTTTCTTCTTAACCGTCTTCCTCTAGTCGGAGTTATTCTCCATCTTCATCTACTTTAATTTTTTATTATTCGTTCTGGTTGTTTTCGTCTTTTTTTTCAAAAAATTTGGTCTCTTTCTTCGAGTTTTTCTTCTTTCCGTTATTTCTTTCATCATCTTTATTTTATTTAGTTACTTTTTTTTTTGTCTTCTTCTTCTAGTATTTGTTTCTCTCTATCTTTGTATTCTCATTCTTTTTTTAGCTTCTTCATCTTTTAGTATTTCTTTTTCATTTCTCTACTTTTTTCTTTATGTTTCTTCGACTATTTTTGTTTTGTTCAAAATATAGTTTTAAACTTAAGAATATTGCTCTAATATTATAAATTTTTTAAAAAATGAATAATTGTAGAGATCTATTATTCTAATTTAAAGATGTTTTTTCTTCACTTAAAACTCTTAATTAAAAAAATGTTAAATATTTTAATTTGTTTCATGTTCATCATATAAATTTGCCATGTAATTTTCAATATGCAACCTTATTTTCTGAAAATTGACCTTATAGCATAAGAAACTCTTTAAAGATGTACCATGACTATTTTAATAAGATTTGTCAAAGTTTTGTTGTATAAAATCGCAGTTTAAAAACACAATAATTTAATCAATTGATTCGTGTGATACACCTAACCAACTACAATTTTTTTTTTTTTGAATTACCAACTACAATACCTTTATATTTTTATTAGCGTGAACTCTTTAAATATATTAGATTTGTTTTATTTAATAGTTTTTTAGTTATCCAATGATTTTAGAAAAATTAGTCATGTCACATTTAATCTAAAGACATGTCATCATTTTTCAATCCATGTCATCATTTTAAACCAATTAAATTATAACAATTAATTAGACTAACTAAAGTGACTTGTTTTTTAATAGGAAGGGGATTTAACTTTAGTAGAATAATTACAAACACAAAAAATTGGATTTAGTTAAATATACATACTGAAACCATTTTTTGAAACCTTACAACTTTGATGAACGTTTTGAATGGTAAAAAAATAGCGGAGAATCATATTTTCTTTTCCTTCTTTAAAAAAAAGGGAGAATCATATTTTCAAAATGTAAAAGCCTGATAAAATGTTATACCATTCATCTCAAACATTGATAGTTTACCATTAAACAGATTCATGAGTATGTAATGTATATTTTGTTGTTTTTGGGTCGTCAAGGAGTATGTATACAATACAAGTTATGTACATCGGATATTAGGAAAGAAACTCAAAAGGGGTTAATAACTTAATACACCGGAACTCGACCTAACCTCTATGTTGCTATGTACGTCATTATGTCTTGTAATGATGCTGTTATACTGTACATATAGGTGTGTATGCTATGAATTTCTCCATTGATAATAAATTATTTATTAAAAAAGAGATTAGAGAGAAGTAGCGATCAGCTTTCTGAAAGCATGGATCCATGTTTCCCGATATATATCATCCTTTTTAACTTTTCCAAGTGAACCTTTCTATGGTGATAACGACCGCGGTCTGACTCTGAACACTCGTGTGTTAGGGAACTATCATCATTTCAGTCTCTCAATCACTCTTCAATAAATTAATTTTTTTCTCTTTTTGTCATAACTATTTTAACATAGCAAGCAATATTTAGTTTAAAAGATATGGTTTATTTAAATTTAACATAGCGACTACAAGTCTTTAATATTTAGTTCAAAAGATATGTTTAAGTTTAATACTAGAGGTATCTCGCAATTCTCACAGGTATTATTATAAACGTAAATTATAAACTTATGATTACAAAAATGAGAAATCAGTTCATTGAACGAATAGGATAAAAAAAAATATATTAGGGTGTGATTGGTACAAATATAGAGAAAATGAGAAGAAAAGAAAAAAACAAATAGTAAAACAAAGAAAAGTAAATTTGGGAGGAATGGTTTTCTTCCCCCTTAAATGAAGAGGAAATATATCTTCTCTTTTCTCTTTAAAGCAGAAGAAACCGGAAGAAAATGTTTCCTCTCAACTTTTGTTGATTGGTAAGATTAAAGAATATTTTGTTTTCCACTCTTTTCTTTTCTTTTATTAGTGACAACAAATCATATCCTTAATTTGTTAAAAGATTGTTGTGTGGTGCATGTAATGTATTTATTTATTAAGATTTTATTCAAAATATAAAAATACATTTGATATATTGTTTGGAAAAACTACATGAAATAATATAAAGAAAAAACAACCTAGACAAACATCATAAATACGGGATATTATAAAACTAAAAAATTGGATAATATTGGATAATATTCATACGGGATATTCAAATGACAAAAAGAATTTCTTTAACATCATGAGACATTGTTGGTTTCTTTGATTTAATATATAAAGAGCTTTACTTGGTAAATTTATCTTACGAGATTAGAATATTATATTAGACATTTGCATTAATTTACAATCCAATCATATATTCGACTTGAATCTTAAAAAACCTCAAATCACAAGTAAGTTGAATCTATAAAACCATTTAAAATATCCATTGTTTTGGACACCAAAACATTGAGAAATTATGAAAATCTCATAGAAAAACAAAGAAGGAAAATAAGAGGAAAAATTCAAAAGAAAACAAAGAATCTAATCTCTAGTTCTCTCACTTTCACTCAACTCTTATTTCTTCTAATCTTATTCATGTCCAATTTCCATAATTAGCCTCGAAAAAACTGAGCCCGTTCTTGATCATCCGTCACTGCAATTCTTGAAGCGGACAACGAACAAAATCCAATCTCACTAACACTATATTGTTTCTGCTTCTGTTGTTGAGATTGCTTGCAATGCAAGATAGCTCCTTGAATAGAATTCTCTATCTCAGAACTCGAACTCGTACTTCTCTTCAAAAACTGCAACGGACGAAACCCTAAACTATTACTCGATGATTTATTGTTCGAACACTTCACTTGTTGTCTCCTCATAGAAACCGAAAACGATCTCCTTTGGTTCCCGGAAACAGAACCATTACTCTGTTTTTTAGGTCTTTCTGTTTTGATTTGTCCTTGCACTCTCGAATACCGTAAGATCGATCCTTCATCAGCAACTCTTGACTCATCAGAACAACTTGTTTTACCAAAGAATGATCTTAGATAAGCTCTTGAAGCTTTAATCTTCGTTCCGAATTTATTCAATCTAAGTTTCTTGCTCCAAGATTTCTTCTCCTCTTCCTCTAATGAATCTGAATATTCAAGGAAATAGTCTTCAGGGTTAAGCTCTTGACTTACTTGACAAGACTCTATCGGAGAGACGGTGCAAGACTCGAACGGGGTGTTGTTTGTGACCGGAGTTGTAACTGTTCCGGTGGCTAAAGGAGTGCTGTAGAATTCGTCGTCGAAAGTGTAATCTTCGAGAAGCTTCTGAACCATTTGGAGACGTGGAGGTAAGTGAAGAGGAAGGAGTTTGCCTTTGTAGAAGAGTTCGTCTGCAGGAGAAGTGGTTTTGTCTATCTGGAGAGGACAAAGATGAGACATTTGGAACTCGAACTCTCTAGGGTTGTTGTTGTTGTTTAGGGTTTTACGTACAAGGTTTGTGAAAGAAGTTACTTCCATATCTATGTAATCTTCTTCTACATCACTGACACTGTCGCATCTCTCTAGATTAAATGCCATTTTGTTTATGTTTTTTGGTTTGTGTTTATGTTTGAGTGATTAGAGATATGAGTTTAAGAGTTGAAGAGGTATGTTTTTATATATGTAAGAGAGAGAGTTAGTGTTAGGTTTTTGATTTGGTAAAGAGGGTACAATTGTGGAGTGTGGACCGTATTGTGTTTTCTTTTTTACTTACATAATATGATTAAATTACGAATTAATATTGTTTCTATTTTTAGTTCTAATGAGTAATGAGTACCATATTATAAATTCAGATATATTCGTAAACAATAGTTTCTTCATTTCTTGGATGGACCACCACTTACAATTTGTACTCAATATATGGTGGGTCAAGTGCAAGTCTAATATGTTAGAAATTCCAAACCTTGAGTTAGAAGTTACTTGGAAAAAAGAATTATCTCTTTAAAAAGTTGTTTAAAGAGATATACACAAATAAGTTTTAGATAAGGATTAGAATATTCTAGATAAGTTTTTGTGTTGTAATCCACATAGAATTAGGAGTTGCTAAATTCTATATAAAGGGGCCTATGGAGAGATGTTCCATAAGACTCAAGAAAGAGATTTAGTTTTGAGAGAGTTTCTAAATCAATAAAGAAAAGTTGTTCTTTGAGATTCTTTGAGTTTAGTTTTTGTTTTCTTTATTTGGTATCGAGAGCCTTACGATCCTGGGACAACACAAAGATCATAAGCACAGAAAGTCATCACCAAGATGGGAGATGACCTAGTTACAAATCCACCACGTCCAAAAGACTTTGGAGCTCCATCAATCCATTGTCCCATGTTGACATCAACAAACTATACTGTTTGGGCGATGCGGATGAAGATAACTCTTTGAGTTAGTGATGTATGGGACACAATAGACCCTTGAGAAAGCGATCCAAAGAAGAACATCATAGCAACAACATTATTATATCAATCAATCCCCGAGGCCCTAATTTTGCAAGTTGGAGAGCAAACTACGGCAAAGAACCTTTGGGAAGCCATCAAAACATGACACCAAGGAGCACAACGGGTGAAAGAAGCTAGGCTTCAAACGTTGATGGCTGAGCTAGATAGGTTAAAGATGGGTGATAAAGACACGGTGGATGAGTTTGCAGGGAAGATCTCTGGAATAGCGTCACAATCAGCAGCACTAGGAGAAACCATTTAAGAATCTAAATTGGTGAAGAAGTTCTTAACAGGGCTCCCAAGAGATAAGTTCATTCAAATTGTCGCATCCCTTGAACAAGTCCTAGACCTAAACGTAACTGGATTTGAAGACATAGTTGGGAGGCTTAAAGCATATGAAGAACGGATAGGGGAGATAAAGCCACATGAAGATCAAGGTAAACTCATGTTTGGAGAAGCAAACAATAACCGTGGGAATTTTGATAGCTCACAAGGAGGAGCTAGAGGTGGTTATAGCAGAGGAGGCTATGGCAGAGGGAGCTATAGTAGAGGAAGCTTTGGTAGAGGCAAGGGCCGAGGAAGATTCGGTGGCCGAACTTAAGGAGGAGGAAATTCAGACCATGAGCAACATCAAAAGAAAGATCGATCTAAAGTAATTTGTTGGAGGTGTGACAAGCCTGGTCACTTTGCGTCAATATGTCCTGAAAAACCGAAAAGACATCAAGAATCAAGCCTACACGAAACACAAGAAGCTGATGGTCTTTTTGTTCACGAGGTGGTATTCTTGAATGAAGACAAAGTGTTTCCAAAGAACTACAAAAACAACAAAGACGATACGAGTGTTTGGTACTTAGACAACGGAGCAAGTAATCACATGACAGGTAACAAAGAATTTTTCTCAAGTTTGGATGAAAAAATCAGTGGGAAAGTCAGATTTGGTGACGGCTCACATGTTAATATCATTGGAAAAGGATCCATTGTTTTTGTGAGCAAAACCGGTGAGAAACGAGCACTCAAGGATATTTACTACATACCCGAGTTGAAACACAATATTATTAGTCTTGGGCAAGCTACTGAATATGGGTGTGAAGTACACATGAAAGGAGATGTCTTGACTCTAAGAGACCCTCTCGGTAAGTTGTTGGTAAAAGTTACCCGATCACCAAACCGTCTTTATAAGACAACGATGGAGATTAGGTATTCGAAGTGTCTGCAAGTACAAGATGATGATACATGGACATGGCATGCTCGATTGGGGAATGTTAGTGTTGACGTGATGAACAATATGGTCAAGAAGGAGATAGTAATAGGAATGCCTAAGTCTCTACACGAGAAGGATGTTTGTCATGTGTGTTTGACCGGGAAACAAACCAAAAAATCGTTTTCGATCAAAGCCACATTCCGAGCATCACGAGCATTGGAGCTAATTCACGGAGATCTATACGGACCAATATCACCACCAACACCAGCTAAGAAGAGATATGTCTTTGTACTAATTGATGATTTTTCTAGGTACATGTGGACTATATTGCTAGAGGAGAAAAGTGAAGCATTCGATCGATTCAAAAGGTTTAAAGAGTCTGTGGAGAAACAAACTGGTCTAGCTGTGAAAACCTTACGTACCGATCGAGGAGGAGAGTTCACTTCAACTGAGTTCAATCGCTTCTGTGAAGATAATGGGATCTCAAGACAGTTAACCGCACCATATACGCCTCAATAGAATGGTGTCGTTGAAAGGAGAAATCGGACTTTGATGGAGATGACAAGGAGCGTGCTCAAAGCAATGAAGATTCTTAACGTTGATGATGGAAGAAGCACTTCGGGACACATGTTTTGCATGGGAGCATCACCAATCAGTTGGACATCGCAAAAACAGCCAACGGTTGCTCTCTCATCGTGTGAAGCTGAATTCATGGCAGCCACTGAAGCAGCAAAACAAGCTATATGGCTTAAAGAGTTGTTGAAAGAAATACAAAATTTGGATGAGAAGATCGTACTAAGAGTCGACAACAAGTCAGCCATTGCCTTAACCAAAAACCCGGTGTTTCATGGAAGGAGTAAGCACATTCTCAAGAAGTATCACTTCATTCGTGAATGCGTGGAGAATGAACAGATAGAAGTGGAGTATGTACCAGGAACGGAACATAAGGCGGACATACTCACCAAGCCATTAGGAAGAATTAAGTTCAAAGAAATGAGGAGCTTAATTGGAGTTCAAGAAGTTAAGTCACCCGAAACTCAAGTTGGAATTACGGGGTGAATGTTGGAAATTCCAAAACTTGAGTTAGAAGTTACTTGGAAAAAGGAGTTATCTCTTTAGAAAGTTGTTTAAAGAGATATACACAAATAAGTTCTAGATAAGGGTTAGAATGTTCTAGATAAGTTTTTTTTTGTAATCCACATAGAATTAGAAGTTGCTAAATTCTATATAAAGGGGCCTATGGAGAGATGTTCCATAAGACTCAAGAAAGAGATTTAGTTTTGAGAGAGTTTCTAAATCAATAAAGAAAAGTTGTTCTTTGAGATTCTTTGAGTTTAGTTTTTGTTTTCTTTATAATAAAACATTGGGTTTAGTTTTAAAAAGAGAAAATTATGGCAATTGTCATTTATTCTAAATTGATTTGTGAAATCTGCCATTACTTTGAATTCTTGTAAGAACTGCCATTAAGCACTGTTCCTCTCCTTTACAATGATACATTTGCCCCTCGCACGTGCCAACTTTGGAAACTGAATATTTGATGTTTTGTGTGTCAGTAGTTATTTTCTCCATCTAAAAAATAACCGTCTCTCTCTTCCTTTGTTCTCTACAATCGAGTAACCAAGATGGTTTTTGGGTTTTGTGCAGTTGCTTGAGAGAAGTTGAAAAGGAAATCTTTGAACAACATTCTCAAACAATTTTTCTGAAACCGAGTTTTTTCTGAGAAAAGTTGAAAAGGAAATCCGAGTTTTTTTTTTCCTGAATTTTACAAAAAGAAGTTCAAAAGGAAATCTTTGAACAACATTCTCAAACAATACCTCTCCGTAAGTGGTGTGATCCTTGATTTCAAAGTTTTTGAAACAATTTGAAGACTTTCCATTTGTCATTTCTGTTTGGGCTTTTTTGAACGGAGACAACATGCAAGTTCATTCCATCTCAAATTCCGATGTTTTTTATTTTTTTTCGGAAAGCAATTTTTGGGAAGTCTGGGTTGTGATTTGATTCAAACTCAATGTTGTCTATCGCGTTACAGATGTTGTCCATATTGATGGATTTGTAAACGGGTCCACAAAGTAATTCTCAGTAGATCCGTATACGATTTTGTGTATTTAACAAAGAAAATGTTCATTTTATATCAATGTTGTCCAGCGTTTTGTAGGTCTTGTATTCTTTTAGTTTTTGGGAAGTCGGGGTTGTGATTTGATTCAAATTCAATGTTGTCTATCGCGTTACAAATGTTGTCCATATTGATGGATTCGTAAACTGGTCCACACAGCTATTCTCAGTAGATCCGTATACGATTTTGTGTATTTAACAAAGAAAATGTTCATTTCATATCAATGTTATCTACCGTTTTGTAGATCTTGTCTTCTTTTAATTTTTGGGAAGTCGAGGTTGAGATTTGATTCAAACTCAATGTTGTCTATCGCGTTACAAATGTTGTCCATATTGATGGATTCGTAAACTGGTCCACAAAGTTATTCTCAGTAGATCCGTATACGATTTTGTGTATTTAACAAAGAAAATGTTCATTTCATATCAATGTTGTCCACCGTTTTGTAGATCTTGTCTTCTTTTAATTTTTGGGAAGTCAGGGTTGTGATTTGATTCAAACTCAATGTTGTCTATCACGTTACAGATGTTGTCCATATTGATGGATTCGTAAACTGGTCCACAAAATTATTCTGAGTAGATCCGTATACGATTTTGTGTATTAAAAAAAAAAAATATTCATTTCATATCAATGTTGTCCACCGTTTTGTAGATCTGGTTCTTTTAATATTTGTCCTTTGGATTCTTTATAAAATGTCCTTGCAGTAGATCTGACAATTATTTTCCCTGTTACAGTAAATTATAGAAGATGTCTTCCAAATCGAGGAAAACAAAACACCGGTCTACGGTTTCGTCCACGTCGCCTCCAAACAATTTCTCCGGAGACGTTGAAAACCTTTCTCAATCTTCTTATCTTCTTTTCAGTTTATTTCATTGTTCTCTCCAATATGTTGTAGTGTTTTTCCATTTATTAATTTTATAAAAGTAATTATTATGCTATGGTAGTCTTAATTACATCATAAATGCATAGAAGATTTGAATCTCTCGTTAGCCAACCTACCTCATCCATATCACGTCACATAGACATGCCTTTCACACGGATAGCCAAACATCTCAATTTCACACTCTCTCCTCATAAGGTTATTTCTGTCTTTACCAATTCTCTAATTGAAATTCAATTGGCTTTTATGGCACATTTGAAAAGACAATTGCACAAATGGCACATTTGATAACAAATTTAGGAATAAATGGTAATTGTCATAATTTTCTCTTTTAAAAACTGGTTCATTCAATTTTCTTTTTGAAGAATTATTTGATTGGCCTTAGAAAGTTAACAGGGTTCATCATCGTTACTAATAGTGATTAGAGCTTATATTTAATGAATGAACGAATAGAGAGACAAAGTTTAGCATAAAACAAAAGTATCCAATACGTAAAGTATTGGTTAAATAATCTATCTGATAAATATGTTACTTATTATGTTTGTATATGTCTACTTATTTTTGTTATAAATTGGACAAGGAAGACGATGAGAGACAGTAATCTTGGTAGAAGCCCACGTGTTATATACTTATATATATTTTCTGCCTTAATTGTTACTCATGAAATAAAGAAATGCATTAACACTAACCAAATATATGATCAACAATATGATTATGTCATGACCGTATGAAACAGTGATCATACAGAGAAATTTATAAATACAAAGAATGGGTCATAAAACCATGCTTGCTTCTTCTTCATTTTTTGTTCAGTGTAAATTGTTTATTGAGTTTATTTCTCTATTGGCCTCGTAGATCGATGTTTATAATATATAATGTGGAAATTGTTGGCAGAGTCACAATCCCATTGAGCTCTACAATGTTCCTCGCATTTACTAGATTCCTGGGTTTCATTTCTCCACTTTTAAGTTTTATATATCTTATTATATAAAGTAAAGTTTGTCATAGTAACTAACGAGATCTTGCCACGTGTCTAATATCGATCGAGATGATGACATGTGTAAAAAGAATAAAAACGGAAAACTAACAAAATAAACTGTTAAATAATTAAGTAAATAGTGAAAAGAAAAAATTGTAATAGATTAACTTAATTAGAAGAAAAAAATAGAAAACTAACAAAACAAATTGTTAAGTGACTAACTAAATAGTGAAAAAGAAAATTCTAATAGTTCAAACTAATTAGATTTTTTTTATAATAGTCTAAAATAATTAGGAAATAAAATAAAATTTATAATCCAAACTACATATATAAAAAATTAAGAAAGAAATCGAGAAGATATATAAGTGGCAAAAAAACTGAAAGTATAGAACGAATAGTTAGTAAAAACATTAACCTAAAGAGATTATAAAAAATAAATAAACAAAAATTATAGAAAAAATAAAAGAATCTTATTATATAAAGGAGAAGTGATTTGAACTAATTTATATTTTCTATATTGCAGTTAACAAAATGTAATTTATGACAAATAAATTGATAATTATATGGGTTTCAACTTAAAATACGATTATACGGGTTTCAATTTAGAATATACTTATATGTGTTTTAATGTAGAATATAATTATAAAAATCATAACTATATAAATAATCAATTTTAATATCTAATACCCGCATATTGTGCGGGTCCTAATCTAGTGCATGATAATTGATGGCTTCTAAAATAGTAACTCAAACTAGTACATTTTTTAATGGGTAAACAACAGTTTCTAAAAGCTTTTTTACGAAAATATCTTTGTATCTCTCTATCATATTTTGTTAAAAACTGTTGATGATGCTGGTTACATATATGCATATCGAAAACTTACACAATAATGTGAAAACTTTCAAACAAAAAATTCCCAATTCATTGTGCATGGTATAGTAATAGTTCGACCCAATGGCGGAGCTATGGTCAAGGTAGGGGTCATGTGACCCCGGTAAAATTTTGTTTTTGCTAGGTTGATTAGTGATATTATCAAGTAGTGTTATATAATTTGGTGTAAAATCTCATGTTTTCCCTACTAACTTATCTTATTTACCACCGGATGTCGTGGGCTAGTGGTTAAGTGCAGAGATTGATCTTGTCGTGGGTTAGTGGTTAAGCGCAAATGTATGTCTTGTTGTTATTTCCAAAACCCTGCCACGGTCCGAAATATCTGCCTAGTTCGGATTCAAGTACCTCATTCAGTTTAACTTACTTGATTAACCCAATTGCGCAACTCAGCTTGAACCAGCTCGATCACTTTTAGATAATTTCCGTTTGATGTGGACATCCCGCGAAACACGAATTTAAGTTAATCAGAAAGAAATTTACCAAACAACTTTGGACTAGTTTATCTTTCTGGGATGGGCCCGTTTGGGCTTTTTAATCAAAATTCTTGCCGACAGAATATATATTTGGATTGGTATAAAAAGAGAATAGGACGCAAGCCCTAATTTTCTACCTTTTTCCATCCATCCAAGCTATTCTCTTCGATCTTCTTCGTTGATAGGACGAAACTTCAGTAGTGCTATGGATCCTGCATAGGGATCGTCCTCGGAAAGATAGTACGCGTTGGATGCAAAAACAACATAGGCTGGAGCAAGAAGAAAAGCAAAAAGATAGACTTGCGGTAACGGAAAGGTATACGAATCTAACGGTGGATGAAGCTGTGGAAAACATCTATTCTAAATTTCAAAAGCATCAACAGAAGAAGATCCAGAATATGTCTCTGCCATCTGAGACCTCTGAACAGGGATGGACGAAAGTCGTGAACCGGAAGCAAAAGATGCAAGAACAACGGCGACGGAAGCACATGCTGTTTCTTGCTGCGGAGAAAAAACCGCTGCAAGGGTTAAAAGAAAAAATGGCCGAATCTGCAGAAAAGGAGAAGATTGCCACTGTGTCTCTGCCTGAAAGTGCAAAGCCGAAACAAGTGTCTTTGGCCGAATCTGTGGAAAAGGAGAAGATTATTGCGACTGTGTCTTTGCCTGAAAGTGCAAAGCCGAAACAAGTGTCTTTGGCCGAAGCTGCGGAAAAGATCGATGCTTCACATCTTGCCGCTTACCTTGCGGATTCTCCTGTAAGTAGTGGAATC
The DNA here is from genome assembly GCA_900128785.1 of Arabis alpina. Classification (NCBI taxonomy): domain Eukaryota; kingdom Viridiplantae; phylum Streptophyta; class Magnoliopsida; order Brassicales; family Brassicaceae; genus Arabis; species Arabis alpina. Next base: position 45,882,340 of record LT669791.1, read on the forward strand.
AATTTCTATGTTTCATCACTAATGGAATTCTCATCTAAATATTCATTCCTTTTGCTTGTCAATAGACATGGTATCCCGACATTGGACTCATGAATTTAGTCGATTATTTTGGGAATGCACTCTCCCAAGTATCATCTGAGCAATTTAAATATCCATGGCCCAACATGAACAAGCTGACCGATATGGCCGATGTAAGCTCAGCTATTTCTTTCTTTTTTTTTGTTTGATTATCGTGTCTTTTCTGATTATCTTGTCTTTACTATAAACATGATCAGATTCCGTTTACTCATATTCCTCAAGATGTCTACGAAACAGCAGCCCAATGGATCGAAAGAGATGTTGAATATCACACAGTATGTGCCTTTGTATTGTGGTCGTTTGGTTTTACTCACGCTCGTTTCCTAGGAAAACCTACTCCTCCCAAAAAATCTCAAGTAATTTTTCCAAAAACCTTTCTTGCATCTCCTCTTTGTCTAATTTGTTTTACTAATAATGTATTATCTTCTACTTGTAGCTTGCAGTATTTGTTGTATTATCAATCATTTTGCGGAGCAACGGTTGTGTATTGTTTAGTGTGTTGCGTCTTCTAAGGAAGCCGCCTTATCAAACAGAGGACGCCCATGACATGGTTCCGCTTTCAGTTTGGTTGATGGCTCAGATGGGAGATGATATAGGTGCAGGCTTGTATGTATGGTCGCGTAACTTGTTACCGCTAGTCATTGATAACAATAAATGCAAGCCTGAATCAACGGATCTCGTCTTGCAGTTTATTGAGAAGTGAGTCCAAATTTTCCTTGTCCTTTGCCATCATACAACAATCTAATCATCTCATCTTGTCTGTGCAATTTTCTTACCAGAATTGTGTGGTATCCAAATTCTCGGGACATAATTTTAAGTAATGCTGTTAAGGATGAGGTAGTGCGGCTGATTCCAATGTCTTCATTTGAGATGTTGCTGCGTCTTACATTCCCTGATACATCCGACAGAGTAAGTATAGTAATATTGAAATTTTATAATACAAAACCTTTATGCTTCTTCTGATCACAATCAACCCTGGTCTATGCACAGTATACAGAGAGGTTTAAGGCAGTTTATCCCTTGTTGAAGGATGTCGCTCTTGCCGATGCGCCAGGAAAGGAGGAAGTGAGACTAGTCACTGAACCAATATTCGAGTTTTCTATCAAATTTGCTGCGGAAGGTATTATTATAGTAACCCTTAGTTTTCTTCTTCCCTCCCTCCCTCCGAATAGAGTTGTAATGTGTTACTGTTGTTACAGGAAATCCTGAGTTAGCCGAGGAAGCTACAACAATTGCTATTTGGTGTGTGACCAAGAACATCGATTGCTGCCGTTGCTGGTTCACTAATTACCATGAGGAGTATCCAAAAGCTAGTGTTGCTCTTCTTAAAAAGCTTGTTGAAGAATGGGACGACCATTCCCCCGAACTATTGTCATCATACTACTCTATAAACCTTCTCAAACGAACTATGAACAACTTCCTGCTACTGGTAAAGCTCTTACTCTACTCGGTTTTTATTAAATTTCATCTCTAACCTCCCAACCTGTGTGATTTTTTCAGAACAAAAAAGGATCCCGTAATATTCCTCTTTTCATAGAAGCTGACGATTACGTCAACTACCTAATCAGGAAGCTTAACTAGAAAACTATAAGTTTGTTTTCATAATCAAGAAGTCGAGATTTGGGAGTCTGTTGGGTGCTCGCAAGTGTGTAAGAAGGTTTTTAGACTTTTTATTTTGGGTCAAATGTAATTTATTATGGGAGTCTGTTCGGTTTTTATATGTTTTGAGTTTATTATGCATTGATTATGTTGGAACATAGGAATCCACAAATCATTACAATGATTGAATCCAAAAGTCATAAGTAAGGGTGGGCAAAAAATCCGGAACCGAATTACCGAACTGAATCCGATCCAAATTACCCGATCCAAAACCCGACCCGAATTTATAAAATATCCGATCGGGTTCTATGTTCCTAAATCCGAAAACCCGAATCCGAATCCGGACCGAACCGATAACCGAATGGTATTCGAAATAACACAAATATAAATTAAACCAAAGATATTTGGATGTAAGGTTAAATATGTTTATGTATTTTAGATAATTTATATAACTTTTGGTTAATATGAATAATAGTATGAATTATATTCGGATAAAAGTAACTAATTTATCAACGCTATTTGAATTTTTAAAATTTTGTTTTTGATATTTTCTCAGGTGTTTTTGGATAATTCATGTAAAAACTAATAAAATCGAATTTTTTTTTTATATCTATGTTCATTTGAATTTTTGTTTTTGATTTTTTGATCAATTTGAGTTCTGACCAAATTCATATTTGAAGTGTATTTTTAAATAGATTGCACATCGGATATAACCGAACCCAAAGTCATTTTATCTGAACCCGACCCGAATTTATAAAATACCCGATAGGGTACTAAACCCCATTACCAAAGTACCCGAAAAACCAAAAAATCCGACCCGAACCCGATTGGATATCCGAATGCCCAGTCCTAATCATAAGACATTAAACAAAATTGAAATTCCGAATATATGTGTATCGAGATTAGTAGTTGTAATTTTCAGGCTTTGGGAATGGATTCTTGATGCAATTGTTCTCGATAGTGGACGCGTCTTTTGGTTTGTCCCAAGGATATTTCATTGATGGATCTCTTTGGAACTTTCTGAAATTGAGACCCTAACAGTAGACAAGGACCACAAATAAAATAAGCATTGATGCTAATAAGCATTGATTACCTTGTGTCGTTGCTCCTTAGAGTCGGGTGATGAGTTTCTTTTCAAGTTCCTTCTATTCTTATTCTTTCTTAAGCGTTTGTTTTTGGCTATGGAGAAAAAAAGAATGTTTTTCTGCATTTTATTAAACTAAAAACAAAATTGTAATCCAACTTGTCTCGGGCACGCAGACCCGTTTTCATCCTCAAAAGAAATTAATTGCACCACATCTGGAACAGAGCTAAACGAATGAAAACCTAAAGGTGAAGAAAACAGATAATTTGCTAATCCATTCGCTAGGTCATTAGTCTCCCTATACAGTAATCCGGACTATCCAGTCTTTTGATAACAAGCCGGAGCACAAACATACTAAGAACGATAGGGAATGCGAATCACTTATCCCTGTCGTTAAGAAACCAACCACTATCTTCGAATCCACCTCAAGTTCCAAATAGATAAGTCGATGCTCCCACGGTATAACGAGTCCTTAGTGGACTCCCTATAGTTCGGCTAACGATGTCGAGCATATCCTAATATTTAAAGCAAACCTGCCGCACCAATTACCATAACCGTCTCGTAACACCCCACCGGCCTTTGCGAGCCCCGAGTTCCCATGCGAAGCCCCATCCATATTCATCTTAAACCATCCATTAGTGGGTAAAGTCCACGCTATTAGTCTCTCTACACGCCCAACTCTATTCGCACTTCCTCCCTCCCTAGAGTTTGCAAACGCCACTTCTTTACTAAGATCTCTAATAAATCTTACTTTGTCTCGGCACTTCTCGTTTGTGTCAAAAACTTTATCACATCTAAACTTCTATCTCCACCAACTTGCCATTACAAACACCGTAGACCATGGACAACCATTGATTCCACCATTCTCCCCCAAGTTTGCATTTAGCCACTCAAAAAGTATTATTGCAGAAAATCCCCTCTTTTCCCTCTTCCTTCTAGGAACAATTATATTCTAAATCCCTTCCATTGTAGGACAATCCTGGAGTATATGGAAGATAGTCTCTTCACCACCCTTGCAAACCGTGCAAATACCGGAGTCAGTAAGGTGTCGTCGGTATCGTTCCATGTTTGTCATGAACGCTTGATGAGCCACCGGCCAAAGAAACACCTTCACTCGTTCCGGTGCAACCACTTGCCATATACGATCAAAACATTTCAGCATATTCGATCTTGGCGTACTATCTCAGGTCAGCAAAGAGTAAGCTGATGTCACCGAAAAATTTCCATCTTGATACTTCCCCCCATGATAACCGATCGCTTCCTCACGTAACTGAATCAACAACCACTGCCGAGATGTATAGACTTATATTTGGTATCATGTACGGACAAATTTGAGATAAATTCCATCCCATGCCCCTTTTGCCATACCTGAATGACTTTCACATCTTTCACATTAGCCGGAATCCCACTCATGCTTATAGGCATGACCACGGTTAGAGTTATTGCGGTTACGGTTTATTAACCACCGGTTACGGTTATGAATTTTTGTTTACCTTACCTTAACCATTTGATATACGGTTAAAACGGTTACGGTTATATACGGTACGGTTAATACGGTTACGGTTAAATACAATTAATATTTAGGTTATAATTATATACTTATGTAACTTTTTAAAAAGAAATATTTAAATAATAATATTATGGAAAATACATTTTTAATATATTTAAAAAAAACATAGTCGTGCAATCGTGAGAAATGGTACTAAAATTGTAAAACAAACGGCAACTAATTTACCTTAATCCTTAACCAAGTCAATTAGTCAAAATCATTTATATTATGTAACGTAAATGACCATATTTTATTTCAAACTTAAGTAAATCTTTGAGTTTAACTAAAATATAGCATAATTCAAAAAATTTAATCAAATTAGTTAGACGCCATGTTTATAAGCATAACTTTATTACCACGATCTTTTTTTGTTACAATTAATAGTTTTTCTAATCTTATTTATTTTTATTGTAAATTTGATGTGTTTTAATACTATTTATATTAGTTAGAAAATAATCTATTTAGCACATTCAATTTTAATATTTAGTTATTATTGATTTAGTTTTTTTCAAATTAAATATTATAAAATTAGACTCGATAAATATTGATTACACATTATTTTACTATGTCATATTTATCATACATATTTAATTATACATAATTTATTTTTCTTTTAAAATGGTTACGGTTTAAATTTTAACCTTACGGTTAACCGACGGTTTTAATATGGTTAAATAACGGTTACGGTTAACGATCACGGTTTAACCATAACTAATCAACTTTTACGGTTACGGTTACAGTATTTCAACCGTTTAATACGGTTACGGTTTGGTTACGGTTTAAAACGATATGGTTACGGTCCGAAATACGGTTACGGTTAGATTTTGGTCATGCCTACATGCTTAGCTTTATCAACGGTCTGTCAAGCAACCATTTATCGTTCCAAAATTTGATTTGATGACCAGCACCAACAACCTAACTCAAATTTGGTAGCACCGCCTCTTTTATACCAACCACCACACTTCTCCACGTGGACGAACACCCACTTTTACCCTTGATCCAAGAGTTATCCTGCTTATCTCGTACACCGTACTTATTCCGCAACAGCATTGCCCACAAACTAGTCTGATCATTCAAGAGAAATCCTAATAGTAATTTAATCCTAACAACTCTTTTTCAACATTTGAAATCACTAAAACCTAACTAGCAGATTACTCATATATGGATGCAGAAAAAATTATGATTTGAATAAATTACATTAAAAAATAGAGTTAAAGATACAAAGGATTCAAAATCACTAAAGAACGAAATGTAGTTTTGTCTCCCAAAAGCTCTCAAAATCTCTCTTTCTTTATCCCAATAGAAAACAAAATGTCAAGGGTTTCGTATTTGGGATTTAGGGTTAGATTTTTTTTGATTTAGTGATTTAATTTAATTATTTTAATTGGTTAATATTAATTATTTTACTTTATTTTATTTTAATTAGATATTTAATTATGATTGGCTAATGAGGAAGGGGTGAATGAGGTTGGTTCACCCTAGGGGTGAACCCAAATTTTTTTCCAGTTTTAATGGGTAAACAACAGCTTCTTCTTAATATTTCGTTTTGTTTTAAAAAGAACAGTTTATTTACGAATATCTTTGTATCACTCTTATCATATTTTGTTAAAAACTCTCAATGATGCCGGTCACATATGAACATTATCGAACACTTTTGTGAGAACTTTCACATTCATTTTGCCCAATTCATTGTGGTATAGTGATAGTTAGGCTAGAAAATGTGTTAATTCGCTTTTCTGAATTTGATTCGCATTAAAAACAAATTCACTAACATGTTGAATAATTTGGACTCATGAAGTATTGACCACTATGCTAGCGGATTGTACCTTTGGATGGTAGCGGCTAGCCGTTGTCCCTTCTAGATTGGTTCCCTTTAGTTATAGTATTCGTTTGTGACCATGATTCTGATTGCCAATCGTTTAGGGTGATTAAGAAAGTTAGGTATTTTCTCGACTCTATGTGTGGATTCATTTTGTCTGCTTTAGGTTTGGTTTTGTGGCGTTGATTTAACTTTTAGAAGAACTAATAAGGTTGATTGATTGTGTTGATGCTTGGTTCCTCTTGCTAACTTCGGGGATATATATTGGTAGAGTTCGAAGAGTACTTCTTTTTCTAACAGCTAATGTAGTCCCGTCTTAGTGATGGTTTTTGGAATTGTTGACCGAGCCGCTTTTCATTGATGTAAAAGACATCCATTGTTTCGTTTAGCTTGGTTCTCACCTAGTTTTCAGGTCTTTCTGTCGGACTATCGGATGAAAGAGTTTTTAATCGCTATGTTAGCGTTATTTGATCGCTCATGTTGCTTGCAATTTTAGTATCCTGTTTTTTTTGTTTCCAATCTTATTAACACTTGATTCACTCTATGAGATCATAAAATTAAACTCAATAACTTAAATCCTAACTTTGAATCACACAAAGCTCTATTTTTCCCCCCATTTTTTCTCGCTTCCTACACCAAAATTACACAGAACACAGGCAAGCTACACACGAGAATACGCATAGATAGAGAAGGAGAGAGCTTTATTTGAACTCCTGGAAAGTGTAAACAGCAGGATTTGGTTTGGGTATCACAACGCGTAACCTCTCGAAAAGCACCATCTTGTCGGAGCTCGTGCAAAACCCTCGCTAGCTCTGTCCAACTAGAAACCTCAAAGATGATCTCTGCATTTCCAAATCCAAACCCAGAAACCTGAGGGCTTCGAAGTCAACTTCGAAATCGGCATTAAACACGGCGAAGATCACCGACGATTCGATTGGCTTTGATTCGATGTGAATCGCATCGGAGAGGATTTTTTTTGTGTTTCTAGCGATATGAAACCAGATTCTGCCACGTGTCACCGCGCACTACAAATGATACGTTTCAACCAACTCCATTAGCTAAAACGTCTCAAAGCCCAAACGCGAGAAAACCCATTATTTTTATCCAATTTTATTAAATGAGACCCACTTTATATTACCGTTGTAGATGCTCTTAGCATTTTATAATTTTTAAAGAATTTATTTTTCAAATAATAAAATTAATAGTTTGTAATCTTTAAATGGTTTATTTTTATAATGATATTTTATATTCTTGTTCAATGATTCAAAGTTATGATTTTTTCTGATAGATATTGAAAGTTTTGATATTTGGTTTTTTTTGAAGATTTTGTACTTGATACTAGAATCAAATCAAAAACTCATGAAATTAAAATCAAGAAGTAGATATTAGCTTTGGTTCCAGTTACATTTATAATCCAAGTCCATTTTGTTTTTCACATCCATATTTAATACACTCTGCAACAAGTAAACAATACATATTTGATATTTTCACAATCCATTTTGAGTAATGAAAATATTCAGCAACTTACTCTGACTCTAACTTTTTAGGTTCTTACACATAGTGAGATACATGATGAAGAAGACAAAGCAGAAGAAGAATAATCAGTAAGTAATGGTGTTCCATGGAAGAGGTCTGAAAGATAGTTCTCCAAGTTTTCAGGCTTAAACCTCACCAATATCTCTATGTTTCTCTCTTGCCTCAGTGTTGGCAAGTACTTTTCGTAGAACTCTCTGTACTTCGGTACTAGTTTCTTTGCTATGGAAAGTTTAAGCTCGTCTCTTAGTTTCGCGTTCGGTATAACAAATGATGATTGTTTCATGTAAGCTTCTTCGAATGATGCGTGGAATCTCTTGAAATATGTTTTGGCATCTTCTGGTGGTAGTGTGGTATATGTTTTCTCTGGTAAAGATAGGAATACGTTGGCCCATGCTGCGATTTCGTAGTTTGTAGCGTAGCTTCAGAGTTTTGCGTCGTGCTTTGTGAGCCAATCGTCTCCTAAGAGGTTCTTGAGGTGAGTTGAACGAACTGTATCAACCACGAACTGTGTGTTGTTGACGAGGAAGAGGTAAGAGAGGGAAACATCTTTGTAACTCTCTGCTTTCATGTCTAGTTTGCAGAGTAAAACCAAGGTAAGCCAAGCTAGATGGACTGAGATTGTGTGGTTGTTGTGTTCATCTTCTAATATTGGAGCTGTGAAATAAGATTCTAGCATTCGGGTGTTTCTCTGAGGCGGATGTTCCGCTAGGATATCGGACAACACACGGCTGTATTCAGAAAGCGATGCTATGAAACTCATCGTTGTTCGAGTCAGCTTGTGAATCCCTCCTCCTGGTGTAACAGCTTTCGAAGAGTCCTTTTGTATTGTCGACTCAAACTCCGTGAGAATCGTGTGGATTGAATCCTTGAGTTTCTTCAGCGAGGAGAGAGATTTAAACTCATTATTGATTTTTTTACTCATAATTAACAAAACGTAATTTATCACTATATTGACGGGGTTTTAATTTTGAATATAAATTATCAATTCTATATCTAATACCCGCATATTATGCGGGTCCTAATCTAGTGCAAAATAAAAGAAGGAATGTCTAGCATACTCCAATCTCTTTATATTCCAATCTACCGTACTTTTTTAATACAAAGAAATAAGAAAAACCCCGATTTACCCTTAATGAATCTGATTTTTTTTTTTAAATTACAAAAGTCTGAGATAATATTGAGTAGGTCTGGGCACAGATGCCCGTTACCCGTCTTTTATCCGTTACCAGGCTTGTAGTCGGCTTAAGAAAAAGGGTACTCGTGATTTTTGAGTCGGGTAAAGGATACGATAATCCAACTACCCGCGGGTAGGGATTGGGTATCGGGTATCATCTTTTTGTAACTACTCGTCTCGTTACCCGTCTCGTTACCGATCCCGTTACCCGTCTTACAAAGATACCCGACTCTTATATAATCTTTACTGGATTTGTTACCCACCCTATAAATATTCCTCTTTTATACCATTTATATTTGAAATGTGTAATTTTATATCTTTTAAACTATATATTGCTAGTGTTTTTAAATTATACTTTACAACCACCCAATTTTCCTCTCAAGTATAGAACAAAACCCTTATGGTATAGGCTTTGGCGTTGCGTGATGTTCTAATCTAGGCGGCAAACAGAGTTTTCCACCACTTTCTAGTAGCTTGAGATTCGAAACAATGGATCCAAATGTTTATATTATTAGGGGCCAATTTATTTAATGAAAACGCTAGTAGCTTAGCTGGTTCTTATCCCCTTATAGAGAGTGTAGGTTTGGAGTTGTCTTTCTTTGTGCACTTGCATTTCTTTTTTACTAATGGGCCAAAAAAATATTTATGTTTGGGGCTCACGAAGAATCAAAGGCTATGTATACGGGTAAGGATAACAGGATCGGATATCCAAAGGGTCAAAAAAAAATTACAAGGTATTCGGTTTTTAGGATATCCGTTTTGTTCGAGTTGGAATAAGAATAAATGTTTTTCTGAAATCCGTTAGAGCCGGGTAGGGTCAAAGGTAATCTAAAATATTAGGATATCCGTCGGGCAAATGATGATTTCTCAATTTCGAAATCTTCTTCGTTCCCTTAGCTCTTATGCTTTCCTTATCGAAGCTTCTCGATCTTCTGCCGGAGAACCCTACCGACGCAATCAATATTTCTCCCTTGGAGATTCCGTAGTCCAACCTGAAGTCGTTTATGAATCCTAAATTCCTAATCACGAGTCGGAGTTATGGCAAAGTCAATCTTCCTCATTCGAAAACAATGATCAGAAATCGAAGTTTCTAAAGTCTTCATCAGAGGAAGTAATCGGACCATCTACACCACCGAAGATCGTTCCGCAAGACTGTACCTCTAAACATCTATGATTTCTACAAAAAAATTATGCCTCTGATTTTTTATATATCTAATCTTGCTTGGGTTCTATATCGTCATGAGGAAGAAGAATTTCAAATGACTGGAAAATAAAAATTGGAAAGAATCGATTCAGATTCAAGAAGTGTACTATGCAATGCAACCAAAGGGTTTAAGTAAAAAGATCTTGTCGGATTCTAGATTGCTTACAGAGAGATTCTTAAGGTTCAACTCCCAAAATTACTTGTGAGTATCAGTAGCCCAAGTTAGATTATTCAACAATATTTGGGTTTCTTTTAAGCCCAAATTATATCACTTAACTGATTCGTTAACTACAGTAATTCGGGACACGTGTCATCATATTAGGTCGAGAGTTTAGGGGTGGAGTAAACAATTTTTTTTTATTTCGCAAACCAGAGTTTTCTTATCTCTCGATGGCACGGCGACTCCGTTACAAAACTTAACTGCGATGGTGCATGTCGATACGAGATTTCAATTTTCGTTGTTTGATTCATTGATTTCGATTTTGATCATCAATTTCGTGTTTCTCCGACGATTTTTTTTATTATCATTCGATTGAGAAGAGAAGGATTTGATTTGGTCGAGAATCAGAGACGTTACATTACGACGCGATGATCACAAGATCAAATCTAGCAGAGCAGCTAAGGTAATATCAAATTTTATCAAAGCGTGATTGGGCATATGTTTAGAGAATTGGATTTGGTTTGCGTGAATTTTACATTTGGAAGTTAGAGTTTCGAAAATCTGGATGTGATAAATTCATCTCAGATCGTGATTTTACATAATTAGATAACATTCGATAGTATGTCTTTGTTAAAGCATAACTTCGTCTTTAAGATCTTTTCAAGTTCATTTTTATCACTCTTTTTTCGAGTTAGCTGCATTGTGATCTGCCTTTGACATTGTCATTTCATGCAAGATGTAGTTTGTTCTGTAGATAAAGTGGCAATAGGTCTTTGTATTTAGCGTGATGTAGTGCATCAGGACAAGGACTTGGGGAACTTGTTAATGAAGTGGTCGTGATGAAAGATGTATGGTTTTTAGGTTTGTACATTCAAGTTGGTTGTGAAGAACGCTACTTTGTTATTAGATGATAAGGATCCACTCAAATTGGAAGTAGAGAATATATTAAATGATCTTGTTTGGTGAATTATTATTTGTGCTAATGTGACTTGATTTTATTATACATTTGGTTGATATGTTAGATGGATGTTTGGTTACTGAATCACAGAAATGTGATGCAAATGTTGTGATATGCTTCTTAATTGTATGAAAGAGATTATGCATATGGATGGTTTGGTAGGAATAAACCATCCTGCACATATTACAGAGCTCAAACAAATACTCAGCCTTTTGGTAGGATTAAAGATTTGTTTGTAACTGAATTTGTAACTGAATTTGTAATTGGTGATTATTGATTAAGGGTTTGCGTAGTTTTCGTAGGATAAAAATATCAAGTAATTGGAGAGAAATTTTGTTAATAGGCTCTTAGTTATGTAATGATAGGAGTTAGTTGAATCAGACTTAAAGTTATGCATTATCCTTGTTGAGTATCGATGTTTGATTTTCACTTGATGGTTTTTCTCACAATGTTAATTGCAACTTGGTTTTTAGGTTTAGTGTTGTTGTCTATTGTTGACTTGGGAAAAGAATTGAATACTGAACCTTGTATCATATTATGGACAAGATCTAAGATTGGTTGAATCTGTGCAGAGGATACAAAGGAAGAGGAAGAACTGGCGACGACGATGCAATCTCCGGTGGTTTGAGAAGAGATATGGCTACCCAGATGAGTTCAAAAGAAGAGAATAACGTGAGATTGAAGACAACTTTGATTCTTCTTCTTGGGATATTTCAGAACCAGCCATGAATCTTTCAAAATAATTGAAAACATATATTGTTATTACATCTGTTTTCTACTTGCAAACTCTTCTCCAAACTTTCTTCTTGTTTTTCTCCTATTGAGTTTCACCAATAAGCACACAAAGTTTAGAAATATCTTATTAGATATCAAAGATTAAATTACTAATAAATTAATTGTAGTGATACTCTTTGAGTATGATGAATAATGATGCTCTTAGTTTCATTTGGATGTGAACATGGTTTGGTGTTGAAGAAAAAGAAACACGAGAGAAATGTTCCTTTGGTATGGTGGTCTTCGAGTTACACCATTAACTGAGCAATTTTCAACGTCGATCCAAGGTTCAAACCGATAAAACAAAAAAGAAGGAAGCTCGGTCCCGACCGAGTAAAAGCGGTAAACGACGAGGTTGAAAGGCTTCTATGCGTCGGATCAATCACCAAAGTCACATACTCCGATTGGCTCGCCAACCCCGTCGTGGTAAAAAAGAAAAACGGAAAATGGCGTGTCTGCGTGGATTTCACGGATCTGAATAAAGCATGCCCGAAAGACAGCTTCCCTCTGCCTCACATTGATCGCTTAGTAGAAGCAACAACAGGAAACAAACTCTTCACATTCCTGGATGCCTTCTCAGGTTATAATCAGATTCTGATGCATCTTGAAGATAGAGAGAAAACTGCCTTTATCACTGACCGCGGAATCTACTGCTATAAAGTCATGCCCTTCGGCTTGAAAAATGCTGGAGCAACATATCAAAGGCTCGTGAACAAGATGTTTCAGGACCAGCTGGGTAAAACGATGGAGATATATATAGACGACATGCTCGTGAAATCCCTTGAGGAAGAAGACCACATCTCTCACCTAGAAGCATGCTTCGAACGGCTCAACCTTCACAACATGAAGCTGAACCCCACGAAGTGCAGATCTGCGGTAACCTCGGGGGAGTTCTTAGGATACTTGGTCACTCATCGTGGCATCACAGCAAATCCGAAACATATCGACGCGCTCATCCAAATGCCATCTCCAAGAAATAAGCGTGAGGTGCAGAGGCTAACTGGTCGAGTCGATGCGCTCAACCGTTTCATCTCAAGATCAACTGACAAATGCCTGCCTTTCTACGACACGCTTCGAGGCAACAAACACTTTGAATGGTCACACAGATGCGAAGATGCTTTCAGGCAACTCAAAGAATATTTTGCAACACCACCTATTCTTGCTAAGCCAGTAACTGGAGAACCCCTCTTCCTCTACGTCGCTATTTATGAAACGGCAGTCAGCACAGTGTTAGTACCAGAAGAGCAAGGCGATCAAAAACCTATCTTCTATGTTTCCAAGACCCTCACAGACGCTGAAGCAAGATATCCTCAGCTGGAAAAGTTAGCTCTCTCCGTCGTCATGGCATCACAAAAGCTAAGGCCTTATTTCCAGTCTCATACCATCTTAATTCTCAGCACCTTTCCTTTACGTTCGGTCCTGCACAGCCCGAGTCAATCTGGCATGTTGGCCAAATGGGCTATAGAGCTCAGCGAGTATGACATCAAGTATAAGGGACGAACGTGTAACAAGTCACATGTGTTAGCAGACTTCCTTATCGAACTTCCGGAAGACCAATCTACAAAGGAGGTTCGACCAGGGATCTGGGAACTGCACGTCGACGACTCATCCTCCAAACACAGGTCCAGAGTAGGGATACGCCTAGCATCACCAACAGGCGAGATCCTCGAGCAATCTTTCCGTCTAGGCTTCAGAGTCTCCAACAACGAAGCAGAGTACGAAGCCATCATCGCTGGAATGAGACTCGCCCAAGGATTTAACATCGAGCACTTTCACGCCTTCTGCGATTCGCAACTGGTCTCCAGCCAGTTCAGCGGCGAGTACGCGACCAAAGACGATCAGATGGAAGCTTATCTAAAAGTAGTCAAAGACCTCGCCATGACATTCAAAGAGTTCACGCTGACACGAATTCCCCGAGGAGAAAACGCTGACGCAGACGCCTTAGCAAACCTTGCCTCCGCTTCAGCTCCGCCAAAAGATCAAACCTTGAAACGGGTTATCCCAGTAAAGTTCATCGAATTTCCGAGCATCAAACAAGACACGAAGTTTGGTATATCGACAAGATCACAGGCTGCCAGACAGGCCAAAGCCACTGCGGAAACAAGGGTCTAGGACGTTGAGATGGCAGAAGTTGAGGCAAACACAGAGCCTGCGCCTTTAACAACGCCAACATCTGACGCCGACGCCATCAGACCCGAATTCATCAGGGCCGATGCTACCGAAGCCAAGGACCCCGAGGACCTGAGGCAAACAAAAGACCTCTACACGCAAAACCTTCCGCCGGAACTTAGAGACAAAGACACGACCGTCCCCATGGACACGGGCGAAGAGCCTGAGTACGGTTGCGATAAACCTTGGATAAGTCAAATCTGCGCTTTCATCGTGAATGGAGAGCTCCCAAACGGCAAATGGGCAGCCCGCAAGGTACAAAAACAAGCAGTTTGGTATGTCTTGCTCGACGATAACATCTACAGATGGGGATTCTCTGGCCCTTTGCTCACCTGCATAGAGGGACAAGAGGCTAGACAAGTCATGGAAGAAGTACACAGTGGGTCCTGCGGCAATCACTCAGGAGGCAAAGCCTTGGGAACCAATATAAAGCGACATGGCCACTTCTGGCCTACCATCGTGAAAGACTGCATTAAGTTTGAGTGATCCACTAATTTAAGTCCAATTGTGATCTTTCTAGGAGGTGGCATTGTGACTTTAATCCAAGCACCCCCACACTTTTAGGTATTTGTACGAAAGTACAATACCTTTCCAAAGTCCATACGGTGTTTTACCAATGACTTTGTATGATATTCTATTGAGGATATAATTTGTGGTAAGCAACGCTTTCCCCCACATTTTCTGGACTAACTCAGATTCCTCCAACAACGCATTTTCATATAATTAAGATTACAAACTATTTCTTATAGTTTTTTTCCGAGATGATTTTATCTCAATATGTTTCTTTGATCGATGAATATTTTTCCTCTTATAGGATAGTAAAAGAAGCAACTTATCTTATGTCCATGATGACAAAAACGAGTTTTTTTCCATTGATTTTAGAAATCAAAGTCAAATCACATCATCCCACACCATCAATTTGCATACATTAGAAGTATCAAATTATAGTGGAGATTTATGATAATTTTAATGATAAAGTTAATCATAATTTTGATTTGAATTTGGTTCAAAAAATAAATTCATTGACCAAATTCAAAACCAAAATTTAATCTCAAACCAAGTCCAGTTTGGTTTGGCTCTATTCGATTTTGGATTACTTTTCTCTAATATACATAGTGTATTCACAAGATATTTAGTCTTGTTATAATTTTCCAAAATTCATATGGCGTTACTCATTAACCGCCGCTTCTCACTCTTGCATCTTTGATATGTATTAAACATATTTTTATCCATGTATATGTGAGTAATGGTATACCACCAGTTCATCAGGTTGTTCTCAATAATATTGACTTTAGAGATCACATCACATAGATTCTCTTTGGTCAAAATCACTTGAGACTTCCTTTAAAATTTCGCTAATGCGAATTTCATAAAATTTACGCCATAGACCTATAAGTCTTTCTTGGTATCAGTCCGACGGGTTCACAAGTAGTAGATCACTCTCAAACTTAATTTGAGGCGTCGACTCACTTGACCCGATTTCACTGACAACGTCTCGATTGTTGCATTTTTGTTTTGATCATCAATCACAATTTGGTTTCATTAGTCATACTAAAAATCCAATCGCATATTCTGATTATCAAAAAGACGATGATCACCAATCTCCATCAATCATCAATTCTTATGAACCTGTGCTTAAGAAAACATCTTAACACATATATCAGTTTCGTTAGTGTAATAAAACAATAACAAAAAAATTTAAATTTTTTTTTTTAATTTTTATTACACTATACGAAATTTAAAGATTTAAGATTGTAGGACTCGAATTTCTACAATTGGGCAACTGATATATAATAAAATAAATTTAAGAACAAATTCAGAATTACAATACCAAATTACAAAGATGAAAAGAAATTGTAGAGGCGAGACGAATCTCTTTCCTTAAATCTTTAAACGCCCCGTAGTGTGACGGTTTCATAGCGATAAGATAAATTTAAGAACAAATTCAGAATTACAATACCAAATTACAAAGATGAAAAGGAATTGTAGAGGCGAAACGAATCTCTTTCCTAAAATCTTTAAACGCCCCGTAGTGTGACGGTTTCATAGCGATAAAATTCTCAGGATACAATTACATTGTTTCTGTCTTCCATCACCGAAGAACAGAACCTATCGAACCAAAATTCTGCGTGTACTCTCAGACTCAAGAAAAAGAAGAGATCATGAGGAAATTATTTTTTTAGAACTTTGATATGTTTCAATCTTGTTAGTATCTCATGAGAAAGAACATGGCTTGATTATATAGCCAACACCTCAACCTTTTACTAGGGCTAGAGAAATAAAGGGAGTCAAAGAGAATTAAGTCCTCAACATAATAACATTTGACCAAATAAGCTTTTACCTTAGAGACAAAACCAAACTGATTTTTCCTTAGCTTAATTGTGACATTAACATTCATTTAACTAGAAGAGATTTATATTGACTTAGTCAATATTTTTAGTCAAAATGAATCTAGACAAAAAAGACTAAGTCTTTCGGGTCGTAGGTCCATTTGCACAACTCTGAAGCCCATCATCAAAGTCCGGCCCGAATATCTCTTCTTTAGAATACACCAAAGTGTACACAAGATTTTAAATCTTGTTATGAGTTCTCCACTTTATATACTTAATAAGCTTTCCAAGTCATTGACTTTGGACCAACATTTCTGATATATCATGGTTTTTACCGGTTTTCGACCATGATATAAGTCCTTTTATCGAGTCTTTTCATTGTATTTCGAGTCTTTTTAGTGTCTTAACAGGTTATTGCACGTGAGGAGCTTATATGGTGAATACGGTGCATTTTGGAACGTAAACAAGGTTGGAGCTGGATTTTGCAAGAAAAGAAGCTGATATGAAGCAGCCTGTCGATCGACAGCCACAAGAAGGACGATCGATCGACAGCTACACTACAGCCTGTCGATCGACAGACACAAGGACGATCGATCGACAGGTGCTCGCAGAGACCGACCTAAAGAAGGAAAATTGTTCCTTTTCGGGCCAGAAGTTACCAATAAACCGTCATAAAAGCCCACCACGAGTTCTACCTTTATAAATAGTTTATTTTAGGTTTTGAGATGATTACTTTAGATTTTACTTAACAAAGTTTAGAGAGAGATTTTTAGGGTTTTTAGGGAGACAAGTTTACTTTGTTCTTTGAGATTCTTCGAACCCTATTGTAATTCTTCTTTTACTCTTTCTTTATATGCATTATTATTCAGCTATGATTTGCTTTACTGCCATGTCTGAGTAGTTTGCTTGTTAGGTTTAGGGTAGTTCGAATGGAATGATGATGAATTGTTAGGATAAACTCACTTGTTAGGATTATCTGTTAGGTTCTTCACCTAAATTGCTTTAACTCTGGTTTAGGATTCGCGACCCTGAATTTGGATATCTTAGGTTGATAGATTGACACGAAAGTGTAATAGATTAGCTAGAACTAGATCTTAGGTGAGCAAAATTACTTATTCGCAAAGAAATTTGGTTTAGGGATTTTGTGAACAAATTGGACTTGAATTTAATGCTTGTTTAAATTGATTGAATTCGCAAAGAAATTTGGTTTTCTAGGGTTTAGACATAGTTAGTTTTCGCAACGACAGTTGGTTAATTATATTTTAGTGTTCCAAGTTCTAAAACGGTTCTTAATTAAATCCTGATTCTGTTTAACCTGCAATTTTGATTCATCCTGAGAATTACCCAAAAGCCTAGCACTTTGTTTAATTGAATTTTAAATCAACAATCTTTCCTGTTACCAATTGCTTTTGTTATTTATTTTACATTATTTTACTTAGCCGAATTTGAAGTCAATATTCCTATCGTTTGATTTGACTCCCAGTGATTCGACCCCTACTACAATTGATCTCTTAATTTGAGAGAGTAGCTCAGGGTAAATTTGAGCATATCAAATTTTGGCGCCGTTGCCGGGGAGTCAAAATCTTCCATAGGATTTTGATTCTAGAATTCTGACTAAGTTATTTTTGTTCGTTTTTACGCGTTCTCTTTTGTTTTTGTGTTTCAGTAAGCTGAGATGGCTAATCGAACTGTAGTAACTTTTCGGAATGCTGAAGGGGAGAATATTGATAGACATGGTAATCGGTACAACGATCTGGGGGATCCCATTGATGAAGCTGGTAACATCATTGAGGTTATGGATCCAGTCGCAGCAGAGCGTGCTGAGCTAGGTCGTCAAAGGGTTGAGTTAGAGCGCCGGCACGCTGAGATTGAGCATCTGGCTCAGGCGAATCGCGGACCTCAGGGGGCAGTAGTTAACCAACGCACTTTGGGAGACTACTACCGCCCTGAAGAACATTACGCCAACAGGGCAGCGATTCGACCTCCACGATTTGAGCGGAGGGATTTTGAGTTAAAGCCTGCGTACTTCTCTCTTGTGGCTCAACATCAGTTCCATGGGCACCCATCAGAGCACCCCATGGATCATCTTGAGATGTTCGAGGATCTTGCGTCTAGCATCAAGGCTAACGACGTCTCTGAAGATTACATTATGTGCAAGCTGTTTCCATTTTCTCTTGCTGGAGAGGCAGCCTCTTGGCTGAAGCAATTGGAACCAGGCTCACTGACTACTTGGAGAGATACAAAGAGTGCTTTCC
The DNA here is from genome assembly GCA_900128785.1 of Arabis alpina. Lineage (NCBI taxonomy): Eukaryota > Viridiplantae > Streptophyta > Magnoliopsida > Brassicales > Brassicaceae > Arabis > Arabis alpina. The sequence goes on from LT669791.1 coordinate 45,901,029, forward strand.
TGAGTCACTTCTACGATGAGTCGCGCTCAGAGGATCTACGGGCTAAGATCCAAACATTCGTTCAGAATCTGACAGAATCTTTCAAAGCTACGTGGGAAAGGTTCAAGGGATATCAGAGAGATTGTCCTCATCACGGGTTTACAGAGGTTCAGTTGCTGGGTATATTCTACAGAGGAATGGATTGGAGACATCAGATGACTCTAGATGCTTCGAGTAATGGGAATTTCAAAACCAGGTTCCCCGCTGATTGCTTTGAGCTCATTAAGAACGTGTCTACTAGCAATAGTACAAAGAAGATTGACGAGGAAAGGAGACGAGGAGCTGGTCAAACAAATGGAGCTGAGATTGTTGAGGAAAATGTTAATTACATCAACCAGAATGGCTACCAGAACCAGCGATATGGGAATCAATCGGAAAACAAGGGCTACAATAATTACAATCATAGGAACTACGGATCTTCATCGTATCAACCGATTCCTGCTAAATCTTCGGAAAGTGACTTGAAGAGTATGTTCGAACAGCTTCTTGAGGGGCAACAAACCCTAACAGCAAGTATCAATGGGAAGATTGACGGGCTGTACACTAATCTCAATGGAAAAATAGAAGCCATCAACATTCACTTAAAGAAGCTTGATACTCAGGTTGCTCAGACTGCCGAAAATGTAAGGAGACAAGAAGGTTGTCTTCTAGGGAAAACGGACATGCATCCAAAACACTTCTCCAATTCTATCACGTTGAAGAGTGAAGCACAAGTGATTCCAACTATTGGGAAGTGTGATCGAACAGCGGTTCATGAAGAAAATCAAAATTCTAAGTTCGCAGAGGCCCTGTCGATCGACAGACCCAGTGGTTGTCGATCGACAGCTACAGGAAATTTCTGTACGAACTCGATTTCAGCAGCCCTGTCGATCGACACACCTGATGAGTGTCGATCGACAGCCCCGAAAAATGCAGAGATTTTTGAATGTCAGTCTGAAACCGCCATTGAACGTGTCTACAAGCCCAAGATTCCGTATCCAAGGAGTCTATACCCTTCATGCATCAACCAAGGCAGTGAAAGAGCACATCAGAAGAAAGGGGAACAAGCTCCAACACCATTGAGGAAGCTGCCAAAGTTGTTGAATCCGGGGATGTTTGTGATTCCGTGTTCGATCAATGGTGTAGAATTGAAGGATTCTCTATGCGACACAGGAGCTAATGTGAATGTTAGTTGTTGCAAAGAAGTTAGGAATCTTGGAGTTACAACCTTCAAGGACTTATATCGAGCTCATAGATAGATCATTTACAATTTCTAAAGGCTTCATTCCTGACATGTCAATTCAAATAGGAGATTGTCTTGTTCCTACGGACTCCTACATCATTGAGAGAAAGGATGATATCTGTAAACTATTGGTTCTTGGTGCACAGTTCCTTGCAACAGTGGGAGCAATGGTGGACTTTCCTAACAAGCGGATCTCCTTCTCGAACATCAACAAGGATGTTTTCTATCCTTCAGTTGTTATAACATCAGCTTCATGTATGAGTGTTAATGTTGGAGATACGCTGGGTTTTGAAGATGAGACGAAGAAAGTTCAAAATGTTCTCAAGTTGGCTCATCCCACTCCACGTCATGACATCAACATTCCAGCAAATCTCAAGTGCAAAGAGTCCCCCAAGGTGAAGCGCAGAAAGACCTCTAAAGCATTCTCCAAGTTCAGAATTGTCATTCCTTTGGAGTTGAGGGACAAGGGAGAGATAGTCGTCCAAGAGATGCTGGACAATACTATGAAACTCTTTCCTGGTATTGTTCCTTGCAAGTCTGGGGGAGTGCACTTCAGAGATCCACCTCCAGCCTGAACATCATCCGTAGTCAAGCTAAAGACTAAAAACAAGCGCTTGGTGGGAGGCAACCCACCTGTAAGTTTTTCTTTTCTTTTGAGTCATTTTTCTTTCTTTGAGTCAGTTTGTTCTTTGTTTCCTTTTAATTTTTAGGATTTGTGAACATTGTTGTTTGCGACTCTTTGTTGTGGTATTTGATGGTATTTTGTTTCAGTGATCTTCAGTTTTTCTTTAGATTTCTCCAACAACATCAGTCGTCAAAGCCTAGAATTCAGACTTTCCGAGAGCTTGTCGATCGACAGACCTAGTGGTTGTCGATCGACAGCCCCATGAAGCCCTGTCGATCGACGCACCTGTTGGTTGTCGATCGACAGGCCAGCAGAACAGGTCTGAATTTCATTCTTTTCACAAATTTTCTGACTTTTTCTTTTTCATTTCACCAATCTCAGATTTAATAACACTGGGGACAGTGTTGTTTAAGTCTGGGGGAGGTAGTTACTAACATTGTTTTCTATTTTGGAGTCAAAAATTTGTTTTTATTGAGTCAAAATGTAGGGAATAACACTTAGGAATAAAGCTTAGTTTTTGAAACTTTTAGCTGTTGCGATGAAGCCTTTGGATGGAACGAATTCGAAACCAGATGATAGTACAGGTTCCCCTCTTATCGCAATTTACAGAACGAAGTAGATCAAACTCCAGACTAGCACACTTGATCTCCATTTCGCTATATTCTCTTTGATGATATCACGACAGTAAAACATTCAGGACTCCTTATTCTCTTTACCACTCTTTGTTGATCCTGAATGACCAGCTCATTTTTAGTTGGTACCCAACCCCTGACCTTAACCTTTTGTTCAAACCTCATGCGATCTTTTCTCTTTTGTTTTATGTGCAGGCACGTGTATAAACTCCGGAGAGAAAGAGGTCCGACGCAGTTTTTCATTCACAAAAATTGCACAGGAAAAGGATTTGGTAGGAGTATTTGAAAGAAAGCAGCAATGCTAAGCATTCCTTGGGATTTAATACACAACAATGGTAATTTTCGAGACTAATATCTTTGTAAAATCATTTCCCCCTTTAGAGTCTTGAAAAAAAAAAAAAAAATCTTTTATTTCGAAAAATAATTAAGGGAAAGGGAAATGATTATTTAAATAAGTCTCTAGCTTCAAAATAAAATCCCAAGGAATGAAGAAGTTGGATGTGGAAAGTGGAACATGATTATATGAAGGTGTTTGGTTCCTGATAACATTTTGGAGGAGGGAGTGCAATGTGAATGAGAAGCTGTGGACATCAACTGGACCCGACTCTCTCTTGTGATTATGCATAATGTCTGCATCCACCAAATAAAATCCGGTAACCCTAAACACTCTTTAGCTCCACTTAAACACAAAAGCCTTTAACATCATACCTAGCCCTTTTACTTGGTTGATATCATTGGAGAGAATTCCATCATCACTTCGATCAAGTGTGCGACAGTTAGGGGAATGTGAAACTGATGGGTTTGCAGGTTAAGATTTGAGGCCCAACCTATGATGGTTGAGATTCGTGACCGCCAAAGGTACTTTGTTTACATGCAGCGAAAAAGTCAAGAAAGCGAAAGCAATGTTCCAAAAGATAAGTAAGTTCTCGCGATTTTCAAACCTCGACTTCATTTTTGGTCTCTAGTTTGCTTGAGGGCAAGCAAAAGCTAAGTCTGGGGGAGTTGATATATCATGGTTTTTACCGGTTTTTGACCATGATATAAGTCCTTTTATCGAGTCTTTTCATTGTATTTCGAGTCTTTTTAGTGTCTTAACAGGTTATTGCACGTGAGGAGCTTATATGGTGAATACGGTGCATTTTGGAACGTAAACAAGGTTGGAGCTGGATTTTGCAAGAAAAGAAGCTGATATGAAGCAGCCTGTCGATCGACAGCCACAAGAAGGACGATCAATCGACAGCTACACTACAGCCTGTCGATCGACAGATACAAGGACGATTGATCGACAGGTGCTCGCAGAGACCGACCTAAAGAAGGAAAATTGTTCCTTTTCGGGCCAGAAGTTACCAATAAACCGTCATAAAAGCCCACCACGAGTTCTACCTTTATAAATAGTTTATTTTAGGTTTTGAGATGATTACTTTAGATTTTACTTAACAAAGTTTAGAGAGAGATTTTTAGGGTTTTTAGGGAGACAAGTTTACTTTGTTCTTTGAGATTCTTCGAACCCTATTGTAATTCTTCTTTTACTCTTTCTTTATATGCATTATTATTCAGCTATGATTTGCTTTACTGCCATGTCTGAGTAGTTTGCTTGTTAGGTTTAGGGTAGTTCGAATGGAATGATGATGAATTGTTAGGATAAACTCACTTGTTAGGATTATCTGTTAGGTTCTTCACCTAAATTGCTTTAACTCTGGTTTAGGATTCGCGACCCTGAATTTGGATATCTTAGGTTGATAGATTGACACGAAAGTGTAATAGATTAGCTAGAACTAGATCTTAGGTGAGCAAAATTACTTATTCGCAAAGAAATTTGGTTTAGGGATTTTGTGAACAAATTGGACTTGAATTTAATGCTTGTTTAAATTGATTGAATTCGCAAAGAAATTTGGTTTTCTAGGGTTTAGACATAGTTAGTTTTCGCAACGACAGTTGGTTAATTATATTTTAGTGTTCCAAGTTCTAAAACGGTTCTTAATTAAATCCTGATTCTGTTTAACCTGCAATTTTGATTCATCCTGAGAATTACCCAAAAGCCTAGCACTTTGTTTAATTGAATTTTAAATCAACAATCTTTCCTGTTACCAATTGCTTTTGTTATTTATTTTACATTATTTTACTTAGCCGAATTTGAAGTCAATATTCCTATCGTTTGATTTGACTCCCAGTGATTCGACCCCTACTACAATTGATCTCTTAATTTGAGAGAGTAGCTCAGGGTAAATTTGAGCATATCAATTTCTCATTCAAATGAACGCCATTTTCGACCAATGAATACACTATCTCATAGTGCTCATTACAATGAATCCAACGATTCCATGTTCCGGTCATTCCGACAACTAAATTGTTCGAAAAAGCCACCGGAATATTGGCCAACGCCATTGTCAAAAAACAAGTTCCAACAAAATCAAGCGGGAACAGTTATCTGGGTGGTTTTCCGCGACGATTACTCATTTTTAATGAGTACAACTCTACCAATATATATCCCCGAAGTCGGCAAGAGGAACCAAGCATCAACACAATCAATCAACCTTATTAGTTCTTTTAAAAGTTAAATCAACGCCACAAAACCAAACCTAAAGCAGACAAAGACTCCATACATAGAGTCGAAAAAATACCTAACTTTCTTAATCACCCTAAACCATTGGCAATCAGAATCATGGTCACAAACGAATACTAAAACTAAAGGGAACCAATCTAGAAGGGACAACGGCTAGCCACAACCATCCAAAGGTACAATCCGCTAGCATAGTGGTCGATACTTCATGAGTCCAAATTATTCAACATGTTAGTGAATTTGTTTTTAATGCAAATCTAATTCAGAAAAGCGAATTAACACATTTTCTAGCCTAACTATCACTATACCACAGTGAACTGGGCAGAATGAATGTGAAAGTTCTTCACAAAAGTGTTCGATAATGTACATATGTGACCGGCATCATTGACATTTTTTAACAAAATATGATAAGAGTGATACAAAGATATTCGTAAATAAACTGTTTTTTTTTTTAAAACGAAATATTAGATAGAAACTGTTGTTTACCCTTAAAATTAGTTCTCACCCCTAGGGTGAACCAACCCCATTCACCCCATCCTCATTAGCCAATCATAATTAAATATCTAATTAAAATAAAATAATTTAAAATAATTAATATTAACCAATTAAAACAATTAAACTAAATCACTAAATCAAAAAAATCTAAATCCCGAATACGAAACCTAAATCAAAATAATAAACCCTAAACCTCAAATACTAAATCCTAAATTCTAATATTATTTAGGGTTTAGAGTTTATAATTTAATATTTATGGGTTAGGGTTTATGGTTTAGGATTTAGAGTTTAGTATTTGCGGTTTATGGTTTAATATTTGTGGATTAGGGTTTAGCATTTGTACTATTTTGGGTAACTATTTTAGAAGCCATCAATTATCATATGCATATATAAAGCTTAAAAGTGGAGAAATGAAAACCGGGAATCTAGTAAATGTTTGGAATATTGTAATGCTCAGTGGGATCGTGACTTTGCCAACAATTTCGACACTAAATATTATAAACATCGATCTACGATAAACAATTTACAAATTGAAACAAAAATGAAGAAGAAGCAAGCATGGTTTTATGACCGTTTCTATTTTATAAATTTATCTGTATTATCAAAATGTATCATACAGGTCACGACATAATCATATTGTTGATCATATATTTGGTTAGTGTTGATGCAATTCTTTATCTCTTAAGTAACCAATTGTCTTAAAACCCTAAATCGTCTTAAGCAGTTTTCAATTGTGTCTCTTCTTGTTTTCCTTATTTTCTTAATCAAAGTTTGAGAATTTCTTTTTTTGTGGATTGCAAAAAAAATTCTAATGCATTCGAAAGATTTATATCCTTCAAGTTTGTCATATTTTATGCGGAATTTAACTGAAAAAAAATATTATATGAAATCCCACATAAATATTATAAAGTTCAAGTAAAAAAATATTATACGAAACCCCTCATAAAATAGAAATATCAACAAAACTGTGAGAATATGTTGGGATTTCAAGTTCAAGTAGTTGGCTCTGAGTGTTATTCTTTGAAAACTTTTTACTAAATAAAACACTAAGCCGGTGTTTGTCTAAATTCTTCAATATTCAAAACATGTCAACCGTCTAGATACATAGATAAAAGAAAAATACATGTTTCATTAGATTTAAGTTAACTCAACTAGACGCGTATAAAAATTTCATTCGCGTACGTTTATACAAACGTTTCATTTTCTCATATAAACCTCATTTGTAATTGTTTATTTCATCTGCTCGTTTCAAACAACAGATTAACGGTTCAACCATACTATTATTACAAACTGGGTAACCAATCTAACCTATGTGTTTATATGTTTGTTTTGTATAAATGATCAATTTTAAATCAAATTTGTCTTGAGCAATTTTGTTTTGTTTAATGTGTACCTAATGAGTAGGTGAATAAGGACATAATCAATTGTTGCTAAAAATGGGAGATGACTTTGTGAATTAGGTTTCTATAAATTTCAAATTTAATACTAATCAGGATTCAAATGACTTGTACCAAACACTAGTTTCAGTATGTTTCAACGGTTCAAGAATAAAATATTCTTGTTTAGCAAAAATAAAAATATTCAATTCAAAAGTGGTACAAAGTTGGAATAATATTTGAGTAACACATGTAAATAAAAAAATACAGAGAATCCTTCGAATTGAAGCGATAGAAGCAATTGAGAACAGTCCAGAGATGGTCAGTCCCGTCAACAGTGAAAAATATTAGTAAAATTCTTCATCAAAATTCAAAACCAACAAAAAAAAATTAACCAATCTGTTCTCTCTCCCATTTCTCAATCTCCAAAAAATCTTCGCTTTTAGGTTTTTCTCCGTGAACTATATTTGATTAGAGTCTTGAGCTCCGTTCCTCAACAATGGCGGTTTCTGTCTTTGTTCTAAAAGAAGTTAACTTTCTTCTCCTACCTTTCTGGTTACTTTCAAGCGGTGTTGCAAATTAAGGTGAAAGTTTCGATTTTTCGTGTTGGGTTTGTTCAATTTTAGGAAGAAGAATAATTTAGGTTTAGAATCTTAGGTGTCTAGGGAGTAAATTGGAAGCTAAGTTAGGTTTTTTTAAGTCTCTGGATTTGTAAGTTTGGGTTTCTGGAGCAATGAGTCCAAGTTTTAGCGCAAAAGAGTCTCTGTTATTCGACTCAGCAGAGAGACAAAGGCAACAAGTTAGGGCTTCTGTGATGGCTGAATTAGATGAAGAACTCTCTATGTTTCTTGAAATGACAAGGCGTGAGAAAGAACAGCCTGGTGAGTTTGAGACTCTTTTATTAGGTATATATATATGTCTAGCTTCTGCTCTGATTTTGGTAAAGGAGCTTAATGGTTTTTGGGTTTGGTGTGTTAGGTTCAAAGCCTGGAACTTCAGCAGTGTTTCACATCTCAAGCGGTGGTGCTCCAGCTCGGAAAGCACCTGCTCCTGATCATTTTCTCAATTCTCAAGGCTATAACGAATGGGGGAAAAATGCAAAAAAAACCCCAAGAAATCTTGTGCTGATAATTAAACCCCAACGTTTTAATTTAAGGCAAGTTAAACCCTAACCTTTTAATTTAACGCAAATTAAACCCTAAAAACAAATATTGTTCAATCATTAACGAATTTAGAGGTTTAATGGTTTAATTCAGGGGTTTACGTTCATTAAACAACCATTACCAACAAATCTATTCATATTCAAATTAATATACTTTAAAATCCACTCATAATAAAAAGTTAAGAAACCACAAACCTAAATACTTAGCATTTTTTTTTGCTAGCCATTGCCATTACGACGATGAAAAAACAAACGATTATGATGGAGACAAAGTAATGGACGCTGAAGAGAATCGCCGTTGTTGTTTGATACATGCTGGTAAGTTTTTCATTGACGCTAGAAATTATAGCGACACCTTTTGAGTGATGTAGTCACCTTAACGACGCATTTCTTTTCCGGCGACACCTCCACTATTGTTGTTTTGTCTTATTACTTGTTTTGGTTAATGTCATTTAACTCTGACGCAACCGCAATCGCAGAAGTGAGCCAAAACATGCTAATTCTAAATAAAAAAATTGAACACAAAATTGTATAATTACACAAATCTTTGATAAATCTTTAAACGTATCTTGCTTTTGAAATGAATTTGAAGTTGCTAGTGCACTTCTTCGTCTCATCACCATATATCTTCTAAATATGCTAATGATTTAACATAATTTGTTGTTAGGGTTTAATTTGCATTAAATAAAAAGGTTAGGGTTTAATTTGCCTTAAATTAAAACGTTGGGGTTTAATTATCAGCACAAGATTCTTTAGAGTTTTTTTGTCGAATGAAAGATTCGGGTTTTTTTTGCATTTTTCCCTAACGAATGGTAAATCTTTTAACCACAATTAGTTCAAGCTAAGATATTTACATGTTGCGGCGGTGTGCAAGTAATGTTTGTGATAGTATACTTAGGGATTTACTGTATCCTAACTGTGGGGTTCTTGAGTAATATATCGGTGTTGTTAGATATCTATATAAGGCATGTGTTGAATCCAGTAGACTTGAATTTTGCATTGGAATATCAAGGTTTGTGAGTCTTTGCATATCTGAAAAACTTCGCTGTGTAAGGTGTTCAGTTCTTTGCAAATGATGCTAAGAAAAGGTTGTGAAAGAGTTGTACCGTTTCTCTTCTCTCTTTCAAACGTTCACATTTGCTTCCTTGAATAATATCTTTTCTCTCTTTAACTTAGGAATCACATAGGACCACGATGAGTCAGACTGGTGGTTCAAAGAGTCGCCCCGGCCCGGCTACATTGACTTCTAGGGTAGGTAAGAATGTTATTGCTTAGTGTTGTGATGATAGATAAGCAGCTAAAAGTAGTGCAACTAGTGTCAGATTCTTGTATGTTACACACCCGAATCAAATGTATAGGTTTTATTGTCTTATCTCTTAACTTTTTCTATTCTTGGAATCATTACTTCATTCGATAACCTTTGAATTGTCTTTGTTGTAGCTGGCGAACTCCTCAACCGAGCCTGCTGCAAGGAACCATCTAACATCTAGACAACCAACTTCTTCTCTTGGATTGAGCTCTTCTAGTGGAGCAAGTCGAAGACCTTTGTCATCTGGAGGACCTGGATCAAGACCCGCCATACCCTCTGGAAGATCATCAACACCCACTTTGCAAGCTACCATCTCCTCAACTACTCGTTCTTCTATGACTAATTCTAGGTCCACGGTATCTGCAACAGCTAAGCGTACGCCTATGAGTGGGTCAACAAGTTCATCTAGGCTCAAACCTACTGCATCTAAACCGGCTACTTCAACTGCTAGATGAAAACAGGATATACAGTGTACAGTGTGAGATCTGTACATACACGAGGCAGACCAATGAATATTACAGATTCTCCACTAGCAACAAGTAGCAATGATTGTATTTATGCTTTGCTTTTTAGCTTCAGCAGAAGAGGTTGTATATAGCTTCTTCTCCATTAAAATCCTTGAGAGGCTACTTTTGTTGATTACTTGCAGTTTGCTCCTGTGTTATTCCATAAAACAACGAATCGAAAATGTATTCTATTTTCGTATACATTTTTTTGTAAACATAAATGTGAATGCAAAACACTAACGAAAAGAAAATGTGGGTGAAAGTATTAAAAATGATGTTACATTCACCAAACTAAATATTGTTTAAGTAAAACTGGAACATAATGTTTAACATGTAAAACAATTTCGTGATTAATCTGGCCCTTGCGCAAGGATGACATACACAAATCGAAAAGTGGTTCAAATTTTATTATAAACAACCGTGGTTGAACAGTTAAAATCTTAATCTTAACCGTAAACATAATTAAGTGGGAGGCTAAGTTTTCTTTCTCGTGTACTACATTAAAAAGGTAGATGGTCTCACAAAAATTAAAAGTTTGACTATGTAAACTGAATAATGAAATAGTAAAACAGTCGAGTGATCTAATACCGGAAATAATTTAGATTAAATACAACTTTAGGGTGTTTAAAAAAAAGTGTTTAAGAAAAAAAAATATACAACTTTAGTAGAATAATTATAAACACAAAAAAATTGGGTTTATATATATTTACATACCGAAATTATTTTTTGAAAACTTACAAACATGATAAATGTTTTGAATGGTAAAAAAATAGCGGAGAATTATATTTTCAAAATGTAAAAGCCTGATAAAATGTTATACCATTCATCACAAATATTGATACTTCACCATTAAACAGATTCATGAGTATGTAATGTATATTTTTTTGTTTTTGGGTCGTCAAGAAGAGAATGTATACAAGTTAATAGAACTTAGCATAAAAGAGGATATTGGAAAAGAAACTCAAAAGGGATTAATACATAGGAACTCGACCTAACCTCTCTGTTGCTATGTACGTCATTATGTCTTGTAATGATGCTGTTATACTGTTTACTGTACATTGGTAATAAATTATTTCTTAAAAAAAGATTAAAAAGAAGTAGCGATCAGCTTTCTGAAAGCATGGATCCGTGTTTCTCGATATATATCATCCTTTTTAACTTTAACAAGTGAACTTTTTTTTAACAAGTGAACCTTTCTATGGTGCTAGGAAACTATCATCATTTCAGCTCAATCAATCTCCAATAAGATATGTTTTTCCTCTTTTTTTCATTACTATTTTTACTGAGTTTAACATAGCTAGCAATATTTAGTAGGGTTAATGTAGATTAAAAAAAATAGAAAAGAATTTGACATGAATAACCAAAAAAATAATAGTATTAGTAATCTAACCAAAAATACCATATGTGGCAAAATCATAACCACTAATTCTAGGGTTTTTTTTAACTATCAAGAGGTTAGGGCGAAATCATGTAATCCCTCAAGTCCGAAACCACAATATGTAATATTAGGTTCGTCCCAAGCGCTACTTGAACCAGCGACCTCTAGATTTTGCTTAATATCTTTAACAGTTGAACTATTGACTCCTTGTTCAAAAAATATGGTGAATTTAATTTCAAATATCGACTACAAATCTTTAATAATTAGTTCAAAAAATATGTTATAGAGTTATCTCGCAATTCTCATATATTACAAACGTAAATTATAAAAATATGATTACAAATACAAATAGAAGAAAGAGATTGTTTCCCTATAAGAAATCAGTTCGATCAACGAATAGGATAAAAAAAAGTGTATTAGTTTGTATAGAGATCGTTGTGTGGTGTAATGTTATTCATTTATTTAAATTTTGTTCAAAGCATAGAAACATTTTGATCGTTTGGAAAAACTATATGAAATAATATCAAGGAAAAAAAAACCCTACACAAACATCATAAATACGGGGTATTATAAAATTTAAAATTTAAAGGTTATCAATTCAAATGACAAAAAGAAATTCTTTAACTTCATAACTCATAAGACACTGTTGTTTTCTTTGATTTAATTTAATATATAGATATTTACTTGGTAACTTTATCCTACGAGATTATAATTTTATTAAACTGGTAAGAAAATAAATTTGATAAAGAAATCTTTTTCTTTATTCGATGCTTATAAAACTCTTTCAAAACTAAACACAAACTCTAATACTTTCTCATGATTCATCACAACTCAATGCTCATGTATATATATATATACAGTTTAGAACTACTTTTTTTTAAATGTATATTTTTTTATAAGAATTAGGCAACTTCCTAATCTTTAACTTTTCCTAATCCTACTTGATTGAGGATATCTTGAGCTAGAAGCTTCTGGGAGTTTATCCAACATTTATATTAGACATTGGCATTAATTTACAGTCCAATCATATATTTTTGAATCTGAAAAAACCTCAAATCACAAGTAAGTTGAATCTATAAAACCATTTATAATATCCATCGTTTTGGACACCAAAACAATGAGAAATTATGAAAATCTCATAGAAAAACAAAGAAGAAGCAAAATAAGAGGAAAAATTCAAAAGAAAACAAAGAATCTAATCTTTAGTTTTCTCACTTTCACTCAACTCTTATTTGCTTCTAATCTTATTCATATCCAATTTCCATAATTATCCACGTTAAAGTTGAGCCCGTTCTTGATCATCCGTCACTGCAATTCTTGAAGCGGACAATAAACAAAATCCAACCTCACTAACACTATACTGTTTCTGTTGTTGAGTTTGCTAGCAATGCAAGATAGCTCCTTGAATAGAATTCTCAATCTCTGTACTCGAACTAGTACTTTTATTCAAAAACTGCAACGGACGAAACCCTAAACTACCACTCGATGAAGAAACTATCATCATTTCAGCTCAATCAATCTCCAATAAGATATGTTTTTTCTCTTTTTTTCATTACTATTTCTACTGAGTTTAACATAGCTAGCAATATTTAGTTGGGTTAATGTAGATTAAAAAAAAATAGAAAAGAATTTGACATGAATAACCAAAAAAATAATAGTATTAGTAATCTAACCAAAAATACCATATGTGGCAAAATCATAACCACTAATTCTAGATCTTTTTTAACTATCAAGAGGTTAAGGCGAAATCATATAATTCCTCAAGTTCGAAACCACAATATGTAATATTAGTTTCGTCCCAAGCGTTACTTGAACCAGCGACATCTAGATTTTGCCTAATATCTTTAACAGTTGAACTATTGACTCTTTGTTAAAAAAATATGGTGAATTTAATTTCAAATATCTACTACAAATCTTTAATAATTAATTCAAAAAATATGTTATAGAGTTATCTCCAGAGGCGAACCTATGACTAACAATATGGGGTCAAGTGACACCATAAGATTTTTAAAATTCGGAAATACATGTCACTCAGCCAAAGAAAGATGATAGAGAGTTGGCCGAAATGAGAACTAAATACTTTTCGAGAGATTTCCTCCAAATCACTGGTAAATCCTTTGTATTTGAAAAATCTCGATCTAATTTTTGAAATTAAAGATGAACTTATAAGGTATGCGACGATCCAGAAAGCACTTAATCATGATCAACTTTTAAGCTTACGTGGGTGTTGAGCATTTAGCTGCTAAGACTAAGAATGAAATTTATCGCAATCGTTAGTTGCAATAACTTATCACTTGTTATGTATCTAAAATTAGCCATTTGGCTTGCAATGAACCCACATAAATTCCACATAAGAGGTTCGGTGACTCCTTTGAACCCACACGTATGTTCGTCTGACAAAAAGAATTACTTGTATATATGTTATTTGTACACGTAGAAATCTTTTCCTATATTTCTTTTCTTTGTTTTTATACGTAAAATTTATGTTTTATCACTTGTTATGTATCTAAAATTAGCCAATTAGCTTGCAATGAACCCACATAAATTCCACATAAGAGGTTCGGTGACCCCTTTGAGCCCACATGTATGTTCGTCTGACGAAAAGAACTACTTGTATATATGTTATTTGTACATGTAAAAAATGTTTTTTATATTTCTCTTCTTTGTTTTTATACGAAAGAAATTATTTGTTTTCAGTGGACTAGTAACTTATTTATACATATAAAAGTTGAATATCCTTTTTCATAGTACTCTTAGCAAAATAAAATTAATCAAATTAGAAAAACAAATATTGGGAAGAAAAATGAAAGATCAAAATCATTTCCTAAGATTAATATATATATATCTTATTGTTAAAAGCATTGACTTTATCTATCATTTTATTTGTATATTATCCAGTTTATATGTATATTTTTATAGTTGGTTCTAAAAAAAATTAGCTAAATCACATATATATATATATATATGTAAATCGTGTTTAAATGTTAGTGTAAGAATGCAAAATATCGCCATGCATTCTTATAAACTCCATTAAAACTCGATCTCTAGTATGATAATTGAATGTTTTAGGGGTCGTTTGGCAATGGATGAATATACATTTTTATTACAGAGATTTTGACTATAAAATATTATGGAGACAGTAAAAATACTTACAGCTTTCAAAGTTTTAAAGCCAAGCAACCCCTTGAACACAATTATAAATGTGTTTATACATACATAAATAATGATGGTAAAACTTGATACATATCTACTATTATATTCATACTATAAAAAATTATATAACATTTTTGACCCCAATAAAATATATTTCTGGATTCGCCACTGTTTGGGTCAATATAAAAACCCAAATGTAGTTGAACCGGTTATCAAACCGGGTCGGACCGGTAAAAAACCGGGAACCGGCGAACCGGTTGACCCGAATCAAACCGGGTTTCAACTGTTTTTTAATGAAAAAAACATATTTTTATTTCATTTCTTTAATTAATATGTTTATCAAAATTAAAATTAGAAAAATAAGGTATATAGATAATGAAATAGTAATAAAGGTTTAACATTCTCTCTAATATAATCACATTTAGTGAAATGAAAAAAATATTTTCCAAATAATTATAATTTTTTAAAAATTTTAAACAAAAAAAATTAGTTATATATTTAAGTGTCATCATTTTTTTATTTAATTTTGTTATAGCTATTGAAGTTTTTTTTTGTTTTTCTAAATATTTCTACTAAACTTAATATTTTGTTTGATATTTGGATAGTTATGCACATATATATAAAGAACAAATTTTATATGCTAAATATTTTTAAAATATTATTGAACCCGGTTGAACCAGTTAGATCCGGTCGGACCATATTAACCAACGACCCAAAAAAACTCCAGTTCGGTCGCCGGTCCGGTTTTAAAAACATTGGATTTAACTCAACTAGACCCGTATAAAAATTTCATTCGCGTACGTTTATACAAACATTTCATTTTTCATATAAACCTCATTTGTAATTGTTTACTTCATCTGCTCGTTTCAAACAACAGATTAACGGTTCAACCATACTATTATTACAAACTGGGTAACTAATCTAACCTATGTGTTTATATGTTTGTTTTGTATAAATGATCAATTTTAAATCAAATTTGTCTTGAGCAATTTTGTTTTGTTTAATGTGTACCTAATGAGTAGGTGATTAAGGACATATTAAGGACATAATCAATTGTTGCTAAAATTGGGAGATGACTTTGTGAATTAGGTTTCTAGAAATTTCAAATTTAATACTAATCAGGATTCAAATGACTTGTACCAAACACTAGTTTCAGTATGTGGTACAATCTTAAGAGTACATGTTTCAACGGTTCAAGAATAAAATATTCTTGTTTAGCAAAAATAAAAATAAAAATATTCCATTCAAAAGTGGTACAAAGTTGGAATAATATTTGAGTAACACATGTAAATTAAAAAAGGGAAAAATTCAAAATCAAGACACATTGAAATGTGTTTTGTCCCATAATATCTTTAAAGGAGCATTTTTGTTCCACTAAGATTTCAATATTTTTCAATACAAAATTACCCCTTAATTTTGTTTAAGTGTATTGTTTTTGTATTTTAAAATTAAGATAAGGAAATTTTTAATTACAAATCACGTTTTAACGGTTAAAGAAAGTTATTATTTTATGGAATTAATAAAAAAAAAGATTTTATACAGATTTAATTAAATATAGTATATATAATTTTATGATTTCCTCGTAGTCTCCGTTTTCTTCTTCTTCTGCTTCTAGAAACCTCAAGACGAGTAGAACGAAGCTTATATCTTCCAAATCCGGTGAATTTTCTGACTACTCTCCGCCGTCGGAGAGCTTTCCCGTTTATTCATCCTCACTGTCTCTATGTTTTCAATTTCGGTAAATTATTTTCATCTCTCATTGCATGTCTCTTTTAATTTGTAAATATGATTTGGTTGTTCGTTGTTTCTGGGTTTTGGATTTTACATATTCGATAATTAGTTTTAAGACATTGTTGTTAACATATTCTGGTTAAGATTTGACGATTTCTAGTTCTTTGATTCGAACCTCTTTGTTAACATTGTTGGTCTGATTTTGTTGTAAAACTGATTTGTTTGCTGACATCGATGACAATGTGTACATCTATGTGCACGATTTTAAGATAAGTGATTTTGACTATAAAATATTATGGAGACAGTAAAAATACTTACAGCTTTAAAAGTTTTAAAGCCAAGCACCCCTTTGAACACAATTATAAATGTGTTTATACATACATAAATAGTGATGGTAAAACTTGGTACATATCTACTATTATATTCATATACTATAAAAAGTTATATAACATTTTTTACCCCAGTAAAATATATTTCTGGATTCGCCACTGGTTATCTCGCAATTCTCGTATATTACAAACGTAAATTATAAAATTATGATTACAAATATACGAAAGAGATTGTTGCCGTATAAGAAATCAGTTCGATCAACGAATAGGATAAAAAAAGTGTATTAGTTTGTATAGAGATCGTTGTGTGGTGTAATGTTATTCATTTATTTAAATTTTATTCAAAGCATAGAAACATTTGATCGTTTGGAAAAACTATATGAAATAATATCAAGGAAAAAAAAAAGGATACTTACTAAAATAACCCATAATTTCAATTCAACTTCAAAACTAACCTTCCTTTTCTCTCTCCTCAATTTTTTTCCAAATAATCCAAAACACCTCCTTTATTTACGACAATGCCATTAACTTTTGAATTATTATTTTTTCTAAATAAAATCAGATATTTGTATCTTTCAAAACAATCCAAAAATATCAATTTATTTACGAAATTGCCATCATCATCAAAATTTTCAACCTCCATTAACAATCAAAATCAAGCTCTAAATGCTTGGAGATCTCATTTTTGGTAGATAAATACTTCAATCTTTAACATATAACTTCTTCCTCTATCAATTCTTCTTCAATTTCATCCAAAAAACAATCAAAATGAAGTTTTCTAAAATTATTTCTTTCATAATCTTTTGAATTTCAATTGTTTTTAGTTAAAGACGTTTGGGCTTCTTTGCTAACAGTCATATTAGAAGTTTTGAGTGTTTGAAGGAGCTGGAAACAGAGATCTACGGCATAAACAAAGCTAAAAACTGTGATTTTCGATCTGGTTCGCGAGAGTAGACTGACACTGGAGTCTACCAGTCAACGCAGGTTAGTTTTGCAATTGACCAGATTTAAAATTATTTAGCGTAGACTTCTCTTGAAGTCTACTTGTTTCCTTTGACAACAACAAAATATGCATAGACTTTATATGTAGTCTACGTGAAAATGAGTTAGTTTTGAAATTGACCAGAACTTTGACTTCGTTGACTACATTTCGAGTTCAAAATTCAAAAAAGTTGAGGTCTTTTTTTGCAATTAACTCATTGTTGACTTTTCTAGTAGACGCAGTCTTAAGTCTACTCAATACGGACAGGTCAGTTTTGCATTTGACCAAAAATTCAAATATTGACCAGAATATGCAATTTCTGGTAGACTTGTCGAGAAGTCTACGATATCTGTAGACTTCACGAATAAGTCTACTATTTAATTAATTCGAATTTTGGTCAACTACAAAAAATAACCTCTTTTTAAGAGTAGACCTTACCAGAAGTCTACTGTAGAGTAAATCTCTACTAAAGTCTACTGTAAATAGTCAACAACTAATCAATTGCAAAACTAACCTACTCAAAATACGCGGAAAACCGTCAAAAAGAGAGTAGACGCTATCTTAAGTCTACTCGGTAGTAGACGTAAGATAGCGTCTACTCTAAATAACGGGTTTCCGCGTATTTTGTGTAGACTTCAAGGGACGTCTACTAAAAAAGTCAACTTTTGGTCAATTGCAAAAAAATAACCCCTTTTGTAGTAGACTACATGATAAGTCTACAAAAAAAGTCAAAATTTTGGTCAATTGCAAAAAGTAACCCGTTTTGTAGACTTCGTCATTAGTATACTAGTAGACTTCTGTATTCACTAGTAGACCTGTGCTGAAGTTTACTAGTAGACTTCTGGTGAAGTCTATGTTTTAAAGTTTTTTAAAAATGCATTTATATCTTATTTATAATGATTTTTTTAGATTTTCTTGCTCTCACATGTGTGTTATCTAATGTGTTTTCTTCTGTATAAATTTGAAATATTTAGGTGTAATATTTATGGTATAAATCAATTTTCTTATTTTAGTAGTACTTAGTTTTTTTGGTAAACTTCTGTATGCAATCTACTAGAAGACGGCACAGGAAGTCTGTATTTTAGTTTTTAATATAAATTCATTTTAAAATTATGTATAATGATTTTTTCAGATTTTCTTGATCTCACATGTGTGTTAATTAATTGTATTACTTATGTCTGAGTTTGACATCTTGAGTTCTAATAAATTAATTTTTCTTGATTAGTTAGTCTTCTCCACATTTTAGTAGACGGCTAATGAAGTCTATTGGATCAATCGCTAATGTGTTTTTTTAGTGATGGTTATAGTCATGGTGAACTTGTTCAAATGACTCTTTCTTGGTGACCTTCGAGGAGGAAGTCTGCTTCACATTTACATGTTTAAATTTCAACACCTAATTTCTATAATTATACTCTTCAATTTTTTAAAATTTTAACAACTTAAGTTACAGTAGTTTGGTCTCTATGCATTGCGAGTCATGGTGAAAAAGAATGGTCTCAATGCATTCATTGCAACTCGGATAGAGACAATACACGAAGAGAAATAAGAACATCATCCCATAAAATGTAAACTGAAAAACGGTTTAAGTGTTTAGAGATCCAATTTGAAACAAACGTACAAAATCTTCCACGTACCGTTGTTAAATTCTGGTTTTCACAAAGCATTCATAACTCTTGTCATTAAATTCTAGGAGCTACGGTAGCTTGAAACACTAATCTTTGTATTTCCGAATAGTTGTTTCAGTATTTTTTGCTGATAAGGTCCATGTCATGAAGATACAAGAGAGGGAAACAATACATCTACTATGATTGTTACAAGATCAAATGCACACTATGATGTCATTTAGGGGAAGTAAAATGCAGTTTGGTAACGCTTTTTGGTGCATTTGACTCTTCTTTGCGAGACCACCATTGATCGACTTGTCAAGAGTCCCATTTCTGTTCACAAACACGCTTTCCTCCTCTTCCATGCGAGGCCATTTCCCGCAGCACATAACATACATCATTACCACAAACATTACCAAAATCAATGGTTTCTAAACTAATGCAAGGCTCTTGCTTACTCTAGGTTTGGATTTATTCATCATTGTCGCTATTATAAGCTAATCATAGAGGATCTCCATTCTCCAATATTATTTGAGAGATCGGGGAGGCTCACCATAATCAACAAAATCGGTAAGAAGTTGTGTGGACCAATTTTCTAGTTCCTCCATACAAACCAGTCATGGCTTCTCTTTCTCACTACCTTCTCCATTCTGCTTTTTCTCTGTTGGTTTCTCCCTTTCATTGTTGGCTTCTTCGGCATGCATAATAAGTGTTAGCACACTGGTGGATATAGGTTACAAAAAAAGGAGATAGAAATGTTCTTAGAATCTATATCACCTGCAAAATCCAGAGACTTCATTGGAGCAAATGGACGCTTCATGTCCTACATAATGAGATCAACATAATCAACAAATTAATTCTAAACTAAGAACAAGGAAAGGCAAACATAGTCAACTTTGTGACTTACAAGCTTCACAGACACGTCCCAACTTATAGAATTTGGGTACTCCTTTTTGTTAGCAAGTAGAAACCACTCACGTCTTCATGAAAACAAGAAGAAAACACAGGTTAGAACACAAAGAAAGCTAGTGTCCTTGTAAAACCAGAGACTTTATGACGACAAAAGAGACTTTACGTTTTGGTCGTCATCATCATCACTATTATAAGCTCCGAGATCATAAAGGAGCCTCTTGTTGGAGTCAGACCCACTAAGAAAAAAAGCTTAATCAGAAACATATGACAACAACACTTGAAAAAGTAGGAACAAGGAAATTACCTAATCCAGATTTTTGAATCTCAATCAAACCTATCAAGCTAAGTTAAATTGATTCAATCCCAATCAAAGACATTTAATTGCTATAAATCAAGAATTTTAATGATCAAAAACACGAAATTGAAATCTGATTAAAAAGTTTACCCCCACTATCTACACAAAATGATCGTCATTCTGCAACCTTGCTAAACTTGTCTACAAGATCCCTGAAATCATCATCTTCAAATAAAACAAAAGTCAAATCACCAAAAGCTCTAAGTTACCAAGAATCGTGGAATAAGACTTTCTTTTCATACATTTGAATCTAAAAATACTAGTACACGGTATGGCTCGGTTGGAGGAATACACTTCTAGAACTCTGCAATCAATACAACAAAACGGTTCAAAATTAATTTGGTTCAGAACACAGCTTTTTATTATATACAAATGCTCCAAGACTCTGCCTAGTTCAGAATACAACAAACAAAGTCAGAAATTTCTCCAATACATTACATATGAGGATTGATTTCAAACCAAGTCAATAAGAAGAAGCTCTTACTTCACTTTATAAAGCCTCGTCGACCTCTTGCTTGTCATCAAGAGTAATATCCTTGGCAAATAGCTGAGCTAAACAGTCTCTTATCCTAAAAACACACAAAGCAAACAACTTTAAACACCAAAACACCGATTCGAATCAAAAACTCGGTTAAGTCACAAAATCACCTGGTAATAATAACACCGGAATCAGTATGTCTTTTCGATACTTACTTCATGAATACCTACAAAATAGATAAAGTGGAACAAGAGTCAACATTTAGCAGAGAGAAGAATCAAATCAAATCAAATCAAACCAAAACATTCTTCACCAGTCTAATACAATAAAAAATTGAATAGAAAACAACAAAATGAAGAGAAAAGAAAAGGGAATTACCCAAGTGAGAGTAAGAATCGAAGTAGTAATCGGCGCTGGTGGTATCATCAGTGACTTCAGAGGCGTCGAACATGGATTCATCTTCGGCGGCCTCCTCGCTGACAAAACCCTAGCTCTCTGCAACTTCTTCGTCTTCATCAACATCTACAAACCGTATCTTCCTGTTCTGGGTCGGTTCAGAGCTGATGAACTCTTCCTCGTTTCGGTTAATCTTTTTAGTCACACTTATTTTACTTATTAGCCTCGATTTGGTACAGGCTGTGAAGTAGAGAAATAGATCTTGGTGGAGATGGAGGTGGAGCGGCGAGATGGAGTGAAATAGGCCAAGGTTGAGAGAGGCCAGAGAGAACGGCGTTTTAGTGAGGGAGAGTCATTCGAGATTTGGTTAACAAAATTAGGTTTACCAGAGAAAAATTCGTTTATATATAAAGATAAAAATATCCGGTTAGGTTAAAATTTTCGGTTTAGTAGACTTCGTTTGCAGTCTACTAAACCCTAAACTCTCAACGAAACCCTAAACTCTCAAAACGAAACCCTAAACTCTCAGTATATTACATATAAAGTCTACTAATTGAAGTATACTTCATGAACAGTCTATTATCCGAAAACCTAAATCGATTATTTTCAATGATTATTCAAAATCCTAAATAAAAACTTATGTCCAACATTCTAAACACTTTAATAGATTTATTAGTGAACACTTTTATAAATATTTCACATTTTACATATAAAAATGATGAATCCTAAATCTAATCCTAAGTGTGAAAACATGTTTTCGATGTATAAATGTTAAACTATTACCCATATTTCAGACTTGAGCTCGGACATATACGCAAAATTACGTACATAACTCGAAATTTAACATCACCTTAGAGTTAATTTAACATTAAAACTCAAACCCTACACTATAATTTCTAAAACTAAATCTTAAACCATACAAACCCTAAACACTAAACTATAAATAACAATCCAATTCCTAAAATAAAACCAATATAACCATATATAAACTCATGAAACTTACAAATACAAAACAATAATCACTATCAACATGTGATCACATCAATATCTAAAGAAATGGTTACGAAGTATCTTGTTTGGTAACTTTTTGTTTAGTAGAGTTATGTATGTCATTTATAATCTAATTTGTCATTGTTGGTTTAATTTGTGAAATTTTGTGCAATTATTTTTCATACATCACAAATGTTTCTAGTTTGTCATCAACATAAATTTTTAATCAAACTATTTTTTGATAATTTATAAATTTAAATTTTATATTTAATTATAGAGTAGACTTCCACAAATGTCTACTATACCAAATAGTAGACTGTATATGCAGTTTACGATTTTGAGGGTTATAACAGTCATTTATGTCTCTGTTTTTTTGTTTGTTCATAAAGGAGGTAACTGTAATTTCACTACCCTTTTAGATTACTTTTGCCAAACATGAACTCTTAGGTTAGTTTTGAAAACAAAATGAACTTTTAGGTCATTCTTAGCAAATTCCCCAAAAAAACCCTACACAAACATCATAAATACGGGGTATTATAAAATTAAAAATTTAAAGGTTATCAATTCAAATGACAAAAAGAAATTCTTTAACATCATAACTCATAAGACACTGTTGTTTTCTTTGATTTAATTTAATATATAGATATTTACTTGGTAACTTTATCCTACGAGATTATAATTTTATTAAACTGGTAAGAAAATAAAATTGATAAAGAAATCTTTTTCTTTATTCAATGTTTATAAAACTCTTTCAAAAACTAAACACAAACTCTAATACTTTCTCATGATTCATCACAACTCAATGCACATGTATATATATATATAGTTTAGAACTTCATTTTCTTAAATGTATATCTTTTTATAAGAATTAGGCAACTTCCTAATCTTTAACTTTTCCTAATCCTACTTGATTGAGGATATCTTGAGCTAGAAGCTTCTGGGAGTTTATCCAACATTTATATTAGACATTGGCATTAATTTACAGTCCAATCATATATTTTTGAATCTGAAAAAACCTCAAATCACAAGTAAGTTGAATCTATAAAACCATTTATAATATCCATCGTTTTGGACACCAAAACAATGAGAAATTATGAAAATCTCATAGAAAAACAAAGAAGAAGCAAAATAAGAGGAAAAATTCAAAAGAAAACAAAGAATCTAATCTTTAGTTTTCTCACTTTCACTCAACTCTTATTTGCTTCTAATCTTATTCATATCCAATTTCCATAATTATCCACGTTAAAGTTGAGCCCGTTCTTGATCATCCGTCACTGCAATTCTTGAAGCGGACAATGAACAAAATCCAACCTCACTAACACTATACTGTTTCTGTTGTTGAGTTTGCTAGTAATGCAAGATAGCTCCTTGAATAGGATTCTCAATCTCTGTACTCGAACTAGTACTTCTATTCAAAAACTGCAACGGACGAAACCCTAAACTACCACTCGATGATTTGATATTCGAACAGTACTTCACCTGTTGTCTCCTCATAGAAACTGAAAACGATCTCCTTTGGTTTCCGGAAACATAACTATTACTCTGCTTTTTAGGTCTTTCGGTTTTGATTCGTCCTTGCTGAAACGACCCAACCCGTTATTTTTTTTTTTTAAACATTTAACCCTTGGTCTCGGATTAGCATTCCCATAAATGCTATCCTCAACAACCAAGTAACAAATACAAGCAACCAGCGGATAACAATAAACAATTAAACCAGAAATCAATTCCATTAAACTAAACCAATCCAAGATAAATTCCAATTCCACAAAACCAGCAACCTAACCAGGTTCTAAAACAGAAATGGAAAACAACAAAATCACACAGCACGAAACCGAGACCCTAGATCATCATCCTCCTCATAGCCACGATCCCACGGTCACACTTTACCTTTACCTGCATCACATGGCAAAAAGAGATGCGTGAGTATTATCATAAATACTCAGTGAGGCGGTCATCCCATCTACTCGGCCAATTACCAAGGTAAATGAAACACCAGGCAAACACACAACACAACAAACAATAAGCAAAACAAAATCACATGAGTGTCGATTGACACCACCTCGCAGTGACGCTAGGATCGAGCCATCTCCTCTCTGGCTCGATTCTAAGCCTGTGGAAACACGATCACCTGCAATAAAATGTCAACAAATACACAGAAACGATTGCACCACACAAACATCTCAATCAATCAATAATCCTACTATCAATCAACCTAACACCAGGAATCCTAATATTCCATCCACTTGGGACCATGGTCACGCACTCACCTTAGCCTAATAGTTGCCTCAGACCTCAACCTCTGGCAACTCTCCTCCTTTGCCTGATGAACAAGGCAAACCAAACCAGTCGGTTAACCCAAATAGAAATAGTCGGTTAAACCAACCAACCAAACCAATCTGGTTAACTAAACCAATCTTGTTAACTAAACCAAACCAATCCGGTTAACTAAACCAAACCAAACCAAATTAAACCAAACCAGTTAACTACCCAAACCAAACCAATCTGGTTAACTAAACCAAACCAATTGGAGGTTCTCCTAAACCGGATTAGGGTTTTCTTAAAAAAACAGAAACGACACGCCGACTTCGAAAGCACACTGAGAACGGAGATTACCTCAGAATAATGATCGGAAACCTGATCTGGAATCGTGAGACCGAGACCTTTCCAACGATATGCAGATCGTTTCCTAAATCCTTCTGGTTCGACGGAAAAACACCCACGAAGTAGACTGATCGCAGATCCAATTCTGCACGAACCTCTCTCGGTAAAACAACAATAAATCTCAGAATACTCATCCAAAAGACAATCCGATTTCGCATAAAGCTAGATATAAGAGTGGATAACTTACCCTAAAAGTTTCACTCTAATCCAGACAGATTAGAAAGTCCTATCCTCTGTTCTTCTAAAATGCGTCAGAACTGACTTCATCCCATTCTTTTCTACAAACACCAAAACGAATTCTCTTCTCTTCTCTTCCAATCTTTCAGCCTCTATCACGTTTTTCTTCCCAAAAGGGAGGCTGCTCCCTCTTATAAACGAGCCCTAGGGTTCCCTTAACCCAAAATAGCTAAACCGGACAATTAAAATTAAACCATTCGGTCCAATTCAATTCCCTTCTCTAAATTGTTTTGGTTCACGGGCGTCACAATTCTCCCCCACTAAAACTGGATTCGTCCTCGAATCCTCTAACACTACCCACCAAGCTAACCCCTGGCCAACCCGCCAGTATAACCGGAGACTACATCTCCCAGACCCTATCGAGGCTCACATCCGTCTTATGCATATAGACTCGTCTCAGACATTGATCGCTCATAGCTCATATCCACACCCTCTAACACTCGGGATCGTCACCCCTTGAGTTCTCGGTGCCACATATCAACCCACCTCAGTCCACGCAGTCCTGACAGTGTTTGATACCAACTATCTCCATACCCCTCACTTTCAGAACACATAGTCCCTTAAGCTCTCGGTATGCAGGGAACCCACACATCCCCTGGAGAGATACAACTCTCAAAGATCTGCCAGAGATCACAATCTCCATGAACTACCTCCATACCCTCACGTCCCCAGTCCACGCAGTCCTGACGAACGATCGGTATGCAGGGAACCCACACATCCCCTGGACAAACCAACTCTAGACGTCTATAATGCATCTCTGACCGGAACTACCTCCCAAGGTCTCTACATGATACTCCCAACCCGGAATACCATCACAATCGTGATCATCACAGATCACCCGGACCATCCCTCACCCCGGATGTCCCTGCAGAGTCTCTCCGGAACTAGACAGTTCTAACCACCGTAAAACTTCTATTCCGAGACTCTCTCACACACACTCACACAAACCGTTAGAGTCCCCACCGAAACTGGCAAGTTCTATCCGCAATAAAACTTCCATTTCGGGGTTCTCTAACCACAAACACATGACTCTCAAAGTCAAACACATAAGAAAAACACTTTCTTATTCACTGGAAAAATGTCATAATCATTACAACTTTAATGAAAATACAAAAATCCACAAACAAAAACCTCACCACACACGGTGATCACAACACAAAAACTGAAACTGGAAACCACAAAGAAAAACGAATTCACTCTTCTGCTTGCTTCTCGAACCACTTCTTGAACTTCGTTTTCATCTTTGCCTCTGGTTCCCAAGTCTCCTCCTGAATACCTTCACAGTCCCACAAGACTCTCAACAACGGCACTCTCTTCCGGCGCAGAACCTTGATACTTCTCTCAAGAATCCTAACCGGCCTCATCCCAACAGTCAGATTTGGCTGAAGATCCGCAGGAATCGTCACTGCTACCTCCTCAGAAGCATGCAAACATCTCCTGAGTTTCGAAACGTGAAACACATCATGGAATTTCTCCATAATCGGAGGCAGCTCCAACCGATAAGCAACTGGTCCCACACGTTCCACAACCCGGAACGGACCCATGTACCTCGTACTCAGCTTATCCTCGGATATGGACCTGTTCAGACCCCGCATCATCGCCATCTTGAGATACACTCGATCTCCGACTGCAAACTCCAACTCTTTCCTTCTCCTATCGGCATAACTCTTCTGCCGATCCTGAGCTTCTTTCATGTTCAGCTTCACAACACGGATCTTCTCCGTCGTTTCCTGAACGAAATCAGCCCCAAAAATGCTCCTCTCCCCCACTTGGGTAAAACATAGCGGAGTACGACATGGCCTCCCATACAACGCCTCAAAAGGAGCCATTCCGATACTCGCCTGAAAACTGTTGTTATATGCGAACTCCACCAAACTCAAGTGATCCGCCCAATGACCACCCCAATCTAGCACGCACATCCTTAACAGATCTTCCAGTGTCTGAATTGTCCTTTCGGACTGCCCATCCGTCTGCGGATGATTAACTGTACTCATGTGCACCTTAGTGCCCATCTCAGCTTGAAAATCTCTCCAGAACACTGACGCAAACCTCGGATCTCGATCCGACACAATACTCGCTGGCACTCCATGCAACCTCACAATCTCCTTCACATACTTCTTAGCCAGGACCTCCGCTCCGTCTGTCTTCTTAATGGCCAGAAAATGTGCTGACTTAGTCAGACGATCCACAATCACCCTAATCGCGTCATAGGTCCGAGAAACCGGCAACCCTACCACGAAATCCATAGTGATCATGTCCCACTTCCACTCTGGGATGGGTAAACTCTGCAATAAGCCACTAGGAACTTGATGCTCAGCCTTCACCAACTGACACACATTGCAAGCTGCAACCCAATCTGCCACATCTCTCTTCATCCCAACCCAATGATAATACCGTTTCAAATCCCGATACATCTTAGTCGCTCCCGGATGAATTGAAAACTTACTCGCATGAGCTTCTCTCAGAATTTCCTGCCTCAAGTCCTCATCCTTGGGAACATAGACTCGTCCATGCACCAAAATAGTCCCGTTAGCAGAAACCTGATATTCGGAACCAGCAGCCTTAGAGAGATCTAACAACACCGGATCCTTCTCCTGAGCTACTCGGATCCTGCTCAACAGATCCGCCTGATCCGCCGCCGCTAACTCCAACGGTTCCTCTGAAGTAACACATAACCTCAAAGTACTCCACTCGCTCACAAGCGCTTCCACATCCCGCTCCTGAGATGAGTCATACATTCTCCGACTAAGAGCATCCGCCCCTAGCTAAGTTCACCGCGATAGTAAACTAAAGGTAAAACTCAATCTTCTACAACTTCTCCTATCACTTCCGCCTCCTAAACCAAAGACCACCGAAAAGGAACCTACTCCACTAACCACTTGGTCATGGAATGAGCCGTACTCCCAAGGCCTTTTGATGCAACTCCTGAAATAACCTGCCCACCGAGAACTACTACACTTAGTCTCATTCCTCGGTCTAGGCAAAATCTCAGCTCGATTGCATCTTAACTGGATCCACAGAAACTCCCCTGCAGAAACAGTAAGACCCTGAAAACCCTTTCTCACTTGACAGAAACTGCACTTGATCAACCTAGCAACCAGCTCCTACTCTTGCAACTTCCCCAAAACTCTCCTCCAATAAACCTCAAGTTCCTCCAGACTCTTCGAATACACCAAGATGACATCGATAAGGTTAATCGCGAACTCATTCAGATACCACTGAAAGGCTTCGCTCATCAACCTCATAAATGCAGCTGGTGCACTCGTCAACCCGACAAACACCTTTACTAACTCCACCCTACTCATGACTCGTCAAGAAAGTCGTTTTCCTGACAACCACCTCATCAATAGAATCTGGTGTTAACCGGATGCCAAGTCATCCTTGAAGAACCAAGTAGCCCCTCACAATTGATCTAACAACTTATCAATTCTCGGAAGACGAAACTTGTTCTTCATAGTGACTCGGTTAAGCCCTCGATAATCGAAGCACAACCGGAAATTACCACAATTCCTCAACACCACACACCGGTTCTCCACACGGTGAAGTACTCAACAAATCCTCTAGCCGCCTCATCGGCTCTTACAACACTGCTGGAGTCATCCGGTAAGGTGCCTTAGATAACAGCGTCGTCCCGGGTTCCAACTCAATCGTGAAAGGATCCGACCGCGATGACGGCAATCCTTGCAACGACCGAAAGATATCCTCACACTCCTGGACAACCCGAATATCCCTCACTGCAACCTCACCTACAGACTCTGCCAGCAAAACAGTCTCCGAGTAAGCCTCGCAACCTTTCAGTCATAGCCTCAGCCTGCACCCAAGAGTTCACGAGACTCTCAGAGGTCGGTTTCACTCCCTGACAAACCAACCTTCTCCTACTACGCTCCAACACAACACGACTTCGGCGACACTCCAGATGAACTCTGTACTGATCAAGCCAATCCA
Organism: Arabis alpina; assembly: GCA_900128785.1. Taxonomy (NCBI): domain Eukaryota; kingdom Viridiplantae; phylum Streptophyta; class Magnoliopsida; order Brassicales; family Brassicaceae; genus Arabis; species Arabis alpina. Next base: position 45,930,106 of record LT669791.1, read on the forward strand.
TACACCGGATGCAATCATACAGTTCAACTAGACTGTACACCAAGTCCGCTGTCATCCACTTACCAGTCACTACAAACTCCACGCCTCTCGCCCGGCCATGAGTAACTAGAAACTTCCCTTCCGCAACCATTACCGGTCCAACCCGCTCACTAGAGCCACTTCGAAGAGATGAAGCAATCATGCTCCAGAATCGAACAACCCGTGGAATTCACCACTGCCCACTTCAAAGGTCTCCACACAACTCCCATGTGCTAAGAAACCTAACAATCTCGCCAACTATGACCCATGCTTCCGCACCCGAAGCATCCCGGCCATTCTACCTCAAACTGGAAGTATCCTCCCACTTCCTTTTCTGCCCCTGCACAGGCTTGCCGCCCTGCCAGGTATCACCTGTTGAGACTTAATAGACTGAACAACTGGGCTAACCACCACAGCCTGCTCTCTCGAGTCTCAACAATGCCTCCTGCAGTCTCAACCAACTATGCTCTCATAGCATACACGGACACTCCGCACCATGTCCTCAATCTAATCAAAGTCCTCTCAAGAACCTCTTATCTCGGGCCTCTTCGCCCTCCATGCTCCTACCAGCATGAACCAACCCAACCCATGAGCTGATTAACTCCAAAACATACCCACGAACTGATCTCTCTCACAGATCCAGTCCCAAAAACCTCGTCTCTAAACGATCCGCAGCCTCTCGAGGAAAGAACTTGGCATCACACTCTGCCTACAAGTCCGCCCAGGCCAACACTGCCTGAACCCTCCTAGCTGCAACACACCACTCGCAAAGAATCCTACACCAATTCTCTTGCACCTGTTCCCTTATCCGCAGATAAGACGGAACCCTACCAACATCCGCAGCCCTCAGCCGCACCTCTGCCACTCGTGGCATCACCGGAGCCTAACTCGTACCGCACTCGGTAACCGCTCCAAAAACTGCTGAAGCCAATCCGCTAGACGATCCACTCGACACTGAGCCCACCCGCGGGCGCACCCGCACTACCAACCTCACGAGGACCCACACCGGCCCCCGGCAGCCAACCTAGGACCACTCTGCCCCCACCAGCCCTCACACTGGCGCTCACACTTGGCTGCACGCTGGCAGCCTAAATGACGCTCAAGCCGTCATGAAGCGTCTATGGATCACTCTCAGCCACTCGCGCAACACTCTGAGCTGCCCTCCCGGCCAACTCCCTCACTAGTGCCCGCCACAACACCTACTGCAACAGATCTGTCAGCCGATCAACTTGTCACCTAGACTCCTCCTGCGGGCGCACCCGAACAGCGAGCGAATCCAGCACTAGCTCAAGTACCAGCCCTGGCCCAACAACCCTCACACCGGCTCTCACACAGGCACTCCCACTGGCACTCGCACTAATACTCAGACCCTTTTGATACGTTTACGGCTCTGTCACAGTCTCAACGTGGAACCCTGAGCCGCATCCCAGACGACTCACTCACTGGTCCCCAACCACAATCCTGACCTCCCCGGTCCCCCGGCCACCAAGGCCATATTCTTTAGTGCCTCTAGCCAACCTACTGTTTTACCACAGCACACGCTAAGCACTAAAGAACAAAACACAAACAAACAACACTTACCGTGGAATCTCTTTGAAGGCTCGAAGGAAGATGATCTAGAACCCCCAAACTCACAGAATTGTAATTTTACCAAATTCAATCCTAGCAGTTCTAGCCCGTCCTAAAACCGTATCGCTCTGATACCAAACTGAAACGACCCAACCCGTTATTTTTTTTTTTAAAACATTTAACCCTTGGTCTCGGATTAGCATTCCCATAAATGCTATCCTCAACAACCAAGTAACAAATACAAGCAACCAGCGGATAACAATAAACAATTAAACCAGAAATCAATTCCATTAAACTAAACCAATCCAAGATAAATTCCAATTCCACAAAACCAGCAACCTAACCAGGTTCTAAAACAGAAATGGAAAACAACAAAATCACACAGCACGAAACCGAGACCCTAGATCATCATCCTCCTCATAGCCACGATCCCACGGTCACACTTTACCTTTACCTGCATCACATGGCAAAAAGAGATGCGTGAGTATTATCATAAATACTCAGTGAGGCGGTCATCCCATCTACTCGGCCAATTACCAAGGTAAATGAAACACCAGGCAAACACACAACACAACAAACAATAAGCAAAACAAAATCACATGAGTGTCGATTGACACCACCTCGCAGTGACGCTAGGATCGAGCCATCTCCTCTCTGGCTCGATTCTAAGCCTGTGGAAACACGATCACCTGCAATAAAATGTCAACAAATACACAGAAACGATTGCACCACACAAACATCTCAATCAATCAATAATCCTACTATCAATCAACCTAACACCAGGAATCCTAATATTCCATCCACTTGGGACCATGGTCACGCACTCACCTTAGCCTAATAGTTGCCTCAGACCTCAACCTCTGGCAACTCTCCTCCTTTGCCTGATGAACAAGGCAAACCAAACCAGTCGGTTAACCCAAATAGAAATAGTCGGTTAAACCAACCAACCAAACCAATCTGGTTAACTAAACCAATCTTGTTAACTAAACCAAACCAATCCGGTTAACTAAACCAAACCAAACCAAATTAAACCAAACCAGTTAACTACCCAAACCAAACCAATCTGGTTAACTAAACCAAACCAATTGGAGGTTCTCCTAAACCGGATTAGGGTTTTCTTAAAAAAACAGAAACGACACGCCGACTTCGAAAGCACACTGAGAACGGAGATTACCTCAAAATAATGATCGGAAACCTGATCTGGAATCGTGAGACCGAGACCTTTCCAACGATATGCAGATCGTTTCCTAAATCCTTCTGGTTCGACGGAAAAACACCCACGAAGTAGACTGATCGCAGATCCAATTCTGCACGAACCTCTCTCGGTAAAACAACAATAAATCTCAGAATACTCATCCAAAAGACAATCCGATTTCGCATAAAGCTAGATATAAGAGTGGATAACTTACCCTAAAAGTTTCACTCTAATCCAGACAGATTAGAAAGTCCTATCCTCTGTTCTTCTAAAATGCGTCAGAACTGACTTCATCCCATTCTTTTCTACAAACACCAAAACGAATTCTCTTCTCTTCTCTTCCAATCTTTCAGCCTCTATCACGTTTTTCTTCCCAAAAGGGAGGCTGCTCCCTCTTATAAACGAGCCCTAGGGTTCCTTTAACCCAAAATAGCTAAACCGGACAATTAAAATTAAACCATTCGGTCCAATTCAATTCCCTTCTCTAAATTGTTTTGGTTCACGGGCGTCACACTTGCACTCTCGAATACTGTAAGATCGATCCTTCATTTGCAACTCTTGAATCATCAGAACAACTTGTTTTACCAAAGAATGATCGTAGATCAGCTCTTGAAGCTTTAATCTTCGTTCCAAATTTGATCAATCTCAGTTTCTTGCTCCAAGATTTTTTCTCTTCTTCGTCTTCTATTGAATCTAAATATTCAAGGAAATAGTCTTCAGAGTTAAACTCTTGACTCACTTGACAAGACTCTACCGGAGAGACAGTGCAAGACTGGAACGGAGTGTTGTTTGTGACCGGAGTTGTATCTGTTCCGGTGGCTAAAGGAGTGCTGTAGAATTTGTCGTCGAAGGTGTAATCTTCTAGAAGCTTCTGGTATTTGTAGAAATATGGGCTTGGTTCTTGGAGTTGGGCCTGAAGTTTTGGGCCTACGGTGAAGATAAGAAGATAAGTAAAAGAAGAGATCGTTAGATAACAGAGAAGTAAGGTTCTTCTTCTTCTCTTAGCTTCTTCTTCTTCTTAGTTTCTTCTTAGAGTGAATAATGTAACAGAGAGAGAAAGATAGAGAGTATAGGAAACAAGATGCTCTTGGGGTTCTCTTAGGGTTATCTGTTATTCTTCATGTAAACCGATAGGATTGTTATCGGTGGGTGAGAGATCTTCGTGTAAACCCGTCGGAGGTGTTTTCCGATGTCATCTATGGCAGTTGGGGATCGAAAGATCCTAACCGGATGTAACGACTTCATTAACAGCGCGAACCGGGTGAATTCTGTGTGTTCTTAGATTCAAGTATTGTGTTCTTTGTTTGTGTGGATTTGTCAATCGATGGGGATAAGGAATTGGAGAGGATTCAATTCCTAACAGTATTGGGATATTCTTCTTGAAAAAGCTGTTCGTCTCCCAAATTTGGATCGCAATAATCGAATGACTAAATGTCTGGTTCGCAAGTTTGGGTACTTTTCCGAAACTTTGCCTTTGGGCTCTTAATATTTGGGTTTGTAATGGGCTATAGCCCCACAACATTTGCTTTTCCTTTATGCTATTCAAAAAGAAAAAAAATAATCGAATGACATGTTATCGGTTTTAAAGTTCAACCCGGTCCGGTACGATTTTTCAAAACACTGTTTTAACTTGAACTCAGTCGTCCCTCACTTGGTCACTGTTGCTTTCCTCTCCCAAAACCCTTGCTTTCGTCTCTTCGCTTCATTTCAGACCTTGCAACGATTCTTAGGTCTTTTGTTATAACCACTCCAGGTTTAGGCTTTCTCCCGAGTAAAATGTCGATCGTCGTGATTATGTAGTTTTTGTCCGTACTAGGTTTCGAATGTAGGTTTACAAAGGCTCGAAATTTATGATTTTTTCGCTTGATTCTGAGTTAACTAGTGTTGTTTTTTTTGGAAACGAGCTTAAAATTGTTGATTTTACAGTTTTCTCGACCCTGTTCTTCTGACCTTTAAACTTGTTCAAAAGATGGGTTTTTTTCTTTGGTTTCTGGTTTTATTTTGTGTTGATTGGTGTTGATTTTTTGTAAATGACCTGAAAGATCGTTACTGTTACAGTTTTCTAGAAGTTGTTCTTCCGACTCTTTCAAAAGCTTGGTCTTTTCTTTAGAAGTTTATGCGTTTACTTAAGTGAATGAGCTCAAATGTCTCTGTTTAGATGTTTGTTATGTTTCTGCTAAGTGCTTACAAGGTTTGGTTGTTGTCTGCTTGTCGTAATGTTGCTCTTCTTCCGACCCTTTCAAAATCTGAGTCGTTTTGTGTCTCTATGCTTGTTATGTGTCTGCTAAGTGCTAATTGTTGTCTGGTTTTGAGTTTTAGGCTTCTGTCATGGCGAAAAACTCTTCACCAGGAGGAGATATTAAAGGAATCCAATTCGCTCTTGCAACTCAACATGAAATTGTAAGTTAACAAGAGCTATCCTCTCTGTGAATGTGATTTGTTGGTTTATCATGTAATGCTTTGCTTAGTTCTTAGCTAGATTATGAATGACCAAAAGCGTTATGATTCAGTTTTGATGTAAAATATATCCTCTGGCTCCTTGTAGCAAACTGCTTCGATGAGTAACTCCTCGATCCCATTGATGAGTTTTCCCGGTGAATTGTGTACATTGCGCCATGAGAAGAGTGAATGTAAATGTATGTAAAACCTGTTCCCATATTTTGCTATAATTTTCTTTTTCGTTGGAATTTTGTTTCTTATATGTATCTTTTTTCAGGTTGTTCTGGGTATATTCAGCTACCACTGGCCGTATACCATACTCGCAATATGGATATGCTCAATCAATTGTGCTTGAAATGTCTCAACATAAAAGATGAGGTATTATCACTTGAATTCTTGAATCTATCATAAACCATGAAAAAATGTTAGACCTATTTGTTTCACCTTTTCTGATTTGCAGATGTCGAGCTCTGGTAAGGTTGGTAAGGATGTTGTCTGCTGCTGTGAGGTGAGCAAATACATGTAAAACAAGTTGGTTGATGATTTAGTTAGTTGTCTAAGTCCTTCAATTTGAAAACTTGCTAGAATAGTTATTGAGCTTTCTGGATGATGTTAGGTACCGTTGAACATCTCAGTCAGGCGTGCAACATCGGATGCTGATTCAAATTTAGAACTCGTGCAACCACCAAGTCTGCAAGCCAGTTGTTGGAATTTCCTAGAAAGATTCAGGTATAACTACAGAACCAGTCATACGCGGTACCTGCTTGCAGGAGAGGTAATATTTTATTTTATTTTTGAACCAGTGGAACGACGTCGTTTTGTCGTTTCGCTGGGTCAACAGAAACGACGTCTCTCTTTTTGATATAGCAAAACGTCGTCGTCTAACTATGATTTCATTTTATCCGCTAAATTTGTGATTATCTCTCTTTTTGAGAGGTAAATTGTGATTATCTCTTTTTAGATTTAACTTGGTTTATAGTTAGAACTTAAAATTTATATTACTTGATTGTTTTTATTGTGAGCCATTTACAGATTTATTGAGGTTAAAATTAAATATTTTATGACTTGTGGTTTTTTATATCTTCTCATGTTTTCAATTTTCATCCATATTCTTAATTTTGCCTTTTTTTATTGTTTTCTTTTCACCTTGTCTTTCCCTCTCACTTGTTTATAATCTATTCATATAATTTCTGAATTTTCTAGTTTTATAGAAAATAATAGCTTTGCATCTTGATTAAGTATATCGAATTCAGCACAAAATTTATAACGTGTAATAAATTTAATAATTAATGTTTTATATTAAAAGTCTATTATTTGGTTCATCTAGTATAAGAGTTAATTAGCTTAAATATATATAATTTATGAAACTTCTCAAATGAATTTCCTTTTTAAGAGTCAAACAATTTTAGTGAATGTCTGATATATAATAAGATGTCTTATAAGGGTATTATTTCACAACATTCACCGAATATCCTAGCCATCTTCCATGATGTGCACTCACCTAACTATTAAATGTCTGTTTGTTATTGCGTCATGATCTAACCCAAATTCTTTTATAGGTGAAGGAGATTTTAAAATGGATCTCCAATGGAACAAGAAATGCACTCCAAATTCTGCGACACAACCCACTGGAGGTTTATATCATTGGGTTTCTTCCTGTCCCCATCCCTATAGATGATATCACTGGAAATCTTCAGAAGGTTCCTGCCATATGTTTCTCATGGTTATACCACCATGTTTGCGGTAAGCCAGTTGAAACTAAATTCTTGCGTTGAGTATATTGAATGATTTTTGACTTGTGTTTAGAAAGTAACACTTGCATTTATATTATTATTAATTTCAGGATACTGAGCTAAAAGAGGTTCTAAAGCAAGTAGAAGCCATCAAAAGCTCAATTAAAAGATTTGAGCTGGATCAGACTGTAGCTACAAAGATGTGTAGATTGGTGGATGCCTATCTGCTGGCGGCGGCCAAAAGAAGTGTGAAACCAACAAATCTGAGAGTGAAAGCACGTGTGAAACTAGGAGATAGTTTGGTAAGAGCTCGTAGTAAATCAATATCCATGGAAGAGGTCTTGGAGGAAGCTCATGTACAAGATAAGATGAATCCACTCGGGGTATTTGCACATGGTGGGACTGATATACAGAGTCTCTTTGTAGAGGAAGAAGGAGAAAAGTACAACGCTTCCATTGGTGTCCATTCGAAATGTAAGGTGGCTGTGAAGCGATCTTACAAACGTGATGGTAAGAGTTTCGTAGAGTTCTCAAATCAACTTCAATGTTCTGAAGAGTCTACATATGTTCTCAGAGTGATAGATTACATGTATGACGAGAAATTCTCCTATCTAGTAATGGAGCACGCGCCGTGTACATTGAAGGATGTGGGCAAGAAAAGAACTGATAGAAATTACCAGCTTACACATATGGATTCAGATGTGGAGTTTGTGCTCAATGCACCATGGGACACGAGTTCGTTTTACAAGAGCATAATGAATGACATAGTCAATGGAGTAGCTGATATCCATAGGAAGAAGATTATTCACGGGAGTTTGCACCCAGATTCTGTTAAGTTGTTGGTTCGTGATTCAACAGATGTAAAGGCGAAGATATCTGGTTTTGAGCGGAGTAAATATCTGCGTGCATCATCAAACTCTTTACTCTTCCACTACAACAAGAGCACCATGGCTTCTTTTTTGCTTGCTCCGGAGCAAATACTGGGAAAGGGAGAGAGTCAAGCATCTGATTGTTTCAATCTTGGAGGGCTACTCTATTATGTGGTAAAGAGTTGTCACCCATATATTGCTACATTTAAACGTGATTTCCACCTCAATATCAAGCAGAGCACACACTTGTACGTTAACGCAGCACCAGATGTAGCGGTAGAACTGTTAGATCTCATAAATAGATTAATGGAGTTCGACGTGCATAAAAGGTTAACTGCAAGACAAGCAGTTAAACACCCTTTCTTCTGGCCTTCCTCAAAGAGAATGGAGTTTTGAAACAATATATGCTCCTAACACTTCAAATTCTGCTCCTCCCGACCACTTGTCCTAGAAAAACTGTTTCATATCTGGTTTGTCGCTGTGGTCTTCCGCAATGTATTTATATATGTGAAGGAGCATGTCTGGATACCTGGCATCGAAGTATTCTAGTATTCTCCATCCTCATTATCAATCGACAACAGATTCTTCACCTTCATTAGGCTCTTGGGAATGTGAAGAATCTGTTGTCGATTGATAATGAGGATGGAGAATACTAGAATACTTCGATGCCAGGTATCCAGACATGCTCCTTCACATATATAAATACATTGCGGAAGACCACAGCGACAAACCAGATATGAAACAGTTTTTCTAGGACAAGTGGTCGGGAGGAGCAGAATTTGAAGTGTTAGGAGCATATATTGTTTCAAAACTCCATTCTCTTTGAGGAAGGCCAGAAGAAAGGGTGTTTAACTGCTTGTCTTGCAGTTAACCTTTTATGCACGTCGAACTCCATTAATCTATTTATGAGATCTAACAGTTCTACCGCTACATCTGGTGCTGCGTTAACGTACAAGTGTGTGCTCTGCTTGATATTGAGGTGGAAATCACGTTTAAATGTAGCAATATATGGGTGACAACTCTTTACCACATAATAGAGTAGCCCTCCAAGATTGAAACAATCAGATGCTTGACTCTCTCCCTTTCCCAGTATTTGCTCCGGAGCAAGCAAAAAAGAAGCCATGGTGCTCTTGTTGTAGTGGAAGAGTAAAGAGTTTGATGATGCACGCAGATATTTACTCCGCTCAAAACCAGATATCTTCGCCTTTACATCTGTTGAATCACGAACCAACAACTTAACAGAATCTGGGTGCAAACTCCCGTGAATAATCTTCTTCCTATGGATATCAGCTACTCCATTGACTATGTCATTCATTATGCTCTTGTAAAACGAACTCGTGTCCCATGGTGCATTGAGCACAAACTCCACATCTGAATCCATATGTGTAAGCTGGTAATTTCTATCAGTTCTTTTCTTGCCCACATCCTTCAATGTACACGGCGCGTGCTCCATTACTAGATAGGAGAATTTCTCGTCATACATGTAATCTATCACTCTGAGAACATATGTAGACTCTTCAGAACATTGAAGTTGATTTGAGAACTCTACGAAACTCTTACCATCACGTTTGTAAGATCGCTTCACAGCCACCTTACATTTCGAATGGACACCAATGGAAGCGTTGTACTTTTCTCCTTCTTCCTCTACAAAGAGACTCTGTATATCAGTCCCACCATGTGCAAATACCCCGAGTGGATTCATCTTATCTTGTACATGAGCTTCCTCCAAGACCTCTTCCATGGATATTGATTTACTACGAGCTCTTACCAAACTATCTCCTAGTTTCACACGTGCTTTCACTCTCAGATTTGTTGGTTTCACACTTCTTTTGGCCGCCGCCAGCAGATAGGCATCCACCAATCTACACATCTTTGTAGCTACAGTCTGATCCAGCTCAAATCTTTTAATTGAGCTTTTGATGGCTTCTACTTGCTTTAGAACCTCTTTTAGCTCAGTATCCTGAAATTAATAATAATATAAATGCAAGTGTTACTTTCTAAACACAAGTCAAAAATCATTCAATATACTCAACGCAAGAATTTAGTTTCAACTGGCTTACCGCAAACATGGTGGTATAACCATGAGAAACATATGGCAGGAACCTTCTGAAGATTTCCAGTGATATCATCTATAGGGATGGGGACAGGAAGAAACCCAATGATATAAACCTCCAGTGGGTTGTGTCGCAGAATTTGGAGTGCATTTCTTGTTCCATTGGAGATCCATTTTAAAATCTCCTTCACCTATAAAAGAATTTGGGTTAGATCATGACGCAATAACAAACAGACATTTAATAGTTAGGTGAGTGCACATCATGGAAGATGGCTAGGATATTCGGTGAATGTTGTGAAATAATACCCTTATAAGACATCTTATTATATATCAGACATTCACTAAAATTGTTTGACTCTTAAAAAGGAAATTCATTTGAGAAGTTTCATAAATTATATATATTTAAGCTAATTAACTCTTATACTAGATGAACCAAATAATAGACTTTTAATATAAAACATTAATTATTAAATTTATTACACGTTATAAATTTTGTGCTGAATTCGATATACTTAATCAAGATGCAAAGCTATTATTTTCTATAAAACTAGAAAATTCAGAAATTATATGAATAGATTATAAACAAGTGAGAGGGAAAGACAAGGTGAAAAGAAAACAATAAAAAAAGGCAAAATTAAGAATATGGATGAAAATTGAAAACATGAGAAGATATAAAAAACCACAAGTCATAAAATATTTAATTTTAACCTCAATAAATCTGTAAATGGCTCACAATAAAAACAATCAAGTAATATAAATTTTAAGTTCTAACTATAAACCAAGTTAAATCTAAAAAGAGATAATCACAATTTACCTCTCAAAAAGAGAGATAATCACAAATTTAGCGGATAAAATGAAATCATAGTTAGACGACGACGTTTTGCTATATCAAAAAGAGAGACGTCGTTTCTGTTGACCCAGCGAAACGACAAAACGACGTCGTTCCACTGGTTCAAAAATAAAATAAAATATTACCTCTCCTGCAAGCAGGTACCGCGTATGACTGGTTCTGTAGTTATACCTGAATCTTTCTAGGAAATTCCAACAACTGGCTTGCAGACTTGGTGGTTGCACGAGTTCTAAATTTGAATCAGCATCCGATGTTGCACGCCTGACTGAGATGTTCAACGGTACCTAACATCATCCAGAAAGCTCAATAACTATTCTAGCAAGTTTTCAAATTGAAGGACTTAGACAACTAACTAAATCATCAACCAACTTGTTTTACATGTATTTGCTCACCTCACAGCAGCAGACAACATCCTTACCAACCTTACCAGAGCTCGACATCTGCAAATCAGAAAAGGTGAAACAAATAGGTCTAACATTTTTTCATGGTTTATGATAGATTCAAGAATTCAAGTGATAATACCTCATCTTTTATGTTGAGACATTTCAAGCACAATTGATTGAGCATATCCATATTGCGAGTATGGTATACGGCCAGTGGTAGCTGAATATACCCAGAACAACCTGAAAAAAGATACATATAAGAAACAAAATTCCAACGAAAAAGAAAATTATAGCAAAATATGGGAACAGGTTTTACATACATTTACATTCACTCTTCTCATGGCGCAATGTACACAATTCACCGGGAAAACTCATCAATGGGATCGAGGAGTTACTCATCGAAGCAGTTTGCTACAAGGAGCCAGAGGATATATTTTACATCAAAACTGAATCATAACGCTTTTGGTCATTCATAATCTAGCTAAGAACTAAGCAAAGCATTACATGATAAACCAACAAATCACATTCACAGAGAGGATAGCTCTTGTTAACTTACAATTTCATGTTGAGTTGCAAGAGCGAATTGGATTCCTTTAATATCTCCTCCTGGTGAAGAGTTTTTCGCCATGACAGAAGCCTAAAACTCAAAACCAGACAACAATTAGCACTTAGCAGACACATAACAAGCATAGAGACACAAAACGACTCAGATTTTGAAAGGGTCGGAAGAAGAGCAACATTACGACAAGCAGACAACAACCAAACCTTGTAAGCACTTAGCAGAAACATAACAAACATCTAAACAGAGACATTTGAGCTCATTCACTTAAGTAAACGCATAAACTTCTAAAGAAAAGACCAAGCTTTTGAAAGAGTCGGAAGAACAACTTCTAGAAAACTGTAACAGTAACGATCTTTCAGGTCATTTACAAAAAATCAACACCAATCAACACAAAATAAAACCAGAAACCAAAGAAAAAAACCCATCTTTTGAACAAGTTTAAAGGTCAGAAGAACAGGGTCGAGAAAACTGTAAAATCAACAATTTTAAGCTCGTTTCCAAAAAAAACAACACTAGTTAACTCAGAATCAAGCGAAAAAATCATAAATTTCGAACCTTTGTAAACCTACATTCGAAACCTAGTACGGACAAAAACTACATAATCACGACGATCGACATTTTACTCGGGAGAAAACCTAAACCTGGAGTGGTTATAACAAAAGACCTAAGAATCGTTTACAAGAGTGTAGGCATATTGGAGTTACCTGATGCTTGGTGAGTCTCCTCCTGATAGCTCTAGTCTTCTTGGGACGAAGATCAAGAGGCAAAAACTTCTTCTTCTTGTATGCCTCTCTCAACGCAGACTTTTGCTTCTGTGAGATCACTGTCAATACCTGAGCAATCGACTTCCTCACCACCTTGCTGAAAAATCAACACAGAACAATTCCATTTGAGATCAATTCGAATACAAAGTCCAGTGAATGAATCCAGGACATGTAAAACTAAGACATGTATACTACTTGAAGACTAAGCCAATGTCAACAAGGCGTAACCATAGCTTTATTCATCAAACTCAAGACAATAATAGGAACTAGGATACAGCTCACAAAACTAATCAGAAGAATGATTGAAAACAAAACATAAGCAGAATCAGGTTAATATAAGCTTAAACTACTAAGTACACTGACGTTGTACTAACCACAGAAATGTGGAAACAAACACTAATTAGCACTTATACTTGACTACTAACCACTAGCTAATCCATAAACAAGAGTAAATATTAGGTCTCACACAATTACTCAAAATCTGAAAATGCAATCATATATCAAAGAGATGTGGAAACAAACACATACATCTTGGAGAGCTTATTAGGAGCACCACCAGTGACTTTAGCAACACGAAGAAGAGCAAGCTCAGCCTTAAATTCCTTCAACTGAGTCGAAAGATCAGTTTTTGATTTCTCTCTCAGCTCATGAACCTTGATTCTCGCTGTTCAGATTTCACATTTTCACAATACAAAAAAACAAAATCTCAACAAAAGGGTACCGAAGAAATTATGTAATAAAGTCGAAAGTCTCAGAATTTTAGGCTTACCCATCGCGTCTTCGAGTTCTTTGGCTTCCTTGAGACTGACTCTCTTGTGGTGTTAATATGAGATTAGAAACCCTAGAAGACGACGGCTAAGACTTAGAATCGGATTTTTAGGTTATATTCTACTTGGGCTTTCACTGTGGGCATTATTTGATTGGGCCTATTTTGTATTATTGGGCTGAAACAACATCAATAACAACAACGACTCATTAAGATATTTAACGAACAGTCCTAAACTATGCTTTGAATTGGGATTCACTAAACGTTTGTGTCTAATTTTTTTTTTTGCAATACTTGAGTTCACCCTCTCTTCTTCACCCCCTATTTATTGACCAATCACAATTTAGCAAAACATTAAGTTTAAATTAAATCACTAAAACAATTATTAATTGTGGGACCACTATTTATTTCTTCTCTCCCTCTTTCACGTTTACTTTTTGTTGTTTTTAAAAAAAATTATTCTAATGTTATTTTACTTCTTCTTTTAATGTTAAAAGATTAACAAAAAGACATAAACCCTATACTCCAAATACTAAACCACTAAACCACAAATATTAAACCCTAAATCACAAATACTAAACTCCAAACCTAACATAGTAAACCTTAAATATTGAACCATAATCCCAAATAATAAACTTTAAATCCCAAATACTATACCCTAACCACAAATAATAAACCCTAAACCACAAATACTTAACCCTAAATCACAAATCCTAAACCCTAAACCACAAATTATATGTCCCAAACCACAGCAGACGACTGAGTTCAAAGTTAAAACAGTGTTTTGAAAAATCGTACCGGACCGGCGGTCGGACCGGGTTGAACTTTAAAACCGATAACATGTCATTCGATTATTTTTTTTCTTTTTGAATAGCATAAAGGAAAAGCAAATGTTGTGGGGCTATAGCCCATTACAAACCCAAATATTAAGAGCCCAAAGGCAAAGTTTCGGAAAAGTACCCAAACTTGCGAACCAGACATTTAGTCATTCGATTATTGCGATCCAAATTTGGGAGACGAACAGCTTTTTCAACATTAAACCGCCTGGAATAACATGTACACAAATATTAATTTTTGAAAAGCTTAATATTTGTTCTGAATAAGACAGAAAAAAATACATAACACGTGGGCTTTTATCAAGATTATTGTCTCTCATCGTCCTACTTGTCCAAATTATAACATATCTTTCTTTTTTTTCGAGAAACATTTTTTTTTGTCACAATAAAATAGCATAATTATTAGCCAATACTTTACCTATTATATACTTTTGTTTTATTCTAAACTTTGTCTCTCTGTTCGTTATTTCATTATATAGAAGCTCTAATCACTATTAGTAACGATGCTTGAACCCTGTTAACTTTCTAAGGCCAATCAAATAATTCTTCAAAAATAAAATTGAATAAACCAGTTTTCAAAACTAACCCCAATGTTTTATGAGACTTGCACTTGACCCACCTTATATTGAGTACAAATTGTAAGTGGTGGTCCATCCAAGAAATGAAGAAACTATTGTTTACGAATATGTCTGAATTTATAATATGGTACTCATTAGAACTAAAAACAGAAATAACACTTCTGACAACAACAGCAACAAAAAAAAAAAAAACGGAAACAACATCAATTCGTAATTTAATCATATTATGTAAGTAAAAAACGAAAACACAATACGGTCCACACTCCACAATTGTATCCTCTTTACCAAATCAAGAACCTAACACTAAACTCTCCCTCTCTTACGTATAACATACTAGAGACAGGTCCACGCGTTGCGTGGATATGAATTATTAAACGTATAATATACTATTTTCTCATATACTTTTATATAAATAATAATTTCTATGTTGCTAAATTCGAATTTTCTTTTTCTATACTATTTTACATCGTTTGTATTAGGTTTATATGATTGGTGGTTTGTATTTAACATGTAAAAATGCAAAAAAAATTGTATAATTTGTGATTTATAATTTTGTTTATCTTAGAATGATTATGATATAATTGGTTTATTTAGTTTTTTTTTAAATTCATTTTTTGTAAAAAATGACACGAAGGAAAATAAATGTACTATCCAACTATTGTTTTAGGGTAACCAAAAAAAATGTATTGGAAGTTTAAACTCTTCATATATGATTAAGCATTTTAGATAACAGTTGTTGGGTTGATGATTTGGTTGATGATTACAAAATTGATTACTCGATCTCTTATCTTTGTAACCGTCTCAGCCTCATCAAATTCTTTTTTCCGGCTCCATCTTCTTTAGCTAAACCACAATTTTTGACACCTCCATAGTTGTAAATACCCAAATCCGCTTAAGGTAAGTATGGTCTAGCTCAAGGTTTTAGTTTCCGCCTCAATCACAACTCGGGATAATGAGACAGATTTGCTCCCAAACACAGCCTCACCTTGATGGTTTCTTAGGACCCAGCCAATACCACATTTTGTTTTTGTCCTTTCCCCAAGCTCCATTGCAAGTAAACATTTTTAACACCGATAAGATGGCAGCTTCCATTTTAAAATTACAAAACCTACAAGAAGCTTTGTCACCACTTTATCCTTGCCTTCCTATTTACTCTCCCATTTATTTGCATCTTCCTTGGATTTATGCACCACCTCATGAGTTTCATAGAGATACCATTAAAGATAAGCTCCTTTCTTTTGTTCAAACAAAAAAAGCTCCTTTCTACTCTTTCATATTCTCCACATAATCTAGGGCACTAATTTCTCTGCATCAGTTTCTCTCATATGATACGTTATTATACTCATCACTCTATATAAGTTGGTTACAAAGAAAAGGTCAAAGAAGTATAAGTCGGAAGAGAAAATCCGACATACCTTGTCTCATATAAAAGAGATGTGGTGTCATGTGTCTCCAAAACACCCTTAAACCTTCTCTATCAAGCTCTTTCTAAAGAAAAAGTCATTTAAACTAGCATGTCACAAGAATACAATCATTGTTGTTTTACCTGTGCACCTCTCCATATGCTCCAAAATGTCAACTGAGCCTGTTTGATAATCTTGTATCCGCTCACAGACAAAAAAACCAAACTAACCTCTTAGGAAAAAACCGAAACCATTTGCTCGTGTATATGTTCTGCAACGCGTGCAAAGAGTAGCTCAAGAATTTGCACTTCCATACCAAGATGACATACATCAATTGTTACAAAAGAGAGGTGGAGGCATCATAGTGGCACATTTCAAGCTTTTACACGAATACGACAATCCGGTTACATCATAGTGGCACATTTCAAGCTTTTACACAAGGTCTGACTCGTGCGGTGGAGCTACACATGGGTGATTGGAAGGGACGAATACGACATTCCATTTAGAATAATTTGAGTATCTAATTTGAGATTGCGATTTTATAGTAGTGGTGTATATATCAATATGTTTATCACTTGTTTGTCAATACTTTACCGTGAATTAACAAACTTATCCGTTACCATTAATTTCAATGAGTTTATTAGACTATGATAATAAGTAATTTTCTAAAAGTCCCACTAAGAGAAAGTCATCTAGCTAATTATAGATAAAGTTCTGATTTTCTAGCTAAATTACCCATTCACTAACAGTTTCCTTGGTCAATCTTTTTGAGTCTAATATTTCTTATAATTTTTATCATGTCTAATACTTATTTAACTATTTTCTAAAGAGCTGGTGGAAACAATTTGGAAGGATAATGGCCCATGCTTAAGCCCCTCGTTTAATATTAGAGGACTGCTTTTGATGAATCGTAAGTGGTGACCAATGTTTTAATAGCCGGTAGAATTGCAAAGGCGTTTTTTGTTATTTGTGACCAATGTTTTTAACTTGCATCATGCCAAATTGGATAAAACATTGGGTAGAGGTTGATAACCATATTTGTATTAACATTTGGATGAATGAAAAGTACTTGTTGAGCCCAATTTTTTTTTGATTATTAGAATCATAATAAACACTAATTATCTCAATAAATAGAATAATCAATTGTTTTTTTCTATTATAGCCAAATACATTCAGTTCATATTCATATATTAAAATTTGTATTTTACTGTTTGTCTTTGTAGCATAACACTTATCATGTGTATTATTGAATTCTGATATTTATTTTACGGTTTCTTTTTTCTTACATACTTATTTCATTATATATTTGATCTCCACTACATAATTATTAATCAATATCACACCCATTTAATAGTTTTTTACAAATTAAATTATGTAAACAGGCCAAGAAACAACTAAAATTAAAAAATAAGCCATGTTTTTCTAAATTAAAAAAAGACTCTACGGTAGACATATTTATCCTTGTTTTAAAAGGAGGCTAATGTGCTTAACTAGATATGTAATTATGCAATCACACAACTAATGAGATTTCATCATAAGTTTATGAAGTGAGTTGATTAATCAAAGTTTCCAAACGCTCTGCATCCGTGACACTGAAAATTGATATGAATGACTCAACTGCAGAAGCATAGCTTTGGGCTCCATTATCTAAAATTTTCATTTTATCTTTGTCCTTTACATCCTGGACAGATGAACAACAAACAACATCACATTGGCATAAAAAAAAAAACATGAAATCGAAACAATATCGCTTCATCCAATGGGTAAACTAGAATGAGTGTGAATCAAAGTAGGAACAAACCATCTCAGGAGACACGTCCAAAGAGGTCAAACGAACAACATTCCCATCCATATCCACTTCATTAATTAACAATAAAGTGCGTGTATCTACACTACACAACACAACACAACAGATCACAAAAATACCAAAGACTTCCATTTTTCACAATAGGTATGTCTTTTGGATCAGTTTGTTAACACATAAGTAAATTTAAGAATCAACTACATCAAGAATCATTCATTAACCAACAATAACACTCTATCAAAGAAATCACCAAGTTCGGAGAAACTAAAGAATCACTAAGCTCTATCAACATTTTCCATTCAATTCTCAAAAGCTTAACAAATCTTAATCTCATTATGTGACTATTTGAAACAATACAAGTTGTCTATAAAAGCAATCATAAGAAAAAAATCATGATCTTAAGACCTTAATTTTAGAATTCATGGGAAACCACAAAGTTGGAGATGAAACAAGGAAATACCCATTTAAGATTCAACTACAGTTGATGTCCACTGAAAGCTCGTGTATGGTTTAAGCAGAGAAGACAAACTCGTGTGATAAATTTTTAATTATGAATTTTAGTTTATTTGAAAAAGGATAAATATATCCACTGTAACCTATTTTATTAATTTAGAAAAACATGGCTTATTTTTTTAATTTTAGTTGTTTTTTGGGGTATTTTCATAATTTTTTCATTAAATTATTCGTTCATGTATTTAAACATAGTTTACTAAACAAATGACTATTTTTCCAACCGTTACTAATAAAAGTGCATTTAATTTTATAATTATTTAATGTGTTTTAGCAAACACATTTAATTTATGTTTTTACGTTTTCCATCTTGATTTTAAAATTTAAAAGTAGTTTACATTTAATATATTTCACTATTTTTATTTGAAAGTAATTCTAAAACTACAAAGTAAGTAATCCGCACTTGTCTCTGCAAAAACAAAGCAAAACGACAACACAAAACAACTGATCCAATGTTAATTTCAAATATCATTTGTAACGTACATAACATATAATCGTTGATAAACGGTTGACAAACCAGTAACTCCTACTTAATAAATACAATATTCGCAAGAAAATAAAAGATTATACGTACCTCCCTTGTTCCAATCTGAAAAAATAAGTTTTCTTGTGAAAACAACAAAAAACTAGCAAAAAATTTAAAAGATAATTTCGACAGTTTGAAATCAACCAAAATTTCTAAAACCTAAACAATGAGTTTTTTTGTCCTGCTCATTTACTTTTATTTTAGAAAATTGGTGTAAACATTCTCTTTTCCTCCATTTTGGTCGTCTCCCTTATCGTGGTAGTTGGACGAAAATAAGGAGCAAAATACTATTATTCATGTATTGTTGCTCTTCCATCAGGATTTTTAAAAAATGGATTCTCAAACTTTTTTTCACAAAATATGAAGTGAAAGAGAAATAAAACATAAACTGGAGCAAATGTTTTCGAATTACACCATGTAAGAAGAAAAACACATTAGAAATTAATCAAAGTGAAATGGAGAACCCAAATCCAATTAATCAATAGACTAAAGATGAAGATGGGCCTAAGTAAATCAAATACAAAAATGACCGGCTTCCATGTTCAAGAAAAGAGATTTAGAAACGGGGAAGATCAAGTTATTGGTTAGCTCTACGAACAAATGAAGATCAAGTCTCTGGTTTAGTCGTTTGAGCACTTTATCGCCGCTTGGAATCTTCAAAATCTTTGCGACGTTTGATATCGAGGAGGTGTGGATGATGGGCGTTTGATAGTTTTTTTAAAGTAAACTGAAACTAAGTATGGAAGCTACGAAACCGAGAACAATGATTTTAAGTCATGAGTCTGCAGAGAAGCAATAACACAAAAACAAACAGTCTATTTTACAGATTACTTTCAAGAACGTATAGATATGTAACACTAATCAGAATGAAAAATGAAAATATAAGAAGACTATCTTGCAGATCGCAAGGAAAAGACATCACAAAGAAACCTAGAAAGTCAAAATATTGGTAAATAACATAACCATATAGACTAAGATCAGTGCATTGGATGCCTTCGTAGTGTGGTAGCCAATAGTCACCGAAAAACATCAAGCAAGAAAAAGAAATATATGATTTTTTTGGGTATGAGACAGAAAAATTGGGAGCAAAGCAAGAAAAACCTCACCGACATATCAAAGTCAAGAAATTGCAAAGGCTTCTATTTCAAAACATCAATTTAATAGGTTCGAGAAGACTTCAATTGCAAAGGCTTCTTCTTAGCCGGAACTTGCGAGGTACCTTCAACATTATCGTTCTTATCTTCGCACTTTGAAACTATTTTCATCTCCTAGCTCTTGGCAATTGCAGTTATGTCTCTACATCAATCTCACAGATGATACCAAAATCTGAGAACAACAATATGGATTTCCAAGTTTCAAAAAAGAAAAAAGAAAAAAAAACAATATGGATTTCCAATAACACTCATTAACAAATGCTCTGAAGCTTTTGCTTACTTGAATGATAATCCCTAATATTATAAGCTTCCCTTCTGCAGCAAAACCCACAAAATCAAAACAATGATTATACACTATAGCCTCTTAGGAAGCTACATAGTATTTGGCACTAACCTTATCAATAGCATTACTACTCTTTCTCTTCATGAGCCCAAACTTTCCGGTGACCAGAACCGAGCATACCATAATTTATGAGTCTCTCTATCTCATCTAGAATATCTCTCAGTGAGAAATGATTAGCGAGAGCATCCATGTCGAGAGAAGAAGCTTTGGCGAGTGTTTTTCCAGTGATGGACCCAGACCATGGATAGGGAGAAATCCGTCAGCACCAGGAACGATAACGTCCGAGGAGAAACGCAAGAGCCTTTGTGTTTAGGAATTTAGGGATTTTGAAGGAGATAGTCAAAGGAGAGAGAAGGAGTTTCTAGTAGTGATTATAGAGATTAACTGTTAGAAAAATACAAAAATTAAATAAAAAATACAGATGTTAAATATAGGGAGGACACTTGGCAGCCTGTCAAAGACTTTGGCTAATAGAAGTATGGAACCTTAAAATATTATATAAGATATAAAACACAAATCTCTTTAACTCTTAAACTCATATCTCTAATCACTACAACATAAACACACAAAGAAAAAAAAACACAAAAATGGCATATAATCTAGAGAGATGCGACAGTGTAAGTGATGTAGAAGAAGATTACATAGACATGGAGGTAACTTCTTTCACAAACCTCGTACGTAAAACCCTAAACAACAACAACAACCCTAGAGAGTTCGAGCTCCAAATGTCTCATCTTTGTCCGCTCCAGATAAACAAAACCACTTCTCTTGCAGACGAACTCTTCTATAAAGATGAACTCCTTCCTCTTCACTTACCTCCACGTCTCCACATGGTCCAAAGGCTGGACAGCGGTGGAGATCGCACCTAAAATTGCGTTGTAGAGGAAGCGATCTTGTCCATGTCATGGAGGATAAGTAGGGTTAGGTGCAGCAGCACCGTTGGTGGTGATGATGATCGCTGGTGTGGCGTCGGTGTGCTCGAGGAACCCTGTAGTTCGTGTCCCTCGAGCATAGCTTGAATTTGCCTACTCCACATAAGATAACTGGAGTTGGTAAGTTTGGTGACAGTGGTCATGTTCACGGCAAAGAGAGAATTTGCCGGATCAGAGGAATCGTAGACTACGGTGCGTGAAGCAGTGGCAGAGGTTGAAGTGGACGAGAGAGTTGATTTTGTAGCCATATTGTTTTTAGTTATTTTTGTCAAGGAGAAGAAAATTTTGGTTAGATCGAAGCTATGATACCATATAGAGATTTGTGTTGTAATGTGTTGATATGTTGATGAATATACAAACGTATTTATAGTAGTACAAAAGATAAGCACAAGAACATTGTGATGAGATTTGTACATAGCAGTATCGTTATAGAGAATTTAGGAGAAGCTTCTAGAACCATCTAGAAGAATATCCCTATACCAGAAGCTTCTAGAAGATTACACCTTCAACGACGAATTCTACAGCACTCCTTTAGCCATCAGAACAGATACAACTCCGGTCACAAACAACACTCCGTTCGAGTCTTGCACTGTCTCTCCGCTAGAGTCTTGTCAAGTGAGTCAAGAGCTTAACTCTGAAGACTATTTCCTTGAATATTCAGATTCAATAGAAGACGAAGAAGAGAAAAAATCTTGGAGCAAGAAACTGAGATTGATCAAATTTGGAACGAAGATTAAAGCTTCAAGAGCTGATCTAAGATCATTCTTTGGTAAAACAAGTTGTTCTGATGATTCAAGAGTTGCAAATGAAGGATCGATCTTACAGTATTCGAGAGTGCAAGGACGAATCAAAACATAAAGACCTAAAAAGCAGAGTAATAGTTATGTTTCCGAAAACCAAAGGAGATCGTTTTCGGTTTCTATGAGGAGACAACAGGTGAAGTGTTCGAATATCAAATCATCGAGTGGTAGTTTAGGGTTTCGTCCATTGCAGTTTTTGAATAGAAGTACCAGTTCGAGTACAGAGATTGAGAATTCTATTCAAGGAGCTATCTTGCATTGCTAGCAAACTCAACAACAGAAACAGTATAGTGTTAGTGAGGTTGGATTTAGTTCATTGTCCGCTTCAAGAATTGCAGTGACGGATGATCAAGAACGGGCTCAGCTTTATCGTGGATAATTATGGAAATTGGATATGAATAAGATTAGAAGCAAATAAGAGTTGAGTGAAAGTGAGAAAACTAAAGATTAGATTCTTTGTTTTCTTTTGAATTTTTCCTCTTATTTTGCTTCTTCTTTGTTTTTCCATGAGATTTTCATAATTTCTCTTTGTTTTGGTGTCCAAAACGATGGATATTATAAATGGTTTTATAGATTCAACTTACTTGTGATTTGAGGTTTTTTCAGATTCAGAAATATATGATTGGACTGTAAATTAATGCCAATGTCTAATATAAATGTTGGATAAACTCCCAGAAGCTTCTAGCTCAAGATATCCTCAATCAAGTAGGATTAGGAAAAGTTAAAGATTAGGAAGTTGCCTAATTCTTATAAAAAATATATATTTAAGAAAAAGTAGTTCTAAATTGTATATATATGTACATGAGCATTGAGTTGTGATGAATCATGAGAAAGTATTAGAGTTTGTGTTTAGTTTTTGAAAGAGTTCTATAAACATCGAATAAAGAAAAAGATTTTTTTATCAAATTTATTTTCTTACCAGTTTAATAAAATTATAATCTCGTAGGATAAAGTTACCAAGTAAATATATATATATTAAATTAAATCAAAGAAAACAACAGTGTCTTATGAGTTATGATGTTAAAGAATTTCTTTTTGTCATTTGAATTGATAACCTTTAAATTTTAAATTTTGTAATACCCCGTATTTATGATGTTTGTGTAGGGTTTTTTTTCCTTGATATTATTTCATATAGTTTTTCCAAACGATCAAAATGTTTCTATGCTTTGAACAAAATTTAAATAAGAATAACATTACACCACACAAAGATCTCTATACAAACTAATACACTTTTTTTTATCCTATTCGTTGATCGAACTGATTTCTTATAGGGAAACAATCTCTTTCTTCTATTTGTATTTGTAATCATAATTTTATAATTTACGTTTGTAATACACGAGAATTGCGAGATAACTCTATAACATATTTTTTGAACTAATTATTAAAGATTTGTAGTCGATATCTGAAATTAAATTCACCATATTTTTTGAACAAAGAGTCAATAGTTCAATTGTTAAAGAGGTCGCTGGTTCAAATAGCGCTTGAGACGAAACTAATATTACATATTGTGGTTTCGGACTTGAGGGATTACATGATTTCACCCTAACCTCTTGATAGTTAAAAAAAAAACCTAGAATTAGTGGTTATGATTTTGCCACATATGGTATTTTTGGTTAGATTACTAATACAGTAGAACCTCGATAAATTAATACTCGATAAATTAATAAACACCGTAAACTAATAAATTATTCTGGTTCCGAGTCGGGCCAATGTAAAAATCAACTCAATTTGATAAAATGATAAGATAATAATTTTCTTGAAATTCCTATGTAAAATATGGTCCCAATAATAGCATAAATTAATAATCATATATAATTATGTATATATATATATATGATAATGTACTAAACAAGGTTTTAGTGATTTTTGTTTTAACTTAAAAATGAAAATCTCATTAGACCTTATCTTTTAATTTAAGTGTTACATCAAAAAAATTTATAATTGTTTTTTTCGGTCTTTACCATAAACTTGTAAAAATTCTAGGCAAAATAATTGATTCTTTCTAATAACGCTTTTTAAATGTATCCATAGATTCATTAAATTCCATAATATAACATTATTCGAAAAAACAAATTAAGAAAAATCTTACCTAAAACGGATTTCTCTCTATAAATTAATAATTATTAATTTATCGATAAAATAATATTGTCTCTAAATTAATAAATTATCCCGATCCCAACATTATTAATTTATAGAGGTTTTACTGTACTATTATTTTTTTGGTTATTCATGTCAAATTCTTTTCTATTTTTTTTAATCTACATTAACCCTACTAAATATTGCTAGCTATGTTAAACTCAGTAAAAATAGTAATGAAAAAAAGAGGAAAAACATATCTTATTGGAGATTGATTGAGCTGAAATGATGATAGTTTCCTAGCACCATAGAAAGGTTCACTTGTTAAAAAAAAGTTCACTTGTTAAAGTTAAAAAGGATGATATATATCGAGAAACACGGATCCATGCTTTCAGAAAGCTGATCGCTACTTCTTTTTAATCTTTTTTTAAGAAATAATTTATTACCAATGTACAGTAAACAGTATAACAGCATCATTACAAGACATAATGACGTACATAGCAACAGAGAGGTTAGGTCGAGTTCCTATGTATTAATCCCTTTTGAGTTTCTTTTCCAATATCCTCTTTTATGCTAAGTTCTATTAACTTGTATACATTCTCTTCTTGACGACCCAAAAACAAAAAAATATACATTACATACTCATGAATCTGTTTAATGGTGAAGTATCAATATTTGTGATGAATGGTATAACATTTTATCAGGCTTTTACATTTTGAAAATATAATTCTCCGCTATTTTTTTACCATTCAAAACATTTATCATGTTTGTAAGTTTTCAAAAAATAATTTCGGTATGTAAATATATATAAACCCAATTTTTTTGTGTTTATAATTATTCTACTAAAGTTGTATATTTTTTTTTCTTAAACACTTTTTTTTAAACACCCTAAAGTTGTATTTAATCTAAATTATTTCCGGTATTAGATCACTCGACTGTTTTACTATTTCATTATTCAGTTTACATAGTCAAACTTTTAATTTTTGTGAGACCATCTACCTTTTTAATGTAGTACACGAGAAAGAAAACTTAGCCTCCCACTTAATTATGTTTACGGTTAAGATTAAGATTTTAACTGTTCAACCACGGTTGTTTATAATAAAATTTGAACCACTTTTCGATTTGTGTATGTCATCCTTGCGCAAGGGCCAGATTAATCACGAAATTGTTTTACATGTTAAACATTATGTTCCAGTTTTACTTAAACAATATTTAGTTTGGTGAATGTAACATCATTTTTAATACTTTCACCCACATTTTCTTTTCGTTAGTGTTTTGCATTCACATTTATGTTTACAAAAAAATGTATACGAAAATAGAATACATTTTCGATTCGTTGTTTTATGGAATAACACAGGAGCAAACTGCAAGTAATCAACAAAAGTAGCCTCTCAAGGATTTTAATGGAGAAGAAGCTATATACAACCTCTTCTGCTGAAGCTAAAAAGCAAAGCATAAATACAATCATTGCTACTTGTTGCTAGTGGAGAATCTGTAATATTCATTGGTCTGCCTCGTGTATGTACAGATCTCACACTGTACACTGTATATCCTGTTTTCATCTAGCAGTTGAAGTAGCCGGTTTAGATGCAGTAGGTTTGAGCCTAGATGAACTTGTTGACCCACTCATAGGCGTACGCTTAGCTGTTGCAGATACCGTGGACCTAGAATTAGTCATAGAAGAACGAGTAGTTGAGGAGATGGTAGCTTGCAAAGTGGGTGTTGATGATCTTCCAGAGGGTATGGCGGGTCTTGATCCAGGTCCTCCAGATGACAAAGGTCTTCGACTTGCTCCACTAGAAGAGCTCAATCCAAGAGAAGAAGTTGGTTGTCTAGATGTTAGATGGTTCCTTGCAGCAGGCTCGGTTGAGGAGTTCGCCAGCTACAACAAAGACAATTCAAAGGTTATCGAATGAAGTAATGATTCCAAGAATAGAAAAAGTTAAGAGATAAGACAATAAAACCTATACATTTGATTCGGGTGTGTAACATACAAGAATCTGACACTAGTTGCACTACTTTTAGCTGCTTATCTATCATCACAACACTAAGCAATAACATTCTTACCTACCCTAGAAGTCAATGTAGCCGGGCCGGGGCGACTCTTTGAACCACCAGTCTGACTCATCGTGGTCCTATGTGATTCCTAAGTTAAAGAGAGAAAAGATATTATTCAAGGAAGCAAATGTGAACGTTTGAAAGAGAGAAGAGAAACGGTACAACTCTTTCACAACCTTTTCTTAGCATCATTTGCAAAGAACTGAACACCTTACACAGCGAAGTTTTTCAGATATGCAAAGACTCACAAACCTTGATATTCCAATGCAAAATTCAAGTCTACTGGATTCAACACATGCCTTATATAGATATCTAACAACACCGATATATTACTCAAGAACCCCACAGTTAGGATACAGTAAATCCCTAAGTATACTATCACAAACATTACTTGCACACCGCCGCAACATGTAAATATCTTAGCTTGAACTAATTGTGGTTAAAAGATTTACCATTCGTTATAGCCTTGAGAATTGAGAAAATGATCAGGAGCAGGTGCTTTCCGAGCTGGAGCACCACCGCTTGAGATGTGAAACACTGCTGAAGTTCCAGGCTTTGAACCTAACACACCAAACCCAAAAACCATTAAGCTCCTTTACCAAAATCAGAGCAGAAGCTAGACATATATATATACCTAATAAAAGAGTCTCAAACTCACCAGGCTGTTCTTTCTCACGCCTTGTCATTTCAAGAAACATAGAGAGTTCTTCATCTAATTCAGCCATCACAGAAGCCCTAACTTGTTGCCTTTGTCTCTCTGCTGAGTCGAATAACAGAGACTCTTTTGCGCTAAAACTTGGACTCATTGCTCCAGAAACCCAAACTTACAAATCCAGAGACTTAAAAAAACCTAACTTAGCTTCCAATTTACTCCCTAGACACCTAAGATTCTAAACCTAAATTATTCTTCTTCCTAAAATTGAACAAACCCAACACGAAAAATCGAAACTTTCACCTTAATTTGCAACACCGCTTGAAAGTAACCAGAAAGGTAGGAGAAGAAAGTTAACTTCTTTTAGAACAAAGACAGAAACCGCCATTGTTGAGGAACGGAGCTCAAGACTCTAATCAAATATAGTTCACGGAGAAAAACCTAAAAGCGAAGATTTTTTGGAGATTGAGAAATGGGAGAGAGAACAGATTGGTTAATTTTTTTTTGTTGGTTTTGAATTTTGATGAAGAATTTTACTAATATTTTTCACTGTTGACGGGACTGACCATCTCTGGACTGTTCTCAATTGCTTCTATCGCTTCAATTCGAAGGATTCTCTGTATTTTTTTATTTACATGTGTTACTCAAATATTATTCCAACTTTGTACCACTTTTGAATTGAATATTTTTATTTTTGCTAAACAAGAATATTTTATTCTTGAACCGTTGAAACATACTGAAACTAGTGTTTGGTACAAGTCATTTGAATCCTGATTAGTATTAAATTTGAAATTTATAGAAACCTAATTCACAAAGTCATCTCCCATTTTTAGCAACAATTGATTATGTCCTTATTCACCTACTCATTAGGTACACATTAAACAAAACAAAATTGCTCAAGACAAATTTGATTTAAAATTGATCATTTATACAAAACAAACATATAAACACATAGGTTAGATTGGTTACCCAGTTTGTAATAATAGTATGGTTGAACCGTTAATCTTTTGTTTGAAACGAGCAGATGAAATAAACAATTACAAATGAGGTTTATATGAGAAAATGAAACGTTTGTATAAACGTACGCGAATGAAATTTTTATACGTGTCTAGTTGAGTTAACTTAAATCTAATGAAACATGTATTTTTCTTTTATCTATGTATCTAGACGGTTGACATGTTTTGAATATTGAAGAATTTAGACAAACACCGGCTTAGTGTTTTATTTAGTAAAAAGTTTTCAAAGAATAACACTCAGAGCCAACTACTTGAACTTGAAATCCCAACATATTCTCACAGTTTTGTTCATATTTCTATTTTATGAGGGGTTTCGTATAATATTTTTTTACTTGAACTTTATAATATTTATGTGGGATTTCATATAA
This sequence comes from Arabis alpina, assembly GCA_900128785.1. NCBI lineage: Eukaryota > Viridiplantae > Streptophyta > Magnoliopsida > Brassicales > Brassicaceae > Arabis > Arabis alpina. Next base: position 45,958,363 of record LT669791.1, read on the forward strand.
TATTTTTTTTCAGTTAAATTCCGCATAAATTATGACAAACTTGAAGGATATAAATCTTTCGAATGCATTAGAATTTTTTTTGCAATCCACAAAAAAAGAAATTCTCAAACTTTGATTAAGAAAATAAGGAAAATAAGAAGAGATACAATTGAAAATTGCTTAAGACGATTTAGGGTTTTAAGACAATTGGTTACTCAAGAGATAAAGAATTGCATCAACACTAACCAAATATATGATCAACAATATGATTATGTCGTGACCTGTATGATACATTTTGATAATACAGATAAATTTATAAAATAGAAACGGTCATAAAACCATGCTTGCTTCTTCTTCATTTTTGTTTCAATTTGTAAATTGTTTATCGTAGATCGATGTTTATAATATTTAGTGTCGAAATTGTTGGCAAAGTCACGATCCCACTGAGCTTTACAATATTCCAAACATTTACTAGATTCCCGGGTTTCATTTCTCCACTTTTAAGCTTTATATATGCATATGATAATTGATGGCTTCTAAAATAGTTACCCAAAATAGTACAAATGCTAAATCCTAATCCCCAAATATTAAACCCTAAACCAAAAATACTAAACTCTAAATCCTAAACCCTAACCCATAAATATTAAATCATAAATTCTAAACCCTAAATAATATTAGAATTTAGGATTTAGGATTTAGGGTTTAGTATTTGAGGTTTATGGTTTATTATTTTGATTTAGGTTTCGTATTTGGGATTTAGATTTTTTTGATTTAGTGATTTAGTTTAATTGTTTTAATTGGTTAATATTAATTATTTTAATTTATTTTATTTTAATTAGATATTTAATTATGATTGGCTAATGAGGATGGGGTGAATGAGGTTGGTTCACCCTAGGGGTGAGAACTAATTTTAAGGGTAAACAGCAGTTTCTATCTAATATTTCGTTTAAAAAAAAAACAGTTTATTTACGAATATCTTTGTATCACTCTTATCATATTTTGTTAAAAACTGTCAATGATGCCGGTCACATATGTACATTATCGAACACTTTTGTGAAGAACTTTCACATTCATTCTGCCCAATTCACTGTGGTATAGTGATAGTTAGGCTAGAAAATGTGTTAATTCGCTTTTCTGAATTAGATTTGCATTAAAAACAAATTCACTAACATGTTGAATAATTTGGACTCATGAAGTATCGACCACTATGCTAGCGGATTGTACCTTTGGATGGTTGTGGCTAGCCGTTGTCCCTTCTAGATTGGTTCCCTTTAGTTCTAGTATTCGTTTGTGACCATGATTCTGATTGCCAATGGTTTAGGGTGATTAAGAAAGTTAGGTATTTTTTTCGACTCTATGTATGGATTCATTGTCTGCTTTAGGTTTGGTTTTGTGGCGTTGATTTAACTTTTAAAAGAACTAATAAGGTTGATTGATTGTGTTGATGCTTGGTTCCTCTTGCCGACTTCGGGGATATATATTGGTAGAGTTGTACTCATTAAAAATGAGTAATCGTCGCGGAAAACCACCCAGATAACTGTTCCCGCTTGATTTTGTTGGAATTTGTTTTTTGACAATGGCGTTGGCCAATATTCCGGTGGCTTTTTCGAACAATTTAGTTGTCGGAATGACCGGAACTTGGAATCGTTGGATTCATTGTAATGAGCACTATGAGATAGTGTATTCATTTGTCAAAAACGGCGTTCATTTGAATGAGAAATGTTGGTCCAAAGTCAATGACTTGGAAAGCTTATTAAGTATATAAAGTGGAGAACTCATAACAAGATTTAAAATCTTGTGTACACTTTGGTGTATTCTAAAGAAGAGATATTCGGGACGGACTTTGATGATGGGCTTCAGAGTTGTGCAAATGGACCTAGGAACCGAAAGACTTAGTCTTTTTTGTCTAGATTCATTTTGACTAAAAAATATTGATTAAGTCAATATAAATCTCTTCTAGTTAAATGAATGTTAATGTCACAATTAAGCTAAGGAAAAATCAGTTTGGTTTTGTCTCTAAACATAATGCTAAGTAATGCTGTTAGGGAGGAGGTGGTGCGGCTGATTCCAGTGTCTTCATTTGAGATGTTACTGCGTCTTACATTCCCTGATACATCCGACAGAGTAAGTATACTAATATTGAAATTTTGTAATACAAAACCTTTATGCTTCTTCTGATCACAACCAACCCTGGTCTATGCACACAGTATACAGAGAGATTTAAGGCAGTTTATCCCTTGTTGAAGGATGTCGCTCTTGCCGATGCGCCAGTAAAGGAGGAAGTGAGACTAGTCACTGAACCAATATTCGAGTTTTCTATCAAATTTGCTGCGGAAGGTATTATTATAGTAACCCTTAGTTTTCTTCTTCCGTCCCTCCCTCCCTCTGAATAGAGTTGTAATGTGTTACTGTTGTTACAGGAAATCCTGACTTAGCCGAGGTAGCTACAACAATTGCTGTTTGGTGTGTGACCAAGAACATCGATTGCTGCCGTTGCTGGTTCACTAATTACCATGAGGAGTATCCAAAAGCTAGTGTTGCTCTTCTTAAAAAGCTTGTTGAAGAATGGGACGACCATTCCCCCGAACTATTGTCATCATACTACTCTATAAACCTTCTCAAACGAACTATGAACAACTTCCTGCTACTGGTAAAGGCTCTTACTCTACTCGGTTTTTATTAAATTTCATCTCTGACCTCCCAACCTGTGATTTTTTCAGAACAAAAAAGGATCCCGTAATATTCCTCTTTTCATAGAAGCTGACAATTACGTCAAGGACCTAATCAGGAAGCTTAACTAGAAAACTATAAGTTTGTTTTTATAATCAAGAAGTCGAGATTTGGGAGTCTGTTGGGTGCTCGCAAGTGTGTAGAAGGTTTTTAGACTGTTTATTTTGGGTCAATGTAATTTATTATGGGAGTCTGTTCGGTTTTTATATGTTTTTGAGTTTATTATTCATTGATTATGTTGGAACATAGGAATCCACAAATCATTACAATGATTGAATCCAAAAGTCATAAGTAAGGGTGGGCAAAAAATACGGAACCGAATCCGATCCAAACCCGACCCGAATTTATAAAATACCCGATCGGGTTTTATGTTCCTAAACCCGAAAACCCGAATCCGATTCCGGATCGAACCGATAACCGAATGGTATTCGAAATAACGGAAATATAACTTAAACCAAAAAAATTTGGATATAAGGTTAGATATGTTATTGTATTTTCGATAATTTCTATAACTTTTGGTTAATATGAATAATATGAATAATATTCGGATAAAAATATTTAATTTATCAACGCTATTTGAATTTTTAAAATTTTGTTTTTTGATATTTTCTCGGGTGTTTTTGGATAATTCATGTAAAAACTAATAAAATCGATTTTTTTTTTGATATCTATGTTCATTTGAATTTTTGTTTTGAAATTTTTGATCAATTTGGTTTCTGATCAAATTCATATTTGAAGTGTATTTTTAAATAGATTGCACATCATATATAACCGAACCCAAAGTCATTTTATTCGAACCCGACCTGAATTTATAAAATACCCGATAGGGTATTAAACCCCATTACTTAAGTATCCGAAAAACCAAAAAACCCGACCCGAACCCGATCGGATATCTAAATACTCAGTTCTAGTCATAAGACATTAAACAAAATTGAAATTCCGAATATATCTGTGTATCGAGATTAGTAGTTGTAATTTTCAGGCTTTGAGAATGGATTCTTGATGCAATTGTTCTCGATAGTGGACGCGTCTTTTGGTTTGTCCCAAAGATATTTCATTGATGGATCTTTTTGGATCTTTCTGAAATTGAGACCCTAAAAGTAGACAAGGACCACAAATAAAATAAGCATTGATGCTAATAAGCATTGATTACCTTGCGTCGTTGCTCCTTAGAGTTGGGTGATGAGTTTCTTTTCAAGTTCCTTTTATTCTCTTTCTCTTTTAAGCGTTTATTTTTAGCTATAGAGAAAAGAAAATGTTTTTCTGCATTTTATTAAACTAAAAAAAATTGTAATCCAACTTGTCTCGGGCACGCAGACCCGTTTTCATCCTCAAAAGAAATCAAGTGCACTACATCTGGAACAGAGCTAAACGAATGAAAACCTAAAGGTAAAGAAAACATATAATTTGCTAATCCATCCGCTAGGCCATTAGTCTCCCTATACAGCAATCCGGACTATCCAGTCTTTTGATAACAAGCCATAGCACAAACGTACTAAGAACGACAGGGAATGCGAATCACTTATCCCTGTCGTTAAGAAACCAACCACTATCTCCGAATCCACCTCAAGCTCCAAGAAGATAACTCGATGCTCCCACGCTATAACAAGTCCTTAGTGGACTCCCTATAGTTCGGCTAACGATGTCGAGCATATCCTAATATTTAAAGCGAACCTGCCGCACCAATTACCATAACCGTCTCGTAACACCCCACCGGCCTTTGCGAGCCCCGAGTTCCCATGCGAAGCCCCATCCGTATTCATCTTAAACCATCCATTAGTGGGTAAAGTCCATGCTATTAGTCTCTCAAGACGCCCAACTCTATTCGCACGTCCTCCCTCTCTAGAGTTTGCAACCGCCACTTCTTTACTAAGATCTCTAATAAATCTTACTTTGTCTCGGCACTTCTCGTTTGTGTCAAAAACCTTTTCACATCTAAACTTCTATCTCCACCAACTTGCCATTACAAACACCGTAGACCATGGACAACCATTGATTCCACCATTCTCCCCCAAGTTTGCATTTAGCCACTCAAAAGTATTATTGCAGAAAATCCCCTCTTTTCCCTCTTCCTTCTAGGAACAATTATATTCTAAATCCCTTCCATTGCAGGACAATCCTGAAGTATATGGAAGATAGTCTCTTCACCACCCTTGCAAACCGTGCAAATACCGGAGTCAGTAAGGTGTCGTCGGTATCGTTCCATGTTTGTCATGAACGCTTGATGAGCCACCGGCCAAAGAAACACCTTCACTCGTTCCGGTGCAACCACCTGCCATATACGATCAAAACATTTCTGCATATTCGATCTTGGCGTACTATCTCAGGTCAGCAAAGAGTAAGCTGATGTCACCGAAAATTTTCCATCTGATTCTTCCCCCATGATAACCGATCACTTCCTCCCGTAACTGAATCAACAACCACTGCCGAGATGTATAGACTTAATATTTGGTTTCATGTACGGACAAATTTGAGATAAATTCCATCCCATGCCACTTTGCCATACCTCAATGACTTTCACATCTTTCATATTAGCCGGAATCTCACTCATGCTTAGCTTTATCAACGGTCTATCAAGCAACCATTTATCCTTCCAAAATTTGATTTGATGACCAGCACCAACAACCTAACTCAAATTTGGTAGCACAACCTCTTTTATATCAACCACCACACTTCTCCATGTGGACGAACACCCACTTTTACCCTTGATCCAAGAGTTATCCTGCTTATCTCGTACACCGTACTTATTCCGCAACAGCATTGCCCACAAACTAGTATGATCATTCAAAAGAAATCCTAATAGTAATTTAATCCTAACAACTCTTAATCAACATTTGAAATCACCAAAACCTAACTAGCAGATTACTTATACATGGATGTAGAAAACATTATGATCTGAATAAATTTCATTAAAAAGATAGAGTTAAAGATACAAAGGATTCGAAATCTCTAAAGAACGAAATGCAGATTTGTCTCCCAAAAGCTCTCAAAATCTCTCTCTCTTTATCTCAATAGAAAACAAGATGTCAAGGGTTTCGTATTTGGGATTTATGGTTAGATTTTTTTGATTTAGTGATTTAATTTAATCGTTTTAATTGGTTAATATTAATTGTTTTAATTTATTTTATTTCAATTAGATACTTAATTATGATTGACTAATGAGGAGGGGGTGAATGAGGTTGGTTCACTGTATGGGTGAATGAGGTTGTGGTGAACCAAGAATTGTTCCAGTTTTAATGGGTAAACAACAGTTTCTTCTTAATATTTTGTTTTGTTTAAAAAAAAAACAGTTTATTTACGAATATCTTTGTATCACTCTTATCATATTTTGTTAAAAACTTTCAATGATGCCGGTCACATATGTACATCATCGAACACTTCTGTGAGAACTTTCACATTCATTTTGCCCAATTCATTGTGGTATAGTGATAGTTAGGCTAGAAAAGGTGTTAATTTGCTTTTCTGAATTTGATTCGCATTAAAAACAAATTCACTAACATGTTGAATAATTTGGACTCATGAAGTATCGACCACTATGCTAGCGGATTGTACCTTTGGATGGTTGCGGCTAGCCGTTGGCCCTTTTAGATTGGTTCCCTTTAGTTCTAGTATTCGTTTATGACCATGATTCTGATTGCCAATGGTTTAGGGTGATTAAGAAAATTAGGTATTTTCTCGACTCTATGTGTGGATTCATTTTGTCTGCTTTAGTTTTGGTTTTATGGCGATGATTTAACTTTTAGAAGAACTAATAAGGTTGATTGATTGTGTTGATGCTTGGTTCCTCTTGCCAACTTCGGGGATATATATTGGTAGAGTTCGAAGAGTACTTCTTTTTCTAACAGCTAATGTAGTCCCATCTTAATGATGGTTTTTGGAATTATTGACCGAGCCTCTTTTCATTGATGTAAAAGACATCCATTGTTTCGTTTAGCTTGGTTCTCACCTAGTTTTCAGGTCTTTGTGTCGGACTATCAGATGAAAGAGTTTTTAATCGCTATGTTAGCGTCCCTTGATCGCTCATGTTACTTGCAATTTTAGTATCCTGTTTTTTTGTTTCCACTGAGACCTTAGGTTTCATCACTCTTTACTCGGCTTCAGATGCTTTGCAATTATTCGCCTTGAGTAATGTCGATTGCTCATTAGTTCCATTTTTTTAACTTTTTGTTTGCTATGGAACCAACTCGGAGGTTTAGCATTTTATAATTGTTAAAGAATTTATTTTTTAAATAATAAAACTAACAGTTTGTAATCTTTAAATGGTTTATTTTTATAATGATATTTTATATTCTTGTTCAATGATTCAAAGTTATGATTTTTTCTGATAGATATTGAAAGTTTTGATTTTTGGTTTTTTTTGAAGATTTTGTATTTGATACTAGAATCAAATCAAAACCTCATGAAACTAAAATCAAGAAGTAGATATAAACTTTGGTTCTAGTTACATTTATAATCCAAGTCCATTTTGTTTTCACATCCATATTTGATACACTCTACAAAGTAAACACTACATATTTGATATTTCACAATCCATTTTAAGTATTGAAGATATTCAGCAACTTACTCTAACTCTAACGTTTTAGGATCTTACACATCCAAGTGAGATACATGATGAAGAAGACAAAGCAGAAGAAGAATAATCAGTAAGTAATGGTGTTCCATGGAAGAGGTCTGAAAGATAATTCTCCAAGTTTTCAGGCTTAAACCTCACCAGTATCTCTATGTTTCTCTCCTGCCTCAGCGTCGGCAAGTACTTTTCGTAGAACTCTCTGTATTCCGGTACAAGTTTCTTTGCTATGGAAACTTTAAGGTCGTCTCTTAGTTTCGCATTTGGTATGACAAATGATGATTGTTTCATGTAAGCTTCTTCGAATGATGCGTGGAATCTCTTGAAATGTGTTTTGGCATCTTCTGGTGGTAGTGTGGTACATGTTTTCTCTGGTAAAGATAGGAAAACGTTGGCCCATGCTGCTATTTCATAGTTTGTAGAGTAGCTTCTGAGTTTTGCGTCGTGTTTTGTGAGCCAATCGTCTCCTAAGAGGTTCTTGAGGTGAGTTGAACGGACAGTGTCAACCACGAACTGAGTGTTGTTGACGAGGAAGAGGTACGAGAGAGAAACATCTTTGTAACTCTCTGCTTTCATGTCTAGTTTGCAGAGTAAAACTAAGGTAAGCCAAGCTAGATGGACTGAGATTGTGTGGTTGTTGTGTTCATCTTCTAATATTGGAGCTGTGAAATAAGACTCTAGCATTCGGGTGTTTCTCTGAGGCGGATGGTCTGCTAGGATATCGGACAACACACGGCTGTATTCAGAAAGCGATGATATGAAACTCATCGTTGTTCGAGTCAGCTTGTGAATCCCTCCTCCTGGTGTAACAGCTTTCGAAGAGTCCTTTTGTATTGTTGACTCGAATTCCATGAGAATCGTGTGGATTGAATCCTTGAGTTTCTTGAGCGATGAGAGCGCTAGATTTTTAACAACGGCTACTGAATCAAAGTGGAATATCAGTTCTATCTCTGGCCAAAGGTCAGACATTGCTGCATAGAGATCCATCAGCCTGAAGATCCTCTCGGGCGATGACTTCTTCTCCTTATTGGCAACGAGCTCTGGGAACTTGAAAAGATTGATTCCGGCTTCGTTTGCTATCTCGTAAAAGCAAGACTCTCTTATTGTACTCGAAGAAGAGAAGACGTGATCACAGAGAAGTTTCTCTCCTCGGAAGAGGGTTATGACTCCAATCTTTGCAGCTTTGATCCAGTTCTTGATCAGAGGCTCGAGCACTCCCCAATCCATTCTGTTAAACCGGGAGATCTTGCACTTTTCGATACCAAGTAAGTGTAGCCCTTCATCTACAATTGACTTTCTGATCAGCTTATAACTCTTTATGCACTCTTTACCATATCCACAGCTGATCATAGTCTCTGCTATGACCTTTAAGTCTGACATCACAAGAGCCGAGGCTTTCTCGACCTTAGTGATCGATTCACCAGCCTTCTTCAGTACATCCTCCTCCTCCTCCTCATCAGATTGCATAACATCTTCGAATTCAGAATTACTCGAAAGTGAGGAGTGATTAGAAACTGATTCAGGATCAAGCTGGTCTCTGTTCGAAGAAAGTATCTGGAAGAACTCTTTTTCGAGCCTGGACATACCGGTCTGCATCAGGTTTTGCGCAAGCACAAGCTTAGCAGATTGAGTGTGTTGAGAGACAAGAAAGTGCATGGCTCTGCGTAAGTCACGGATGCATCTAATGAATTCTTTGGCTTCTTTTCTGCTGTGACTGAACAGAGAGATGAGTTTTGTGTAGGACGGTGAGTTCGGATCCCATTTCATGATGATTGATTCCGCGGCTTCCACGGTTTCCTCCATCATGGACTGAGAAAAAGTCTGACTGAGAGGAGAAGGTGGTAGAGAAAAAGTCTGATTGAGAGGAGAAGCTGGGAGAGAAGTGAATGAAGAAAGTGAAGAAAGGAAAGATTTAGGAGAAGATGAAGAGAATTTAACAGATTTCGCCTTTTTCGCCATTGATGAAAGATGAGTTCTAATGGAGTAACTTGGCTTCTTCTTCTATTCTCTTACTTGTCTCTGGAAGTTACATGTATCATTATATAGAGAGTTGATTACTCAATCTTTGTAACCAATGAATAACCAATACAAACCATTGACTAGCTTTCTTTATTATTCCTTAGTCCTCGCGAGTAATATATGTTCATGTAGTTTCTTTGTATAGTTTTTTAGACGAATAATTAAAAAGTAAAATGATATAATTCTCTAGGTAAGAACTAGTTTATACTAGTAAATTGAACTAGTTTATACTAGTAAATTGACCAAACACAGTAGTTTTTTGTTTGTTTTCTATATCATTATGATTTTTAATACTAAAAATTCTCATCAAGAATTTAGATAGAAATTGTCGGAATTCAATTTATATTATAGTGGCTTTGAGTCTTTTGACTTGGCAAAAATGTGGGAATTCAATTTATTTGTTATCGACGTAGGAGTTGGTGACAAAAGTCCACTATAGTTTTGAGGTTAGGACAAGGAGAGATCTCACAGTCTTGTTCTTTGATAAAATTGGTTCCAATGAGGATTCTATATTGTTGTTCTATGATACAATTTTCAATAGAATCGAGTTTTTTACGTTTAAAGATTTTTCAAAAAAAAATTTATATTGTACCTTTTTAACTTCATTATGTAAATTTATGGAACTAAAAACTCTTATTGCTTTTTGCATTATGATTTCCATAAATCATATAGGATATAAAGACAATTTGAGAACCTAGAGTATGAATCCTTTAGCACAAAAAAACCTAGAGTATGAATCCTTTAGCAAAAAAAAACCTAGAGTATGAATATGAAAATCCAACTTGAATAATTCAGTTTGAGAACGTTGAAACCAAATATAATATTTATGTATATTTATCATTATCAGGTAATTGATTGACCAACGGACCGAAGATACGCCCTACCTCATAATTAATATCATCTATCTGTACATGTACATGCTGATATATATAATGACATGGTTAATTACAAGGTTTGGAAATGATTTATATATGCGCATATCTTGCAGCCACCAGTTTTTTCATCAAAGAAAAAAAGAAGATATTTTGCTTACCAAAGTCAATTGCGTATAGATTTAAGTAATAAGCAAGTTCTGCATGAACACTGACTTGGTAAACCAAGACTAGCGATAAGCAAGCAATAAGCTATTCTACGTATTGCAACAACTCTTTTCTAAACCGGTTAGAGCTTTAGAGGTCGTTCGGTTGATAGTAAGATTAGAGACTCGGTTATGTTATTTCTATAATAAATTAATAATTTGGTCATACATACTTATGTTGCATGGAATCGGAAACGGATACGTGGAAACGAAATGTTTGGAAACGCGGAAGCGATTTTTTTGAAAAAATTAGGAAGCAGGTACGTTTTGGAAGCGTAAAATTAAATCAAATATATATAAATATATATTTTTTAACATTCAAAACTAAACCAAATTGAAAAACTTCGTTTACAAATTAGATCATAAATCCAATACATAAAAGTATTAAGTAACTTAACCAGAATAAACAACCCATAATACTGAAATCAAGGATTTAGACTATCATATTCATGTTGGTTTTCATTTACTCCATCAAATAAAATTGCTTCCAACTCTGATTTGTCGAGGGAAAAGTCTTCAAACTCATATCTTTCAAGAATAGTTCCTGTGACGCCCGTAAACCATTTTTTGGTAAAATGGAGGGGCTGTCGATCGACACACTTGTGGTATGTCGATCGACAGGGCTCTTAAGGGCTGTCGATCGACATACCTAGTGGTTGTCGATCGACATACCTAGTGGTTGTCGATCGACAGGTGCTCGAATCGGCTGGTTTTCTGGTTCGATTTAAGTTGTTCAATTGGACCGGGCCGGTTTGGGTAAACCCTAGGGCTTCGTATTTAAGAGTTTTTGGCCGCATTTGAGCGAACCAAAGTCCCAAAAATCAGAAACAGAGAGTTTGAGAGGAGTTTCTCTTGTTCCTGATAGTTTGTGGATTAGGGTTTTGTTCTTGATCGATTTGGAGAGGAATTTCGTGGTGATTGTAGCTGAATCTGTTTCTAGCCTCATAATCCAGCAAATTCTATCCGAAAATCTAAGGTGAGTGCGTGACCATGGCTTCTGGGCCGGTGGATTCGTTAGGGTTGTATGGTGGTAGGTTAAAACTGATTGATTGTGATGATTGATGTTGAACTGTTTGTTTTGTTGCTTGTGGATTGCGTGGATTGTGTTTGTGTGTGCAGGTTTCGTGTTAACGCAGAGGAGGAATCGATCCGAGAGGATATTGATCGATTTCCCATGAATCTGCGACGACCTGTCGATCGATAGGACTTGGGTGTGTCGATCGACAGGGGTCACACGAGAGCTGTCGATTGACACCTAGAGGTTGTGTCGATCGACAGGTGATCGAGGAGCTGTCGATCGACACCTAGAGGTTGTGTCGATCAACAGGGTCCTGTGGAGCTGTCGATCGACAGGCACCGTGGGTGTGTCGATCGACAGGGCTCCGTTGAGCTGTCGATCGACAGGCACCGTGGGTGTGTCGATCGACAAGTGTGAACAGGGGTGTCGATCGACACCTAGTGGTAGTGTCGATCGACAGGCCGCCTGTTGGGCTGTGGTTGAGCCGTGTTGTTGTGCTTGTTTTGTGTGTTGTTTGATGCGTGTTTGCCTGAGCGGATCCATCGCGTCTGTGTGCGCAGTCGTAGATGGGAGGACCGTCTCACTGGGTATTTGTGATAATACTCACGCATCTCTTTTAACCATGTGGTGCAGGTAAAGGCAAATTGTGATCGTGGAATCATGGCAACGAAGAGGGAGATGATCTAGGGTCTCGGTTTCGTGCTGTGTGTTGTTGTTAATTTCATTTCTGTTTTAGAACTCCGCTAGGTTGCTGGTTTTATTGCATTGGAATTTGTTATTGGAATTGTTTGGTTTAGATTTAATGGAATTCTTATTTTGGTTATCCGCTGTTGTTTGATTGTCTGTGTTGCTTGGTTGTTGAGGATAGCATTTATGGGAATGCTAGTCCGAGACCAAGGGTGTAATTGTTTAAAAAAAAAAAAAAAAAAAAAAAACGGGTCGGGTCGTTTCAGTTTGGTATCAGAGCCCTTACGGTTTTAGGACGGGCTAGAACTGCTAGGATTGAATTTGGTAAAATTACAATTCTGTGAGTTTGGGGGTTCTAGATCATCTCCCTTCGAACCTTCAAAGAGATTCCACGGTAAGTGTGTTTTATTGTTATTCTTTAGTGCTTAGCTTGTGTACTGTGGTAGTGCATGGTGTTGGCTAGTGGCACTAGAGAATGTGGTCGTGGGGGCCGGGGTGACTGTGGAGGTCAGGATTGTGGTCGTGGACCAGTGAGTGAGTCGGCTGGGATGCAGCTCAGGGTTCCACGTTGAGACTGTGACAGATCCGTAGACGTATCAAGAGGGTCTGAGTATTAGTGCGAGTGCCAGTGGGAGTGCCTGTGTGAGAGCCGGTGTGAGGGCTGTTGGGCCAGGGCTGGTACTTGAGCTAGTGCTGGATTCGCTCGCTGTTCGGGTGCGCCCGCAGGAGGAGTCTAGGTGACGAGTTGATCGGCTGACAGATCTGTTGCAGTAGGTGTTGTGTCGGGCACTAGTGAGGGAGTTGGCCGGGAGGGCGGCTCAGAGTGTTGCGAGAGTGGCTGAGAGTGATCCGTAGACGCTTCATGACGGCTTGAGCGCCATTTAGGCTGCCAGCGTGCAGCCAAGTGTGAGCGCCAGTGTGCGGGCTGGTGGGAGCAGAGTGGTCCTAGGTTGGCTGCCGGGGGCCGGTGTGGGTCCTCGTGAGGTTGGTAGTGCGGGTGCGCCCGCGGGTGGGCTCAGTGTCGAGTGGATCGTCTGGCGGATTGGCTTCAGCAGTTTTTGGAGCGGTTACCGAGTGCGGTACGAGTTAGGCTCCGGTGATGCCACGAGTGGCAGAGGTGCGGCTGAGGGCTGCGGTTTTTGGTAGGGTTCCGTCTTATCTGCGGATAAGGGAACAGGTGCAAGAGAATTGGTGTAGGATTCTTTGCGAGTGGTGTGTTGCAGCTAGGAGGGTTCAGGCAGTGTTGGCCTGGGCAGAGTGTGATGCCAAGTTTTTTCCTCGAGAGGCTGCGGATCGTTTAGAGACAAGGTTTTTGGGACTGGATCTGGGAGAGAGATCAGTTCGTGGGTATGTTTTGGAGTTAATCAGCTCATGGGTTGGGTTGGTTCATGCTGGTAGGAGCATGGAGGGCGAAGAGGCCCGAGATAAGAGGTTCTTGAGAGGACTTTGATTAGATTGAGGACATAGTGCGGAGTGTCCGTGTATGCTGTGAGAGCATAGTTGGTTGAGACTGCAGGAGGCATTGTTGAGACTCGAGAGAGCAAGCTGTGGTGGTTAGCCCAGTTGTTCAGTCTATTAAGTCTCAACAGGTGATACCTGGCAGGGCGGCAAGCCTGTGCAGGGGCAGAAAAGGAAGTGGGAGGATACTTCCAGTTTGAGGTAGAATGGCCGGGATGCTTCGGGTGCGGAAGCATGGGTCATAGTTGGCGAGATTGTTAGGTTTCTTAGCACATGGGAGTTGTGTGGAGACCTTTGAAGTAGGCAGTGGTGAATTCCACGGGTTGTTCGATTCTGGAGCATGATTGCTTCATCTCTTCGAAGTGGCGCTAGTGAGCGGGTTGGACCGGTAATGGTTGCGGAAGGGAAGTTTCTAGTTACTCATTGTCGGGCGAGAGGCGTGGAGTTTCTAGTGACTGGTAAGTGGATGACAGCGGACTTGGTGTACAGTCTAGTTGAACTGTATGATTGCATCCGGTGTATGGATTGGCTTGATCAGTACAGAGTTCATCTGGAGTGTCACCGGAGTCGTGTTGTGTTGGAGCGTAGTAGGAGAAGGTTGGTTTGTCAGGGAGTGAAACCGACTTCTGAGAGTCTCGTGAACTCTTGGGTGCAGGCTGAGGCTATGACTGAGAGGTTGCGAGGCTTACTCGGAGACTGTTTTGCTGGCAGAGTCTGTAGGTGAGGTTGCAGTGAGGGATATTCGGGTTGTCCAGGAGTGTGAGGATATCTTTCGGTCGTTGCAAGGATTGCCGTCATCGCGGTCGGATCCTTTCACGATTGAGTTGGAACCCGGGACGACGCTGTTATCTAAGGCACCTTACCGGATGACTCCAGCAGTGTTGTAAGAGCCGATGAGGCGGCTAGAGGATTTGTTGAGTACTTCACCGTGTGGAGAATCGGTGTGTGGTGTTGAGGAATTGTGGTAATTTCCGGTTGTGCTTCGATTATCGAGGGCTTAACCGAGTCACTATGAAGAACAAGTTTCGTCTTCCGAGAATTGATAAGTTGTTAGATCAATTGTGAGGGGCTACTTGGTTCTTCAAGGATGACTTGGCATCCGGTTAACACCAGATTCTATTGATGAGGTGGTTGTCAGGAAAACGGCTTTCTTGACGAGTCATGAGTAGGGTGGAGTTAGTAAAGGTGTTTGTCGGGTTGACGAGTGCACCAGCTGCATTTATGAGGTTGATGAGCGAAGCCTTTCAGTGGTATCTGAATGAGTTCGCGATTAACTTTATCGATGTCATCTTGGTGTATTCGAAGAGTCTGGAGGAACTTGAGGTTTATTGGAGGAGAGTTTTGGGGAAGTTGCAAGAGTAGGAGCTGGTTGCTAGGTTGATCAAGTGCAGTTTCTGTCAAGTGAGAAAGGGTTTTCAGGGTCTTACTGTTTCTGCAGGGGAGTTTCTGTGGATCCAGTTAAGATGCAATCGAGCTGAGATTTTGCCTAGACCGAGGAATGAGACTAAGTGTAGTAGTTCTCGGTGGGCAGGTTATTTCAGGAGTTGCATCAAAAGGCCTTGGGAGTACGGCTCATTCCATGACCAAGTGGTTAGTGGAGTAGGTTCCTTTTCGATGGTCTTTGGTTTAGGAGGCGGAAGTGATAGGAGAAGTTGTAGAAGATTGAGTTTTACCTTTAGTTTACTATCGCGGTGAACTTAGCTAGGGGCGGATGCTCTTAGTCGGAGAAGGTATGACTCATCTCAGGAGCGGGATGTGGAAGCGCTTGTGAGCGAGTGGAGTACTTTGAGGTTATGTGTTACTTCAGAGGAACTGTTGGAGTTAGCGGCGGCGGATCAGGCGGATCTGTTGAGCAGGATCCGAGTAGCTCAGGAGAAGGATCCGGTGTTGTTAGATCTCTCTAAGGCTGCTGGTTCCGAATATCAGGTTTCTGCTAACGGGACTATCTTGGTGCATGGACGAGTCTGTGTTCCCAAGGATGAGGACTTGAGGCAGGAAATTCTGAGAGAAGCTCATGCGAGTAAGTTTTCAATTCATCCGGGAGCGACTAAGATGTATCGGGATTTGAAACGGTATTATCATTGGGTTGGGATGAAGAGAGATGTGGCAGATTGGGTTGCAGCTTGCAATGTGTGCCAGTTAGTGAAGGCTGAGCACCAAGTTCCTAGTGGCTTATTGCAGAGCCTACCCATTCCAGAGTGGAAGTGGGACATGATCACTATGGATTTCGTAGTAGGGTTGCCGGTTTCTCGGACCTATGACGCGATTTGGGTGATTGTGGATCGTCTGACTAAGTCAGCACATTTTCTGGCCATTAAGAAGACAGACGGAGCGGAGGTCTTGGCTAAGAAGTATGTGAAGGAAATTGTGAGGTTGCATGGAGTGCCAGCGAGTATTGTGTCGGATCGAGATCCGAGGTTTGCTTCAGTGTTCTGGAGAGCTTTTCAGGCTGAGATGGGCACTAAGGTGCACATGAGTACAGCTAATCATCCGCAGACGGATGGACAGTCCGAAAGGACGATTCAGACACTGGAAGATCTGTTGAGGATGTGCGTGCTAGATTGGGATGGTCATTGGGCGGATCACTTGAGTTTGGTGGAGTTCGCATATAACAACAGTTTTCAGGTGAGTATCGGAATGGCTCCTTTTGAGGCGGCCATGTCGTACTCCGCTATGTTTTACCCAAGTGGGGGAGAGGAGCATCTTTGGGGCTGATTTTGTTCAGGAGACGACGGAGAAGATCCGTGTTGTGAAGCTGATCATGAAAGAAGCTCAGGATCGGCAGAAGAGTTATGCCGATAGGAGAAGGAAAGAGTTGGAGTTTGCAGTCGGAGATCTAGTGTATCTCAAGATGGCGATGATGCGGGGTCTGAACAGGTCCATATCCGAGGATAAGCTGAGTACGAGGTACATGGGTCCGTTCCGGGTGGTGGAACGTGTGGGACCAGTTGCTTATCGGTTGGAGCTGCCTCCGGTTTCTGGAGAAATTCCATGATGTGTTTCATGTTTCGAAACTCAGGAGATGCTTGCACGCTTCTGAGGAGGTAGCAGTGACGATTCCTGCGGATCTTTAGCCAAATCTGACTGTTGGGATGAGGCCGGTTAGGATCCTTAAGAGAAGTATCAAGGTTCTGCGCCGGAAAAGAGTACCGTTGTTGAGAGTCTTGTGGGACTGTGACGGTATTCAGGAGGAGACTTGGGAACCAGAGGCAAAGATGAAAACGAAGTTCAAGAATTGGTTCGAGAAGCAAGCAGAAGAGTGAATTCATTTTTCTTTGTGGTTTCCAGTTTCAGTTTTGGTGTTGTGATCACCGTGTGAGGTGAGGTTTTTGGTTGTGGATTTTGTATTTTCATTAAGTTGTAATGATTATGACATTTTCTAGTGAATAAGAAAGCGTTTTTCTTATGTGTTTGACTTGAGAGTCATGTGTTTGTGGTTAGAGAACCCCGAAATGGAAGTTTTATTGCGGATAGAACTTGCCAGTTTCGGTGGAGACTCTAACGGTTTGTGTGTGTGTGTGTGAGAGGGTCTCGGAATAGAAGTTTTACGGTAGGTAGAACTGTCTAGTTCTGGAGGGACTCTGCAGGGACATCCGAGGTGAGGGATGGTCGGGGTGATCTGTGAAGATCACGTTTGTGATGGTATTCCGGGAGGGGAATATCATGTGAGACCTTAGGAGGTAGTTCCGGTCAGAGATGCATTATAGACGTTAGGAATTGATTGCATAGCTCAGAGTTAGACCTCGGTCTTTCTTGGAGATTAGTCTCCGGCAGATCTTGAGAGATGCGTCTCTCCGGGGGACAGTGGGTTCCCCGCATACCGATCGTTCGTCAGGACTGCGCGGACTGAGATCGTGAGGGTATGGGGATAGTTTGGGAGGTTGCGACCTCTGGCAGATCTCTGCATACCGAGAGCTTGATAGACTGTGTGTCTTGATGGATTGAGGTGTGTGGAGGTGGTTGAGTATCAAACACCGTCAGGACTGCGCGGACTGAGGTGGGTTGATACTAGACACCTAGAGCTGAGGGGTGACGATCCCGAAAGCTAGATGGTGGTTATGAGCTATGGGCAATCAATGTCTGAGACGGGTCTATGTGCATAGGACGGTTGTGAACCTCAGGAAGGTCTGGGAGATGTAGTCTCCGGTGTTGCTGGCGGGTTAGGCCAGGGTAGATTGGTGGGTAGTGTTAGAGGATTCGAGGACGAATCCAGTTTTAGTGGGGGAGAATTGTGACGCCCGTAAACCATTTTTTGGTAAAATGGAGGGGCTGTCGATCGACACACTTGTGGTATGTCGATCGACAGGGCTCTTAAGGGCTGTCGATCGACATACCTAGTGGTTGTCGATCGACAGGTGCTCGAATCGGCTGGTTTTCTGGTTCGATTTAAGTTGTTCAATTGGACCGGGCCGGTTTGGGTAAACCCTAGGGCTTCGTATTTAAGAGTTTTTGGCCGCATTTGAGCGAACCAAAGTCCCAAAAATCAGAAACAGAGAGTTTGAGAGGAGTTTCTCTTGTTCCTGATAGTTTGTGGATTAGGGTTTTGTTCTTGATCGATTTGGAGAGGAATTTCGTGGTGATTGTAGCTGAATCTGTTTCTAGCCTCATAATCCAGCAAATTCTATCCGAAAATCTAAGGTGAGTGCGTGACCATGGCTTCTGGGCCGGTGGATTCGTTAGAGTTGTATGGTGGTAGGTTAAAACTGATTGATTGTGATGATTGATGTTGAACTGTTTGTTTTGTTGCTTATGGATTGCGTGGATTGTGTTTGTGTGTGCAGGTTTCGTGTTAACGCAGAGGAGGAATCGATCCGAGAGGATATTGATCGATTTCCCATGAATCTGCGACGACCTGTCGATCGACAGCACTTGGGTGTGTCGATCGACAGGGGTCACACGAGAGCTGTCGATTGACACCTAGAGGTTGTGTCGATCGACAGGTGATCGAGGAGCTGTCGATCGACACCTAGAGGTTGTGTCGATCGACAGGGTCCTGTGGAGCTGTCGATCGACAGGCACCGTGGGTGTGTCGATCGACAAGTGTGAACAGGGGTGGCGATCGACACCTAGTGGTAGTGTCGATCGATAGGCCGCCTGTTGGGTTGTGGTTGAGCCGTGTTGTTGTGCTTGTTTTGTGTGTTGTTTGATGCGTGTTTGCCTGAGCGGATCCATCGCGTCTGTGTGCGCAGTCGTAGATGGGAGGACCGTCTCACTGGGTATTTGTGATAATACTCACGCATCTCTTTTAACCATGTGGTGCAGGTAAAGGCAAATTGTGATCGTGGAATCATGGCAACGAAGAGGGAGATGATCTAGGGTCTCGGTTTCGTGCTGTGTGTTGTTGTTAATTTCATTTCTGTTTTAGAACTCCGCTAGGTTGCTGGTTTTATTGCATTAGAATTTGTTATTGGAATTGTTTGGTTTAGATTTAATGGAATTCTTATTTTGGTTATCCGCTGTTGTTTGATTGTCTGTGTTGCTTGGTTGTTGATGATAGCATTTATGGGAATGCTAGTCCGAGACCAAGGGTGTAATTGTTTAAAAAAAAAAAAAAAAAAAAAAAAAACGGGTCGGGTCGTTTCAGTTTCATTATATATAGTATGAAATATATCATGTTCTTCTACGAGATTGCCGAGAGATACATTGGAAGCTTAAAGAGTCCTTCTACAGAGATTGTGAGCGAAATCATAATTTTCTTACTTCTTAGTGAATAGGGATGTGATGATTCATATTTTTAGGGGGTTTTCTCTATAAGTTATACAAATATCAAAACAATTTTTAAGTTTTCTAGTATCTAATTTTTATCATCCAAAATGAAAAGAAGTTTCCATCGCGATTCCAAAATGGAATCAGACGCTTCCAAGACGCTTCCAAATTGGAATCGGACGCTTCCAAGGCGCTTCCAAAATAGTAATTTTTGGAATCGCGATTCCATGACGATTCCAAGAGATTCCAAGAGATTCCGATTCCGAAGCGTGAAACGTCATAAAATGGAGTTTCCATGCAACCTAGATACATACTAAACTAGTATATTACTCAAAAATGTTACTACCGATTATCTATTTTTTTATGTATGGTAAATGGGTTGGTGAAATCGATCCACCAATTCATTCGAACTAGCTAAGAGTAAGAACACGAATGAATAGCTTTGAGGTTTTCGATTTTGAATGTTCTTTTTTCCAAATGGAAGATGATCATTTATTTTCATTGGATTTATTACGTTTGAGATAAGACTAAATCTTTTTAATAAATGTAGATAGACGATTTCTTGTCACGATAGAAAATCATTGGAGAAGAAACTATATAACATCTAATCATACAGCTAAAGTTTTAGGTTACGTAAGGGTTTTTTCTTGGCTTTTACGTAACTCCGTAGGTTACTACTGAAAGTTATGTAAAATAAATGTAAATCAATACTATTTAAGAAAATGATTAAAGCAAAAAATAAATGCACATATACTAGTGGTTACCTTCAATATGAGAGTCTACGTACCATACGTTGTTGTTGATTTTACTATACGATCAAATCAAGTATTCAAGAGTGACAACGTTTGTTTGTAGAAAATTTCAACTAAAAAAACGTTTGTTTGTAGAAAGAATAAATAAGGAAAAATTAGGTTTCACACCTCCACAGTGGACGACTTGTAGTAGAGTAAAATCGAATAACATCGAAGTTTAGAAAACGCTATTAGAAAAAAATGATTTGGTGATTTTATTGCGTACGTTTTTTATCTTCTATATGAATTAAGGTATTTGGATTTTGTTATTCTATGAAAGTTGTGGATGTTAATCATAGTATATTTCCAAGACCATCAAAACCACGTTAGTAGTAACCAAGTGCAAGGGATAAAGTTGTTTATGTATGAAAAAAGCGAAAAGACAGTGCAAGTAACTCCCAAAACTATTATATGATTTGATTTGATTTAGTTTGATATTAGTTGTTTTCATCAGTTAACGAAACTAGAAAAAAACTTCATTTTGGTATGTAGGCTTCATTTTGGTGCACCAAATCTTCAAAGCTCCGATTTTCTATCTATTGATTCTGGTATGTAGGCTTCATTTCCATCTACTCATCTTGCAAATCACAAGACGTTTCGTATAATCATTTTCAGTAAATGATGATACGTTTGTTAGAACAATACCAATTTGATAAAATTGAAATGATAGTTGATCAACAACAACAATAGTGACTTTTGAGAATCAAAATATTTCATTGAAGATGTGCTTTTAACAGGGAACAGAAAAACAAAAGAAGCAATCTCACACGAGAGCTAAAATTCAAAACACAAAAATTGTTGTGATTAATAATAAGAAGCTTACACCTTAATAGCATACTTTCTTATTGGGTAGTACATTTCTTTCTTCTTCTCCCTTTCAGTCTTCAAAGATGCCTGTTTAAATCAACAAACAACAACTCATTTCAGTATAAACACACCATTTGTTCCATTTCTCAATACAATTACCTAATCACTTCACAGTGTTCTATTCCTCTTCTTTTTCATAACCAATAGTGGTAGGTTTACAAGAGTGTAGGCATATTGGAGTTACCTGATGCTTGGTGAGTCTCCTCCTGATAGCTCTAGTCTTCTTGGGACGAAGATCAAGAGGCAAAAACTTCTTCTTCTTGTATGCCTCCCTCAACGCACACTTTTGCTTCTGTGAGATCACTGTCAATACCTGAGCAATCGACTTCCTCACCACCTTGCTGAAAAATCAACACAGAACAATTCCATTTGAGTTCAATTCGAATACAAAGTCCAGTGAATGAATCCAGGACATGTAAAACTAAGACATGTATACTACTTGAAGACTAAGCCAATGTCAACAAGGCGTAACCATAGCTTTATTCATCAAACTCAAGACAATAATAGGAACTAGGATACAGCTCACAAAACTAATCAGAAGAATGATTGAAAACAAAACTAAACCATTTGCAAAACATAAGCAGAATCAGGTTAATATAAGCTTAAACTACTAAGTACACTGACGTTGTACTAACAACAGAAATGTGGAAACAAACACTAATTAGCACTTATACTTGACTACTAACCACTAGCTAATCCATAAACAAGAGTAAATATTAGGTCTCACACAATTACTCAAAATCTGAAAATGCAATCATATATCAAAGAGATGTGGAAACAAACACATACATCTTGGAGAGCTTATTAGGAGCACCACCAGTGACTTTAGCAACACGAAGAAGAGCAAGCTCAGCCTTAAATTCCTTCAACTGAGTCGAAAGATCAGTTTTTGATTTCTCTCTCAGCTCATGAACCTTGATTCTCGCTGTTCAGATTTCACATTTTCACAATACAAAAAACAAAATCTCAACAAAAGGGTACCGAAGAAATGATATGTAACAGTCGAAAGTTTCAGAATTTTGAGGCTTACCCATTGCGTCTTCGAGTTCTCTAGCTTCCCTGAGACTGACTCTCTTGTGGTGTTAATATGAGATTAGAAACCCTAGAAGACGACGGCTAAGACTTAGAATCGGATTTTTAGGTTATATTCTACTTGGGCTTTCACTGTGGGCATTATTTTATTGGGCCTATTTAGTATTATTGGGCCGAAACAACATCAATAACAACAACGACTCATTAAGATATTTAACGAACAGTCCTAAACTATGCTTTGAATTGGGATTGACTAAACGTTTGTGTCTAATTTTTTTTTTCACTAAAAGTTTATTAAGATTGAGAAGATATTACAGCTTGATTAAGAGAAAAAAACACAAACACATAAAGAACTCAAATGTCTATCCCACAACAACATCGAGCTTCTTTTCGACACCTTTGGTTTGGAGATCTTGAGTAGGAATAGTTGTCTTTCTAGAACCATACTTTAGAGTCCCAAGAACCAAGCTAAAATACTGAACTCAAACCCAATATCAAACTAGAATAACTAAGAACAAACCATAAAGCAAGCTAGATAAACACCAAAAAGACAATAATCTAAGCCTCAATAAAAAGAGAGCGAAGCATTAACCAGAGGGAGCGAAAACGGGGAAGCTTGAAAAGATGGTAAGAACTATGGAAATAATAAGATATCGAGACCCGATATAAAATTGCAGAGATTCACCAAATACGAATTACGCACAACTACAAAAAGAGACAAGAGTCTCAGAGTTTTTGGACTCACTGTTTGTGTCTAATCAGATGTACACAATATTATCATAGCCATTAATATATGATATCAAATCAAAGAAACTAGTAGAATCCTCATAATACTAAATTTTTTGTCATTTTTATTCTCTTAAATGTTTCGATGTATCAACTTGTTGGCCGATTTGCAAATAGAAAAATTACTATACAACTTCGCTATTGGCTATGCAAGACATTAATTTTAGATGAAGTAGATATTAAGAAAATAATACATGTTAATTGTTAAATTAGTTTTATTTTGGTTAATATTTTTCTAAAATAATATAATTTGCCCATATTGTAGTAACGAAATTCCTACTATCGAGTTTTTTTTTTTTTTTGTCATCTGAACTATATATACCAAAAGCAGAGGGTTTGTAATACAGTAGAACCTCGATAAATTAATACTCGATAAATTAATAAACACTATAAATTAATAAATTATCCCGGTCCCGAGTCGGGCCAATGTAAAAATCAAGTCAATTTGATAAAATGATAAGATAATAATTTTTTTGAAACTCCTATGTAAAATATGGTCCCAATAATAGCATAAATTAATAATCATATATAATTATGTATATATATATGATAATGTACTAAACATGGTTTTAGTGATTTTTGTTTTAACTTAAAAATGAAAATCTCATTAGCCTTATCTTTTAATTTAAGTGTTACATCAAAAAAAATTATAATTTTTTTTTCCGGTCTTTACCATAAACTTGTAAAAATTCTAGGCAAAATAATTGATTCTTTATAATAACGCTTTCTAAATGTATTCATCGACATTAGGGATAATAACTATGATTTTTTCTAAATTTTATACATAGTATACCATTTTAGTTTGATCGTCTATTATGATAATATCATCCACTCTATTGCGATAATCAAAAAATTTAATCAAAATTTCATTAATTTGCAAATAGATTCATTAAATTCCATAATATAACATTATTCGAAAAAACAAATTAATAAAAATCTTACCTAAAACAGATTTTTCTCTATAAATTAATAATTATTAATTTATCGATAAAATAATATTCTCTCTAAATTAATAAATTATCCCGGTCTCAACATTATTAATTTATAAAGGTTTAACTGTACAAACTATTTTAAAGGAAACACAAAGCTAACAAGAGACAAGCGTTCCTACAAAAATCAATAAAAAAGCCACCAAAAGACCAAGGCTAGGATCAAAGGTCTTGCGCCAAATGAGACTGGAGCCAAGAGGGAGCACCAACAGCTACATAAGATTGACTTATGTGGTCACGAATCACGCTATTAGCTACTAACCACGCACCTTTGTTTGAATTCTTTGATTCAATTTCCATTTTCCAATCCTTTATTCTCTGCAGCACTAAACGGAAATCCAAAACCTGGCCAGTGAAGGAGGGCCAAGCCATAGGTCTATCAATTGCATTGACAAGCTGTGACTCACTTATCCCAAAAATAACTTTTGTAACTTTATGAGCAACCATGCTTTCAAAAGACCAAAGCAAAACTTGGAACTGCGCATCATCCAAGGTGAGAGTGTTTGAGAAGCTCCTTCTACTGTGTAGCAGGACCGTTCCCAGACTGTCCCTCAGGATCCATGAAGCACCACAGCTCATAGTCTCTTTAGACCAAGCGACTCCTATATTGCATTTCAACCATGGAACAGGAGGTCGAGTCCACTTCTTTTTGACCCAAATCTTTTTTGTAGGAACAACCAACTCTTCTTGCTTCTCTTGAGAATGAGTGAAGAACCATAATTCAGCCTCTCTTCTAGCCTTTTCCACAACTTCAGAAGCAAGATATACCTTCCCTTCAAAAAAGAGGCCATTCTTATTCTTCCATATATACCAAATTAGCCACGGGAACACACGCCTTATTTCCAGAGGAATCAACTTTGACTTATAGGTTTCTAGAAGATAGTGCATGTTTGAGAAGAAAGAGACATCATCAAAACCACCTGAAGGAGAAGGAACACCAGACATGGCCCATATTTGTCTGGCTAAAGAGCAGGAAAAGATAACATGGTTAACAGATTCACCTTCATTACCACATACTTGACATCTCGAGTCAGTTTGAATACCCCTTCTCTCAAGTAGATCAACAACTGGAATTGCTTCACTAGCAAGTTTCCATAAAAAAGCTTTTATCTTTGGTACTGTGACAATGGACCAGATCTTTTGCTTAATCTCAAGAGTGGAGGGTTTCATTTCTGCCATCCGAATTAGCTCTAAGTGCTTCTCCTTATGAGCCAACCAATAACCAGATTTGACTGAGTAATCGCCACTTCTGTTATGTTTCCAAACCCAGAAATATTTCAGATCAAATATAGGCTTCATCTTAAGAATTAAACTGACGTCTTCCTTGTAAAAATGTTCCTCCAGCTTGCTTCTGTTCCAAGATCTATTTCTGAAATCCATTAGCTGATTCACAGTAAGGTTAAGATCAATCAAACAACTTTTCATCAGAGGCGCCTTCATATTAGTATCCTCGATCCAAAGATCTGTCCAAACATTAACCGTAGCACCATTCCCTATCTTCTTTTTTAAACCTTTCTTCATCAGTTCTCTCCCAAACAAGATACTCCTCCAGCCAAAGGAAGGTCGAGAACCTTCAATAGAGTGTAAAAATTTGCAATATGAATGGTACCTGCTTTTGAGTAACAATGCCAATAAACTATCAGGGTTGTTAAGGATCCTCCAAGCTTGTTTCCCAAGGAGGGCTTGATTGAAGCAGTGGATATCTTTTAAGCCAAGGCCTCCAAGGTTTTTGTTCAAACTAAGCTTGTCCCAAGATAACCAGTGAAGTTTCCTTTTGTCTTCAGAAGAGTTCCAAAGGAATTGAGCCATTGCACTAGTAAGGGTATTGACAGTAGCCACTGGAAGTTTGAAGCAACTCATTGCATAGACAGGCATTGCCAAAGCCACTGACTTCAGCAAAATTTCTTTGCCACCATGAGAGAGCAATCTACCGAACCATCCAGACAGCCTGTTCTTAAGTTTCTCTTGGATGAAGGCAAGCATTTCGATTTTTGAGCCGCTGAAACATTCTGGAAGCCCAAGGTAAGAACCTGCACCTCCTTCATTCAATATGCCAGTGATCTGTTTGACTCTGTGCTTAATAGTAGCCTCAACTTTATCACCAAAAGTGATAGAAGATTTATTCAGGTTGATGATCTGACCAGTAGCATCACCATACACCTTAAGAATCTCATTGAGGGTTTTGACTTCATTTTCCTCAACTTTACACAGAAAGAGACTGTCATCTGCAAAAAAGAGGTGATTCACTGATGGTCCCTGCTCTGAGAACCTGATCCCATTAATAGAACCAAGTGCTTCAGCACGATTAAGTAGATGGGTCAACCCTTCAGTACACAACACAAAAAGGAAAGGGGATAGGGGATCCCCTTGACGCAAACCTCTCTTGGGTCTGATGAGGCCAAAGGGTTGATCATTGATCAAGACTGAAAAGGATACTGAGGTAACACAAAACATTATCCAATTGATCCACCTCCAATGAAACCCTAAAGCACTCAATAAAGCCCTAAGGTAGCTCCATTCAACTCTGTCGTAGGCCTTTGACATGTCTGACTTTATTGCTAGGAACTCCTTAGACACAGTAGGGTGAGTTCTAAGTCCATGGACTAGCTCATGAGCTATGAGGATGTTGTCAGAGATGAGTCTTTGGGGCACGAAAGCAGATTGAGTAGGAGAAACTATCTGCTCCAGGAGAGGTTGAAGTCGTTTTACGAGGATCTTGGAGATAACCTTATAAGTGACTGAACATAGGCTTATAGGCCTCAGATCAGACATCTCTGTGGGGTTAACTATTTTTGGGATTAGGCAGAGATAGGTGTAGTTCCAATCAGTCGGGAAACTCCCATTGAGGAAGAAATCTTTTACTTCTTCAGTAATTTTCTGACCAATTATCTCCCAGTAACTCTGGAAAAACAAACCTGTCATGCCATCAGGCCCTGGACCACTTGCTGCTTTGACAGAGAAGACTGCTTCAGTAATCTTCTCAGAGGTTACTTCTTTGATTAGCTGAGCATTCATGAGTTCCGTGACTCTAGGGGTAAAGCCTTGAAACAAGTCATTGAAATCTGAAGGAGACGAAGTGTTGAAAAGATTTTCAAAGTACTTGACTGCAACATCACCTTTGGCTCCTTCTGATCTCATGAAAACACCATTAGCATCTTTGAGTTTCTCTATTCTTTTCTTGCTTCTATTAGCCTTGACTGAGTTGAAGAAAAATTTAGTATTTCTGTCCCCTTCCAGAACCCAGTGATCTCTACTTCTCTGACTCCAGTACACTTCTTCTTCTTTATAGGCCAACATTAATTCCTTCTTGAGATATCTGATATAGCTGATATTAGGAAAGGCACTCGATTGGACTACTTCAAGAGCAGTCTCGATCTGTTTTATGTTGTCATTAGCATTGACATTTGAATTCTTTTTCCAATAACTCAGCCCTTTCCTGACCTCTCTCATTCTATCTGAAACAGAACCAAGACCTCCACCATGGTTCAAACTCCAGCATCTCAAAATAGTTTCTCTCACAAGGGGTTTGTTCAGAAACCGTTTGTCAAACCTGAAGGAACCTCTGTAAGAATCTTTAACAGCTAACAGACTGATATAAACAAGTCTATGATCTGACCCCCTTTTCTCAAGGAAAGCTTGATTAGACACTGGGAACATCTTGAACCACATCTTGTTCCCAAAAGCTCTATCCAGTTTGCACCTGATGTATAGTTTATATCTTTTACCACCCCAGGTAAAACTATCACCACTGCTAGGTAACTCCACCAATTCGCAGGCTTTTATCATCTCATTGAACCACTGATACTCACTATCATTCCTATCAGGACCACCAACTTTTTCCTCATTATGAAGGATGTCATTAAAATCGCCAAACATGCACCAACTGTTCTTCCTGTTCACACCAATCCGAGATAACCTTTCCCATAAATACTGCTTTCGGTTTCCACTGGGGTCTCCATAAACACAGGACACAAAAAACCGAAAGGATCCAAACAACACCTCCACATCTAATAAGTTTTTATCAAAAGTCAAGAACTCCACCTCAAGACTGTTCTTCCAAAACAACGCTAGTCCTCCACTTCTTCTGATTGGTTCAATAGAAAAAACTCTATCATAACCCAAGCAAACTTGCAGATCAACTATACTATCTCTACTACACATAGTTTCCATAAGAAAAATCATCTCAGGGAAATGTTTTTTACGCATTTCCTTAAGACGGGGAATTACCAAGTCCTCAGACCGTCCAAGTCCTTGGCAATTCCAGCTAATGAAGCTCATTGGGCTTTGGACAGTCCCTCATTTGGGACTATCTCTGGTTTTTGGCACTTTGAGCCTTTAGGACCACCCTGAAGCTCTTCTAAAGCTTGTCTTTTCTCACCCCAACCAATCTCTGCCCCCACTTGGCAATTCTATCACCTCAGCTGCAATAACTAGAGGGTCTCTTGGAACTGGAATTCGTTTTCTTTTAACTGGTCTTCTTCTAGCCTTTCCCCTTTTGCCCTTAGTTCCGGAAGAGCTTGCTTCAAAGAAACTAGCTCTTATATCCGTAGAACCAAAGGCGAAAGGAGAGGAATGATTGGCAAGCATCTCATCAGCACTAGAGGTTCGAGAGGCCCTGGGCACTAAGGACATTGCTATACCAGAAGAGATAGCCCCTTCAAGAACCCTCATTTCCGGACCAAGCTTCATACCCGAGTTAGAGGAGGATCCTGCAGAATCATAATTAAAGACGAGGCCCTTCTCTTTATTCATATCTTGTGTTACAAAGGGAGCCGGTTCAAGCCTCAAAACAGATCTCTGGGTTCTTGGATCTTTTTCAGCTTCATTAACAGAGGATTTGACTCTACCCTCTTTCACCTGTCTGCTATCTCCATTGTCAGTCATCAAATATTGTCGTATTTCCTGGAGGACATCTTCAGCTATCTTTACTCTACCAGTCCTGGGATCAATCCCCATCCTACTATCGAGTTCTATGAATCTGTTTTAAAAACAAAAAACAAAAAAAAGAGTCCTATGAATCTATCTTAATTATGACGTTGACTCCTTTCTACAACTTGTTCATTTTCAATACGTGATTTCAAATGGCTTAAAACACTCTAAAATTTTCGTACAATATTGAACTCCCTTTCATTTACATTCTTAGAATGCGCACAGCCTATGATTATTTACCCAAATTTTGGTCCAAAAATATTTAAGGGTACAAAAACAAAATGAATATAATTATAAGAGATTATTCCCCGCCACACCATAAATTTCAAATTTCCTTCTCCCTCCATACTATAATCACAAAAATCTTTCCAATTCATACCATAATCCTCATGAAAAGTCTGTTTAACCCTTACCTTAACTTACAATTTATTAGTTTCGTCCACAACATTTTTATCTACAAAACATTATATATGTTTCTTCGCCGTTGCGGTTTGGTCCACCACTACCGTCGCCGGCGACGTTTGGTCCACCACCGTCGCCGTTGCCGTTTTGGTCCACCACCGTCGCCGTCAGGCCCGTTCCTAGAAGTTAAGAGGCCTAAGGCAAAAGAAAAAATTTGGGACCCTAAAACTAGAGTTAAAAAACATTTTAAACCCCAAAGTTAGTATGAATATTAATATCAATTTAAAATTATTATGTAAAATATATACTATTTATTAAATTTTTAAAATTTGTGGTCCTAAAACTACGGTCAAAAAGAATAAAGAGCCTAAAATTAGTATGAATAATGATATCAATTTAAAATTATTATAAAAAATACATGTTATTTATTAAATTTTCAAAATTTGGGGCCCCAAAATTTTGTAATATCATGTGGGCCCTAATGCCAATGCCTTAATTTTTATTAGGGAGGCACGGCCCTGGTCGCCGTCGCCGTTTGGTCCACAACCGTCACCGTCGCCGTTTGGTCCACGACGGAGTCATCGTCGCCGTTTGGTCCACAACCATCGCCGCTTCGTCTACAACCGTCGTCATCGCCGTCTCCGTCGGCAACATCCATCGTTAGGGCAGTCTCCGTCGTCAACGTCCGTCGCCGTCTCCGTCATCGGGACTGTCTCCGTCGTCAATGTCCATCGCCATCTCCGTCGTCAGGATTATCTCTATCATCAATGTCCGTCGCCGTCTCCGTCGTCAACGTCCGTGGTCGTCTCCGTCGCCGGGACTGTTTCCGTCGTCAATTTCTGTCGTCGGAGAGTTTCTCCGTCGAAATTTATGTATACATAAATTATGACTAAGAGAAGAAGACATGAGTAAGGGTACAATTGAATTTTAGGATTTGCCGTGATATGAGGAGGAAGGAGTTTATATTTTGGTAGGCGGGAGAATTGTTTTTGAAAATTATGGCGGTAGGGTAATTTTCTCTAATTGTAATGTCATTTACTCATGATTGGGCCTAAATAATAACTTATTTATTTGTAGCCTATATTATTCGACCCATTATGAGCTATTGTACGTAAATTAAGCTTGTAGTGGTTGATTACGTGGAAGCCTCTTGACCCAGTGGTTAAATGGTTAAATTATTTTATATTAGGTATGGGGTTCGAGTTCCAGACAATACAATTTCGTACAGATTAGTGGAGAAATGCTTTCCGGAGGTTTCATCGTCCAGGGAGACCATGTCCATCGTTGGAGATATCGTACTTGCACAACCGTTCACCGGGGAGAGTCCCTCCATCATGAGAGATGTCGTACATGCATAATCGTTCATCATAGAGAGTTTGTTCATCATGGGAAATGTCGTACATGGAGAGTTGCATCATATAGGCGTATGTGGAAGTTGTTCACCTTAATCGTATAGAATACATGTAGTTGAATATCATCATAATAGGATTAACCAATTATATCTAATGATGACACTAGACAATTAAAGAAAAGTGGTTGATTATTGCGGAAAACCCATTTGGCTTAATGGTTGATCCAATGATTATTAAAGCTTTTTTTTAATTACTTGAAGGTTCATGGCCGAAGCCCGTAATTCCCTCAAACCCGAAAACACATGTACTATTAGTTTCGTTTCAAGTGCCACTTGAACCTTTACCTAAGATCTTTAGTTAAATGTAATATTATGTGTGCATGACATGTGATTTATTTTCATAAGTATGTAGTTCTAAAATCCATTTAAATGCTCTTAATAATGGATGTGAGAAAATACAAAGAAACGATAAGAAAGATATATACGCCCTCCGTTTCATATTAGTTGTCATTCAACTGTTTTTATTTTGTATCAAATTAATTGTCGTTTTACATTTTCAACGCAAATTTATTATTGATTTTCCATTTTTAGCCATACTCTTTTTTTTACATATATCAAATGAAAAAACACATATAAAATACGTTCGCCCTAAAGGCTCTCTCCCAGGCACGCCGACCGAGGTAGCCGCCAACGACTCGTCTCCACCAGATCGACGCTTCTCCTCCGTAGTTCTATCGTCTTCCTTTCTCACGCCTCATGGAACCATCTTCTGCTGGTCCAGTTCCATCTCCAGAGCCTCCATATCCGGGCCTCGACGCAGCTCAATCTTTTGACTCTCCACACCCTCCAATTCCTCCTGAACCTCCGCCTATTGCTTCTCATGTCTCGCGTCTCCGAGCCACTGTTGGATTCCCTCGAATAGTCCCAAACTTAAATCTACAATTGATGTTAGTAGATTGTTGCTCGCCTCTCGAGTTTTGTGGAACCTCTTTGTTGTGTGTTTCTATGAATAAGGTACTCTCTTGCTCATCCTTTGCTTCTCCTACTTGGGAAAGTTGGTGGATGGTTATTGAATGGGAAGCTCAAGGCTTGTTAGTCTCAACCTTCTATCGATTAGTCTTGATTGTATCAGGTCCTTTTACCTTTATTGTGCTATTTGTTGGCACTCTTATCGCTAGTGTGCGTTATATTACTGCGGTTTGCAGATCCAGATCCGCTTATTATGCCCTTGATTCTCCTATCAATGATGCAATAATCTTGGTGTGGGTTTCTCCTGGATCCCCTTGTTTGATCTTACCTCGTATTGAGGGCTCTATTAGTGTATTCCAAATTTATACATCTATTGCCTTTATGCGACCATGTACTGCAGTATGCAGGTTATGTTCTCTTATATTTGGTGCTATGAAGTTCTTCTCGCTTTATTGGTGGCAGATAAAACTGAAGGAGCTTGTTACTGCCATTTTCCCTACGACTCTGGTTTCTTTGGGCATTTTTTGTCTTGAATCCTCTGGTATGGAGTATGTTGCCATTCTTTGTGAGTGGTTTCATTGCAGGCTGTTCGGAGTCGATGATTACAAATACTTCAGACCTCTTCCTACTCAAAGGCTCGGTAAGCCAGTGTAAATCTGTGCTTGTAGCCAAAATCACGACTGTTTATTCTGTCCTAGTTACAGATTCAGTCTCGGGCATTGAATCACCGTGTGTATTCTTTGTTTCCGGCGTCGTCGCATCTCTTAGTAACAATGGCATCGATCTCCGTCACGTCCTTTCTTGGTCAAGATTATGGACCACATCTATCTTTTTCTTCTATGCATTACGTTTTATGTTTGTAGCATTGTCTTTGATGGTCTTGATGACTTTGGTCTCAAGTTTTGTAAACAATTCCTCTTTTAATGGAGAGTAAGCTTAATATATGAGATTGTGATTTGAACAAAAAAAAATGAAAAACACATTAATTAGGGGTAAAACAGAATTTTTAAATGTTTTCTTAATTGACGTGATCAAATCACTTAAAACGACAACTAATATGCAATGGAGGGAGTATACATTTTACGTCGTTCACCAATAATGTATTGGCTATCTCCACGGATAAAAGAGACTTGTTTTATTAATGGAGGCAGAGTTTTCATAATGAATTTATAGAGTTTCGCTCTAATTAGAAGTTATGAATAACTAGAGTATTTATAAAGAACTCTTGTTAACCTTAATCCGATTTAGGTTAACCTTTTTCATGTCCAAACAATGAAAACTGAAGGCCAAAACGGTGATTGGAACCCAAACATGTGAGTGTGACTGAGACACAAACATGTGACTGAGACCCAATCAATAGCTAAAGGCTAACAGAAACCTAAACGGATTAAAGACATATTTAACGCTTAATGTTAGTTTATTTGCTCCATTCTATGTAAATATTTAGATTCATCTCTGGACGGACCCATATTCCTTGTGATTATGTTGTATTTGAGAAGCCCACAAAGAAATACTACATTTGAAAACCTCTAGAGAGACGATATCAACTTAGCAGAACCATGATGGGTTTTTCATAACCAAACAACAACGATTGATCAAGGTAGCATAACTTTTTGTTAACTATCTCTTGATAGACGAAACTCTATCACTATGAGGAGCCATACAACAGATGGATTCAAAGAATCATCCATAATATGAAATTTAAAAAGTAACATATGATTGTCAACTGCTTTCATGGTTTTTTAATTATCTTATAATCCATGATCTATCAACTTGTTAGCCAAGTCGCTTCCAAAAAGGCCAAAACATGTCTATGCCATCGCTACTAGACTTTGTTTTTCAACAAAGTAGAAGTTTAAAGAAGAAACAGAGGGAGTGAAGAGGAAATTATATAACTAGTCATAGAAAGGTAAAACCGAGGGAGTATAACACTTGCATTATATTCAGTTAGTTAAGTTACAAATTACCATACACGTTTGGCATGAAATGTAGTTAGATTGAATGAACGATTTAATCTTAAAAGAAGTTTTAATGGAAGACGTTATCGTAATTAATAATGAGATAGAAAAGTGTAATTATGAGTTAGTTGTTGACAATTACCTCTAATAAATAGGATGATATAGATACATTTGTCGATAAGATTACACAATAAGACATAAATACATGCTTATCCATCCCTAAGTTAAAAGATTTAAAAGACTTGTTGAACCTTAAAAAAGATATTAAAGATTCGAAAGACTAAATTAATGACTAGTATTTGCCATTTGGTCAAAAGAAATACTAAAACCGGTCAAGCACCAACGTCTGAATTACAATAGGAACACAAAATCTTGGACTTGTTCAAAGTTTCTGGAACGCAAAAAGAAACCAAACTAATAATCAAAACGCATCGTTTTAAATGCTTCCGTGGCTCACTCACTATGACTTTTCTCCTTTTTCAACACCTATAAATTGGACATCACTTTCTATCTTCGTTTTCAACATAAACCCTTAAAAAAACACAAGAAATTATCTTAACTTTTTTGTTGGCATCTACAAAAGAAAAACAGAGCATCATGGTGATGTATGAAGAGGTTAGTTTCTTTATATAATATATTTTCAAGATCATGTAGAGCTATACAAACACAACTGTATAAATTTGATTGAAATGTTAATCTTGTTACATCATAAAACGTATTTTATGGCTTATGGGTTTGATCCTATCATTTGTCACTTCAATTGTATCAGTCTCAATACATCAAAATATGTTTTTGTAGGATTTTGTGTTGAATTCACGAGGCATGAAACTGTTCACTTGTGTTTGGAAACCGGATAAGCAAGAACCAAAGGCCATGCTCTTCCTCTGCCATGGATATGCAGTAGAATCCAGCATCTCTATGAACAGTTTAGTCAGATACTTATATATTTACTACCTTTGATCAAATTAGTATTTACACATTTACTAAAGAAAGTTATGGGATTAATCAGGCACTGCGACGAGGCTAGCCAAGGCCGGTTTTGTGGTCTATGGAATGGACTATGAAGGACATGGAAAATCCGAGGGATTAAATGGTTACATCAAAAACTTTGATGATCTTGTTGATGATGTCTCTACTCATTACTCTACAATTTGTGGTAATATTTTCTTTAGAAAAACCTTTACTCTGCTTTGATTTTTATTAATTTACTATATGATCTTGAAAGAAACAAAATGTTTTTATTAATTTTTGAAGAGAGGGAAAAGAATAAAGGGAAGATGAGGTTTCTACTAGGAGAATCCATGGGAGGAGCAATTGTGTTGCTCTTAGCTAGAAAGAAGCCTGATTTTTGGGACGGTGCCGTTTTGGTTGCACCCATGTGTAAGGTTTGTGATTCTTATCTTATCTTATCTTTTGATAGTGTTTAGTGTTCAATTTTTGAATAATTGTTTGTTAGTTTGTCACTAAGTCAACTACTTTTAAATTTTGAAAAGAAGTTGATATACCGTGTGATTAAAATGGAGTTGAAAAGGAAAGGGAAGAACTAAAATTATTAAATAGTTGTAGTGTATTCTTTTTTTTTTGGGTCAAAAGTTGTAGTGTATTCTCAATCATGTTTCAAAGGTTATAAATATATATAATTGATAAATTTGCTAATCATAAAGAAAAAGCATATATTCAAAGTGAGACCACCCCACAATTTCTCAACAATTTTCTCTTAATGGATTCAAATAAATGCCTTTGAATAATACCAGAAATAATGATGTCATGGTTTTGAAAAATCAGTTCAGTTGCAATTTTTTATTCCCAAAACTAACGACATGCAACCTTAAAATTTAAAGTAATTACTAACTATAATAGTCCTACATAGATCTTTTTTGTTCTGTCTTATGACAGTGAATGTTGTTATATGTACAGTTAGCAGAAGAGATAAAGCCACATCCAATAGTGATCTCAATTCTCACCAAGCTTGCAAGGTTTATTCCAACATGGAAAATAGTTCCAGGAAACGATATTGTTGACATTGCAGTTAGAGAACCCCATATTAGAAATCAGGTGATTGATAATGGTCGACTAAATTTAACTTGATATACTACTATATGATTAATTTGGTTATATAGTTGTATGTATGATTTATATGAAATTTACAGGTAAGGGAGAACAAGTATTGCTATAAAGGCAGGCCTCGCCTGAAAACCGCCTATGAACTCTTGATGGTTAGCTTGGATCTCGAGAAGAATCTTCATGAGGTTCTAATTTGTTACATATAATTTGTATGATGATTGAAGAAAAACATTTTTCACAACTTGATCTAATTAGTGAAGTATGGTTTCTGAATTGAATAGGTATCGATTCCTTTTATCGTTCTTCATGGCGAAGATGATAAAGTGACGGACAAAGGCGTAAGCAAAATGCTATACACGATGGCTTCAAGCTCGGACAAAACATTTAAGCTTTACCCTAACATGTGGCATGCTTTGTTATTTGGGGAAACTCCTGAGAATACTGAAATTGTGTTTGGTGATATCATAAGTTGGCTGGAGGATAGAGCCTCAGGCTCTAATGGAAAATTAGAGAGCGAGCTAAAACATAAGAATGATGGATTGTACGTTGAAGCAAAAACAAGTGAAGTATAGGTTATCTAGCCATTTGTAACATAAACCAAAATACTTACTACTCTAGTAAGTCAATAATGTTCTACTATTTACTACAAGGCTAAGTATGATTTTTTTTTATGTGTTGTCAGCTTTTCCTATAAGTGCTCTTTGCTAATATGCAAATGTTAATCAAACACAAAACGTCTATTCGAAAGAATCTACGAAGTGGGTACCAATTTGAATCCAAAAACGTTTCTCTTTTTCTCTTTTTCATATTATGGAGAAATATTAAAGATATGTAGAGAATGAAAAGAAAATATTAAAATGTGACTCTTTTTATACAACAGGGTAATCGTAGATTGATGTAAATGCATATGAATGAACTTTTCATTTGTGAAGAAGTATCGAGTTCCACACAACAACTTGTTGGGTAAAAATAAATTATTGACTTGGACCTATTGAAAATGTTACATGTGGCCCAAGTCCAGTTAGCATAGGTCCAAATGTTACATCTTCGAATCTTATGATAGATGTGACGTCCGAATCCCACGTGATTGAGAAGTTACGAATCCTACGGGATATATATGAATTTCCATATAATGATAGATACGAATCCATGAAAAAAGAAAGTTGGGAACCGACCTATGGGCCAAATCCTCACCGACCTATGGACCTATAAAAAGAAGGACCTCCGAAAGTAACAAAGAGAGAAAAAACACAGCTAAAAACCCTAAACGGTACACTTTCGCCACCTCCGAAAAGGAGATACGAATATTTCCGAGAACAAGCTACAAACACCTCCGAGAACAAGCTACAAATACCTCCGAGGATGAGCTACGAACACCTGTAAGAATAAGTTACGAACACCTCCGAGGACGAGCTACGAACATCTCCAAGAAAGAGATACGGACACCTCCGAGGACGAGTTACGAACACCTCCGAGAGGAAGCTACGAGACGATGGCAGAGATCCGATTCTTGTTAATCGGACCTTTGAAATCACCTAGGATTCAACAACACATTCGAATCACCGAAGCTACGAGACCTCGACAGAGCTCTGATTCATGCCAATCGGACCTCCAAAACCATCTACGATTCAACTACACGTCCGAATCATTGAAGATCTTCTTCAAGCAACTACTTGGTTCTTTTGATTTATTGTAGCTTCGAGTTGTTTTGTTGAAAGATCATTCATCAATAAAGAACGATTATCTTCCATTATTCCGTAGAACTATATATTCGACAGCTGGTGTGTGAGGTGACATCTCGAGCCTAACACCATGCAAGTGGGATGTTTGGTGCGGAGGAGCAACTTATGCAACAAGGAACTAGGAGTTGACATTGTGTAAAAGGCAAAAGAAGAGGAGTGGCGCTACCGACTCTGATATGACAGTAGAGAGGTTGTTTTGTTTGCGGGTCCGAAGAAGTCATTGATATAAAGTAATGAAAAAGATGATATTTAATATTGAAAAAGAAGCTTTTTCTTTTTCGGTTCTCCAAAATATAAAAAGGGAAATGGATTTTTGGGTAAAACTCTTCAGGTTAATGAGAATAGTGAGGTATTCTTAAGTGAAAAAGAGATCACGACTACGAGTGGGTAGACTAGGAAACTTCTTCAGACATGAATCACTTGTTGTGAATTCGTGTGTTTCTGGGTAGTTAGAAATTTTCTGTTGTTTACATTTGAGGTGCTCAGATGTATGAAAGAATAAAGTTGTATTCGTTTGATTGATACTAATGTCTTGCGTCTGTGATTTTCTGTTTTACTTTGTACGACTGTGGTTGTATCCACATGGAAAATCATTCCTACTCAAGATATTATCGAGATTTCACA
Organism: Arabis alpina; assembly: GCA_900128785.1. Classification (NCBI taxonomy): domain Eukaryota; kingdom Viridiplantae; phylum Streptophyta; class Magnoliopsida; order Brassicales; family Brassicaceae; genus Arabis; species Arabis alpina. The sequence goes on from LT669791.1 coordinate 45,996,109, forward strand.
TAAATCGCCAAAAATTAGAAAACAACTATGCATATATATATATCAGAGCTAGTAATAAAAATCACTAGTAATATATTAGTTGTGTTCAATACGATCGATTTAACTTTTGTACATTATGATATGTGTTAAGGTCAGAGAAAACCCTCTATCTTACAAAGGGTGACCACGTTCGAAAACTGCGTATGAGCTCTTAAGGATCAACAACGATCTAGAGAAGAGACTTCAAGATGTATATACAAAATATTCACAACTTTGAATACATATGAATATATTTTGAATTATGTTTGTTTATATTCATTTTACTTCGCGCATAGCACGGATATTATTCTAGTTATAATTTAAATAAAAAATAATATTTCACATAGAAGAAACCTAATTAATAGCCAAACGGAGCGTTTTAAGTATTTTCCCTCTTATCGGGACTCACTATGATTTTTCTCTTTTCAACACCTATAAAATGGACACCACTCTCTGTATTCGTTTTCAGTATAAACCCTTTAAAAAACAGAAGTCAACTTGTTTATACCCAGAAACAGAGCATCAAGGTTTGTGATTCTTATCTTATATTTTCTTTGCTTTAGTCTTCGTTTTAAGATAATTGTTTGTTAGTTTATCTTTACGTCAACTTGTTATTAATTTAGAAAAGAAGTTGATATAGTGTGTAATCAAATTGGATTTTAAAAGGTCATTAAGTAGTTTAATATATGTTTAATCATGTTTTAAAGGTTATGAAATATATGCCACCCATGTTCTAATCATAAAAAAGAAACAATATATTTTAGTGAGACTAAACTGTCTCTTACTGGATTTGTAATAAATGACCTTAGATACTACAAGAAATAGTGAGATCATCTTTCCTTAGCTTATTTTCTTGTTTCCAATCCAATTTACACCACTACTTGCTATCCAACAAATAGTCCACATACTATTTACTACAAGGCTATGTATGGTTTTTTATGTGTTGTGAGCGAGCAATATTTAACTATTGCAAAGTGTTATATATTTATTAGATCCATGATATGCTTAGGGGAAATTTAAAATCGAAACGTTGGACAATTCAAAATCCATAGAACTAAATACAAAACTTTATACTCCTGACTTTTAACATTCACCAGCTTTTCCTAACAAGTTAAGGGTACCATGTGGCTCTGTTATTTTGAAAGTTGAAGGGGTAAAACAAAATTAAAAAAAGAAAGCAATCCCTTAAGTTGTCGAGGTCAGACGACGAAGCAAGAGCTCTACAAATCTTCCATTTACTTTTCTCAATTCTTGTCTCCAAGAAAACAAGAGAGAAAAGAGAGATCCAAATTAATTTCTTTAACATCATGGTCAGTCGATTAACAATTTGTTTTTCTTGATTAGTTTGAATGTGAAAGTTTTGTGTATTTTAATTTTCATGTAATGAATTGGTTTTGGAATGTAGGCCACTGAAACAGAGGACATCAAGTACGAAGAGGTGTGTATAAATGTATATAAGCATCAAGATCCTCACACAGATAGGGAAAATATGATTTATGATTTGATGAATATAAATTTATGTGCAGAGTTTCATAACGAACACCCGAGGATTGAAGCTATTCACTTGTAGATGGCTACCAACAAACCAAGAGCCTAGGGCTTTAGTTTTCATTTTCCATGGATATGCAATGGAATGTAGCATAACCATGAACAGTTGAGATCAATCCATTTCATGATTTTAATGTTTATGGATATGTTTTCATCAAAGGTCAAAAATGTCTATCAATGTTTGAGATGAAAATGAACGGATTAGGTACTGCGAGGAGGCTTGTGAAAGCAGGATTTGGAGTATACGGAATGGATTATGAAGGACATGGCAAATCTGATGGGCTTGGTGGTTATATTCAAAAGTTTGATCATCTCATCGATGATGTCTCAACTTACTACACAACCATATGCGGTAATGTTGACTTATTATTGATAAAAGTCAACTTCTTGATGAATGATTATTGTGCCACATAAATAAACGGTTCATTCAAATACGAATTTACTTGTTCAAAACATGTGATCGATGACGAAAGCACCGATAAATGAATTTGAAATATTTTTTTTGGTATGACATTAATGTCAAATAAATTTAATTAATAACTAATTTGGTGTATTTTTCTTTGGTAAAATATAAATAGAGAGGGAAGAGAACAAACTGAAGATGAGATTTATGTTAGGAGAGTCAATGGGAGGAGCAATGGTTTTGTTGCTACACAGAAAGCAGCCTGAGTTTTGGGATGGAGCCATCTTGGTTGCTCCAATGTGTAAGGTATTACACTATTTTTCATAACTATTCACATACATATATATATATATATATATATATATTCAACAAGGTAATTGTAGATTGATGTAAATGCATATAAACATTTGTCTGATCAACTGTTAGAAAATATACATATACATGGATTTTTTTGTGTGTGTCACAGATCGTAGAAGAAATGAAGCCAAATCCGTTACTTATTTCGGTATTTACAAAGCTCATCTCCGTTATACCCAAATGGAAAATCGTTCCTACTCAAGATATCATCGAGATTGCATATAAACGGCCAGAAATCAGAAAACAAGTATGCATATATATATATATATATCAGAGTTAGAGATAAAATTAGTTAGTTATATCTAAGTTGTGTTCAATACGGTTGGTTTAACTTTTGTACATTATGATATGTGCTAAGATCAGAGAAAACCCTTTCTGCTACAAAGGACGACCACGTTTGAAAACTGCATATGAGCTCTTAAGGATCAGCAACGATCTAGAGAAGAGACTTCAAGAGGTATATAGTCCCTTAGTGCATTGGTATTTGTTGTAAACTCAGATGAAAAACAATATGAACTTCATGGAAAAATAATACTCCCTCGGTTCTTTTTTGTTTGATGTCTAAGGTTTCTACACACAAATTAAGAAATCATTAAATTTTTAATTTTTTCAAAATAAAACATGTTTTATCATCAATTCCAAAATAAATCAACCAATAAAAAAACAATCTGCAGAATTTAAACAGTCAAAAACTCAAAATCACAATTAATTTTGCATAGAAAATTGAAAACATCAATCTAAACAAAACAAAAAAATTACTCTAAAACATCAAACATAAAAGAACGGAGGGAGTAAGAGAGAATCGAATGGAGGTGAATACTTTATTTTTAGGTTTTCTTTATTAAACTTGTGAATAATTGTAAGACCAAAATTATGGAACACTACGAATCAGTGAAAAACTGCGATCAGAAAGGCGTTTAAGGGAAGAAGAGAGTTGAGGAGGCGAGACGAATCTCTTTCCTTAACCATTTGAATCACCCGTAGTGCGACGAGATGACTGATTCAAGGATCACATGATACAACCACAAATCAACCGTATTTGCAATCCCTCAAATCACGGTTCTAACGAACTGAACACCTACGATACTCTCAAGACACACAGACTTACTTTTGAGAGAGATTGGTGGAGAGCTTTTCTTTTTGATTTTCGTTTTTGAGTGAGTGGAATGAGAATCAGAGCGGTTATATTTATAACCTAAGGAGTGATTTCGAATTCTAAACGCTTGTAACGTTTTATGAATTAATTGGTGAAATAATGGTCAGTATTGTGGACACAGTATCTTTGATCGAATTTATTTGAATGAAAATTCAAACTTTAAAATATCAGAATTCAAAAAAGAATTCATAACTAATACGGATCAAAGACCACGACCACGCCCACGCCCATTCCCGGTTAGATTCGGTTCAGTCCGGTTTGGCTCGCGTGAGTTTTATCTCCACTCAAGCTCCATGTTTGTAAACTATAACATGAGCTTCCTTTATTATATACTAGAGGAATATTTTACACATAATAGATGTGGGACAAATTTATACACATCCCTTTTGTTTACTTCAACCAAGCGGGAAAGTTAGCCGCAACGTATGATTGGAAACGGTTCTTCTTGGTCACGCTTGTAGCAATGAGAGTAGCTCCTCTATTCGCTTCCTTGGGTTCCTTAAACATTTTCCAAAAGCTAATCCGGTTCAACGCCTTCAAAATAACATATATATATATTGCATCAACCAATTCAAAAAGATCTAGGGCAAAAATAACACAATTAATCTTGTGAAACCCCATACTTTCAATAGCCCAAAGTACAACCTTTAGCTTAGCATCCTCAACTGTTACTTCTTCTTTGAAACATCTTCGGCTGTGGATCATGACATGACCATTGTGGTCTCTAAGGACCCAAGAAGCTCCCACCATCTGTTTCTTCTTAGACCATGAGAAGCCAACATTGCATTTTAGCCAGTCTTCTGGAGGTTTGGACCATCTTTTTGATGAATTTGAGCTTTCTTCTTCATCCAAGACTGCCTCTGTTTCCTCCATCACTTGAGCCATATTCCATTGGTCTCTTTCCTCAGACGCCTTCTTAACCACACCCATAGCTGAGAACAAAACTCCTTCAAAGAGGAAACCATTGCGGTTCTTCCATATATACCAAAACAACCAAGGGATGATGCTTCTATTCTCCACATGAATGCCAGTATTCTTGTAACTCTTTAAGATGAAAGAGAAATTTTGGAGCAATGCTTGATCATGGAATCTGTGTTGTGGGGTAGGAACCCCAGAGAGGGCCCATGTCTGTCTCGCTAAAGAACAAGAAAATAAGACATGGTTGATCGATTCTGCCTCAAGACCACACACTTGACATCTTGTATCCAGCTTCATGCCTCTTCTATTAACCAGATCAGCTACTGAGAGAGCTTCACTAAGGGATTTCCAAAGAAAAACCTTGATCTTCGGATTGGTTTTGAGAGTAGCAATTTCATCTTTCAAAGGGTTGATGGAAGGTTGCATCTCAGCCTTTCGTATACATTCTGCATGATTGATGTTGTTGATCACCCAATAGCTCGACTTTACTGAATATTGGCCACTTTTGTTGTACTTCCAAACCCAAAAATCATCTCTAGAAACCACATGTTTCATCAATTTGATCTTATCAATATCCTCCGGATAGAAAAGATCATTGAGAATAACCTCATTCCATTTCCCTGAGCCTGGATCAATGAGATCCTTGACCATCATATTGAGATCAATAATTGGGTTCTTCATCAGAGGAACACTCATTCTCAGACCCTCAATCCAAAGCTCCGACCAGACATGGAAAGAACCACCATTACCAATCTTTTTCTTTAGCCCCAGCTTCAAGAGGTCTTTACCAAACATTAAACTTTTCCGACCAAAAGATGGTCTTACTCCTTCCACAACCTGGAGAAATTCATATTCAGGGAAATATCTGCTTTTAATAAGTCGCACAGTCAAACTCTCTGGTTCATTGACTATCTTCCAAGCCTGCTTTGCCAAGAGAGCTTGGTTAAAGTCTGCCAAATCTTTGAATCCTAGTCCACCACGATCTCTAGATAAGCAAAGCTTTTCCCAACTAATCCAATGAATTGTCTTCTTTTCTTCTCTAGAGTTCCACCAGAAATCAGACATGGCACTTGTGAGAATTGCACATGTGATTTTTGGGAGTTTAAAACACGACATGGCATAGACAGGTAAGGCCATAGCAACTGATTTGAGTAGGAGCTCTTTACCTCCTTGAGATAATATCCTTGCAATCCATCCTGACATCCTGGATTTCATACTCTCCCAAATGAAGGATAACATCTCAATTTTTGACCCACTAAAGCATTCAGGCAGTCCCAAATATGTACCTGCTCCTCCCTCCTTTTCAATTCCAGTAATCACCTTTATCGCCACTCGTGTGCTTTCCTCTATTTGATTACCAAAGGTAAGAGAAGACTTATCCAAGTTCACAATCTGCCCAGTTGCCATTCCATATGTCTTTATAATATCCTGGAAGGCTTCCACTTCCTCCACCATAGCTTGACAAACAAAGAGGCTATCGTCTGTAAACAACAAATGGTTGATAGAGGGACCATTGTCTGCAAACTTAATACCACTGATCTTCCCTTCTATCTCAGCTTTATCAAGAAGATGAGATAACCCTTCAGTACAAAGAACAAAAAGAAAGGGAGACAGAGGATCTCCCTGTCTAAGTCCTCGAGAAGGCACAATCACTCCATAAGGAAGGTCATTCATCATAACTGAAAAGGTGACAGAGGACACACACTCCATAATCCATTCAATCCATCTTCCATGAAACCCCATAGCCGATAATAAGGCTCTCAAATATTGTCATTCAACTCTATCATACGCCTTAGACATGTCTGTTTTAATGGCCAAAAAGCTCTCTGCAGTGTTAGGGTGTGTTCTCAAGGCGTGAACAATTTCATGGGCCATCAAAATGTTATCTGAAATCATCCTATCAACCACAAAGGCATATTGGAAAGGAGACACCAAACTACAAAGATACGACTGAAGCCTATAAACAAGAATTTTATAGATGATCTTGTAACCAACCGAGCACAAGCTGATAGGTCTAAGGTCACTCATCTGAGACGGAGAAGGGATCTTGGGGAGCAGATACAACTGTGTATAGTTCCATTCCTTTGGTATTTTAGCAGAGGTAAAAAAACCTTTAACTTCTCTAGTTACTTGTGCTTCAATGATTCTCCAATATTTTTGAAAGAAAAGGCCAGTCATACCATCAACATCAGGGGCACCACTAGGTTTAATGGCAAAGACTGCCTCCTTTATCTCTTCACTAGTAACTTCTTTAGTCAGTTGACGGTTCATCTCATCAGGCAGGAAACCATAAAAAATGTGCCTAAAATCATCTGGATTTGAGGATTTGAAAAGATCTTGAAAGTAAAGGACTGCCACTTCTCCTTTTGACGCCTCTCCACGCTGGAAGTTCCCATTGGCATCTTTTAGTTTAAAAATCCTCTTTTTACCTCTATTAGCCTTTACTGAGTCATGGCAGAATTTGGTATTGTGATCTCCTACAACACACCATTTGTCCCTGCTCCTTTGACTCCAGTAGATCTCCTCCTCTCTGTAGGCCAATACTCATTCCTTCTTTAGACCACGAACCTGGAAAGTAACCGGGAAACTAGACGACTCTTCTAACTCCAAGGAGACCTGAAGCTGAGTAATCTTATCACGGGAATTGACATTGTTTTCCTTTTTCCAATTGCTCAGTGCCTTCCTGCAAGCACACAGTCTTTCCGCAACCGAGTATCCCTTCTGTCCAAACCGAAAAGGTTGATTCCAACTTTGAAGGATTGCTTCCTTAACCAAGGGTTTATGCAAGAAACGCTTATCAAAGCGAAAGCTTCCTCTAAAAGTCTCCAAAGAAGAAATCAAACTTATAAGGACATGCCGATGATCAGAGCCTCGTTTATAACTTTTGATTTGACACTGGACAACACGAGAACCAGCTTCGATTACCAAAACACCTATCCAGCTAGGACTGAATATATAGCTTCTTCCTTTTGCCTCCCCAAGTAAAACTATTGCCTGAACTGGGCAATTCCGACATTCCACAGCCTTTGAGCATGTTTTAATAAGGCCTAAAAGCCTTATATTATAAAAAAACGTTCCAACAATAATGAGTACAAACCCTTATTTAAGCCTCGAAAACCAAGCCATATACCACTAGAATTAGGTAAATTGAAAATTTCTTTTTTCTTGGTTCTACTGTGGCATTCACTCTGCTGACTATAATACATTAAGGTTTTGAGCTGAACAATATTCAAATTGGACTCAAAGATTATAAATTTTGAATTAACCTTAGACTTTTCATCTCTAAAAATCCTCTGCGAAAATTGTAATATTGTAGAAATTATGGTTGTTACTTAAAACTGACACATATAATTGATTGTAGTTCGCATTGCCGTTTCTGGTATTACACGGAGATGAAGATAAAGTAACAGATAAAGCAGTGAGCCAACAACTATACCAGGTTGCCTTGAGCTCTGACAAGACCTTTAAGTTGTATCATGGGATGTGGCACGGCTTACTCATTGGCGAGACAAAAGAGGACATCGAGGTTGTCTTTGCTGACATCATCGGATGGTTGGAAAAAAGGGTTGACTATGAAAATTGTAGGTTTGAGTCAGAGCTTAAACATAAGAATGATGGATTTCATCTGAAATGATAGTAGTTTAACTACTAACTACATTATACAACACATAAAAGTGTTGTCTACAAATCTGTGTTGTTTATTTGAATTTTTATTGCTATTATTGCGAACTATGCATACTTTTTATATTGAGAAATGTTGGCCGTGCTCAGACTTCGAGAGGCCTGAGGCGAGTTAAAAAGTGGGCCCTTTCACTATTTTTTTCGTGTGGTTGCTTCGTGTTATCAATGGTTCGGTGAAAAAAAAAACATAAAAACTTAGAATTTAATAAACAAATAATGTGTTAAAGAAATTTTTTTTTTTTGGAAAAGCAATGTAGAAATTAAATTTGTCAATGTTAGGAATGAATATGATAATTTTTAAGCTAAAAGAATTTTTTTTTGGAAAAACCCTCCTAAATGAAGGAGTGTAGATTCAAACTCAGGTTGGTAATAAATGGTTGACTAAGTAACTATTTTTGTGTCCACTACACTATGACACAATATTAATAAGTTGGCCCCAAAATATATATATTTATTCGAGGCCGTAAAGCGAATGTCTTTTTTGTAAGTCTATAGGCACGGCCTTGTATCTATCTAGTCATATGTAAAATATGCCAAAATACTTACTTAGTACGTGAATAATGGTTCTACTATTTAGTATTTACTACAAGGTTATGTATGATTTTTTTTTATGTGTTGTGAGCGAGCAATATTTAACTATTGCAAAGTGTTAGTATATATTTAATCTGATCCATGATATGCTTAGGTGTAATTTAAAATCGAAACATTAGACAATTCAAAATCCATAAAACTGAATAAAAAACTTTTTACTCGTGACTTTTAGTACCTAACCAGAAAAAGACTCACATTTACATCATCAGCTTTTCCTAATAACTGCTCTTTGGTAATATGCAAGTGTTAGCCATAAACAAACGGGGTAATCAATTCGTATTATTTTGAAAGTTGAAGGGGTGAAATGAAATAAAAATTGGAAAGTAATCCGTTAAGTTGTCAAGGTCAGACGACGAAGCAAGAGCCCTACAATTATTCCATTTACTTTTCTCAACTCTCGTCTCCAAGAAAACAAGAGAAAAAATTAAGAGAGATTCAAATGAATCTCATTAACGTAATGGTCAGTTTCTTAACAATCTCTTTTTCTTGATTAGATTATAATTTGAATCCGAAAATGTTTTTGTTCTTTTATTATGCTTTCTTGTAATGAATTGGTTTTGGTACGCAGGGGACCGAAACAGATGACATCAAGTACGAAGAGGTCTGTATGTATATGCATTAAGATCATCGAATATATAGAAAAACAATCTGGTTTATGATTGATGATTACAAATTCATGTGCAGAGTTTCATAAAAAACACTCGGGGAATGAAGTTATTCACTTGTAGCTGGATACCAACAGACCAAGAGCCTAGGGCTTTAGTTTTCCTTTGCCATGGATACGGCATGGAATGTAGCATCACCATGAACAGTTGAGATCAAAATATTTCATAAGATTTATATGTTTTCATCAAAGATCGACGCTTTTAAAAGGTTTCTTAATTTTTGAGATGAAAATGATTGGATCATCAGGTACTGCGAAGAGGTTTGTGAAAGCAGGATTTGGAGTATACGGAATGGATTATGAAGGACATGGAAAATCTGGTGGGCTTAGTGGTTATATTCATAACTTCGATCATCTCATCGACGATGTCTCAGCTCACTACACAACCATTTGCGGTATAACGTTGACTTATGGATGATAAAAAGTCAACTTCTTGATCGATGTTTTTGTGCAACAAATTAAGTGTTGTAACGGGAAAAAAAACTAACTGGTGATTCAAGACGAGTTTTCTTGGTTGAAACTTGCGATCGACCGATGATGAAAGCAACTGATCAAATGAATTTGAAAGTTTTGTTTGGTAGGAAATTGTCAAATAAATTTAAGAACTAACTAATTTGATGTATTTTTCTTTGGTAAAATATAAATAGAGAAGGAAGAGAACAAACTGAAGATGAGATTTGTGTTAGGGGAATCAATGGGAGGAGCCGTGGTTTTGTTGCTACACAGGAAGAAGCCTGACTTTTGGGATGGGGCCATCTTGGTTGCTCCAATGTGTAAGGTATTAAACTATTTCTCACCTATTTTTATTTTATTTTTACAAGCGACTAGTATTGTTGTTAATTTAGGCAGTACTTAATTAGCTTTTTGATATGCACTAGAAATATTTTATATTTACCGAGAAAAATTAAAGATATGTAGAAAATGAAAAGCAAAATTATCAAATGGAAAACTCTTCTTATGCAATAAGTTAAGTGTATATTGATGTAAATGCATATACATGAACGAAACATTTGCTTTGTCTGATTAATTGTAAGAAATTAAGAATATGGAAAATTTCTTTTGGTCACAGATCGCAGAAGAAATGAAGCCAAGTCCTTTTGTTATTTCGGTATTAACAAAGCTCATTTCGGTTATACCCAAATGGAAAATCATTCCTACTCAAGATATCATCGAAATTTCATATAAACGGCCAGAAATTAGAAAACAAGTATGTATATATATATATAATCAGAGCTAGTAATCAAAATAACTAGTAATATATAAGTTGTGCACAATACCCGCAATTGGTTTAACTTTTGTATGTGTTAAGATCAGAGAAAACCGTTTATGTTACAAAGGACGTCCACGTTTGAAAACTGCGTATGAGCTCTTAAGGATCAGCAATGACTTAGAGAAGAGACTTCAAGAGGTATATATATATTCAAGAGTCCCTTAATGCATTGATATATGTTGTGAATTTTTTTTAAAAAAAATATGAACTTTAAGAACAATAAAAGAGAGTCGAGATTCAGGCGAATACATTCTGTCTAGGTTTTCTTATTAAACTTTTGACTAATATATAACACTCAAAACATTATACCAGTGAATTAGTTAAATTGGACATTTTTTATTTTTCTTGGTTGTACCGTGGCATTCCTGCTCCTCATACTAATATAACCCCTTCAAAGTCCATTAAAATGTTGAGTATGTCCAAAATGGATTCAAAATGCATTCGTGGTAAAATTCTAACATTAGACTTTTTTTATCTCTAAAAATCGTACGTGAAATGGTAGCATTGTGGAAATTATGGTTATAACTTGTTACTAACGCATATATAATTTATTGTAGTTTTCATTGCCGTTTATAGTACTACACGGAGATGATGATAAAGCAACAGATAAAGCAGTGAGCCAAGAACTATACGAGGTTGCCTTGAGCGCTGACAAGACCTTTAAGTTGTACCCTGTGATGTGGCACAGCTTACTTATTGGTGAGACACAAGATAACATCGAGATTGTCTTTGCCGATATCATCGGATGGTTAGGAAAAAGAGCTGATTATGGAAATTCTAGGTTTGAGTCAGAGCTTAAACATAAGAATGATGGTTTTGATTTCAAATGATAGTTGTTTAACTACTAACTACATTGTACAACACATAAAAGTGTTGTCAACAAATTTGTGGTGTTTATTTAAAAATCTATTGCTATTATTGTTAACTATGTATACTTTTATTTTGGAAACGAACTTCTTAATCTTGCACTCAAGTTTCTTATTCTCATACTGTTTTTCCAACTATTTCATTTCATCTTTCTTAGTCTTATTCACTTTTTTTGCAAACAACAATTCCAAAATTTTCACTAAAAAATTTGCAGCGAATTTTCCTAGTTCCTCCTGTTTTTTCTGGTTTCGCTAATAACAAAAGTTTGCACACAAAAAAATCTGCACATAAATAATTTTGGACAAAGTGGTAGATTTTTCCAAAATTAGTTGAATAATTACAAAACAAAAAAAGTATGAAACAGAGGCGACAAAAGACCAAAAAGCAAAGAGAAAAAAAGGACAAAATAGGAAAAGGATGAATCATAACCTTTCTCTTAAGGTTTGTATATAAATCAGTAGTACGAATCATGAGGAAGATGAAGAGAGAATAGAAACGTGAGAATGTGAAATTGAGAACAGAGAAATTATAAAAACCTTACATAACATTAATATTTCTTTCCTTTTTTATTTATAAGTTATTTTGCTTTTTATTTTCAATCCTAAATTACAAAGAAAGTCTTCATATTCCATTTTTTCCGTATTCGATGACTCCTTGACGTCTCTGATTAACCGAAACACCTAGGAAACGTTCCTTTGGTGTCGCGTGCCATCCTCACCCCATGCCGTTCAGAGATGCAAGACATCACAACAATGCCGTCCCGTGCATCCTAGCTTCTTATTGAATAACTCGTTGCTCACCCTTTTCTTTTTTCTTTTTTTTCAGGTTAGGATAATAATTAAGAGTAGTCGCACAAGTTATCTCGCTTATGGTGGGTTTTATTTTCTTCTTGTGTTACGACTTGGTTTTTTGGTAGTTTACTATGTTCTATAAAGATATTTAAGACAATACATTATATGATTTTATTAAAGAATGGTGTTTAATGAAATATTGATTAAACAAAATTATACAAATGAAGTAAAGGAAAGAGTAAGGTGTTGGCACACCGTCTCGATAATGTCATGACACGGATGTTACAGTCTCGGACATTTTCCGTTTCTCTTCATCAGTTCGACTAGTTTCTCTTCATGAGTTCCACTATATGTCTTGTACTTCGCAGACCATATTTGCTCGGCCTCGGGTTCTCATTCCCTCTTTCTCTTGTTTTCTCAATCTTTTCTTTGACTCCTGACGATTCATAGGTGGTGTTTTTTTCATTTTCTCTATTTCGAATCTTTTGTTCTGATTTGGCGTAGGAAAATTGTTGGAAAACACTTCACAATCTGTACAGAAATCCCCAATAATTGTTTTAATTAAGAAATTAAAATCCTCTGAAATACTAGGTAAAACACAATTCTGTATAAAATTTGAATATATACAAGTAGATTTGAATTCTGTTTGTGTATATATATATCCATAAAAATACGCCAATATTATCCTAGCTAATATTTAAATACAGAAAAAAGTATTTCACATAGAATAAAGCCCAATTAATAGCCAAACGCAGCGTTTTAAGTGTTTCCTCTCTTTTCAGGACTCTTTTACTACGACTTTTCTCTTCCCAACATCTACAAGATGGACGCCACTCTCTATCTTTGTTTTCATCATAAAACCTTTTAGGAAGCTATTTTTTGGTATAAACTAAAGAAAAACAGAGCATCATGGCTATGTATGAAGATGTTAGTTTCTTTATAGAGAAGAAGAGAAAAAAAAATGTTTCACAAAAAAAAATGTTAGTTTCTTTATAATATATATGTTTTGAAGATCATGTAGAGCTCGATAAAAGTAGAATAGTGATTAAAATGTTAAACCTTGTTAAACCGTAAAACGTATCTTTATGTGTTTGATCCTATCATATGTCATTTTAATTGTATTAATTAGTTTCAATACATCAAAACCATGCTCTTCCTTTACCGTGGCTACGCTGTGGAATATTTAAATATTTACTAACTTTGATCAAATTTTTAATTTATATTTTACTAATGAAGTTATGGGATTAATCAGGTAATGCAACAAGGTTTTGCGGGGTATGGAATGGGCTATCAAAAACTTTGACGATGATGTCTCTATTCATTACTCTACAATTTGTGGTATTATTTATTTAAGGTAAACCCTACTCTTACTAAAAAGAAGCCTGATTTTTGGGATGGTGCTGTTTTGGTCGCACCCATGTGTAAGGGAGATTCTTTTCTTATCTTCTGTTTTTTTATTCATCTTTTTAAATAATTTTTTGTTAGTTTATCCTTAAGTCAACTAGTTGTTAATTTAGAACTGAAGTTGTTGATCTCGTGTGTGATTAAATTGGAGTTTTTAAGTTTATTAAATACTTTTTAATCTTGGTTTTAAGGTTATCAAGTTAGTGGTATACATATAATATATATGCCATTTTCGCCACTACTTTGCTAATATACCACTAAATAAAAAAATTATTAAACACACAATAATAAAAATATGGGTTAATTAGCTTAATAACATATTTTGGATAACAAATTAGAGATCTAACATGTCTTCACAGAAAATTAGGTGAGTAACATAGAGAAATAATTAGTGGACGATTTTACCCCTATTAAATTTTATAATTAATGTTAGTAAACAAAAATGTCTAGGAATATTATATTCTTCAATTTGAATAATTGATCATCGTTCCTGACTTTTCCTTTGTGCATTTATCTCTGAAAAAAATTATATATTTGGATAATAAAAAACAACTTTAAGAAGATGAAGTTTAATAAATTATGAAATTAGTAGCAAATTGTATCTATCTGTAGTTAATATTTGCTATAAAACTATTTCGTAATAAAAATTGTAGCTATACTACCATATTCTTGTAGTGGATAAAAAAGCAAAATACATTGTAATAGTTAACTATTTAATAATATAGTTGACTATTTTCTAAACTATATATTTATAGATGTCAAAAGATAGTTAACTATTTTTCACCATTTTGTAATTATCTAAAACATAGTTAACTACTTTCATAACATAGTTGTCTACACAACTTCATAACATAGTTGACTACACGAAATACTATTGTAAAAGTTATTTATTTAAACAAATATAGTTAAATATGTCCATAGGATAGTTACCTATTATAGTTAGGTGTTGAAACAAACATAATTAAGTATGTTCATAACGTGATTACCTATTATAGTTACTTATTTAAACAAATATAGTCAACTATGTTTATAACGTAGTTACCTATTATATTGATTTCTGAATATAGTTAACTATTCTGAGTTCAACGATTCAGTTTGATTGGAGAGATCATGTCAGTTGAGAGTTTAGCGGAAGAGAAGAAACATCATTAGTTTTATAGATCAATGATTGAAATTAGTTTTACAGATCACGGAAAAAGATGAGATCGATAGATTATAGTGCTTCTGTTAGAAGCAAAAGAAGAAGATAATGAGAAATATAAGAGAAGAAGAAGACGAGGAGAAAAAAAAGAAGAAGAAAGAGAGGAGGAAGAAGAAGGAGACGTGAAAAAAAAAAGATTAGGGTTTTATGTTTTTCAGATTTGTTTTTAATTTTGTTTTATTTTTAAACATAAAAACTGAACAATAGATTAAGGATAATATGGTTATTTTAGATATGATCAATGTTAGTTATCTAATTATAGGTTAGGGTATGTTAGATATTTAATTATTGGTGTAAAAGGTAATATACATGCTAATTTCCCTAAAAATATTCCATTTGCCTTTTATTTTTTCGCTAAACCAAAATATTTCATATATGGGTCTTTATTTTTAAAATGAAAACACTAATAATTAAAAAAAATATATATGTATATATACATAGAAAACTTATGTTAGTGGAAGCTCCGCTGGCTCAATGGTTTAATGGCTTTAAAGTGTTTACACCAGAAGGTCTAGGTTCGAATCGCAGAATATACGATTTATTATATTTGCAGATTAATGGAGATAACTTTGTAAGAGATCTTCAGCTTGGAGCAAAAGAAAATCGTTTGGCGTGGCATGGATCATGTGAAGACATAAAATATGTTCTATGTAGAATCGTTAATGTAACAATTTTTATAATTTGTAATCTAGACGTTAAAAACAAAATTGTATACTTGGTTGTAATTTTCTCATTTTCGGTTGAATGTATTATGTAATTTTGGATTTTTTTAAAAAGCTAGATACTAATATATATATATATATATATATATATATATATATATATATATATATAAGAAAACCACTTCTTATTATACATACCAAATATATAATTAAGATATTTAACTACCAATTTGTTCTTACAAATCAAAATTTAACACATAAAATTTTTTTAAAGAAAATCACTTCACGAGGTTAGATAATACTTTTGATGAAGAATTTTTTTTGGACTACTTATAATTATTGAAGTAACTTTTGTCGTTCTGCATGAAAAGTTGGATAATTTGAAATCCATAAAACTGATTACTGGATACAAAACTTTACACTCGTAAATTTTAGTAACCAGAAAAAGACTCACATTTACCTCACCAGCTTTCCTAATAAGTGATCTGGCATCTCCAACCCTACACCAAATCCCATTTTTTGGTATAAAATGCTCTCCAATCTAACACTATTTTGATGTTAAATTTTTTAATTTATAAAATAATCTTTCATCTTTTAAGTTCTTTTAATATTGATTGTTTTATTTATAAAAATAAAAAATAATTAATCAATAAATTTTAGATATATAAATTTAAATTATATAAACTTTTAAATTTATCATTATTTCACAACTTTATATAAATTATAGTTTTTGTTGTATATAATTAAAATTTGAAATATAAATTACATAAACTTTAATAGAAAATATAATTATATTGATTAAATAATCGATTTAAAATACATAAATTACTGAAATTATAGATAAAAATAAAATAAAAAGGATCATATTGCAAATTTTAAAAATATGAGATACTTTTAACAATTAACAAAAAAAAATTGAAAAGAGAATATACTTAGAATATTTTTTTTTGTTATAAAAAATGTTATAAACCATTGGAGTAAAACAAACACCATTTTTTACACCAAAATGGTGTAAACCATTGAAGATAGCCTAATATATTAGTGTTAACAAACAAAAACGTCTCCTTGAAAGGATTTACGTAAATTGGGAGTACCGATTCGTATTATTTTAAAAGTTGAAGGGGTTAAATGAAATAAAAAAGTAAAGCAATTCCTTAAATTGTCAGAGCCACAACGAAGCAAGAGCTCTACAATCTTTCCATTTACTTTTCTCAACTCTTGTCTCCTCCAAGAAAACAAGAGAGATCCAAATTAATCTCTTTAATTTACGTAATGGTCAGTTGCTTAACAGTCTCGTTTTCCTGATTACATTATAATTTGAAAAGACCTTTTTGTTTTTTGCTTTTTTGTTGTTGTAATGAATTGGTTTTGGTACGCAGGCGACCGAAAGAGAGGACATCATGTACGAAGAGGTATATATGCATTAAGATCATCACATAGATAGGAAAATATGGTTTTTAATTTGACGATTATAAATTCATGTGCAGAGTTTCATAACGAACACTCGAGGATTGAAGTTGTTCACTTGTAGATGGCTACCAACAAACCAAGAGCCTAGAGCTTTAGTTTTCCTTTGCCATGGATATGCAATGGAATGTAGCCTCACCATGAGCAGTTGAGATAAAAATCAATTTTTCAGTGTGTATGGAAATTTTTCATCAAAAGTCGAAAATGTTTATTAATGTAGATGAAAATGTTTGGATTAGGTACTGCAAGGAGGCTTGTGAAAGCAGGATTTGGTGTATACGGAATGGATTATGAAGGACATGGAAAATCTGATGGGCTTAGTGCTTATGTTCCAAACTTTGACCATCTCGTTGATGATGTCTCAACTCATTACACAACCATTTGCGGTAACGTTGACTTATGGATAATAAAAAGTCAACTTCTTGATTCATGTTTTTTGTGCCCCAAAAGTAAACTGATGATCCATGATGAAAGCAACTGATAAATGAATTTGAAAGTTTTTTTTTGGTATGACATGAATGTCAAATAAATTTTAAAAACTAATTTGGTGTATTTTCTTTGGAATATGTATAAAATATAAGTAGAGAGGGAAGAGAACAAATTGAAGATGAGATTTATGTTAGGAGAGTCAATGGGAGGAGCAATGGTTTTGTTGCTACACAGAAAGAAGCCTGAGTTTTGGGATGGAGCCATCTTGGTTGCTCCAATGTGTAAGGTACATAATTAACTATTTCTCATGCTCTATTTTGCATATCTACACAACAAGATAACTGTAGACTGATATAAATGCATTTAAATTAATGAACATTTGCGTTGTTTGATTAACAGCAAGGAAATATGAATATGGATTGTTTTCTTGTTGTCACAGTTCTTAGACGAAATGAAACCAAGTCCTTTTGTTATTTCGATTTTAACTAAGATCATGGCGGTTGTACCCACATGGAAAATGATTCCTACTCAAGATATCATCGAGATTGCATTTAAACGGCCAGAAATCAGAAAACAAGTACAGTAAAACCTCTATAAATTAATAATGTTGGGACCGGGATAATTTATTAATTTAGAGAGAATATTATTTTATCGATAAATTAATAATTATTAATTTATAGAGAGAAATCTGTTTTAGGTAAGATTTTTCTTAATTTGTTTTTTCGAATAATGTTATATTATGGAATTTAATGAATCTATTTGCAAATTAATGAAATTTTGATTAAAATTTTTGATTATCGCAATAGAGTGGATGATATTATCATAATAGACGATCAAACTAAAATGGTATACTATGTATAAAATTTAGAAAAAATCATAGTTATTATCCCTAATGTTGATGAATACATTTAGAAAGCGTTATTATAAAGAATCAATTATTTTGCCTAGAATTTTTACAAGTTTATGATAAAGACCGGAAAAAAAAATTATAAATTTTTTTGATGTAACACTTAAATTAAAAGATAAGGCTAATGAGATTTTCATTTTTAAGTTAAAACAAAAATCACTAAAACCATATTTAGTACATTATCATATATATATATACATAATTATATATGATTATTAATTTATGCTATTATTGGGACCATATTTTACATAGGAGTTTCAAAAAAATTATTATCTTATCATTTTATCAAATTGACTTGATTTTTACATTGGCCCGACTCGGGACCGGGATAATTTATTAATTTATGGTGTTTATTAATTTATCGAGTATGAATTTATCGAGGTTCTACTGTATGTAAATCAGAGTTTTTTTTTTGTTTTTGGTCAAAATCAGAGAGTTAGTGATTAATAATAAAAATAATTAGTAATATACAAGTTGTGTTCAATATGGTTGATTTAACATTTGTGCATTATGATATGTGCTAAGATCAGAGAAAACCCTTTATGCTACAAAGGACGACCACGTTTGAAAACTGCGCATGAGCTCTTCAGGATCACCAACGACCTAGAAAAGAGACTTCAAGAGGTATATATATTCAAGAGTCATTATGCATTGAAATTTGTTGTGAATTAAGATGAAAAAAATATATAAATTTAATAAAAAATAAGAGAGAATCAAAATTGAGGTGAATGCTTTCTTTTTTTGTTTGTCTAGGGTTTCTTTATTAAACTGTGAATAATGAGTACAACCCCTTATTTAAGCCTAGAAACCTGATACCACCAAAATTAGGTAAATTGAAAATTTTCCTTTTTCTTGGTTGTGCCATGGCACTCACCGGCTCCCTATAATACATTAAGATTTTGAGCTGAACAACAATATTCAAATTGGAAATCAAAGAGTAATGTATTAGTGGTAAATCCTAACCTTTTTTTTTGCGAAAAAGTAACATTGTAAAATTATGATTGTAACTTAAAACTGACATATAATATATTGTAGTTCTCATTGCCGTTTATGGTATTACACGGAGATGATGATAAAGTCATAGATAAAGCACTGAGCCAAGAATTGTACGAGGTTGCGTTGAGCTCTGACAAGACCTTTAAGTTGTACCCTGGGATGTGGCACGGCTTACTTATTGGCGAGACACACGATAACATCGAGATTGTCTTTGCCGATATCATCGGATGGTTGGAAAAAAGAGCTCACGTCAGAGCTTAACCATAAGGGTGATGGTTTTCATTTGAAATGATAGCAGTTAATTCAACTACTTACTACATTGTATAACTAAAAAAATTATGATTTTTATTTGAAATTTTATTGCTATTATTTTTTTGTTTTTTGTTTTGTATTGCTATTAATGTGAACAATGTATACTTTTATATTGAACAATTATATTTCACTTTCAGAACTACTCGTGTGGTATATATGTAAGTGGAACAGTTTATTTTCTCTTAGGTTTAAGTTAACTTATGTGACATGAACTTTGATAGTTAAAAAATGGTGCTAAACTTCATAAGGTTCTGGCAACATTATTCCAAGACCAATTAATGGGATGGTGGTCTAGCTAACACAAGGGGTTAGCTACCTTGTGTCCCGAGTTCAATCCTCATTGAAACAAAGGTTATAAGAGCTAAAGTTTGAATCTGGCTACCGAAAAATTAATGAACCGAATTGGAAGTCGCTACGACCATTTCCTTGGTTCATTCCCTTATGACTTTTTAATCCTTCTTAATAGTTCCCCAACATAAGTTGCAAACTTCATAAGGTTCTAGCAACATTGCTCCAAATTAAACCAATGTGATGGTGGTCTAGCGGTTATACAAGGGGTTGGTTATCTTGTGTGCCAGACGGTCAGAATAACTAAAGTTCTTAGACTGAACAAGCCTAAAACCAAAAATAATTGAAACAGATTTATCGAACACCCTTTACTCGACCACATCATTAAACCTAAAAAGTGCTTGATAATTCTTTCAAAAATCATTTTTCCAAACCACTACGATTTATATCAAAATTCAATTTAAAAGAAATTTGACTCTATAACTCGACGTGCATTGTATTAACCAAAATCAAATAGCTAAAAGCATGTGTGTTTTTCAGTTAACACACGTTCTACTAAAAGGTTGGCTTGTATAACGGTTTCAGACTTGAGAGCGCCTAGAAGGATAACTGACAAACTGACCAGACTTTTGGAGTATTTTATTTCATATCGTCGTTTCAATATCGATCAATACGTTCTACATACTTATAAAAAATAAAAAACCAATTAAACGACTCATTCCTCAAAGGCTGCTGACATTTACTTACTGCCAGTCATGCGACACGTTCATATGCTGATTCAAAGAAAAAGAAACCTTCATTTGTGTAACTTCGAAGCAAAGTACTAAAAATAGTTTTCGAATTACTAACTATTAAGTCTATTACGTTATCCGTTTATTATAAGTTTTACATCTAAGTTTTTTTTTAGAAGTCAATGCTTATAATACTAATATGTAAATAGTAGATTTGACTTTTCGAAGTTTTTAGAAGTCATTAAAATGGATATGATGCATCGTAATCCTCGTGGAGATAATTAATGAGTCATACACAGAAGTTTTGTTTATGCTTTATCCCGCATTTGATGGTTGTCATGATCATTCGTTATAAAAATTATAACACAGACATAAAAAAATAGTATAGGACTATTTGTAAAATAAGCTAAAATAAAATATAACGGATATTAAGTGCAAAAAGTGTTACTTGTCAAAAGAATGAGATTGTTTATGAAATATGAGTTGAAGATGAAATATTTCTTGCAAATGGAGATGCTCTTCATGATGATGTGGAAACTGCAAAAACACGAAGCAAAAAAAGAAAAACGTTAGAAGCTAGAAGAAAACAGAGAAAGAAAAAGAAAATGGTCTAAGTAATGCAGTACGATGATTAAGATTAAGGATTCAAGAATTCAAAAGGGTATCAAGTTGTAGAGAGAAAGAAGTGTGAAGAGTTAGAAGAGTTTCATGTGATAATGTGGAAACTACAAAGGAATCTGAGCTTTATGAAAAGTTGTGAAATTTCAAAGAAACAAGGTGAGAAAGTTATGATCAGATGATTCTGCAAAATCAGAAAAGGAAAGAGATGATACTGGTCAGAAAGAGGATTTACCTACGATCATCATTCTGGTAGATGAACGTCAATTGTTCACCGGAAATGTCGTGAAGATGACAAATCAAAAATTTAAGGTCTTGCAGATTCAGAATCTCAAATACTTTTTTTTTTTTGTCAAATGTTTATATTAAAGGCTTAAAACACGATTACAACATGAAGAAACTGATAATCTGAGCTGAAGTACAAAGCATAATAGGGAAGAGATAAGTCGTTAAAACCAAATGTAGTAACCGAAAGCACTTTCAAAAAGGCTTTACAAATTATCGGTTTAGCATCGATCTTTAACACACGAGTTTGAGCTCTTGAGGCCTTCATGGCTGAGCTTTGTTGGAGAATAGTCTTCATAGAAGCAGATATTGCGATGAGTTTTTGCGGGCGTCTCCTCGTTGATGAGTATGGTCTCTCCACAAGAGAAGATATTTCTAAACTTGTATCATTCACTGTGAAGAAACACAATGCAGGACTAGCTTTATAATCAAACAAATTTGCATAAGGATTATAGAGAGATAACCTGTAACCAGAGTCTATGAAATTGATTGATAAGGGATTGCTGGCCGGCAAGAGTACCTGTGAAGATACTCCAGATCCGAGGCCAACATCACTATAATAAAACCTTAACTGTCTATGTTTAGAATTAATTCCCAAAGACAGAAAATGCATATCAATACATGGACGGATGTGGAGAATAACCGATGCTTGGTGGAGAATTGAAGTGGATCAAGGAATGGTGACGATTGGAGAGGGAGTTCTATACTTGTCCGGTGGCTCAGATCTAGTGGTGTGGTCACTGACTGAGTGGACGAGAAGCTCCGGCTGAGAAAACGGTGATGGTTTTACAAGGCGGCGTTGAAGAGAGTCGTGACTGACGGGAGATTTCAAGGCTAAGTCGCGAAAGAGGATGTGAGATCTCTGCGAATGGAAAGGAGGAGAAACCAACAAGCTTCAGCCATCAAAGAGAGTCACGAAGTCTCGAGTCCAAGGGCAGAGGGAGAAGCGACCATGAGATGGTAACATCACCCATCGACGGCAATCACAACCACTAGATCTGGTGCCGGTAAGATCTAGAGAGATTATCCAAGATAGTTTGCGGTGGATGGTCTTATGAGCATAATGAGGAGGCGAAATTGCAGGAGCTATCACCGGAGGGTCAGGCGGGTCCGGTGGTTCGGGTGGAAAAGGAGAACTCTTTAGCGACATCTCCGTCATCACATCAGGAGGATCTCTAGGGCCGCCGGAGCAGGTGGTGAAGCCGGTATCAAGCGCACTTGATTGAACTCAAGCCTCATGGAGAAAGAATTGACCATATCGGAGAAGGTAGCAGGGGATTAGATCTTCGGGAAAGTTTTGAGATGACCCGAGAAGTAAGGTAGTCGCAGAGCTCAATCGGAATCCATGTCAGAGAAGCAATCGGAGACGAAAATCACTTCGATTTTTCGATGGTGACTGTCTCACACATACTAGATAGAATCTCAAATACTCTCTTTAAAAAGTTATGCATTGTAATGTTAAGAATTTCGAAAGAGAAAAAGGGTTATAGATTTTCTTTGTAAGAAAATTAAGAGACACAAGCTTTCAAAACTTGTGTGGTTATGAGAAGCTTGTGAGGAATTATATTTCTAAGAAATACTTGTAAATTCTTTGGTTTAGTAGACTAGTAAATTAATATTGAAAGATAATCTAGTTGAATATTTTTGAGGAATTTATGTGACAATATTTGTTGCGCATCATACATATCTTAGTTCTTGCTTTTTCATGAGTCTCATTTTGCTAAGACAATCAATCCAAAATATTTTTGAGAGATTAAAATAATTAATCAACAGCGGAAAATTCTTACTAGTTTTGCGGCATGGGTGTTTCTGAACTATTTTGTTTTTTTTGGTATTATTTATGCTATTTAGAAGGTTTAGGGGTTACTTTTGTAACGTCATCAAACTTGAACAGTTGCCACTTGTAAGAGAATCTTTTGTTTTCCTTTAAAAAGTTAAAAAAAACGTGTTGGGGTGTGAAGAGAGGGAAGAATCATCACTATCAAACCAAAACAGTGAAAACACGAATCATTGTGTCGTATCATCCTCTTCCTCAAAAAACCTCCCAATAAAAACAGAGCCGTACAGAAAAGAAAAACTGATATCTCTTATCAAAAAACCTCCACCAAACTTGAAAAGAGAGCAAAAAAGAGAGATTTCGATAAACCTCTTCTTCAAAAAATGGTTAGTTATTACGTTAAGATTCAATATTCTCTGGTCTATGTCTCTTTCATGATTACATCTAAAAATGTTATAATCTGTTCTTAACGTAATGAATATTGGGTTTTTGATATGCAGGCAAGTGAATCAGAGAACGTCAAGTACGAAGAGGTATGTATTACGATTACTATTTAGATAGAGAAATATTGTTTTCTGATTGATGTATATGTATATCTTTATATATATTGCAGAGTTTCGTAAAGAACACTCGAGGAATGAAACTTTTCACGTGTAGATGGGCACCAGCAGACCATGAGCCAAAGGCTTTAGTCTTCATTTGCCATGGATATGCAATGGAATGTAGCATCACCATGAACAGTTGAGATTAACCCATTTCATGATTTTTCATCATCAATGATTGAAGTTTTTGTTTATTAATGTTTGATATGAATTATGATTGGATTAGGTACGGCGAGGAGACTTGTGAAGGCAGGATTTGGTGTATACGGAATTGATTATGAAGGACATGGCAAATCCGATGGGCTTAGTGCTTATGTTCCAAACTTTGACCATCTCGTTGATGATGTCTCATCTCATTACACAACCATTTGCGGTAATATTGACTTTTATTTATGGTGAAAATGTAATTATGCATTGACTAGTGGATACATATGTCATGCTTTTTATGGTGATAGAGAATTTCGAATTGAAACTAATTTTTATTCACCGTTACAATTTTTGGTAAGCCGAATTTTTTTTTTCAAAGGAATAATTATCTTTTTTTTTGTCAATTTGCCGAATTTCTTATTTGTGTGTCCCTCTTTATCAAATAATTAACAATATGATGTTGATGTTTTGTGTGTGGTTGGAATAATTTAGAGAGAGAAGAGAATAAAGAGAAGATGAGGTACCTGTTAGGAGAATCAATGGGAGGAGCAATGCTTTTGATGTTACATAGAAAGAAGCCTGAATTTTGGGATGGGGCTATCTTGGTTGCTCCAATGTGTAAGGTATAATTAATATTCATCCTCTCTTGCATTTTCTTTCGTTTTCTTTGGGGACCAAATAGTAGCTCATTTCCATATTCGAATTTGGTGGAAATTTAGATATTTTTACAAAAAATAAGGGTAGAATCATGAATGGCACGTAGAAACTACTTAAATTATTAGAAGACCAAACTAAGAAATTGAATCGTATTTTTTTTCTTTTTTGCTAAACAGAAATTTTAACGTTGTTCATTTTCTATATCACTTAATTAGCTTGGATAGTAATATATCATAAATATAGGATAATATCCAAGAACAGAAGATATATAAGATATTATTTACATATAGATATTAGCCAGCCTGTAAATTATATTCTATAAGAGATCAGTTGACATATAAAGTATAATTAAGATAAGATTGTTTTGCTGTGTTGCAACGAACATACTTTTAAACACTAAAATCTTGATTGTCAGCTTTCAATGGGTCATGATGATGTGAAATATGCTGAATTATTATTAGTAGATAGAAAAGTTAGGTAACTTAATGATTTTACTTTATAATATTTTTCTCTATTGAAATTTTTTTTTTTTTTTAAAGAAAAGTATACTAGTGTGTTGATTTCAACCTTTCAAAACCTGCTAACAATAAAAGGAAACAATCTTTATTTAAAAAAATAACGAAGCTTAGTCAATTACAGTGCTCGTTTAATTATTAAAGCGCTCCCACTAAGGTGCGGAAGTAATCATCAATCTCAAACCAAAACAAATCTTTAGTTGATACTCAATATGAATTATAGAATGCAATCGATGAATACAGCTACGTATGATACGAAACACGTGCGATTTGTTCTTCAAAAAAAAAAAAAATTGTTTTTAAAAGAGAAGTTGAGTTATGCATATGCATGAAATAGATATTACAAATATGGAGTATGGCTAATTATTTTTACGTATTTTGCAGATCGCTGATGAAATGAAACCAAGTCCGTTGGTTATTTCGATATTGACAAAACTTAGCGGAGTTATACCCACTTGGAAAATCATCCCTGGGCAAGATATTATTGAAACTGCTTTTAAACAGCCAGAAATCAGGAAACAGGTATCTTATTAACATATTTGAAATTACGTAAAAGCTTCTTTACATTAAAAATTTCACAATTAATGAGCTTTTTAATTTTAACATCATTAACTCATAACTAATGCTATGATTGTGAAATTTTTAAAGGTTAGAGAAAACCCTTACTGCTACAAAGGACGTCCACGTTTGAAGACTGCTTATGAGCTTTTGAGGATTAGCACCTATCTCGAGAAAAAACTTAATGAGGTTTTCTTATATACATTTTGTTTAGCAAGAAAGAATGAAGATGTTATATAGTTTGGAAAATGCTGGTGAATTTGTTATGACTAAGTGGATGTTATTTGGTAAATAGGTTTCACTACCGTTCATCGTTCTGCACGGAGAAGACGATAAAGTGACAGACAAAGCAGTGAGTCGACAGTTGTACGAGGAAGCATCGAGTTCGGACAAGACTTTTAAGCTTTATTCAGGGATGTGGCATGGCTTACTCTACGGAGAGACACCAGAGAATATTGAGGTTATTTTTTCTGACATTATTGGTTGGTTGGTTAAAAGAGTTGCTGATGGAAATGGAAGGTTCGAGTCCGATCTTAAACGCAAAAATGATGGATTTCCTTTGAAAGGCTAGTTAGTTAGTCGCTATGTTATCAATATCATTTACGCACAAAAACGTACAGTCTAATTCTGTTTTTATTTGATGTTTTTTCTCTTTGGTCTGAATGCTATTATTGTTAATTATTTTCATACATTATGATATTTGTGAGCTTGTTACTTATAAACTAGGTGAGTACCCGCGTTACACGCGGGTTTGTCTTTTAAAGTTAAGGCAAGAACTCGACTTTTGCCACTAAGCAAATACTCCCTCTGTTCCTAAAAGATGAATTTTTTACAAAAAAAATTTTTTCCAAAAAGATAGAGTTTTTACAGTGTGCTATGCACTTTTACAAATTCCAAAACAAATACTGAAATACTATTGGTTAAACTTTATTGAAAATGTACATCGTAGAAATCAATGCGTTTTCTTAATAACCGTGCATTACCTTAAACATATATTAATTAGGAACGGAGGGAGTATTATTAGTCACTTTTCACAATCTTATTTGCAACCACGTGAACTAAATCATATCGTCCTCTGATTCTAATTCACCCAAAACTAACTTTAAGCGAAGACAATTGTTATTTTGCTAAAATTTTGTTTTGTTCTTGAATTAGAAGCATGAAAATAATTTGACCAAAATTTTATGTTTAGTACACGGGAATATTTCGTCCTTTTTTTCCAGAAAACGACGTCTTCACCGCTTTTATTAATCTCATACACCTTTGTGTAATGAGAGGTTAAGCAAATAAAATATTAAACAACGGCAGTTTCAACACCAATCTTTGAAAGCAACAAAATAGCCAATAATGGCATTGCTATTCTTTTCAAAGAACTTTGAAGTCTCTTCCAGATACGAGTAATAGAACATAATATTTTTAACTAAGTTTTTAATCCTAATTTTCAGAAGCTTTTTACTAAACATGCTTGACATAAAGTTATTAACGAAGTTAAAGAAATTCATAATGAACAGAGCAGGAATCATTTTCAATGCAGAGCATTCACCTTTCACTGGATTCTTAAATAACATGGCACTCGAGAGCAGATATACAACTTTTGAATTTCTTGTTAAGTTCTCCTCAAAATTAATTGTATGCATAATTCCCATACTTCTGTAACAAAAAATTTCATCATGTGTTGATGATGTTAGAGGAAGGTCCTCAAGGCTGAAGACCCTCCACTAATATATGCTTCTATTGTCTTTTTTACTTTTAGATTAGAAACGAAAATATTACTAACAGACTTTCGAGATTCTATATACAACATGTCGGAATAGATTCGTTTTCTATAAGAGAAAAAGGAATCTCAAGCAAAAAGGAAATTCAAGGAAAAGAAAAAAAAGATAAAAACAAGCGAAAGGAAAGTCAAGCAACAAAGGAAATTGGAGTAAAAGGAAATCATGAAGAAAAGGCAAACAAGGAAAAATGGAAAGTGCTACAATAAGAAATAGAAATTTACTATTATGTTTAGAATCCTAAGACTATAAATAAGAGGTCTAGGCTAAGGTTTATTGTATCCAAAAATAAGGATCTAAAACAAAGATAAAAAAAAAACAAAGAGAAAGAGAGAGTTAATAATAAAAGTGAAGTTTAGAGAAACTACTTTCTTAAAGAGAGAATAGAAATTCCAACATGGTATCAGAGCCAAGGTCCTGAGTACTGCCTGTTGAGTAATTTTGTTTCGTGCAAAATTCGGTCGAAATTAAATCTCTGCAGAATCATTCTGTGAAAAAAAAAAAAAAAAAAAACGTTTTGTGCAAAATTCGTGCGAAACTAATTCCGCTGCAAAATCGTTCTGTGCAAAATCCGGGTTCGTGAAAAGAATCCAGTTCGTGTCTGTGCAAAATTCGTGTTCGTGAAAATTTGTGAAAAGTCTAGGTTCGTGCAAAATCTGGGCAGAAGCTGAAAGATGACTAAAAGTTTGCAAACACTATATGTTCCAGTGTTTGATGGAGAAAACTATGAGCTATGGGCTACAAGGATCAAAACTACTTTGAGAATTCAAGAGCTTTGGGAAATTGTGGAGGAAGGACTTCCACCAAAGCCAATAGCAACAAAACCTGAAGCAAAATCTAATGCACTAGAAGAATGGAAAGAAAAAGAGATG
Source organism: Arabis alpina (assembly GCA_900128785.1). NCBI lineage: Eukaryota > Viridiplantae > Streptophyta > Magnoliopsida > Brassicales > Brassicaceae > Arabis > Arabis alpina. Next base: position 46,024,573 of record LT669791.1, read on the forward strand.
CAAGATATGAAAGCTCTACAATTGTTGCAGATGGCTGTGACAGATTTGGTTCTAATGAAAGTAGTTTCCGCAACTACATCTCAAGAAATTTGGAAAAGGTTACAAGAAACTTATCAAGGTAATGATCAAGCGAAACTTGTAAGGTTGGATTCTTTAAACAAGGAGTTTGAAGATCTTAAGATGAAAGGAGGAGAAAAGATTCGAGATTACACAGATAAAGTACAAGAGGTGGTGAACCAGATGAGTTTACTAGGAGAAGAAACGACAAGTCATCAAGTGATAAGGAAGATACTAAACTCAATGCCAAAGAGTTATGCCGGGTTAGCAGCTTTAATGCAAGAAACCAAAGATCTAAAGACAACTACTGTAACAGATCTTGTTGGATCATTAATCTCACATGAGGCAAAGTACCTACCGGAAGATGAACCAATTGAAGGAGCTTACTATGCAAGATTCAAAGGAGCAAAGTTTGGCCAGAGATCAAATCAAAATCAGAGAACAAACAAGTGGTGCAAGACATGCAAAAAGGATAATCATAATGAAGAAGATTGTTACTTCAAAGAAGGAAATTCACCATGGTGTGGAATCTGCAAGAAGAATAACCACAATGAAGATGTTTGTTACTTCAAGAACAAGGAACAAAGGTCATATGAGAACAAACAAGGTCAAGGAGAATGTTATGTGTGTGGCAAGTCTGGACATTATGCAAAGTACTGCAAAAGCAAGTACAAAGGAGAAGCTAATTTTTGTGAAAACCAAGAAGAAACAGAGAAAAGATTTGGAGAATTGTCTTTTACTGCAACAGCGTATGATGCAAGTCAAGTTTATAAAGAAGGAGAATGGTTGATTGATAGTGGAGCAACAAACCACATGACTAAAGATGAGAAGTTCTTCACAAGATTAGACAAGACTTACAAAGTTCCAATCAAATTTGGATGTGGAGTAATTCCTATAAGTGCAGGAAAAGGAGATATAAGCATGGAGACAACAAATGGAAAAGTCAAAATCAAAGATGTGTTACTAATTCCAGGACTTGACAGAAACTTGTTAAGTGTGCCACAATTATTGGCTAAAGGTCATAAAGTTCTATTCGATGAGAAGACATGTGTTATCATGGATAAAGCTTGGAATAAGTTAATAGAAGTTCAAGGAGGTAATCAAAAGTTCATTATCAAATGGGAGCTACTTGAAGAAAAAGCAAGAAAAGCAAAGGAAGAGAAGACACAACCACAAATGACTCAAAATGCAAGTTCAGAGTCAACACTAAAATTTTCAGTCAAAGAAGTTTGCTACAAAGCAATGGAGATAAAAGACGAAAAGACCACAAAGGATGAAGACAAAGATGATTTGATCAAGAGGGAGAAAATGGAAACTACAGCAAACGAATCTAGAGGGAGTGTCGGAATAGATTCGTTTTCTATAAGAGAAAAAGGAATCTCAAGCAAAAAAGAAATTCAAGGAAAAGAAAGAAAAGGTAAAAACAAGCGAAAGGAAAGTCAAGCAACAAAGGAAATTGGAGTAAAAGGAAATCACGAAGAAAAGGCAAACAAGGAAAAATGGAAAGTGCTACAATAAGAAATAGAAATTTACTATTATGTTTAGAATCCTAAGACTATAAATAAGAGGTCTAGGCTAAGGTTTATTGTATCCATAAATAAGGATCTAAATCAAATATCACAAAACAAAGAGAAAGAGAGAGTTAATAATAAAAGTGAGGTTTAGAGAAACTACTTTCTTAAAGAGAGAATAGAAATTCCAACTCAACAATGGTTAAGAGAATTAAAGAACGTTTAAATCAAGCAATATGTGACATGAGGGACAAAATATAGACATCATCACCATGCGTTACTGCATTAAACATTAATACTATAATTTAGCACAGAGGAAAACGTTTGATGATGTTAAAAAGCAAGAACCACTAACCAGAGTATGATAAGTAAAGAAATGGACCAAATGGTGATCGTGTTCCAACAAAGGAAATGTAAAGCTACAGAGAGTTTGTACTCCCAATATTCCAAAAACTCAAGACTGTTATCCCTGCCAAGATTGAAACTCTTGTTAGATATTGTTACTTGAAATATAAGAAACAAATGATAAGGGTTTTGTTAATTCCTATGTCATGTTATAGAGGAAAATGAGAGTCTCACCCAATTGGAAACTATGGAGAAGCTGGAAAAATCCAAGCTACGAAGCTTTTGCTTTTGCTAGTACTGTAATACTAAAACTCTATATGACTTGCAAACTCATCCAAAGAGGTGGTAACAAAAATATTTAGATTAGGTGGCTGCAAGAAAAGGGAGGTGGTAACAGAAAGACTAAATTTGTCATTGTTTTTCTCTAAAAATGCTTGAGTATGCTAAATTGTTACATAATAATAAATGAAATATGAGAATCCATTTGAAAAGAATAAAGATTCATAGCCTTAGTTTAACTACCTAGTATGCCAACGAATTAAGTAAAGCCTCTAGGCCAAATTTTCGTACAATGTGCAGAATAAAGAGTATAGTTAATTCAGGTTTGCAACTTTGTTAATAAAAATGTCAAGAATGATCTTCTCCTATGTGGATCTACAATCACCAGGCTCAATTTACTCAAAATGCTTTAAATTCTTAATACAATATACATGTACACATATTAATATCTCTCTGGGTGAGATCAGTAGTGTTTCTTAAATCCTCCATAAGTAATAACTACATTCCAAAACTAACCAAATAGATAAAAGGTGAGTTAACAAAAAGCAGTGAAGCTGAAGATTCCAATGGAAATAACTATGTAAGAAATCAAGCCAACAACAAACGGACAGAGTGAAATTATCTGGTGATTGAGGTAATCAATAATCTAACCGTTTCTCTTCCTAAAGACCAATAATTCGCATAAGGAGCAATACAATATCCCGAATAGCGCCTCGTATGCAAATATAGAATGGCTCCTTCCCTTGACAACATGCAATAGGTTTGTACATTATATGATTGTGCATTTATACCTAGTTGCGTGCGTTTTATTCTCTCTATGCATTTATTGTGAAACGCTTCAAAACCTTCCTAGTAAGAGAAAGAAACAACATCGAGAGTGAGATCTTTGTACCCAATATGAACTCCAATATACCTAAGAGAAGAGAGGAAAAAACAGATAAAAGTGAGGAATCTCCTACCTACACAAGTTTATGAAGTGACTATATTTTCGAAACAATTACGCAACAACACAATAAACTTACATATAAATCGAATGAGGGATGAACCAGAGGGGATTGTGAGTGAGAAGAAACCTTTGCAGTCGGATGGCACTTGAAATTTTATCGTATAACCTTGTAGACCAAATTTGTGAGTGAGAATGGAATTTTCGTATTTCGTCTACATACCAAGGGTAGTTTCTCGCCAGACTCAAACAATGATTACATCTTGTGTCGACGTCATCTCCTTAATGAGAACAAATTTGGCAAACAACCTTCTCAATCACCATCTTTCTGATGGCAACCAGATCATAAAATGTCTTCATACGGGATGAAACGATTGGCTTGATTTGATGCAACCGTTGATAATCCAGCGCTGTCGCTCTCCGATCACGAAATCGGCGGGGATTTTGAGGAATTTAGGAGGAGTGAGGATTTTGAGGGATTTTGATGCATGCGTTGGAGACTTTATGAGAAGAATAACAGTGAAAGGGCGTTGAGATTTTGTTTATAAGTAGGAGCACACGTGTCACTATAAGGAGGGATAAAAAAACAGATGTAGCACATTGTTAGGAGCTCATGTGGCACTCAATGGAGAGAGTGCACAAACCCTTTCATATAGTAGATAAGTTGGATAGCCTTGTGATATCAGTGACATACTTATAATTGTAACATAATGGTTTCAACAACCACAAAAATTGTAATATAGTTGAAACACTACGTTAAATTTATTGAGTTAAATCAATTTTCTATTTCGTTATATATGCGTATAAATTATTTATGAGAGAATTTCACAATGTCATTGCTATTCGCATTTCGAACCAACAGATTCATAGAGAGATAGACACTATGTCCCAAATAGGGTTGGGCAAATAGGTATTCGGGTCCGGTTCATTCGGATATACATTTTGTCGGGTTTAGAATTGATATATCCATAGTAGAACATGTTAGATTTCGAGTCGGGTACAAATTCGAGTCTATTCGGGTACAGCTTCGGGTCGGGTTTAGGTTCTTTCATTTCAATAGTACTTTAAACTGGGTTTTTTTCGAAATCTATAAAAAAAACATGTTATTGAGTGATGTGGATAAAATCTATTTTTTAATTTGCAATTAACAAAAAGTAACTTTTAAATAGATAAATGAGGTTTAATTTTGGAATAGAATTATATAGATTATTCACATACAAATTATCAATTTGAATATTTAATAGGGAGGATTGGTTTAATATTCCAAGAAAATTGTAAAATTTGAAAAAAACACTTGTTTTGAAAGTTCTGAAAAATGACCTTTTGTTGAAAAAATGAAAAAACATCCTGATTTTATATTTAAAAGAAAAATGCTTTTTCGAAATTAATTTAATGATTTGTTTTGATTTTTCTTAGAACCCTAAACTAAAATACTAAACTCTAAACCCCAAATATTAAACCGTAAATCCAAATACTAAACCCTAAATCTTAACCCTAAATACTAAATCGTAAATAGTAAACCCTAAATCACAAATAATAAACCCTAAACCACAAATACTAAACGTTAAACGACAAATCTTAAACCGTAAACCCCAATCCTAAACCCTAAACCCAATTTATTATTTGGAGTTTAGAGTTTAGAGTTTAGGATTGAGGCTTTAGGATTTAAGATGTTGGGTTTAGGGTTTAATAAAAAATTGGTAATAATTTTACAAATCTTTATTATTTAATATCAGTATATTATGCGGGACCTAATCTAAATGAAGTACAAGATTCAACCTTTCAAAGCATGTTTAACCTTAATTTTTAAAACTCATCAAAATGGTGGAAGTTTCATTGGCCCGGTGGTTGACCGAGGGCTTTAAAGATTCTACATCAAGAGGTGTATGATTCGAATCCTATTAGATGCGATTTATTATTAAATTTTTACATTGATGGAGACAAGTTTGTATAAAATCTTCAGCGTGAGGCAAGATAAAATCGTAACGCAATTGATATTTTATATAACGCAATATATGTATACAGCTCCGTATGATGCGAAAGGCATGCATATAAACATTATTTAGAATAAAGAAATAGATGTATGCGTAGATGCATATGGAGATAAACATCTACTTTGGTTATTAAGAAAATAACGAAGAAATGAAACGAAGCCCTTGGTTATTTCGAACTTGACGAAATTTAGCGGGTTATACCTACGTGGAAAATCTTTCCTGGCCGAGATGTTGTTGAGTCTGCTTTTAAACAGTCACTAGATATCTACCCGCGCAACTACGCGGGACATGATTAGCAAAAAAAAATCTGTTTTAAAATTATTATTTAAAACTTTTACATTCAACATAATTCCTAATATTGAACATTGTTAAAAACCAAATATAAATGAAGATGATTCCTAGTGATGGATATACTGAAACAAATATAAGCCATTTAATTTGTATAACTCAACATAACCAAATATCTAGATGATAATCTCCTTTATATAAAAGGGAAAGAATTAGAGCTCTCTAAGGCTATCCACATCAGCCAAAAGCTGAATTTCTTTAACCAATCATTATGCCATGTCACCCACTCATTACATAAAGTTCAAAAATAATCAGGCCAATCAAACAGCAGATTTTTGACATGTCATCTACTAACTCTTCATCTCATTACTAAACTTAATACACGAACTTAGAATTCAGAAAGCCCAAATTTCCACAATCAACGATCCAAGCTTCAATCATCTTCTCCATTTTCTTCTTCATGACTATCCAACATCGTAACCTAAATTCCTTCGCCGTCTCACAGTCAATCTCGCCTCTTCCAATTTCCAACTCACCTGTAACAGAAACATTAACCTCAATGACGAATCAATTCTAACTTAACTTACTTCAGAAACTAAAGATCGCTTCATCTTCTATAACTGTCAACGTCGCATTCAAGATTCTAGGCCATAGTAATGGCTCCACAACCACTCCATCCTATATATATATAGCACTTGATTCGACCACAACATACGATTCACACCTTCTTCGTCATTGTTACCTAAATGCTCTTTCTTTCATTGCTTACAACCGAATGGCTTGCTACCAAGCCCTTCTTATTCCATCTACATGTACCAACTTTTACGCTACCAACAACAAGGTCATCTTCAGGGTTATTGAGTACAAGTTCACCCTCTGCTTCACCGAGCTTACTACCATGACTGAACTCAACCATGGAGCCTACTCTATAGACGCCCAGAGATTCATGTAACTCAACCATGGAGGATCCCTGAGCTCCATGAATCCTTCGCTAATTTCTTAGACTCCGACATTGATCCAGCCAAGGAATACCTAACATGGTAAGCTACCCCATCCTCCAGCTCAAATGTTCAGTATTGTAAAGAAAAGTTTAATCTGCACTCAAACATGTTTTACCCTCAAACTTCTTGCATTTGAAGAGGGGAAGTATACCATTTCGTTGTTGCCATTTAAAAAGAGGACTTACACCGTTTTTTTGTTGCCATTTCACTTCATTACGCTTCCGTTATTCTGTTCTTAGTTACCATTTACAACTCCATGTTGCATCTACACCTTCCCCTATACTGAAAATCACTAAACAGTTAGCAAAGGGGGTGATGTTATATATCAAAACGACTTCACTTCGATATTGCTTAATTAAAAAAATATTCTCAAATGTAAAACAGGTAAACTAAGCAGCATAAGTGAAGGCCCACTGTCGGCATCAAAGTGAATGGTAAGTTTTTCCTAAGTATTTGACATACTCATACGGTCATTACTAGATATACAAACATCAGACATTATCTCTTCTCCACATCATGTACAAGATTATATTCTACTTTGACTAACCAGTTGACGAATTGATGCAATTTTCAGTTACAAGGAAAAGAAAAACAACCAAAGGAAAAAAGAGGCAGCCACCTAATAGTTAAAGTTCCATATATAAATATGACGCATGTGCGACACAAAATAGTAAAGGGAAAAGGCTGGAGTAAAGCACACACCATGAGAACAAAACAAGATTCAATGAACATACACAACAAAACAAAGAAAAGATGAAAAATTTACCGTGGGAAAGCATACTCCAACAAGAAGAACCATCAACAATGCTTGACCTGAGCCTAGCTGAAGCACTTGCACTGTAAAGTGGAACCATATTTTCAACACCTCCCAAAGCAGAGAGAACGCTTCACATTGAGAAATTTTCTGATTACAATTCACTAAATTTCGTGTTTATTGGAACCAAAAGACAAGAACTTTATGTTGAATCCAGGACAAGAATTAACCTCGCGAGGGATGGATTGTGACACTAAAGCGAAAGGAGAAGAAGTCGTAGTGGGTTTGAGATTGAGAGACTTTTGAGTAACGGTTTTGGATCTAGCTACTAAGTTTCTTGAATCTGACATTGAAGCAGATCTGCAAAACGAAGCCATCAATTTTTTATAAAGATTCGCACCAGAGAAAGTTTTGTTCTTGAGGTAGATCTGAATGAGACGACAATTGATACATAGCACTAAAAGTCTAAAACCCTACAACGTCGTTTCTACATTTCGAAGAAATAACAACAGTTTGTCCCTTGATTAGCTAATTTATTCATATACACCCACATTGGTAAACAAAAAAAAATACATGTCTAGAGTTTGAATTCAAGAAAATATAATTTATTATCATTTACTAGAGACAAATTTATACTCATTTACAAGTTTCTATCTATAATTATACTCTCTTTTTTTAGAAGTAACTATACTAATTATCACAAATCTAAATTTACAACTAAGAAATAATAAATTCATAATACTAGACATTTCAGAAAATCTAAATTGCAAATAAAATGACTACATACCAACGGGAACATATTATTATGGTTTTCTCTGATATACCTTGATCAGCTAATCTTGTTCCTCAACAGACACAAGAGCTTCTCCTTCGACGATCTGGTAAAAAGAATCTTTTGCAGTACTTTGGAATTATCGGATGGGGTACAATATGAGTTATTACGTTGGCATATCTTGTGGACTTCGATATGGTATTTTCAATTCTCCTCTATGTGGGCTACAAGTTGGGCTGCAAAACATTATGGCTTCCAATTATAGGCCTCGTCATGCTTTTAATTGGGAAACTAATATTATGGTCAAGTTTATGGTTCGGTTGGGTTCTTTGTATTTGAGTTCTCTAGAGTATGCTGCTTCCATTACAGGTCTGATTGGTAACCAAAAGCGGTACAAGCTTTTCAGCTGTAAGCTTTATAGCATAGTGCAAAGGTAAACAAAAAAGCATTATAAATAAAGATGTATAATAAAGCTGAATGTAACACTGTTGATAAAGTTTTTGTGACTGGTAAAATCTAAAGCATTACAAATTATAAAGTGGCGGTATATTTATTAAAACCGCTATCAATCAAAGCCAATATGTAAGGGCTCTCTGGCTACATTTAAATTAATGTCATCAAATTAACAAAAAAAAACTAATAATCCAAATCACACAACTGACTGGTGCCGATGACTTTGAAGAGACTGATGAGGAACCAAAAAGAGAGAAGTAAAGACTTTTTAATTAAAACAGTAGCAAATCAATAAAGCTATGACAACACAAAAAAAACAAAAAATCTCAAATTTAATCATCTACAACAACGTATTTAACAATCCAATAAAGCCTACCCAATATATTTCCAAAAAAACATGCGACAAAAAATATTACTCTAAAAAAATAAATGATACTAACACAAACTTAAACTTAAGTAAAAAAATTAACATCCAGAAGAAAAAAAAACATCTAAAAAAACATCTCTGAAACATATATAAAATACAAAATATCAAATCACGAAGAACCTTACAATTTTCATTTAACATACAAATATACATTATTTATATACAAAGAAAACAACAAAAATTGGTTTACCGGTTCAAAAAGAATACAACTAAAAAAAATTCAAAGCTAAAAATTTAGTAATCTTAAGTAAAACAATTAATCCAGTTCTAGAAGTTTACCAAAAAATTTATAAAACTAAACATTCTCTTAATTTAAAGGCAGATTGTTTGGTCCATTCTTCACGTTTTAGATTTTTAGAATTTTCTTTTCTAAACAATTTCTTTGTCAAATTGGCTCAAAATTTTGGTGTCATATTTTAATTAATGTTTAGTTCACAAACGAAAATCATAACGAAGTCAAAAAAATCCATTCAACAAGTTTACACATAAAAATTGAAAATCAATAAAATCAACTAAACTTGACTATCAGTCCTATAAGAAAACAACTAAAAAACTTAAAAATACAGATAAAAATTTCACAATTCATCTCAAAATCCGGGCGTAGCCCGGAGAAGCCTCTAGTATACTTTATATAAAAGGGAAAGAATTGGAGAGCTCTTAGGCTATCCACATCAGCAAAATGCTGAATTTTCCCAGCCAATCATTTTGCCATCTCACTAAATAATTAATTGCATTATTTTGTGTATAAAAAAACCAAAAAACTCATTATACACGCACGTTAAAAAAAAACACATTTGTTTTCTTCGACTTAATTGCAGCCCAACATATCTGCGTTTTTGTTCACAAAAAATGTCTTTGAACAGCCCAATAAAAGCCCAACAACATACCCAAAACAAATTCAGTACCCATAGCGTTATACACTCCACGTCTTCTCTCATGTTCCTCTTCTCAAATCACCCATGCCGCCACCACCAAACCCCTCCGCTTCTTCCACCTCTGTACGTTTCAATTCCAGTCGTTTCACGGAACCACCGCTATCAAGTCTTGCTTTAACTTTTTAATTATTCTAATCATTCCCTCACTCTCAATCGTAACGTCCACAGTAATATCGTCCCGGCTGAATCACAGAGGTCTATACACCCAAATAAATGCAGAGCCATCAATCGCCTTCTAATTAATTACCTTTCCTTTCCCACTCCTATTAATACAACAACTAATGGCCAACGTGTTCTTGGTAGGCTCCTGGCTCATTACATATAATGTCAGTAAAATTCATCAAAGTTAGATTTTTCTCCTTCCTCAGAGGTAGACACTCAATTTCTCAGAGCAATACTATCTTCTTCTCCAATTGTGTTTTTTTTGTGTGTGGGGTAATCTAAGAGAGAACGACATGAATTTTAGTTGTAGGGTTCGGTTGAGATTTCAGATCATTTGATTCAGATTTGTATGTTTTCAAACAATTTTGATCCGTAATTCCGATTGAAACTGGAGTTGTTACTATTGGGTTAATAAGTTTTTTAGTGTAGGATTAGAAAGTTTGGATTTTTAAGTTCTAGATTCGGTAGAGTCGAAATTTTAGATCTTAAAGATTCCAACTTTGATATAGTGTCATAGATTCACATTTTTATGTTTTGATTTGTTTGGCTAAAATTGACTTGAATTGGTCTTTTGACAGTGAAGGATAATTCTTATTTATCTACCAAAAAAATATGGTAAGCTTTTCTATTTTAGTTCTTCTTCAATCACTAATTTGAGTTTTGTGTAGTATTTTTTTTTTGTCTCATGTGATTTGCGAATGCAGTTTTTTCGATGGATATGCGTTTCATAGAGCAACCTTTGAGCAGAGTTATTGGTATTTTAGTTGCTTACTAATGGGTTTATGTAAGTAATTTGAAGAAGTTGTTCATTTTTCTAACTCGTGTTTCGATTTTTTCTTTTTGTTTTATAGCCTCAAATCGAAAGTGGTCAATATTGTGTCAATGTTACAGTTTACGATGCTCAAGTTCGGGAATAATAATCATATCCCTAGAGACAACCCAGAGTACAAGGTAACTTTCAATGCCTCATGGATCTAATTCGAATCTGTGTGATTGTAAATTTCCCTTTTTATAAGCATTGTCTTTCTCTATCCAGTTTTTACCTGCAAAACCTCCTTCTATTGGTTTGGTTGTTTTTTTATTCACTTTAGTAAGTGCTTAGTTGTGGTTATTTTCAGTACAAGATAGCCATGATGGGATATGTTCTAGAAGATAAAACTGTTGTCCTAGAGCTGACATATAGGTTTTCTGAGATGGGTTTGTGGATAGATGGTGATGGTAATGGTTGATGCTATGTGTAGGGATTACGGTTTGTCCAGTTCAATCTTATGGATTCGAGTATAGAAAAATATGAAATACAAAGAGAAAACAAAAAGGTTTGTTTATTCTTTTCCAAGCAGGTATTCTCATAACATAATTACATATGAAACATGGAAAGCTTATTTAGTTTTGATTGTGTATTTAATTTTAAGACATGTTAAATATTTTCAGGCTTTTTTGGCTATTAGTTGTTGAAGTTGCAGCTTTTTCCTACTGAAACTTGCACTTTTTAAGCTTTTATTTCCCATGTGTTATTAGTAGTATGTTAATAGAGTGGTTAGTAGACTAATAACATCTTTGTGGCTGCACTCAAACCAAGTTAGGATAAACTGTAAAATGTTATTCGCATGTTATTTAAGATATACCCGTTAAATTCAACTTCTCTTTGTAGGGTGTCTCATTTTTCTGAAAAACGAGAGGCATTATCAAGCATCGTTAGTTGATTACGTTTTTCAGGCCAAGGACCATGAACTCAAGTTTTGATTTTTGAAATCCAAGGTAGACTTCAGTAATCCCTCAGAGATCGAAAGTGGCATTCACATTAGTTGCAATTTAGCAACTCCTACCCTCAACCTTTGCAAAATTAAGGTGTGTACTCAAGGTAACGATGGTTCGTAAAGCCTTCTGGTCTTAACATTGAACTAATTATTTCCTTTAGTGCTCCACTTCAAAATTGCCAATTGTCTTCGTCTTTGATTTTCAAAGTTCCTATCAATTAAATTTGAATATTTTGTTCAGATTTTCATGGAAGCAGTGCTGGTGTATTTTTCGATTATCATGCGCCATAACATTACTATGGTAAGTGATGGGTTATTGAAATAGTCTCCAAATTTAAACACTAAGTTTGTAGGAAAGTTATATTTTAAAATATCTTTCTACAAAACAGGGATCTCGACTTTTTATTTGCAGACAATGTAATTGATTGTGTGTGAAACATTTCCGTATAACAACCCTCTACTTCTCCTTCTCTTAAGGTAAGTTATTCTTCTCTTTATGCAGTAAGCCTACATTTAAAAAGTCTACGATTTTACGTATACATTACATGCTATTACATGCTCATGCTGCATAGAATGATGGTTTAGCTTTGGACTCTATATTTGTCCTTCTTATTTCATGGGCTAGAGTTGATGATGCTGAATTTTCTAATCTACGGTTAAATTTTCTTAATCTCTGCATCTGCATCACTTCTTAGATATGAATTGATGACCTCTCATTGGGAAGCCTATAAACCGGACCACTGAATCATCATATACCAAATTATTGCTTTTTGTGTAATTCTGAAATGAATGTTGTTTCCCATCTATATGATATTCTGATTCTCAAAATAATCCAGATAGTGCTTTGGAGGCGTTTGGGAAGGAAAACTGTCAATCTTTAGAATGCATGATGTTCTCGATTTCAAACACATTAGGGATCATGAATGTGGAAGACCGGATTCATCACTCTTAAAGCCAATAAAATCTATTGACAAGTGGAACCGGAGATGACAATGACTCATGGTAATCAAGTTTGTTAAGTGTATAATTGTTATGATATAGAATGTAATCGAGTAGTTCAAGTTTATGATTATTAATGATTTAGTGTTATAGTTGGCTCTGTTCAGGTTTTTGGTGTTGCAAACTGTGATAAGGTATCCAAAATTCTTCCTAGCTATAAACCCTCTCTCTTCAGTATAATCATATTTAATGAATATATCTTATGAATTGTTTCTTTTTATAAAACAAATATTTAATGAATTGTTGTTTATACCTCATCTGCATATGGTTGATCTACATGTGAGAGTTTGGGATTACAAAGCTAACCGGCTCACATATTTGCAGGCACCTTACAACAACATCGAATGCGACTCTTCATATGATTTCCTCAACGTAGACGATGTAGCGACTCAGGGAAATCCTCCAAACCCGATGTATATATGGAGCATCAATGAGATACATTCCATGATTGGAGGAGGTTGCGTGTTAGGGAGTTTCTTGCGTCATCATATTTCCTTCAAACCTCGAAACCTTTGAAAGTTTATTACTCTGCATATTTTGATGTCTCTGTCTCTCTCAAGAGTTATTGTTGTAACACTTTAATTTTTTGCATTGCAAGAGCCTTTGTTTTCTCCATGATAACCTACATTTGAATTGTTTGCATTGCAAGAGCCTTTGTTTTCTCCGTCCGATTTCATTAGGAGATTAACGCAGCCCGTCTCTAATGCAAAATCTATGCGTTATGTTTCTCACCGTTGCTGGTGTATTAGCGTATGTCTTTGCTTTGAAGTTATTTTGCTAAATTTTTCGATCAATTTGATCACCAACCTAACTTGCAGTTTGTGACGATCACCTTGGGAAATTAATCACACTGTTTTATGGCCAACCATTCGCTATGTCATGAGATCTTACACGAGAGTGGACACGGATATATAAGAGCTAGCATTGACTACTGCTTTTTTAGTAACGTGTTCAATAGGTTGCCTATGTTTGTTTCACTTTAACAAACTTGGTTGCAGGTTTTAGCTCAAATTTGAATCTTATTTTTTGTTTAAGGTTGATGAAAGTTATGCATAACTTTATTGGTATTAGTTTGGAGGGTATTTACACACATCAAAAATATTGTAAAACTTAAAATGTTTAAGGTTCCAAGGGATGAGTATGATTTGGATCGACTTATACACTTGTGTAACAAATTGTGTGAATGATTCTTATTGAAAAAGTTAAAATGACATTTAACTAACTAAACTTAAGTATAAATGCAAGTAAACATCACTAAATACTACCTTATATTTATTCCTTTTTTAAAAAAATACTGAAAAATCATAACGAAGCCAAAAATATTCATTTAACAAGTTTACTCATAAAGATTGAAATCAATAAAACTAACTAAACTTAACTATCGGTCCTATAAAAAACCAACTAAAAAAATTTAAAAATACAAATAAAAGTTTCACAATTCATCACAAAATCCTGGCGTAGCCCGGAGAAGCCCCTAGTAAATCTATAATAATAATCTCTGGTAACTTTTTTTCAATACGATGAAAAATATGCCGGATCAAGTTTTTTTTCAACACGAAAGTGGGATGTATTTATTAAAATAGGGAGAAGCATAACTTTCATAAAATAAATTATAGCACAAAGATGCCTAGATGTCCCGTGCAAGTTGTTCTATGGAATCATAAACGTAATCATATTTTGATATTGATGGCATAATGTTACTAATAAAAAAAAATATATATCATATTTTACATGTTTGCTAGGATTTATGTTTTGTAAGAGATTATACTAACATATTAGAAGCAATACCCCTTAATTTGTTAAATTATAAATTGTTTTCAATATTTTACATGAATTTGTGAGAACTGAACCACATATTTGAAGAAGAAGAAGAGTTTGTATTAAATCTAACCAATTCATTTTTATGATACTTTAGTTACCCTATTTTCCAATATTCTAATTTATTATCATTAATTACCAAAGTTTTTTTTAAAATATATTTGTACTTTCATTAATATTCTTTTTGAGAAAAATATTTTAAATTAAAGAAAATTAGAAAGAAAATTAGAAAAAAAAAGAGTTCCGTCGTTCTCTTTTTCCATCATAAATCATAAAATCAGTAATCTAGGATGGTAAATTAAATATTTACATTCATCACAAAATAAACTGCTTATTTTTCTATGTCAGTAATAAAATTTCCTCCGCATAATGTAATTTTGTAGAACAATATGCTTGATGAGTTTCTATTTGATTTTTTTTCCTATTTTTGAATGTACATAGAATATTTCAAAAATATTAATCTACTAAATTTAAATAATAATTTGAAAATAAAATAAAATAATGGCTTTTTTTTTCGGTGGAGCACTAAACCGCATTTAGGATTAATGTTCTTGAACAACATGACTGGTATACTAATTTTTAATCGCAAGATATGGTTAGAAAAAACATAGATTTTTATACTATGTAGAACATTTTGAGAATACAGTATATCATTTTTTATACCACGTAAATGTGCACGATTAGAATTCAATAAATGTTCTATTCTCATGTTAAATTGGATAAGAAAAATAAATATTGTTTAATTGGTAAACAGCGTTCATTAACGCAACTAAACTTTATAAGCGAGTTTATATTATGCATAAAGTGGACGACAATCTTAATATTCTCGATCACCATGACCTTATGTACTTTTCCAACCGTCTTGAGAGTTCCTAGCCATATTATTGTAGCTTTTTAGAATTACGGATGATCAAAATTTATGACACTCTTGTTTGCAAATCTTGCTTTTACATCTTTTTATCTTTGTCTTTTTCGTTTCCCTCTTCTTTATTCTCCTTCGTAGTCCTCATCGTTCTTCTATTGTTTTCACACTATACTACTGCCAATATTTTTAATATCTTCGGACATTCTTTTTCTCCAAATGTGTCTCTCTACCATTATCGCACAATGGTTTTTCCTCCAAACAGTTTTATTCTAAAGATTATCACAAAACAAACAATCACATAAAAACAAAAACCGACCTAAAACCACTTCAATCGTGACATTACCTTCTACACCATTATGTTGACTTAGATGAAGAACACTTCCCATGTATGAAGTTCCCATGAGATCATGTTGGACCTTATAAGCTTGCAAACTTTACTGCCAATATATGTTTCGCTAGTACACATATCGTCACAGTTTTCAGCCTTTCACATCGCTTTTGAATTTTAATTTCACGTTGCAAGTTTTAATTTCATCAATATAATCAGCAAAATCAATTGATCTCTCCCACAATGCCACATTTTGTAGATCCCCGTAAACGCAAATATTTTTTGTAAGTATATAAGTATATAATCTTACCGTAGTTGACACAATTAACAAAATTTTCTTATGGTAGTTAACACAATTAGCTGATAGATTAGTCGCCATGTTTTCAACTTCTCATACAATAGTATAGATAATCCACAAGTAATTCATATTTTACACTTCTACTGACACACAAACACAGCCAAAATGTAAGAAACCAACATTTCCCTAAATCTAACACATCAGCATGAAATCGATCAATGATTATTCTAAACAAAAATCAGAGTTTTCGTTTAAATTAAAGCACATGATTCTCCAATATAGTACATAAGATCTCAAAATTGGAGAATTGTTGTGCTTTAATTTAATCGTAGACTTTTCTCCACCATTGAATCGCAACGCACCTAACCTTTAGCCGTCCCGGCTCAGTTATAATATGCATCTCAACTCTTACATGACCCGTCCCATCTTTTATATGTGTCTTGTCCCAACCCTTACCCATCCATCCCAACATCATATCTTAAATCCAAATATGAAAATGGTAAGTTAAGCATTTCATTCTTTAGAAAGTCATTTACTTATTTAATTAACAAATACAGTACCACATTCTAGCCCTTACCCTTACCGTCCTAGCCTTTACCCTTATCGTCCTAGCCCTTTCCCACGCCTCGTCTCAACCTTTACCAATCATGTTCCAACCCTTACTGCATCTCATCCCAACCTTTATCAGTCATGTCCTACCTCTTTCATGTCCGAGCTTTTATATGTATCCCGTCCCGTCCCGTCCCATCCTTTACATGTCTCGTTCCAATTTTTACCCATCAAAATTCAGTTCTAACCATGATATCATAATTTAGACTTAACTTAAACATTTGAATCTATGTTATTAAATAACTTTACTATAATTTACATAATTACGGAAAGAAAATCCATATGCATACGAAAAAATCAAGAAAGAAGCAAAAAAGTCTCATTTAGTTTGAAATATCGTTAAGAGAAGAGATCTCTATCAATCTTCCCCATCAATTATTTTTAATAACACAAAACATACAATTATCTTCCCCATCAATCTTTACAACCAACTAAAATAACAAATTGTTTCATTAATTTTGTGTCCAACTAAACCTAGTACAATATAATAAATATAAAAAGAATAATTAGTAAGTAGCAAATCAATAGGTAATTCAAATACGAAAATAAAGGTTTAGCTGAATCTCAAAACTCAACCAAAGCAAATCAACAACTCCAATCTCTATCACATCAACCAATTCTCCAATGTTTCTTTATATATAAACCCATTACACCATCCATTAATAAACATCAAACATTCAAACACAAACCAAAAAACAACTTGAGAAATCCAAACGAATAGTCTAAAATGGCCAAAGCTCTTCACGTAACCATCATTCTCTTCCTCATTTCCTTCAATCTCCTAGCATTCATCAACTCCGCTAGACTCCTCGATCAGATCCAGCCTCAGTTGGTCCCTACCGGCCAAATCCCAACCGTGGCTCCAACCGAAGCAGAGGAAGATGACGGTATCCCACCAATCACAACCACAACAGCAGTTACAGTCCCGGCCGGTCCAGCAGGGGCTACTACATCAGGTGGACCTGTGCCATTACTAGAGTTCTTTATGCACGACGTGCTTGGCGGGTCTCATCCATCAGCTCGTGTGGTCACTGGAATAGTAGCTCAAACCGAGGTGAACGGAATACCTTTCTCAAAAGCCAGTAACAGCATTTTCCCTGTGGACAATGGAGTCCCACTAGTCAACTCAAACAACATCAACAGTGTCATTAACCCAAACACAGCTCCACTTCTCACTGGACTCGGCGGCGCTCAAACGTCCACAGTGATCCAAAACACTAACGGGAATTCCAACGACGCTCTTAGCTCCAACAGTCTCCCCTTTGTAACTGCAGGAAACCTCCCTCCCGGTGCTGCTCTCCAGCATCTTATGTTTGGAACCATAACCGTTGTAGATGATGAGCTAACCGAAAGCCACGAGCTTGGATCAGCTGTTATAGGCAGAGCTCAAGGATTTTACTTGGCCAGTTCCTTGGACGGTACAAGTCAGACTCTTTCTCTGACCGTATTGCTACATGGAGAGCATGACCATGAAGACACTTTAGACGATGCCATTAGCTTCTTTGGGGTTCATCGGACCGCCTCTCATGCTTCTCAGATCGCGGTTATTGGCGGGACTGGGAAGTTCGAGCACGCCAAAGGGTATGCCATAGTGGAAACTCTGCATAACCAGCAGAATCAGCAAATCACTGATGGTCAAGACACCATCCTCCATTTCAGTGTATACCTTACCTACAAAGTTTGAAGAAAAACAAAAACAGAGTAAAACAAGAAATGATTACTTTTGTATATGTTCTTGCTCAACTAGCTTCTTCGCCTGTGGCTTTTTTTCCTTGTATTGTGCAAAATCTGTTGTTCAAAGAATATTTATTTAAATGCGACTGTTTCAATCAAAATCTTGTTTCATTCACACAAAAAGCCTTCTGGAAACACTTTGACAAATGGATACAAGTCACAAGCAATGTGACTGACTTGCTAAGAGGCCAATCCTAGACCTGACAAAGAAACTATCTTTATGCACAACTTCCTCAAACGCTATACATCTCCCTTTGATGATGCAAGCCAAATGCTACAAATACTATCTTTCTATTCTCAATCAAAATGCAGAGAATGCTATGCGAAACGCAAAAGAATAAAAAGAATCACTCTATACCCTACATGAAGCTGACAACCTCATCCAACAACTCATCCACTATCATACTTTCTAATTCACAAACCACTGACTCATCATCAGCTTCAAGTTCTAACCAGTCATCGCCAATGTCTATTATCGGCACTTTGGCCAATGATTCTTTCTTGGCTCGCTTCTCTTGCCTAGCAAGTACTTTCCAGAGCTCTTGTTTCATCCTAACGGTGCTCAACTCGGCGCCAAGCCTCCTAGAAACGGGTTTCTTCCAAGTTGGTGTAGCTGTAAAGGATTCTAGGATCTCTATCAGACCTGAAGCAACTCTGTCAAACAAAATCCTTCTTTCAGAAATCTTCCAAGATGTCGCTGTGTAATACTTCTTCTCCAGTTTCTCAAAGATCTTGGGGGTCATGACTAAACCCAGCGACTCGCGTTTGTCAGGAATGCAATTCTTGTCCCCAAGTACAACTTCAGCCAAGATATCATCAATGTAAGAAGAATCCCTGCTTTCTTGTGTATCCAAGAGCCCATATGGTTCACTATCATTGCTTTCTTTGATTTCAGAATCAAGCACAGACTCATCATTGCTCGATACTTCCATCCCACTCCCATCAGAATAACTCTCGGTATCAGATTTCAGGGTTTCAAGCTGTTTCTCTATACCTACTGAGATTATAAGAACCAGAAAAGGGTTATATTACAGTTAATCCAATTCCAGCAACAAGTATTTACAGCAACTAACTTGCTCCTCACCATGAAAATCTAGATAAGGAAGTTCTTCATCGTCGTCTAACATATCTTCGATAAAAATTGGCTCCAGAACAGAAACAGGGCTAGGTTGATGTGCTTCTTCCGAGTTTGTCTGACATCCAGGAGATGCATTGGAGCAATCTAATGAATCCTCATTTTCACCCTGCAAATTCATTGAAAGATCAACATAAATTCCAAGAGTTCATGACTATGCATCACAATTTGTTATAAGCAATTGTATTAGTTTCTACAGAACCTCACACTATTATGTTGTGACCAAATTAGGTACTATATCACACAAACGTCACAAAAGGCTCTCAGAAACTTAGTACCCTACTACCCTATCACAAATATTCAACATCATTACACGAAAACATGCTTAACCATGATAAATATTTTTTGTCAGTGAAGACCTTGGTCTCAACTCTCAAGAGTCAGTCCATAGAATCCACCTTGGACAATTTAGAATAGTTATAATGAGATCACTGAAGTTACCTTGCTACTGAAATCTGAAGAAGATATATGCCTGAACTTTGAATCTGTTGCAACTCTGTCATTACAAATACGCTCCAAACTCAACACCGAGTCCCTAGACGTACTAATCATCAATTTAGAACCAACTTCTCTCACAGCTATATACTTCTTCTGACCAAATGTAACACCATCACAAATCTTGTTCATTTCCTTTGGTTTCTTCTGCCCTTTCTTCCTATCTCTCAAACAAGAATCACTACCAAAACCAAGCGGAGAAAAACTTCTCACAGATTTTGGTTTCAGAGACTCAACAACACTTGTTGTACCATGTCTCACCTTCAACTTCAAGTTTTGCTGATCATATCTCCTACCAAATTTCCTATAATTCGCAACCAATCCCACCGATTTCAAACTCTTATTTCGATAATGAGGAGGCGTAGATCGTGCATCAATAACACCCTTAGAAGCCAACAAATCAGGTTTCTTGAGATAAACACTACAAAGTTCCTTACTTGGAATCACCCTGAAACCAGAATTGGACTTTTCTTGATCCAGAGATCTAGCAATCACATAGGACTCCATTTCTTATAACCACTCAGACCAAAAGCTTTCAACTTTTGAAGAATCAACATAAAACCCAGATTACAATCTACAACAAGTACCATGAAACACAATCAGAGAAGAAACAAATCAAATCCAAAGCAAACCCAGAAATGGGAAATTGCAACATAATCAAATTGAGAAATAGGAAAAGAAATCTAACCTTTTTTCCAGTAAAGATCTTCAAAGATTCATAGATCCCATTTGCGAAAAAGATAACCTTTTTTGGAAGAATGATTAGATTTTTGACTTTTGTAATATGAAATTCAAGAGCGGAAATTTTTGAAATTAGGTCAACAAAAAAAATGAGAGTCACAATCACTATTATGAATCGACGTCAAAGATGGTCAGTTATATAAGAAATGTTTATGGCAATTTATTAATTAGTATTTAAATTTATAAACAGTGTCCAATGAATACATGCAAAGAAAACGACGTACCTCTTCGCTTTATATTTATTTATTTATTTTTGAAAGTAATTTTATTTTATATTCCCTCTCGTCAAACTTCAAAGTTTTAAACGATAACAATCTCTTCAAATTTAATGCAAATACGCAACTAATTCATTTTGAAATTTTTGGATTAGTAGATTATTATATCGTATGGAAACTAAATGATTGAACCACACATTTAATTATGTAAATTGACGAAAAAGAAGACAATAGAAAAACATTCAAAAATCAACATGTTGAAAAGGACAAAATACTGAAAAAGACGTGCATTTTTAATTTAAATCTAGGGATCATTAATTAAGATTACAATTATATAACTTGTTCGCTTATTTTAGTAAATTATCTATTATTTGGATCATTTACTACAATTGCTTTGATAATTCAATGGACTAGGGTTGGACTCGCCCGTTGGGCGAGTTTTGTTTCTTTTGATGTTCTTATGTTATTTTTCTATGTTTGGAAACTATATCATATATAACGTGTACTGCAAAGTATTTATGTTAGTATATATCTTTTACATTCATTAACATATTGTAATATCATATATTCAATCATTAATTTGAATGTGAAATTTTCTTCTTTTTTTTGAAATTCTTCCAATTTGGCATTTGATTTTAAATAAATAATTTTTAGTTTCTAAAAACTTATTATTTGATTTTTAGTTGCTTCTATCTTAACCATATTTTAATCATAATCGCGTAACATGCATAATAATATATTTACTTTTTCTTAAACACTTTAAAAGTATTTTTTTCCTAGATTTTAGTGTTAAAAGCATTGATTCAAATATTGAATTATCAAATAGGTAATTTTTTTGGATCATGGTGTATAACTGCGTACACTTTTACATAAAAATCATATATCATTCTCCCTATATTTTGTTGTATAATTCATGAATAACGCGACCCTTCATTTTTTAACTTCATATATATCAAAACTCAAGATTATTTATTTATTTTAAATTATGGTATTGCAACGTTTTCAAATTTTCTTTTATACTTCCAAAAACTCAATTATATTGAATAAATTTTTTTTTTCTTTTGGACAAATCTTATATTCCAAATTTTTACTTTACTTTCTCCTGAAATTTTTTGATATCCTTTAGTGAAATCATATATCTTATTTTCCATTAAACCTTCAGCCTCATAGCAATTGGCGGAAGCTCAATTATGATGCCTTAATTATTGAATCATTTAATCTATTTTTGTTTGATTATATCTCATGTCGTTTATTTACATTTTTATTCATTGCTCTTATATATAAACTCATAATGTTTTTATTATTTTCTAATGAATTTTATTATAAATGATATATATTCATTATTGTATTTTTAGTTTATAAAATAAAATACTCAAATAATCCTAAAACATCATTCGCGTGATACATGAGTTTTATAATTTTATTAACCTAACGACAAAAATTTGATTTTACCATTTACAGTGTATACCTCTTATCTTTCAAATAATGGTATTATAACACTTTCAAATTTTTCTTTTATCCTTCCATAAAATTCAAATATAACATAATGAAAAAATTGTATATATTCCAAATTATCATCTTATTATCTCATCTTTACTAAGATGGTTGAGTAGCTTTTTAGTGAAATAATATATATTCTTTTTGTAGTTTGACAACTCCTTAACAATTGTTTGACACTGAATTATTTAGGGTTTTTTTTCTTTGATTCTTCGATGTCGTTTATAATTTTATCCATTTGTTCTTATTTGTATATTTATTTTACATATTTCCAATTTCTTAAACTGATTATATATATATAAACTTTTAAGCAAGAAGGTGAACCCGTTGTTTAGAATTTAACATTATATTTATTTTACTTGTTTAACCTATTTTTTACTTACTTGTTTAAACTCTACATATATTTACTGATTTTCGTTTTTTTAATTTAATTAAAAAGTGTAGTAGTTATTAGTAACAATAAATATACATTAACGACATCATCTTTAGTGAGATGGTTCAATATTCTTGTAGTGAAACAATATATATTATTTCTCTTTAGATCAACAATATACATTTAAATTTGTTTTATTTGATTTTTTGATGTTGTTTATATATATATTCATTTGTTTTTCTAATTTTTGAAACTGAATATATAAACTTGTATTGTTATCATAAAATCCATTTATTGTTGAAATTATATTTACAACAATAAAATACTCAAATTAATTTTACATGTACTACTTTTAGCTATTTATTGACTTATTTTCGTATTTTATATTTAATTAGATTTTTTTTACCTATAAGTAAGAATAAATATACATAAATATGAATTAAATGACACTTAATTTAAAATTAATTATAAAAAATGATTTGCCTATGTGGACACCTTAGATGAAGAGAGGAATTAGCTATTATATATATGATTCTTGTGTTAGCAACAATTACAATCATAACATTACCCCAAAGTTAAACTTTCTTGAGAATTTCATGTTAAGATCTAATTAATCCTTACATTACCTACTTGATGCACAAGATCTTTGGTTCAGAAACGGTTCATGTCACTTCATGTTTTATCAATTTTCACCACGTGATGATACTGCAACCAAGTCTTCAGCTTTCACTGGCTTATGCAGCTGCAGTGATAAAACCAAATGTTCTCAACCAAGTTAGGAACCAGAAAAAGTTCGCAAACTTATGAAACTGTCAGCGATTGAACTGAAATACTCACTGCTTCTGCGATGCTAAACCAATGAAAAGACCGCAAGAAAGTATCGTCTTTTGAAGGAAGAATGTCGTGATTCCAGTACGTCATTTTATCGAATTTCGCCTTCGCTTCCCAACACGGGTTCTCTTCTGTGGGACTACAAGCTTTTCTCTTTCCACTAGCATTTTGGTTACTCTCCTGTCCAAGCACAAAACCTGAGGAGATAACAATGAACAGGCCGACCGCAAATGAACTGTGAGTAACCAAAACATCATTTCTCCACCACTAAGGATAATCTTATAGAACATACATCATAGTAATATCATCAATAGTAGCAGATTCATCAAGACATGATTGAAAATTCATCTCATAACTCTCTAATTAAAGATCACCATCAACAAGAATTAGTTCACTAATCACATGGTTCCTAAGAAATAGCAACAAAAGTTTGCACATTTTCAATCAGTAAGAAAGTACCAGAATAGCCACTAGGGAGTGAGATAGTTGCTCCTTGCAACCTCCTTCCTCTGAAATGAGCTTCTTCTGTTCTTACTCCATCAATTTCGACCTCTATACGGTTAAACAACATTCCACATTAACCTCGCTATACAAGCGAAAACAGAATTACAACATACATAATCATTTTGTTCTGTTACCAGTGGATTTAGGCTTGAAATAGTGAGAAACTTCAGCAGGACCATCGAATCTAATGCAGCAAGGGACCTGATGGACTTGACCGCTGAGATCCGCAATCGAATTTCCATCAGCAGTAGCTCTAAGGTCTATGGTTCCCATCAAAGCCTACTTGTATCAATTCCTCAGGTTTCTGTAACAAAATTTGCCAAAATGGTTAAAGGCTTGAAGAAGAAAAAGAAAAATTGTAACTTCAGCTTGTACAGAGATTATGAATGCAATACAGTTAGAAGAGTCTAAGCACTTTACTGATAATCAAGAAACAATGGTGAAACCTTAAACCCATAAAACCATAGTCATGACTCATGAGCAATCGTATTATAACTAAAACAGAGAAAAAAAAACACAATTCGCCAAGAAATTAACATAATCAGACCCAAATTTGCTTCTGTGTTCTTTATAGTGTTATATCAAAGGAACCATAAAGTATCAAATTTTGAATCTTTGATACATCAAATATCAAAAACCCAAAATGAAGAACCCATGAGCCACAGATAAAAATCTAAAAAATTCCCAGAAAGTTCATCAGAAAAGTACTCTCTAGACCCAGAAAACTAGAGATCTATATAATGCCCACGAGATTTAAACACTACCATTGTGAACAACATAGAAGAAGAAGATACTGAAAACAGAAATCACCGAAAATGCATAAACCTTACATTACAAATCAAGTAAATTCGCAATGGGAATAATCTAGTCGAGACGAAGAAGCTAAAAAACCTAAAGACATCGGTTTGCAACTATACATAACCGGGATCATTTCCTCGAACCGGAAGTTAATTTAGAGGGGGTTATTGGTTTATGGATTTTAATGGATTTGGAAATCCAAACAAAATCTAGTGTTATTGGTTCTATGATTTTAAAATCCATATTAAAATCCGGTGTTATTGGTTTATGGATTTTAATGGATTTGGAAATCCAAACAAAATCTAGTGTTATTGGTTCTATGATTTTAAAATCCATATTAAAATCCGGTGTTATTGGTTCTATGATTTATAAATCCTAATTAAAATCACGTGTTATTCAATCTTACGGATTTACTTATGGATTTGATTTCACTTAGGATTTTAATGGATTTGAAAGGATTTAATGTCAAAAATACAAAGGATCAAATCCGAGGGGAAACCTTCGGATTTACAAAGATTTCTAAATCTTATAAGATTTACAAATCAAATAACACAGATTTATAAATACACAAATCAACTAAAATAATCAAACCAATAAATAAAACACCTTCAAACAAAATAATAGAAAAATTGTGTCACGTATGTACTTTTCGTCTCTTCTTCATCATCTTATGTATGTTTTTCTTGCTTCTTTCTTTTTATAAGCTTGTTCATTTTTCTTGCTATTCACGTGATCAATTTCTCTATGATTCTTCACAATAAGGATTTTAGTGAATATTATTGCGAAATCATATACTAATCATCGTAAATAATATATATAAAGATACAAAGGTGTATGTGTTAGTGTTCGCTTTGATGGGTTAATTTTTATTTGTTAAAAGTATACTCAAACATGGATTCAACAAATACGGGAAAACAAGAAATCCTTGAAGAACGAGAAAGACATATATCACATGAAAATAATGAGTTAGATGTTGATATTACTTTATTGGTTAGTCAATGAAATCCATTCAGTTGATTTGTAAATCCATTTTATTTGATTTTGAAATCCACGTTATCTATTATTATGGATTTTAAAATCCATGGATTCATCTCAGATTTCTAAAATCCAAATGGATTTTAAAATCCATTAAAATACACAAACCAATAACCCCCTCTTAGTCCAGTTTTTGGTTCTCCAACTTGGTTTAATATCGGATTGTTGGTTCAACTACCAAAACCGGGTACATATGTTGAGAACTAGAAAGAGTCACTAAAGCTTGAATCGATTACTACAGAATTCGAATAAATTAAATCACTTGGCATCACTTGAATTGAACATAAGATGATTGATTCTTATAATTTTAATATCAGATATTGGATCTATAGGCATGTCTTCACTTTCCTCCATCCCTGGATTAAACTTCCCCGGTTCTCTACTGTACTCATCTGCCATTTCAAACCACCAAAAAACTTACAATTTCTTCTTCGCAAGCAAACATTTCTATGAATTGTATGCAAGTCTCAAGAGAGCGGTGTGGGTGCTCACCGAACAAGGTATTGAGAGAGGTTGGAGGTGGAGTGGCGATGAAGCTGAGACCGATAGAAAACGCTAATCCTAACATCAAAGTCACCATCAAATATTTAGGCATAGCCAATGTTCGAACTCGTTTTTCACAAAATGATTTTAGACCATTTTCCGATAGAATTTCTAGCGAAAATGTATGTTAGTATGATGGGGTTTTTGGACACGATAGAATCGTCTCTGTGAATACTATATGGTAGTGTATTTACTTGTCATAATTAGAGTTGAATTGAATGCAAAATTGATGTTTAAAGTGGAACCTTGGGCATTTGAGGAGATATTACATAGAAGAGATATTTTAGGAGAACCATGTGGGACAGTGATCTCCACCACTATTGCATTCTCATCAAAACCAGGGATCGAGTTTGGGAGACTTCTTTCATGAAGTTAAATGGTGATTGGGCTAGTGGGCCAGCCCGTTGTGGCCCACCAAAGTTAACAAAATAAAAGAGATGAGATATTTATGACCAAACTTTAAATGAATTGATAATCCATAATATTAAATCTTTCTTTGGTCCAAATTTATTTTGGAATATATTGTTGATTAAGTCAACAAATATAATATATCTTCTAATTAATTCTATATTTGTAATTAATATTAAAGGCTAAATCAAATGAGAAATTCTCTAAAATACCATATTTCGAAGTTTTGTTTTAAAAAATACCATATTTCGAATAGTTCCAAAAATACCACAAAAGTTCTAAATATACCAAAAAAGTTCTAAAAGTACCACAAATTTTTTTAAGTTCCAAAAATAATACAAACACAAAAGTTTATTTTTAAGAGTTTATAGTTTAAAATTACGGGGTTTAGTTCACTATTCCAAAATTATGGTATAATTTTAGGGGTAGGATTAGGATTTGGGGTTTTGGATTTAGTTTTGAATATTAAAATTAATTTTTACTTTTGTGGTATTTTTGGAATTTTGAATAAAAATGGTACTTTTGGAATATTTGAAAAAAAAAAATGGTATTTTTGGAAACTTTTTTTTATCGAAACATGTTTTTTATTGATCTTAAAGCGCGATTACAAATTATAGAAGTAGAGAACTCAAAGCCAAGGAGTGCGAAATTACAACACAGATAAAAGACAAAACAAAGTAATGTAATGATAGGAGGTTATACTCATAGGTAACAAACTAACAACAATAACTCCTTAGAAAGGGCTAGTTCTTCTATAGTTGAAAGCGAGCGAACGAAACTACTATTAGCTTTTGAGATAATTAAGCATGAGCGTTTGAAAACGTTCTCCTTGAAAGAAAATGTTGGTGGATTGTTTCTTTCCGAAGCGAAGGAAAATGAAGAAAATGATCTCTCCAAAAAGGAGTATGTTGGTGATGATAGTCTCTGCAAAGAAGGGAACAATGGTGGATTTGATCTCTCCACAAAACTTCAACATGTGGTATTTTTAGAAATTGCCCTAAAATTTTTTTTCACGAATTCAAATCAATGATGTATTATCTACGTGGTTCCGACAACTATTTTAGACTTAACTATCGATGGTTGTAACAAGTAGAAAGTATGCATGAATTTGTTATGATTTAATTGTTCACAATACTTTATGACTTAACTTTCGCAGTTTCACAGGTTATAACGTATTGCTCATCAAATACTAATTCAAGGTAATTAGTGTGTCACTTTCGAATTCCATTATCCAAAAATGAGCTAGATGGCCAAGAAGCAATAGTTTAAAGGAGAAGTGAAGAATCAAAAGAGATTTCTTTTAGTTTATTGAAATATAAGACTCAAGCTTTCAAAGATGCTTACAGTAATGAGGAACAAAATCTTTCTTAAAAAAATGAAGGTTAGTCAAATATCTTGTTTAATTATCAAACGTGTCCCACTAAGTTTCTGAAGTCCGTAATCATACAAAATCAAACGCAAAAAAATAGTTAATTATACTGATGTTCTATGTAATGCAGTCGATGTATACAGCTACGTACGTAGGATACGAAAGGCCTAGGTCATTATTAAAAAAGATGTAAATAGGTTACACTACCGTTGATGCATGCATGGTTTTCCATGGAGAAACAAAGCGGTGAGTCGGGAGCTTTACAAGGTGGCTTCAAGCTCGGACAAGACTTTTAAGCTTTATCATGGGACGTGGCATGGCTTACTCTATGGAGAGACACCAGAAAACATTGAGATTGTTTATTAAATATGAATTATCACAAACGAACAAAGTATAGTTAAATCGAATTCTGTGTTTTATTTATTTCTTTCTATTTTGTGAATGCTATTATATATTGTTGATTATTTTCGTTAATTAAGAATTATATTTTGTGTGAAACCACGATGGCAGTATACAAAAATAGAGAAAATTACATGTACTGTCACTTTTGGAGTTTTTATCTTATAAAATGTCACAAATCAGTTTGTGTAACAATAAATGTCACTTATACACCATTATTCCGAAAATAACCCTAGCATATTGGTATAGGAGTATGACTTGGATGAGAGAATGAGAGATATATGTGTCAGTTTGTTCCCTAAAAAGGACGTTGGAGAGTAGGAATAAAGTGTAGACATTAATGTGTGATATGATGTATACCATCGAGCATTAATGGATGATGGAAAAAAGTGTATTCCAAATACGTAAATAACTTATAGATTATATTGTTTAAGTGTGTTAAATATGGGTTAGTAAAATGGAGAGAGATATATGAGAGATTGATAACAGAGGTTTAGAAAGAGATTGTGAGAAAATACGGTTATATTTCTAGTGGACAGAAAAAGTTAAGCCGTGTATACGACGGTGATCGGAAACCCTAGTCAGGAGAAAGGTACGGTCAAGAAATATTATTAGATCAGATTGTTTTTAGATGAGGGTTCATGTGAAAATATTTGGATTGCGTACATAAAAAATCTCCATGTACGTACAGTGGACACACATACTGATGTGCTAAATTATTTATATAAAATTTTAACATAAACATAAAATACACGTCTGGACGTACAAAGCAAAATGTCCATGTACGTGGAAACACAATCCGAGTAGTAATTACCGGGTACGTACAATACAGACTAGTTAGGTAAAAATGATGTACGTACGTTACTGACTAGTTAGGTGAAAATGATGTACGTACATAAACAATCTAATGTACAGTCTGACACTGTTGTACAATAGCTATATGCTATAAATACTAAGGCTCATATACATGGTCTTTCGGTTGTACAGACTCGGGCTTTGGCTCGTGTACAAGATCGTTTTGTTGTACAGTCTCATTCTATTGTACATACTCTGGCTAGTGTACAAGGTATGTCTGGTGTACCGGCTCTAGCTGGTGTACCGGCTATACCTGGTGTACAGGCTCGGGCAGGTGTACAAAAGCTGTCTATTGTACAGTCTTAGTCTGGTGTACAGGCACATGAAGTTGAACTGTATGTACATCGCATCTATCCTCTGTTGTGTGTACATCAAAACTACCACATGTTGTGTCTTGACGTACATCTTTTGACCACCATACATCTCCATACATGTTAACCGGACGTATGGTATTATTGTGTCATATAGTTAAAGGAGCAATAATATACCTTGTCTACATGTGAATCATCTGCTTCCATTTCCTCGGACTGTACATCTTCCATCTGGTAGTGTACGTGCCTCTTCACTGTTCTCTACATCAACAACATCTTCAACTACGTTGAAGTTCTTTGATGTTCCACGACCTTGGGTTACCCTCTTAGGATTATACGACCTTGGGTTGCCCTTTTAGAACCAGTTTATCGGAGAAAAAGGTTAGGGCAGTCAGAATAGCAAAGAGATCACTTCTTAGGATCTCCGTAGTGTTAGCCAAAGCATCGGTAACCAGTTATGACTTCGAATACGCTTTGAAGATAGCCTCTTTTAGATATTTCTTTGTCCGGAAAAAGCGAGCATGAAACAGTTCATGAGGCAGAGACGATTGAGGGTCACCGTCTGGCGACAGCTAGGTGGTCTGCGGTGCCAAAGGTCCGTCCATCGGCGGTTCTGTAGACAATGAAGAACCGTATAGCGGCGGTTTAGTCGACGAAGATCTGATATCAACTGCCGGTGGTGAGTAAAACGGTAAAACGAAATTTTGAGGAATTGTTTTCTCTACGTTAATGAGAGAGAAAAAGAGGAAATCAAGTTTTAATTGTTCTTTACAAAGTGCATCTTTGTGTTCTTTATTTTACAATAAATGATGAATTATTAAAAGAAACAAAAAGTTGATGTGTGCATTTTTCCAATGTCAGACGACGCAAGTCCAAAAAAGTAGTGTCAAGTCAATTCAGTATCAGAGAGTGTAAGATGGTGTATGTATAGGATAAGGGTAGTTTGGTCATATTTTGGTGTAAGTGACATACCATAAGATTTGAGTTTAGCCATATGACACATATGAAGTTTGAGTTCCGAACTGTGATATTTTTGTAATTATTTCTTACAAAAATATTACATGTGTCTGATTTCTTAGTGAAACAAATTATTGCTAAAGCTGTAAACTCATCGCTAGCTATTCGTTGTTAGGTTATGTGGACTCTCTATGTCAAAGCAAGTATTGTGTGCGAAATCATAACGATTGTGGTGACATATGTCGTCATTTCCACCGATTTATCTAAATCAAGAACCACGCAAAAAATAATAACGCTTTTACAATCGATGTGGTATTGTGATTGAGTTTTTAAAGAATTTAGAATTAAATGTAGTCACAAAAACAGAGGAGGAAACAAAGCTTCATCGTGTATCAAACCAAACCACCAAGCCGTCGAGAAATTTAATGAAAAACATTTAAAAGCTGTTACCCATTGAATAGCTGTATATACCTTGGATGATTCAGTTAGTGGACAACATTATCTACTAGTATTCATCATTATAATACATGAATTCTACGAAATCGTCAACTCGATTATCAGTATAAATATCACCAAATGTTTTCATATGACATTAAGATAAACAAAAGTAGCATCAAAATAAAGAGAGGGAAAAAAACAGGCAGAAAATGGTGAAGAATGCTAATGTTGTTGGCTTTACAGCTCTATTGATGATCTTTTTGTTGATTTCTACAGGTAATCTAGAATATGTACTATCAGGCCCGGCTTAGAGGGGTGGCAAGGTGGGCTTTTGCCTTAGGCCCATCCGATTTTTTAAAAAAATTCTAAAGGAAAAAAGGCTCAAAAAAAAAATTTGTAAAAATTTATATTGCAAAAAGGCCCCTAAAATTAAAATTTATACTAAAAGGGAATAATTTTTATTTTTGCCCAAGGCACCAATAAATGTAAAGACGGCACTGTGTACTATATGAAACATGTTTCATGAATTTACTAGCAATGTACATTGATTTAAGCATTATAATATTAGTTAAAACGCTGTGAATATTAATTTCTTACTTTTCGTCACCATTTTATTTGGAATGCCGAAAGCAAATGGAGAAACATGCACTACACATACAAGCTCTGCGACACCATCACTTGTATGTGGTGGCCTGGAGGTTGCTAAGGACGCTTGTAGCGAAGCTTGCACCCGTGAAGGCTATCATCGCGCGGCGGCGAATGTGACGAGAGTAACACTTGCAAGTGCCAAAAATGCCATGCTGGCAAGAGGAAGAGCAAACCCAAAAGAGGCGGACCTTAATGATCATAATTAATCTACGACTTGCATGCGAACCCGGCAATTTTTTTGATTTGATCGAATGAGTATCCGACATTTGTATTGGTGTCTCTATGTGTGTCTTTTTTGTTTTTATCAATTATCTTTGTTGTGTGTATGATTTAAAATATTCGATGAAATCGACTGTTGGTTTGAGTTCTTCGTTGCTGAATAAGTGGAGTATGAGCAAGTATTAATAACAACAAGAAAACTGAATTTACCAACTAAAATAACGAATTATTGTATTAAGTACCCATCTAAACCCAGGCCCGGTTCATCAAATTATCAGACATTGTGCAAATTGGTTTAATATTTAGGAAAATATTCAAAAAAAAAATTAAAAACCCTAAACACTTAACAAAAAAATTGCAAAAAGGTATGGACATAATGCAATTGCACCTACTGCACCTATGTAGAACCGGGCATGTCTAAACCTAGTTATGCTTATGCATACAAACCTGATCCGTTAGATTTTTTAAACTCGGTAAGTTTTAAACCTAGTTGTGTATTTTCTTAATGAAAATACAATAATTCAATAACATCTTAACACTACCGGTCCAACGATTTTAGATGTCCTAATCAAATTTATATAAAAAGATGTCATTTTATAGGTTTTCTAAATATCATAAATAATATTAGTAATATAAAAAAAAATTACATTACAACTTAAAAAAAACAGTACATATATCCAACTATACATAACCGGGATAATTTCCTCTAACCGGAAGTTAATTTAGCCCGGGTTTCTGTGCTTGAACTTGGTTTATATCGGCTTGTTGAGATAAAAGGAGAAATCAGAAAGATAGTCCAACACTAAAAAGGTCAATCACGGAAGCTTGAATCGATTACTACAAAATTCGAACAAATTTCACTTGGAATCACTTGAATTGAACATAAGATGATTGATTCTTGTAATATCAATATCAGAGATTGGATCGATAGGCCTGTCTTCACCTTCCTCCATCCCTGCATCAAAATCCCCTGGTTCTCTACTATACTCATCTGCCATACCAAACCACAACAAAAATTACAATATTATCATCACAAGGAAACATTTCTAGCTAGTTTTTGCATTGGCACAGAGATCGCTATATCGAATAACAGACTATGAACTGTATGTGAGTCTCAAGAGAGCGGTGCGGGGGCTCACCAAACAAGGTATTGAGAGAGGTTGGGGACGGAGTGGCAATGAAGTTGAGACCAATGTAAAACGCCAATCCTAACATCAAAGTCACCATCAAATACGTCGGCATAGCTAATACCCAATACCTACTTGGGTAGTAATGGATCCCTATAGATTCCAACAGTTTATCTGGTACGTATGCCCATATCAAGAAGATTAGTGTGGCAACAACAGTCGATATGGAACCTACAAAACCATACACCTCGGATGGTTTGGGTCCATGCACTTCTGATGCTCTAAACGGAGATGACTTTATGCTGTCTGATCTCTGGAAACCGGGCTTTTGCTTGTTTCTCTTCGAGAAGCTTAAAACTCGTCTTGGACTACTCACTGAATGTGCTTCTTCCATGTTCTTTGGCCAAAGGAAGAGACTGAGAAATCACTGCAAAATCAAAGAAAGACAATCAGTCCTTGGCTTTTCTCTCCCTTTCTACTATAACTAGATATCAAATTTCGTAGATAAGGTCACTTGGCATCGATTTGGGAGCATATATCAGAATTGAGAAAGCTCTTGGGTTCAAGTATATGTAGCATCCAAACTCTAAATAACAATGGTCGGTATAGAAATTATTCAATCCTTTAAAATGTGACAGGTACTAACAAGGCTCCACACAACAGTTATATACTCATCAACTGAACGAAAACAGATCGATCATATGAAATGAAACATCCACAAACCGTAAGCAGTCATATCTGACTCAAAACAATAACAGAGAAATTGCAGACAGAGGAATTGCTCCAACCAAAAAAACCAATGTTCAAAAGATGATTCCAGACACTACAAGCAAACATATCTCAAGACATCATACCGAAGATGCCCAATTTACAAATTTCGAATCGGACCAACCAATCAATTTGAAACGCACAACTAACAGATTTGTAATGAGTTATCGAAAAATCAGAAAAAATCAATTTGACATAAAAAAAAAACTTACACGAACGGCCAAAAGGAACAATCTTTCTCGATGTGAAGCTCCGTACACGATCTATCTCAAATTAGGTTAGCCAATTCGTACACATATGCAATTGTTTAATTAAGAGACAAGACAATTTAAAAGTTTAGGAACTAGGGTTTGATTAG
The DNA here is from genome assembly GCA_900128785.1 of Arabis alpina. NCBI lineage: Eukaryota > Viridiplantae > Streptophyta > Magnoliopsida > Brassicales > Brassicaceae > Arabis > Arabis alpina. The sequence goes on from LT669791.1 coordinate 46,058,926, forward strand.
GGGATGGGGAGGCCCGCACGAGTGAGTTCTGCAAAGTAAGCAGCGTCAACACTCGACCAGCCTATTTCCCTTCCATAAATTCTTGCGCCACTTTCTATGTTTTATGTCAGCGCTGCGACCGGCTCTCACCGCTCGCTTTGTTTTCCTTACTCATTAGTTTAAGGCAATTTTTCCCTCAAGTCCAACCTCTAACCTTTATACTAGTCTAAACAACACTCGTAATTCTCACCTTCTCGATGTGGGACAAAAACAAAAGTGAGAAATGGTTTCGGTTCGGTTAGAGTCAAACCGAAGTATCATAACCGAACCAAATTGAAATTATTTCGGTTTTGGGTGAACACTACTTTATTCATTTGAGAGAAGTTACAAATGAAATACGCACAACAAAACTAAGATATAGTTACAACGATTTTATCTCACATTTGTCTACTAAACAACAACATGGTGAAGAATCAGATTTCAGATCAACGAGTAAACATGTAGAAACGTAGAGAGAGAGAAAGAGCTAACAGAGGGATCTAGCGTGTTCGGGTTTGTGAGTGTACTCGTAATCAAGATGCACAAAAGCTCGTTCGATTTCTTCTAGCAGCTCGAGCTTCTCTTGTAGCGATTCTCCAATGTCGTGAGCTACTTGTAGAGGCATATCAGCAGGAAGAACAATATCAACTTCTACGAAATAGTGAGAGCCGAAAGTGTAAGCTCTCACTGTGTCAATGTGTCTAATGGCTTTATGGTGGTTCCAACATAGGTAAGTTAGTTTCTGTAGATACTCTGGTGTTGCTGATTTACCAACTAGTGAGTTCACGTTCTCCAATACCGTCATTGACCATGTTCGTATAGTGTACAAAGCAAGCTACACGAATTAAAGACACTTTTTCAGGACAGAGAAATATGAGACATCTTTATCCTTTTTAAAGACACCTTGGAAACTTACAATGATTGCACCAACTGGATCCATCCAATTATCGATGTAATTAGCGAGGATTACTGCAATGAGTCCGATGATGTTTGTGATGACATCGAAGAAGTGATCTTGAGCATAAGCCTTCACAATCTCGTTACTGAAGGATCTGCAGTAAAGGCACAATAGCAGTTTAACCAATGTAACAGAGAGCATGATTCCAACCACCCAACTCTCTTCCTCTTTTGTTAGACTGAACTCCTTGTGCTATAAAAATCAGGCGAAGCAATTGTATGAGTAATGTATAACTTTTGAAGCTCTAGACCAAAGCTAGGTGATCAAGTTTCAGACACGGTCTACATACACTGGATACCATCGTGCGAAGAGATTCCAATATGATCTGCAATCCAAGTGTCGCCATCACTGATGCAAAGACTAGGATTCCCTGAAAGAAATTGATTCAAGAATCACATATTGAGAATATAAATGCTTTGTAAGATTGTTATAGTTCAGAGGAGTTGCATTGCAAACTCAAATTCTTTGGCAAGTTTGCTTTTTTTACATCATCAACTAAAAGGAATATATACATAAGAGAAGACATATATATGTATAATCTTTAAAAGGAAGTTACAAACCAATGGTTGCATCCTTTTCTTTCCAATGGGATACTGATACGGATTTGGTGTCTGCATCGAGAAGGCAGTAAACCACAGGATGAAGCCAGAAAGAAGATCAAGAAGAGAGTCCAATGTGGACGCAATGATTGCTAAAGAACCACTTCTGGCAGAAGCATAGACTTTGGCAACAAAAAGAACCATATTTGCAATGTTTGATATTCTAATCGCCAATGTCTCGCTTTTCGCCAATTTTTCCTGATCTTCCTACATGCACAACACAGAGATATCCAAACAAGTATCAGTTAACAAGAACAAAAGGATCATAGTTTCCAACAGACAAAGTTAGCACATCATCTACGCTAACCTTTGACATTCCAGGGACAAACCCACGTTCTGCTAGTTCATCCATTTCAGTAAAACCCTCAAGCATCTCTACCTGCTGCTGGTAATAGTCAGCCACATTGTCCTCCAGACCTGCAACCACCAACACACATAGCTTCACTAATCAAAATCTTTTGCGCAGGAGCGTTAACTAAGCAAAGAAAGTTCAAACCCTGTAAAGCTACAGTTGCTTCTCAATACCTTAAGATCACAATAGACAATAGAACCAAAACAAAGAAACCCCTTTAGAGCTAAGCAGTTCAATATGTAAACAATACTTGCAATAATGTGTTACTACAGCTATAATCAGGGCAAATTTCTATAATAAGTTAGTCATGTTCAACTACTAGAACAGTCCAAAAGAATGATAACACCCAAAAACTTATCACTACCATGATTCCACTAAAAAGATCTTTTTAAGAATCAAAAACACTAAAAATAGCAAACCAACGAGTCTATCAAATCCCAAAACGGAAACTCATTGACTTGCTTAGTCCCTAATCAGTCAATTCTTTCAATGTCGAGAGGAGAAGGGAAAATTACCCAAACAACCAAGACAATTATGGAGTTTGCTCGGAGTTTTCTTCTCTTTATGGTCCGTAGAAACCTGAAAATCGTCGAAGTTTAGCTGCCATGAACGGTCACCGTTACCGTGAAACTCGAGCAGCGAGATTCCTTCGTCTTCTTCAGGACTACTAGCTGGACCAACCATTTCTCCAGCGAGAGATTAGATTCGCGAAGCAGGTTTTGTTCATGAACTGTGAGGGTAGAGAATGGGAAATTTGAAGAGAGGACGAGGGTAATTTGGGAATTTAAAAGTATTATTGAGGTCCTTAAGGTTGGTGCGGTCGATAAACGAGTAACCACTGAGATCCCTGGACCAGGAAGGAGACGTCTTTAGACTTTAGTGATGCATACGTGGCGAGTTTTCAATGGATGAAGTATCCCGCACGTGATGGTGAGTCATCGTTGACACGTGTGTAGCTGAGATTAAATTGCAGTTTAATGTCCGTGACAAGGTAACGTGTGTAGTAGTTGATGGATATTTTATTGGTTTTATGATTTTATTGGTACCGGAAACGATACTGTGGTCTATTTGTTTTGTACTATTAGTGTTACCAATCAGATTCTATAAATTTCATAATGTTAATTTATGTGACTATAAAATAGTTTTATGAGGCGCTTACACTATATAAATTGTGAAGAACTAAACGTAGACAAACTAATTGTGCTCAAAATTAATGTTGCATCATCGAAACTTTAGGAACAAAGGTCCATTTACAATTATTGAATTATTCAAAATTAGATTACGACTCGCATAATATGCGGGTATTAAATATTAAAATTGATAATTTGTGTAGTTATACATGTATGGTTATATTCTAAATTAAAACCACGTTAATATAGTAATAAATTACTTTTTGTTAACCGTGAGTAAGATAATCAATAATGAGTTTAAATCTTCAATAAATTATAGAAATAATTCAGTTGAATGAATGATAAGGTTTTAAATAATATTCAAAATATTATATATTTTGAAACTAAATCTATTTTATAAATAAATATCAATTTTTTTTAAAGTAATTCTATAAATGAATTTCATTACAAATTTGATAATTTTTAAATAAAAATCCAGTTAGGAAAAATTTAAACACTAATCTTTACATTATAACATAAATTTCAAAAAATACAATTATATACATTAACAAAATATTGTGAAAATAATTTCTAACCTCCCATTTTCGAAGAATTCATAAAATAGTTCGACTTTAATCACAATTTCGAAAATTAAATAGTTTTGACTGATTTGTGGGACGATGGTATTCATGAGTTGCAAAGAAAACTAAGGATTTGGAGTGTACGTTAAATTGTGGGAGGTGTGTGTTATTATATAGTTTTTGGATTTGCCTTTTCTGAAGTAATAATATTTTTGGAAAGTTGAACGTATGTTTACTTTTCTTTTTAAAATAATTTATGGTTTAACATTTATTTTGCTTTTATATATAAAGTTTCATTTTTGTGATCTAACATTTATTTTGTTTAACATAATGATATTTACATTTTATTTTATTTTTAACGACTTATATAAGATTTGGTTTGGCTTTTAAAAATATGTTAATGAAATAATAAGAAAAATGTTAATCTGTCTTTATTTTATTGTTGTAACATAATTATATTTTTATTTTTCTAATTGCTTGATTTTAAATAAAGTATTTTAACACATGTCATCATCTCGATCGATAACAGATACATGTCACAATCTCCTGAGTTACAATTTTGACAAACTCTACTTTATATAATAAGATTTATGGTTTAACATTTATTTTGCTTTTATATATAAAGTTTCATTTTTGTGATCTAACATTTATTTTGTTTAACATAATGATATTTACATTTTGTTTTTTTTTTAACGACTTATATAAGATTTGGTTTGGCTTTTAAAAATATGTTAATGAAATAATAAGAAAAATGTTAATCTGTCTTTATTTTATTGTTGTAACATAATTATATTTTTATTTTTCTAATTGCTTGATTTTAAATAAAGTATTTTAACACATGTCATCATCTCGATCGATAACAGATACATGTCACAATCTCCTGAGTTACAATTTTGACAAACTCTTTTTATATGATAAGATACGACGGGTGCTAATAGAAGTTCTACACGACATGTGTTGATTGTTAAAAAATATGTATCTGTGTCTATTGTCCACTTTATTTAAAGTAACAAGCAAAACATGCTTTATTCAACTACAATCGTTTTCCAATATATCCGAATCTTCATTCCACAATTGTGAGCCAAATAAATGGGTGGGCCTCATAAGTAATGATTTCATTAGATAATATCATAATCTTTTTATAATTTTCTTACACAAATTAGAAAACAATAAGAATGTTAATTAGAAGAAAAGTAACTGTGAAAAAAAAAGTATTTTCCAATACAAACAATATTAACGATCAGTGAACATGTATTAAGTTCAAATAAACAATTAAAATACAATTTATGATAAACAATAAATAAAATGTGGACGTGCCAGAGTGGTTATTCGGTGCGACTAGAAATCGTATCGGATATCCCGCGCAGGTTCGAATCCTGTCGTCCACGACTTCTGCTCATACTCATACATGTTCACCGACATAAGAAACTTGATTTTCTGACCTAATCCCTAATCCTGACCTGGTGGCCATTAACGATCGTCGTCTTCACTCTGAGTTCTCACGTCCTTTTGCTCAACCATGGATCCTCCTCAAGGTTTGTTTTTGTTTGATTCCAATTTTTCATTAAACAAGTTTTAATTTTCATAAATCGCCCACCACATGTTCGATCATATTCCTGACCCAATCTAATAATCACTACTGATTCTTCACCATTTTTCAGAGGTCAAGCTTAATCTCGCCAATGAGCTTTACGGAGAAAGTTTACATCTTTCGAAACCTGGTTCGTAAATCAATCTTTACCTTCATGGGTTATGCAATTCAAGTATCTTGTGTGTTACTAAGTTGTTGATTGGAAATCATCATTTGGGGTTTAGGTAATGATGATCATGCTCTTGAGGATTTAGAAGGATCATTTTACGGAGATCCGGATGATCCAAGTGATGCTAAAGCCTTGGAAAGGGAAGGGGAGTGTAGGCAGACCCGATACAACGAGGTATATTTCTTTGTGAGTTTTGAACAACTTTGTCTTCTATTGTCTGCTAAAAGTTGATATCTTAGTCTGGATACCGCGATGGGATTATTGCCGGGAAAGAAGCTGCTGCGCAAGAAGGTTATAACATTGGCTATAAGGAATCAGTTCTTGATGGATATAAGTTTGGTATTGTTAGAGGTGTTTCCAGGTAATTAGTCGTGCGCTTGTACAAGTCCGATGAAGCATATACCGAGTAGTAGTCTGAAACTTGTATCTTCTGTTTACAGTGCGTTGGCTTTCCTACCGGATGATCTAAAAGAAAAGCTGATCGATGAACAAGAAACAAGAGACAAGTTTCAAGAGTTACACAAATCTGTGTATGCTCTCTCAACGAAAGACGCAATGAAAGGGTTTTATGGAACTCTGACATCAAACCAAGGGGAAGAGAAGAGTGGAGAAGAAGAGCCTCGCTCTGGTTCTGACTGGGAAAGCTATGTTACTGAGCTAAGATCCCTTCTTGACAAATCTCCTAAGATTGAAGTTAAATTAGACAAATAGAAGAAGGCTTGTTCCCTTAAGCAAAATCTACTCCACCCTAACTTACCTTGTTTGGTTAGCGGCTGTATCGCTCTTTAGACAACTTTCATGTAATGTTGTTTGATATATGAGAAATTGTTTCCAAAAGCTGTTCTTTCAAGTAAGTGCTCCCCATGCCATTGCAATAGCTAGGTAGAATGTCTTCAATGTCGTATGTGCAGGTCGTGATTTTTTGCAATGATGATATTCAATTTTTTTGTTTGTTTGATATGGCAGACGAGTACAATAGAGAACCTGTGGATTTTGATCCTGGGATAAAATAAAGACCTGCCTTCGCGCGATTCAGGTTACTCTTCGCTTCCCTTCGTTAGGATTGGTTCATGCTTCAGGACTGAGAAACATAGCATAGGAAGCCTCATTTTGTAAGCCTTTTGTCTCATGATGAAACTTAGTACATTGATAACATATGTGGAGGTGGAGGCACATTTAGGTAGTGCAGTGAAGTTAAACTATGTGTCCTTACATCTTCTCTAATCTAAATCAGTAAGTTGATGCTCACAAACCAAAATTGATAATAGTTTCATTAAGAAATACTCGTTCTTAATATAAATTATGCACACATTCATTTGACAAAGACTGACTTTTTCATTTTGGTCACATGGCAAAGATTGACTATGCACATATTTTAATTAGGAAAGTCTTAATGAAAGACAGAAAAATTAAATGCTGCCCTATTGTAGTTAATTATTCAATTTATAAATATTACATGATTATTCACATCTAAACAATCACTTAAATTTGTATAATTAATCAACTTGAGACTTGAGAGTAGTTGACCTTAGAGCATTCCATTGCCAAATATAGATATTTTCTAGATAGATCTTACAAAAAGATAAACTTGGGGTATGATTTGAAACATTTTTGACTTGCATATACACATACAGAGTCTTATTTGCTTCTTCATTTCTTTTCTTCTAAACAAACACATGAAACCACCGTGTAAGATTCCCAGAAACTGGGATTCACGCCAGCCGCATCAGAAGCGGTCTAAACACACGTGCCCATTGTCCGATTATGTTCAGCCGCACAAGCTTATCCGGCGTAGAGATTACGAACACACATTCACTGTGTGTTTTGCCTGCAAAGGCGAACACTTGGAGGGGAAAAGGTACCATTACTACTGTTCTACTTGCAATTTAGAGTTTCACAGGGGATGTCATGTGTTACCAATGGAGATGAAACACCCTCTTCACCTTTCTCATTCTCTTAGTCTAATCTCCTTAGATCCTACTCTTGATACCTCTAAGATACCCGATGAGTGGAGAGAATCCTCCTCTGATGCAGAAGTATCTGATTATGATTACTTACCTGACGAGGATGGTGATTATCATCATGATGATGTTGCTGATATCTCTCCCTCATCAGATGTATCTCGTGAGAAATGCAAATGTTGCAATAGACCTTTTGAAAATCTATACTATCACTGTTCTACGTGCAAGTTTAGTCTCAATTTCACTTGTACGATAAAGCCACCACTTCCCACTATTTTAAACACAAAGAGCCACAATCATACTCTCACTCTCTTTCCTAGGAGAATCCCTTTGCCTTGTGACGCATGTGGGTTGTCTCTAAACAACATTCATGATGTTGTTTACGCTTGTCTTCCTTGTAACTATATGGTCCATAGGAAATGTATAAGTTTACCTCGTGTCATTAAGATTACCCGACACCCACACCGTCTCTCTCTTGTTCCCTCCTTTCCTTCTGGTGATCTTTCTTGTGGAGTTTGTCACCACTCCATTGATGTCAGTTTTGGACATTATTCTTGCACTAAGGGATGTCATTATGGTGCACATTCCAAATGTGCAACCAGAAAAGTTGTGTGGGACGAAAAAGATCTCGAAGAAGTGCCTGAAGAACCCGAAAAGGATACTGAATCATTCGAGTGGATTGATGAGGAGACAATTAAACATTTCACTCATGACCATCATTTAAAATTCCAAGGGAAGGGTTGTCTTCTTGCTGGTGCGAAGAAGTTTTGTGAGGCATGCTGCCTTCCAATATCAGTATCTGATGATATCTATAGTTGTATGCGGTGCAACTTTGTTCTCCACGAAGCATGTGCATGTCTTCCTCGGGTAAAAGATCATCCGCTGCACAAACATCCGCTTAATCTCCACCGATACCTTCCCTATCCTTATTGGTTTTGGGGCAACGATGTGACTAGAGGCATGTTTAAGTGCCATGGTTGTGAGCGTAGAGGTTCTGGTTTTGTGTACAGATGCAGCAAAAAAGGTTGTATATTTCAACTAGACGTCCGCTGCGCTTCCATTCTAGATAATTCAGTCCATGAGAGCCATCCACACCATGATCACCCTCTGTTCATCAGTCTAACCAAAGGAGAATGCATGGGTTGTAAGTCTACTGACTGTTCAGGTCATTACCTAGAATGCATTATCTGCAAGTCCTATTTGGGTCTTCATTGTGCTACTTTGCCAAGTGTGGCACACTATAAGCACGATAGCCATCCACTGGCTCTCTGTTATGGTGAAGAAGGTGCGATAAGTGGTCAATACTGGTGTGAACTATGTGAATTGAAATTAGATGCAAGTGAATGGTTCTATACTTGTGATTCTTGCAGAGTCACTCTTCATGTTACATGTTTATTGGGAATGGATATGTACATGAAACCCCAACATATCATCAAGAAAGGGGGTATAGATGTTAAAATTACTCGCAGCGAAAGTAACACTCGACCATTTTGCTATGAATGCGGTGGACGTTGCGTTCACAACTTGGTTTTCAAATGTCAAGATGAATATGTCTGTACTTTGCACTGTATTCATGGCTTTTTGAATAAGGGTAGCAAAAAAAGAAGCGAAGCGCACGCGGGGTTGTTTCCCATTGATAAAATTGGGGTTGACTCGAGACTGCTAGAAATAGAAAATGTTCTCAGTAAGCAACCAAGGGGTGTCCGCAGCATAGGCATTTGGGGTATGGCTGGCATAGGCAAGACAGCGATTGTTGAGGCTGCTTTTTTGAAGATGAAAAAGGACTATAAATCCCCTTGCTTCATCCGAAACTTCGAGAAAGAAATTAAAGAGAAGGGATTGTCTGGTTTAAGGGAGCAACAGTTACCACTGTATGGAAGGAAGAAACATGACTTGAAGAGGTCGATTACCTACCAAAGCCAACCGGAGAAGACAGTTTTCTTTATTCTTGATGATGTGCGTATATCTAAAAATGCAGAGTCTTTTCTCGGAGGGTTGGGATGGTTTGGTCTGGGAAGCTTGATAATCATAACCTCCAGAGATGTTAATGTGCTTCGTCAGTGTAGGGTTAATGACATTTACGAGGTCAAGGGATTAGATGATAAGGAGGCTCTGAAGCTATTTTCGGGGTGTGCATTTGGAGAGGTACTTCCCAAAGAGGGTTACCTGAAAATGTCAGAGATGGTAGTTAAGTATGCTAATGGAAATGCTAAAGCTCTCGGCTACTATGGCAGAGAGCTGAATGGAAAGACACCAGAAGAAATGGAGACGGCGTTTTTACAACTCAAACAATCTCCACCTCATGAGATTCTTGAATTATTCAAAAGCAGTTATGATGAACTTAATGATAACGAGAAGAACATATTTTTGGACATTGCTTGTTTCTTCAGAGGAGAGTCAGAGGAACATGTGTTGCAAGTTCTTAAGCGGTATGGTTTCGTAAGTATCGGGTTCAAGAATCTTCTCCATAAGTCTCTTGTGTTTGTATCTGGTAAAAGGGTAGAATTGCATAACCTGATACAAGATGTGGCCTGGGAAATTCACAATCAAGAAGTAAAGAACGGGAAAGCTCGCAGATTGTGCGGTGTTCATAGCATCCAACCTTTGCTAGAAGATGAAGAAACTAATTCAAACGGCAAACACGGTTTGGTATGTTTCACTTTTCTAATATCTTTGTGTAAAAAACCTTGATCTTGTATTGGATATATAGCAACTAGCAACTTCTTGAGCCATGAATTGTTTCTCTTTTTTGTTTTCAGGACCGTGAAACCATAGAAACGATGTTGCTGGATGCGTCTGGCTTGAGCTTTGTTGTTGATCCTGCGGCGTTCCATAATATGGATAATCTTCGACTGCTGAAAATTTATTGCTCTGATCATGAACACCCTCCCAGACTCGATTTTCGAAAACGTCTCCTATCTTTGCCTTCTGAGTTATGGCTTCTCCATTGGGAATACTATTTGTTACAGAGCTTACCAGAAGAGTTTGATCTTGATACGCTTGTCGAACTCAATATGCCTTATAGTCAACTCCTAAAGCTTTGGAAAGGAGCCAAGGTAAGCAAAACTTCGACATAGTTGCTTCTCTATCTTTACATAAATGATGAATCAGTCTGTGATTTTTGGTTTTCCTTATAATGTTTCTGTTTTGCTTAATCCAGAGCCTCAGGTCCCTGAAGACAATCAATCTTCATCATTCTGAGAACCTAGTTGAAGTCAATCAACTTTCAGAAGCTCGTAGTCTAGAGCTAATCAATCTCCAAGGCTGCACCAGCTTGCAGAGCTGTCCAGCTATAAAGAATTTGGAACATCTTAAGGTTCTCGATCTACGTGGTTGCGTAGAACTCAAAATCTTTCCAGACGTCCCACCTAACATCGAAGAACTTTATCTCAACGGGACCGACATTAGAGAAATACCAACAACAGTCCAAACACTCTCTAAGCTAGTCAAGTTGGACCTTGGGAACTGCAGAAAGCTTCGGAACTTTAAGGTAATGATCCACAACATGGAGTCTCTTGAACTGCTCAATCTTTCGGGATGTACTACGCTCAAGAAGTTCCCGAAGATTTCCAAAAAAATGGAGAAACTTGAGTATCTTTATTTGAGCTGCACAGCTATCCAATGGCTACACACTACAGTCTCTCGTATGATTGGTCTGAAAGTGATGAAAGTGAGCAAAACACTTAAACTACCGTCTAGTTTGAAGAACTTGAAGGATCTGAAAGTTGAAATTGATGAAGAGGTTGAACGTTCGCTGTGACTCTTGATTTACCTTATGATGTATTTAAACGTGGATCAAAAGATTGAGAAGAACTAAGATCAATTAGTGGCTTTTGTTTTGATTTAAGTTTTGTTTGTTCTGTAGAGTTACCTCATTTCTATGTGGTTGAGTTTCAAATAATATATACACTGTTTTCTTTGGAAGTTGTTGCTGTTCGGACTTAAAACCATTATGTTCATATCTAGTTCCTCGAATCGTGAAGTCAGTTTACGACTGATGATGATGATGATTTAGTTAGCTGAAACTATTTGAGCTGGCTTCAAAAAGCTGAGCAATGAACGAGAAACAAGAGACAAGTTTCAGGAGTTACACAATTATGTGGTTGCCGAAAGGCGCAATGGAACTGTTTTATGGAGAACCTTGACATCAAACTAAAGGGGAAGAGAAGAGTGAAGAAGAAGAGCCTAGCTCTGGTTCTGACTTTGGGAAGCTATAATGTTACTGAGCTAAGCTCTCTTCTTGACAAATATGAGACACATAAAGGAAGGCTTGTTCCCTTATTGTCAAGCAAAAGCAAGATTAGTATTTTCTTAGTTTTCTGACCAAACGAGTTTCACTACAACCATAGATATCGGTTTGGTTTGGCTCTGGTTTGATATGAATTTTCTGTAAATTCGATCCAAAGCTGACTTGTTATTCAATTACAATTATACTTGTATTTTGGACTAAATTCTAGTTTTATTGAACTCAAAGATTGTTTCATAGACGAGAGAGAAATGTATACTAGTGACATAAAAATTAAGAAACGTATACTAGTGATTAACAACACTGACACTAAAATAGTGATTATGTAGTGTGATTCGGGCTTTAAATATATTAAAAGGCCCATTATAAATGTTAAAGGCCCAATAAAACTAGGGTTTCGTCTTCTCTTTATCACTCTCATCATGACTTGCACAATCAAAGTGTCTGCGGCTGCAAAATTTGCTAGGTTTATCAGCTCCTTCACCTCTCTAGGTTCGTTGCCTCTTCCTCCATCTCTCTTCTTCACTGCTTACTTTTGCATTATCCATTGTCTTGATTACTGCTTAGCTTTCGCGAACTGTCTCTAGAGAGCTTTGGTCGCTTTCGTACGTTGTTACATTTCGTTGATTCTTTAACTAAAAGTTTTTCTTTCTTTCTGGGTTTTGTATCAAATACAGATTTTCGAGTGGGAAGAATCGTTCTGAACAATGTCTCCTGCTAAAGGTACGAACTTTTTCATTGATATAAGCAGATACCATGTGGGTCTTGTTGAATCTCGTACCAAACTTCAGATTTGTGGAAACGTTAATACTTTAGCTTCGATTAGTTTCTCAAATCATGTTTCGTAAGTTTCCTGATTAGCTTCACCTAGTAAAGAACAGGTTTTGGAGTACCCATTTCTTGAAATGATCTTGAACAGTAGATTTCAAGTTCTTTACTTTTTTGGAGTATTGATGTATCCTTAGGTTTCAATATCTCCAATTATTTGAGAAAGTGTTCAATAGGTTTATATTCTAAGTTGTTTCAATTCTCTGTGTGTGTGTTGTTATGTAGTTGATACGACGAAGAAGGCCGATCCTAAGGCCAAGGCATTGAAGGCTGCAAAGGCAGTGAAATCTGGCCAAGCTTTCAAGAAGAAGGACAAGAAGATCAGGACTAAGGTTACTTTCCATAGGCCAAAGACATTGACCAAGGCTAGAGATCCTAAGTACCCAAGAATCAGTGCTCCTCCAAGGAACAAGTTGGATCATTACCAAATCCTTAAGTTCCCACTCACTACTGAATCTGCAATGAAGAAGATTGAAGATAACAACACTCTTGTCTTTATTGTTGACATTCGTGCTGACAAGAAGAAGATCAAGGATGCTGTTAAGAAGATGTATGACATCCAGACCAAGAAAGTCAACACTCTCATCAGGTAATTTCAAAGAGAGTTTTCTTTTGAGCCTTGTTGTGAGTTTGATTATGTACATGTGTATTTGACATATTGGTATTGGTTTTGTGTTGCAGGCCTGATGGAACGAAGAAGGCTTACGTGAGGCTTACACCAGATTACGATGCTTTAGATGTTGCTAACAAAATAGGCATCATCTAAGTTTTATCTCTATCTCTGCAGTTATAAAAAGACTTGTGGTTTTTGTTCTTTGAGTAGTATCAGTTTTGCTTTAAGATATTATTGCCATCTTCTGGTGATTGTAGTATTTGAGGCAAAAACTTTTTTTATCAAATACATTCTTGTTGCAGTTTTATGTTGAATTCAAGTTCTATGTTTTTGGCTTATCACTTAAACTCTTGCAGACTTCTAAATTGCAAAAATACAAATTCAATAATCTCTTCTCTAACCAGTGATCTGAAACCACATATTTGGGTGGATTTTCATTATCCATTTATCCACATGAATGGAGAAAACTGAAAGCAAAAACTTCTTATCCTAACAAACAAAACTGAGGCAAATGATCATTGATCAACTAAAGTCTGGAGTGTTGTAGCCATTATGGCAGTCTCTTCACTCTCAATTCGCTATTGTGTCTCGCAAACAATCTCTCACAAGGTTAATAACGCTCTTCTGATACCACTTTCATGTCGATTTCTGATTATTGTTCATATACATTTTCTTACCAGACAGAGATTCTGTGTCCAAATCCATCACTCAAAGCTTGTTGTTCACTTTCATCTAGTAGCAATCTTGACTCCTCGGAGAATAGTAAGAAACCAAACTCTTCTTGACATTGTTCTTCTCATATTACACTGGCTTGTGGATTGATTGTTATTAAACCGATTCAATAGATTACCAGAAAGAAAGCGGAAGCAATTGGAAGAGAAGGCAAGCTCTTGTGGGAATAGGAACCTTAGTTGCAACTTCAGTTCCAGCTACTTTGCTTCTTGCTGAAGGTAATCTACAAAAAGGAGAGATTGTTTTTTGCCTCTTCTTCTTTGGAGCTAAAGTATAACTTTGTTGAGTCATATAAATGTTTTACAGAAATACCAAAAAACTACTCGGCTTTTGTGGATCGACAAGACGGGTATTCCTATTATTATCCATCAGACTGGAGGGTGGGTAAGCTATGGCTTTGTGTTTTGTTTTTGCTTCAAAGATGAAACTTACCGACTACACTTCGAGATGATCTTGTACTGCACAAACTATGTAGGAATTTGACTTCAGGGCACATGATTCAGCCTTCAAAGATAGATACTTGCAACTACAGAATGTTCGGGTCAGGTTCATACCAACTGAGAAAACTGACATCCGCGAAGTTGGTCCAATGGAAGAGGTATGTATTTCACATCTTAGTCTAAACTCTCTCTCTCTGTCACTTGAGAATTCACATTGGTAATGTTTCTTCTTTGTTCATCAGGTGGTTTATGATCTAGTGAAGCATAAGTTTGCAGCACCAAACCAAGTAGCTACCATCTATGATATGAAAGAGGTTCGATTCACATCTTTGTTACTACATCTTAAAGAGTTATCGAAATTTCGAGAGATTGGATCTTTATATGAAAATGCAGAGAGTGGAAGATGGAAGGAACTATTACACGTTTGAGTATGGACTAAGAACTCCAATTTATGCAACCACTTCCTTTGCAACAGTAGCAGTTGGAAACAGTAAGCATATATACTATAAGAGATCGGATGCATAAATTAGAGAAGAAAGTGAGAACTAAAAGACGTTTTAATTGATTTTGATGCTGCAGACAGATACTACACACTCATAGTTGGAGCAAACGAGAGAAGATGGAGAAAAGTGAAGAAGCAGCTTCAAGTTGTAGCTGATTCTTTGAAAATCCTTGAAATTTGACAAAACTCAATAAAACATCTTTGTGTTACTTCTTCTATCTATCTTACGATGTTTTTGGTACAATAGTAATGATGAAATGAAATCAAACTTGCATTTAAAAGCCCTGCCAAATAAAGTGGATACAATGTATTTACAAAACATATTCCATTTGTTTATCTTTCTTCCTAACCATTACACATTCTCCCCCTAAATCACCCACAACAAGAACAAAAACAAAACTCAAGCAAATAAACTGTATCTAATCTTCAGTTTCAATAAACAAATTGATATACCTTAAAGAGACTAAGCAATGAATAAACACAGTCCTACTTCTTCACTGCTTAGTCTCCCGAAAGAATAATGGGGAATCTACGTCTACAAGCTCCTACTTTGCTTACAGAAACTAACCGTGGTTGTACAAGTTCTTCTCATTTGGGGTAAATCTTGGACCGATAAAGCCTTGATCAGATGCAGGTTATGTCTCGTGATCGCATCCAATAACATTACCCCGTGGCATCACGTGATGTGACTGAACTAAGCTCGATTAGGCGCAAGAGTTCAATCTCTCTAGATCAGTCGATGCTGGCGTAGACCCTTGCCAAAATGTGGTTGCATTAAACGGACATACAATCCGTTTTTACCCGCTAAAGTATCGTGCGTGCCTTCTTCAACTATTTTGCCTCCATTTAGAACCACAATGTTGTCCACGTGTCTCATCATTGCTGCTCTATGCGCTATCAAAATCGTTGTTTTGTTCCCCATGATCAAGGTATCAAGGGCTTCCTGTACAACACGGCTTGACTCGGATTCGATAGAAGAACTTGCTTCATCTATCAACAGTATCGGAGCATTCTTCAGCACTACCCGAGCTATCGCGATTCTCTGTTTCTGTCCTTGGGTAAGTTCAACACCTCTCATCCCGATATGTGTGTCGTAACCGTGAGCTAAGCTGCTGATGAAATGGTGGGCATTTGCAATTCTTGCCGCTTCCTTCATCTCAGCTTCACTCGCGTTATGCCTTGCATATATAATGTTTTCTCTGATTGTTGTGGAAAAGATTATGGGTTCCTGTTGAATCAGACCCATGTGGCTTCTCAACCATCTCAAATTATATGACTTCAGGTCTCGCCCATCCAACATGACCTGACCAGCAACTGGGTCGTAGTATCTCTCGATCAGTGATATTATCGTGCTCTTTCCAGAACCAGAAACACCAACCACAGCTACTGTTTGTCCCCCATTGACTTTGAGACTGAAGTTGCTTAGTACTAACACTTCTGGGCGAGTTGGGTAGCAGAAGTCGATGTTTTTCAGTTCAATGCTTCCATATACATTAGGCGGACTAAGAGCAGAGGTATCATCAGGTTCGATTGTAGGCACTCGATCTATGATTTCAAAAACTGAAGCGAGAGATTTACGGCGCTTGAGAATGTAAGGCGCTAATCCGAATGGCTCGACAAGGGCAAATGTAGCAAAGGAGAAAACCATGTACTCAGTTAGAGCTGTAGACAATTTCATATATTTGCGGTTTACTGATAGTGCAGTGTACCAAAGTAGGAGCGCATTGCAGGCGAAGAGAAGAAACTGTGAGAAGCCAAACGCAAAGCCAATAGCCATCCCATGGAAAAAGCTCTGCCTGAGTATCCGTTGAAGTTGCAATCTGTAGAGTTCCATCACCTTGTTACCGGCACAGAAAGCGACGACAGTATATATGTTTCTGACAGCATCCTCAAGAACTAAAGACGCCTTTCGATGCATCTCCTGGATGCCCTTTGAAAATCCAGCGAGCCAAAGTTTCTGGAAATTTATTTCAAACGTTAATTCAAAAGATGAATACTTCCAAGCCAAGTGCATGAGGAAGAGATGACAGAAATAACAAAGATAGAAAAATTTGCATCCCAAATCGCTACTTGAACTGAAAACCTTTTGCAACAATTAAAACACATTTTGACAGAGAGAAGCATGTGACAACTAAATCGGAATTGGTTAACCAAAGAAAAACAATTTCAAGCAGTCTTCTCGACCATAACATAAGGCTTTGTTGAGGAAGACTGAAGAAACAAAACAAACCTGAGCAATGGCAGAGAGAGTAAGTACTGGCAAAGTCGCCAATGCAACAAGGGCCAAACGCCAACCAAGGAGCAAACCAATAAGAATGGCAACGATAACAGCAAAGCTATCCTGAATAAATATCGAAAGTCTGTTGCTGAAGGCGGCTCGGACAAAAGTGGCATCATTTGCTAGGCGCATCGATAAAGTATCTGGACTATTATCTTCTTCGTCAAACCATCCAACTTCATTACGCAGCATCGCTGTCACATCAGATAAAATCAATGAACTGAGGCAAGTGAAAGTAGTAATATGCAGTGAAGTTAAGAAAATGAAGAAAATATTCCAGTACCTGAGAACATCATTCTCCGTACTCTCTCAGTCATTTTCTCCCCCATAATACCAAAGTAGAAGTGCTGCAAGAAATTGGCAACAACTGTCACTATTCCCATGCAGGCAATGATCAGGCACCACTTGTCAACCTCCACGCGCAGGTGTTTTCCCTTACTCTTATAGTATTCCGTCACTACCAATGCAATGACGTAAGCTAAAAGAGGATTGAAAGAACCAAAGATGGCAGCACCAATACTCCCTAATACAGCATATAGCCACTCTGGAAAACTAAGCTGTGCCAACCTCCAAAATGAAGGTGACTCCTTGTGTTCTTTGCCCGGCTTAACATTTGCTGATGTGTCATCAGATTGACCAAGAGGACGACTAAATGTTTGTGAATGTGAGCGCTCATTTTGGGGATCTGATATCAAAAGGGGTGATATTGGAGACTCCGGATCTGAACCATTTGAGTTCTGACGTTGTGGACACTGGATGTCAATTTTCGGTAGTTCTGGTAACCTCATCTCAAAACTATCTTGTCTTTTGATGGTTGGTTCCTTATCACCGACATCCGATCCATTTTCCCCCATTTTCTCTGGTGCAGGGCTATGATCATTGGGCGATTCTTCACTATTAAAGGTCATTTCCTGGGGACGGAAAACACCATGATTTCTTTGAAGAGATGGAGACTTGGCCATTTTCGGCGATGATGGTTCTTGGAAGCCACGACCAGCTGAAGAATCCCTCTCAACCTGGAACGCAGGAGACTCGTTGTAGTTCCTAACTGGCATCCTACATGAAGATAAAAGGTTCCATATACAAGTATAAGTCAAAGTCCAACCTTCCAGAGATCATTCCAAATCAAAAGCAGTTGGTCAAAAAATATTCTACCACACGACTTTCACTAAACAACAGAATTGACAAGTTGTTAGATATATATATATCTATAGGCTCGAGAATCATACCGTCTGGGTAGCTTTGTTGCTTCTTCACACTTCAGAAGTTCGGCATACAAATTACCAAGGTTAATTAATTCATCATGTGTACCCATTTCAAGTAGCTGACCTTCCTCCATTACAGCAATATAGTCAGCATTTCTTATCAGACTTAGCCGCCGAGCTATTATTATGGTCGACCGTCCTAACATTAGAAGATCAAGAGCTTCTTGGACAACTCTTTCAGCTTCAAAGTCTAGTCCTCCAGTGACCTCATCAAGCAGAAGAATTGTTGGATCTACAAGTACAGCTCTCGCAATCGATAGTTTTATTTTCTGCTCCTCTGTTAGCGTTAAACCAGCCTTCCCAACCTAGTAGAGAGACAAGTCATTTCCAACTTCTAAAACGAGCATAGCAGCACCAAAAGTGCAATTCATAACTACTAACTTTGCAGTGGATGGTTACCTGAGTATCATAACCTTTTTCAAGTGAGCTGATAAATGTGTGTGCACGAGCTTTTTTAGCTGCCTCCTCTATCTGATCTAGAGTAGCATCTCGGCCATATGCAATATTCTCTCTTATGCTCAAGCTAAGCAAAGCAGGCTCCTGTGTCACCAGGCCTATTTGGCTTCTCAGCCACTCCAGTTTTAGATTTTTAATATTTTCCCCATCAAGTAGAACTTCTCCTGTTTAACAGAAAACCACAGATCAATCCAGCTAATAGTAGTCTCCCCTGCAGGTGAGTATGCAAAGGAGCCATAATAAAAATAGTGAACAGCTTAACCACACATCATAATACCTAGAGTAGGATCATAAAATCGTTCCATCAGAGGAATAATGCTGCTTTTTCCAGAACCATTTCTACCAACAAGTGCAACAGCTTTTTTAGAAGGCACAGTGAGATAAAATCCACTCAAGATTGGAATTTCAGGCCGTGACAAATAGCTGAAATATACGTTCCGAAACTCAATATTTCCTTCAACAGAAGGCAAAATGGTTCCCTCTTGATTTGTCCCAGAGGATGAACGGCTAATCATCTCAAAAAGCCTATATGCCGCAATCCTTCCTTGATCAAATGAATAAAAGTTTGTAGCAGCTTGATTTAAACCTCTGCATAGCAAAATATGAATACAGTTAGCAAAGAAATGTGTACATAGAGACACTGGAGAAGAAAGATAGAAGAAGTAAAGTAGAACTTAAAGCTTACAGCCCGCTTAAAATAACAGCAAAAAGAGCTGTAATGATTTCTCCACCAGTCGCTCTTCCATGAATAACAAAGAACCGACCAATCCAAAGTTGCATAGCACATGAACATATAGCAAGCCCATAAGTAAATCCAAGTCCAAGTCCTTGCACAAGACTAATCAATATACCATATCTCAGAGTTGCTTGGAGAGAAGTTGCATAAGAGTATTTTGCAAGAGTTTCATTTGTAAAGGCATACAAAGTCCTAATGTAAGAGACCGCCTGCACATTAAGAAAAACAATTTAGCATTGGAAAAGTCACACAGGACGCATACTGACACAGTAAACTAGCCAGAATGGAGAACTAAGATAATGGATCAGTAGGGGATACATTTCACAAGAACTTTTATTCATAAGACAGATTAGGGGGCGTGTCGATTCCATGCAAACAAGTCGACGCAGTATCCAAGTTAAGGATGCTAAAAATGATTATACATGCATCGTAACATAACCAAAAACAAAGCCATGGCTTGGGAATTATGTTGAGATGATTTTTGATTCCCGACTGCAGTACAGCGCACTAAACGAAGATACTCAGCTAAATACAACTATTATACCTGTTCAGCAATGCTGGCTGCTTCAGCATATGCATCTTGAATATTCTCAGCAAGCCTGTGGAGAAATATATTTGATATGCCTCCTGCCGCAACAATGAAAGGACCAGTGGCTAATGTAATGAGAGCAATTTCCCAGCAGTTGACAAAACCGATAATAAGACCACTGATAAATGTTGCCATGTTATGAATGTAATTCCCAACCTGCAATGTCCAAGATCACAACGATTAAAGAATTGCCTAAATATGGAACACTCCTTGCAACATAAAGATATTAAAGAGCGAACTTGAAACCAAATTCAAGAATTACGCATACTTTTTCGCTTAGAGCTGACTGAATAAGTAGGACATCACTCAGCACTTGGCTTACTATATCCCCGTTATTCCCATATGTGTCAAAGAAACTCATATCCTGATTTAGTAGTACTTGGACATACTTTGACCTGATCACAGCAGTCTGCCTCTCACCAGTCAGTATCCAGCAAGACACCTCTACAATACAGAACAACTAATTATGGTGGCGGCTAATGGCAACATTACAGTAGAGGAAAGGACATAACTAGATTATATATGTATAGATTTTAGCAAAGGTGAACTTACCAACCCAACCAGATATGAAAACACCCCCAGCGATGTATACAATGGTCAGCGCAAGCTGCACAAAGAGCATAAATAACTAAGAGGGGCACATTATTTGAGGATTATTGCTAGTGTTTGATGAATCCAGATGAACTGGTTTGAAAACAGATAGACCTTGAGTAGTAAAATAGACACCAGAAGAGAATACATAGAAATCCCAAAAGCCGAGAAAAACGAAAGCATAGACTTAGAACAAGGGTTGCCTTCTTTTGAGCATGCATTTGAGTAAAAAAGAGGTCTAATTATTCAAAATAGCCTCCTCAGCTAAGTAAAGAACAGCTGGTTTCCAATTAATAAACTAAATATACAATTTAGAAGCAAAACTACATGAAAACCAGTATACTTACTAGTCCTCCATATCATAACACATAGAAATCAAGAAACAGAAACTCCACTAATAAGCCAACATGCAAATCCACAAAGTTTCCACACGTAGAGCAAAACAATAAAAGAAGCTAGATCGATTCAACAAGTGCTGTACTTATGAGAAGCGATACACACCCTCAGAGAAATGCTAAATCCATCATTTCACGATAAATCATTTTAATTGTAAAGATACTAATAAATAAAACACAAGTCCTAGCTTGATTAATTATTTCCACCACACTCTCATGTTCACTTCTTAACCTAAGAAATTTATAACCAATACGACCAAGAAGTGTCACAATCTCAGTGGAGATAACTGCCATAACATGTTAACCCCTCCACCAAATGTTAAAGAACCTTGCAAGAAAGTTCCAGAACTCGACCCCCTAAGCTAAATTTCATTTGAATCCATATCGCAAAACTATATACTAAACCATACAAAGGAGGTCGAAAAAAACTTAAATCAAGAAAATGAAAACACAAAAACACCTAAATTCACAAGGCACATAAAACCTCCAAATTCCATTTCTCCTCAAGCTCAAGCAAAATTAAGTAACATACCTCAACAAGTCGATCAAACTGTTCCTTAGAAATCCACTGATCCGAATCACTAGGGAGCGCAAGAACTTGAACAATTTTCGCAAAGTAGTGTAAGTAAACAATAAGCGCAGTACCATGAGCAGCAGCAGCTACAGATCCAAATACCATAAGAAGCCAATCAAATCTATCAGCACAAGCAAATAGCTGAGAGAAAGGTACAGCTGCAGGAGGAGGTTCCATCTCTTCAGGCTCCTCCATTTCTTCTTCCTCCTCCGCTTGCGCCGCCATACCTACACCACCGTTCTCAGCACCAGGATCTAGATAAGGAGATGGAGACTCAGGTGGCTCAGAAACTTCGGAAACTGGAGTTAATGGTTGTATATGCGGCGGAGACCAACCAAATAAACCCCTGGATATCATCATGTTAACGACGGGGGGAGAATCACCACCGTCTCCGTCGTGGAAGAAACCTAATTAGGTTTAGGTTTTGGATTTTTTCGCGGCGGATCTGAGAGGAAGAAAAGTCGTAGAACCGGCGAACAAATCGTTTCCGGTAAATATAATATTTTTTTGTTCTTTGTTTGGTTTTGATTTTTGTTAAATTGAAATTTTTATTTGGTTTTTTGAAATGAAGAAATGAGTCAAAGACTGAATATAAAAAATTATTTAAATAAAAGACTGGAAAAAAAGTGAAATATATACAGACAAGTCTTGTGTGTGTCACCTGATGTAATGTAACGCAAATTTTTTCTTAAACATATAAATGAATAATAATAAATAGTTTTATATAATTTTCATTAATATTAAAAGTATTTATAGTACACCGAGGAGGCTGCTAACGGTCAACTACGGCGACGAGTTTTGTTTTTTGTTTTTTTCAGATATTTTTTCGTTGAACTACTATTTATCTAAAATTTGAAAACAAGTTTCTTTCTTCTAGTAAGAAGAAGATCTAGTGAAAATCGTAAATGTTGAATTTAACAGATTTGTTTGAATTAATTTATCTCTATATGTTAACATGATATTATGGTAATTATTATTTTTTATAAATTTGATTAGGAAAATAGTTTAATAGTTTGTTTAAGTGTTATTAATGTATTACTATACGGATTCAAACTAGTATGATGTATGTTGTTTACATTTTTTTATATAAAATTTAATTGAATTAGTTTGGATGGAGTTTATCTGTTTTCATTTTGATAATATGTATTTCCAAGCCTATAGCAAAATTAGTCAGTTTTTTTATCTTAAATACCATCTACAAATATATTTTAATTTTTTTAACATAGGCTTTTTTGTAATTTCATAGTTTTTACTCCTTCAGTTGCAAATTAGTTGTCATTATGTTTTCATACAAATTAAAAAAACAATTAAATTTTCTGTTTTACCCCTAATCAATACACTATTTTGTTTGATATAAGTAATTATTAAGCTAAAAATTAAGGGTAAAAAAAGGAAAAACGGTGATAAATTTGCATTGGAAATACAAAATGACAAGTAATATGAAACAAAAAAATATTGCTAGAATGACAACTAATATACAACAGAGGGAATATTATTTTACTAACAAATAACAATAATTTAATAAATCAAAGTTAATATCTCTATTTATCTATTTAGGCAACGATGAAATATGAGTCCGTCTGATTAGATTAATTGATCTACACTGGACCAGATTAGGCCACATCAATATGACAATATCCAATATTTAAATTTAACCACGTTTTTGTCTAATAATTATCAAAAATAATAATATGATAAATACAAAAGTCGTTAGAAACAAAGCAAATTTTTTTTTTTCATTACTTCTAGAGAAGAGTGGTTGTCGAATGAATTGACAATAATTAACAAAACTTGAATTTTGTTGTCTTTAAAACCTACATTATTCATGTTCCAACCAAACCATACATATCACGAAAATTTGGTTCCATAAAATACTTTAAAAAACACTCAACTAAACATATCCTAAATAGTAAAGACTAATCATAATTACTTCTTTTTTTTGTTAATTAGATCATCTACACTTATCTAAACAAAAACTCTAATCTCTCAACTAAAATAATGAATCATAAGTCATTAGACCACCATAAATTGGTTCATATTACTCTAAAAGAAACTTTAAAATATCATTAGTTACAAAACTACAAATGAAATAACCAAACAAAAAATGAAAAGATTATAGTAAAATAAAAAGCTTGAAAAATGTGCGAGTGTTGGTTGGTGTGCCGTGAATAGAATGCGTTTTTCCCGAATGCAACGACACAGCCTGTCAACGTTTCCTACCATTTTCAACTAAAGAAGAAATATTAAGGTGCGGGTGACGTAACAGAGAAAGGTGCTATGTTACTATACTACATGTGAGATTAGCATAACCCAGTGGGGGCAGTTATCATTGAGCCAGCATGGAGCCTCTTTTCTTTTTTGCCAGTGCATTTGATCTGTTCCCTCTTGGATACCTTTTTAATCTCTCTTTACCAAAATCTACACATACTTACATTTGTATTTATACTATATACTATAGATAGCATAAAATGGTAGATCATGAAGTGGTAGAAAAAGTGATACCACATTCACATTTTACCGCTCATTTTCTTTGATTGTTTTGTTTCACCAATCGAACCCATTTTGTTAATTAGCAACGTTAACCATCCAAACTGTACATTGTTATATACCTTACATAATGTTAGATGTTATATAACCCAAAATTTGGCTGACAAAGTTATTGTTTTAATTTTTCTATACAATTTTCTTTAGCTCTTTCTTACTCATATTTTGATTAAAATACTAAAACATACAATGTAATTGATTTTCATTCATTTTTTTTATAACCTCGAAGTTCGGATCGAAGCCTTAATCTTCGTGGATCCGGAGTCATCCTTTAGTCTATCCTTTTTGAGAATACCCCTCCTTCCAAGGTGGATTGAACTAGAGGTACGATGAAACCAACTCTAAGTGCTAAACCACTAGTCCACCTCACACTTGATTTGATTTTCATTCATAGAAGCTAGCTTACTAGAAATTAAAACAGTTGGTAGTCAACACTAATAGAATAACTATAGTCGAGGAGAGTAATACATAATAATTTAGTTGATAAGAGTTGGAGAAACATTCATAAAAGATAGTATAGTTAAAGCAAAACAATATATCTATTCTTTTGCGGTTTTATAAGATTGACACTTTTAATGTCTTTGTTTAGGTATCAATTAAAAAAAATTATACCACCAGGCCTGTCTGAGCCATTTGGGGTTGGTGCGCAAATGTCCAAATAATGTTTGGCCTTTAGTTAACCCGATCAACATTATTGTTAGATTGCAGAAAAATTCTCATTCCATTCCAAATATAAGACAGAAATGAAAGCAAAAGAAATGCATTTCAAAGTCACGAGTTCAATCTTATGAAGTCTAACTAATTTACATATATAACTGGAAAACATTATGGGTCAAAGCCTCAAAGGTCAAAAACTCTTTGGTAATTTGAAATAAATGGATTGAAACATGATATATTTCATTCACTTTTTGCAACTAGTGAGACCAGTATCTTTTGCAACTATGAGAAATCGGAGCATTTTCGAGCTAACTTGCGCAAAAGCAACTTTAGAAAAGTAGTTCTCACGTTGATTAACAAGCAAAAGTTTGAAGAATTTGTTCGTTGCTAAGTCTCGAAATGGTTTAGGGCTAATCGATTGAGAATGACTTGTGATGCCCGCTTTTCTTTGGTTGATAGATGGAAGTTTCCACAAATGCTTTTGTTGAACATGTCAAACAAAATTAAAGAATAACACGTGCATGGTTTAAAAACGATATTTCACCTACACTAAATATTAATCTCTAGCCATTATAAGTTAAATTGTACGAGAATCGAATCAATTAATA
Organism: Arabis alpina; assembly: GCA_900128785.1. Taxonomy (NCBI): domain Eukaryota; kingdom Viridiplantae; phylum Streptophyta; class Magnoliopsida; order Brassicales; family Brassicaceae; genus Arabis; species Arabis alpina. The sequence goes on from LT669791.1 coordinate 46,084,318, forward strand.
GTATACTGTTATAAATCCATTTAGTGGATGTCCATTAGAGGCCCATGTTCTAGAATATCCCTAAACCCTAATTCCTCTCCAAGTATTGTAGCCCTATATATACTTTATACTTCTCATGGAATAATACACAACACAACACCAATTCCTATTATCTTCTCTTATTCACAACACGTTATCAGCACGATAACCTAACCACTGAGTAAAACCCTAGTCACTAAAGTAAAACCCTAGCCACTTGAGTAAAACCCTAACTTTTCTAACATCTCGCACTTTGCTTCGGTTACACTTTATTTTTTATTAAGGTAAGTGAATCTCTCTCACTTTAGCATACGGCACATCTAATTTTATTTGGTAAAGCATAAGGTTAACGTCATACTTCATATATAGTATCACGTTAGTTTTATAATTGCTTTGATAAAAAAAAAAATATATATATTTTATAAATTATTTTTATGTTTGATTTTGTGATTCGATAACATACACATGTTAATTCATGAATACTATGTTTATCAACGAGTAATTCTCACAAATCATACTTATATATATATATTAATTATTATTTTTTTAAACAATTTTATGTTTTTATTTTTAAGTTTGATTTTGTGATTCGATAACATACACATGTTAATTCATGAATACTATGTTTATCAACGAGTAATTCTCACAAATCATACTTATATATATATTAATTTTTTTTTTTTAAACAATTTTATGTTTTTATTTTTAAGTTTGATTTTGTGATTCGATAACATACACATGTTAATTCATGAATACTATGTTTATCATCGAGTAATTCTCACAAATCATAATTATATATATATTAAAAAAAAATTAATCATACTCGTATAAAGCAACTCTAATTAACACACAGACTTTAATACGTTTTTGGTTCTTAAAATCACATATTTTATTATAAAATTAATCGATCATGATTAACGCTTCTCTTCTATTAAACAAAAAATATTTTATAATTATAAATTGAATTTCTATTATGATCGAGCTAAGTAATTTTCATATATTTTCCATCGAGTTAAGTATTACTTCATATTATAAGTAACCCATGTTTGATCGCAAGTTCATGCTTCTTATTGCTTTCATATTGCAACACATGTTTTTACACATGCTTTAAATTGAGATTGCATTGTCTTGATCAACAAATTTTTAATTGTTTGATATTTGTTGGTCTGATGAGTCTATGAAATTAAATCTAGACATATGGAGACATACATGATCTAAGATATCATGACGTGATTTTGATCTTACTGGACAGTAAAATCTCCTCTCGGCAGAGGTCGTAAAGTGTGCATGACTTTATGTCATCTTGTTATTTTACAATAAAATTCATGAATCGCATCCGATTGATTTTGGTCCATTCCCTGAAGTGAATGTGACACGTTATATATATAAAAGAGCACACTAAATCAAGGAAGTGTCTACAGAAACTATCTTAAATGGTCATGATCAAAGTCTAACATGTTTCTTTCAAGAACTTAAATTTTCACTAGAAGTGAGAAAATAAAGATAGTAAGAAATAAGAGATTTATGTCATTTGATGATGAAAGAATCTAGTATGATTACAATGTAGTTTGAAATCATTGATGCATTATACTCTCCCAAATCATACAAATAATTGGATGATAAAATACATAACCCAAATTGGGATATTTTGTTAATTATATAGTGAGATACAATTCGAGATAGATGAACCTGAAGTTTCATATCATCTCGAGGGGGAGAATTAGAGAATCTCACATAGACTACAAATGAACATAATAAGTGACATAATTAGAAGATTATGTTCACTAAGTTCTTCGAACAATTCTTAAAGGAAAAGTGTGATCACCAGAATGTGATATTACATAAAACTAGCTATGTGAGTGGCTAAATCTAGCTATATCCAAGATTACAAGACTAAAAGTCTGTGAGTGAATATAATTAAGGTATGTTTAGAATTACTTGCAAATTGATATTATATTGAGAGAATAACTCTAATGCGGAGTTGGTAAAGCATACATAATAAAATTTCCATGCAAGTAATGTTGTCCTATAGACACAAAGTCATGAATAAGAATTTAAGAAATATTATGGATTCTTCTTGAGGATGAGGAAATATATATGAGTTATTGATAAGAAATCATACTCATATTTGACTAGTTTTGATATATTCCCTGAAGTGAATATAATATCTTACATATATAAAAGAAAAGGATTATACAAATTAAATCATTGAGAAAGTAGCTACCAAATTGACCGCATCATCACCACTTTCTGGCGATACTCATCATTGGCTTTGGATTTTCCGGGTACACTCCATTTCTAAACTCTTGATTCTCATACAATATATTTATATATGTTTTAGTTAAATTAATCTATAAGATTTACTTTACTTTATTATAGATTTACTGTAAGATTTACTTTACTATAATATCTCGTTTATTGCTACATGCTTCATGGTCCAAATCCATGCTTGGTTATCATGGACTAGAGAAGTTCATTTGATTATGATATCCTCTGAAGGGAGAAAGTGATTAGCAATAAAAAAAGTAAACCATAAGTTTACTAAGAATGAAAGTAAACCAGAAGTTTACCAAAAATTTATATGATTGGCTTAACCGGATTGGTCATCCTGGTTTGATAATGATGCGAAAAAATATTTGAAAATTATGTGGACATTAAGTGAAGAACCAGAAGATTCTTCCTAATGATTTATCATAGGTTATTTGCTGAGAAAGCAATATGATAATATGGCTTTCACCAGTCAAAGATGATTTCGACTCTATCAAAATCTTAAATATATACAAGGAGATGATTATGGGCTGATCACCCACTTCGTGACATTTATGCATCGATTCAATGGACGCATTGACTCGATTGTTGCATCTTAGAAGGTCACATTTTTCCTTGTTATAAACCAGCAACCTGGAGTTTGCGAGGTTACTTTCTTACAAGTTCCAAAATTGATGTTTGAAGCCTGATTATTATATGTCAATTGGGATAAGTGTTGAACATCCTGAAGCTCATGTTCATATACAAAATTTTAGTAGCATTGATTCGCATCAAGCCAATGAATAACTAATTGTTCTCCCCGTCATTATTGGTTTAGGGTTAGAAACCAAATAGTTTCCATCTGAACGATCTTTGAATGAAAGATCTATGAATGTGAAAAGTGCTCCACCACAGCGCTCTATGATGGAACCTCAAAAGAGGATAAGAATATATGTTGGATATGAAAGATACAGAGTCATCCCTGAAGGATTTATATAAGACTCAATTTGTAGACTCTCATTTTGATGAGTCAGTTTTTCCAACATTAGGGGGGAGAAATTAAACAGCTGGAGAAAGATATAAGTATCTATGAATTATCATTGATCCTCGAACTAAATAATTTATGAGAAGTCCAAAAAGATAATTCATAAGAAGAACTTAGCGTATTAATTGCCATACGCATTTACTAACCCAAATAGAGTGATAAAGTCACATATACCAGCTGTATATGCTCCAAATTATAAATGATGTCCAAGAAGGGCGATATCAAACTGCTAAAGAGTCTAAAGATCGCCTAAAGTGTGATAGACCGATTTGGTTCCAAATATAATTATCCTCGAAAAAGAAAAGGAGCAAGAGATGACCAAATCGAGGAAAGAAAGATAATCTCCAGAAGAGATTGGATGATCTCTAGAAGAGACATAAACATGACAAATGAAAAATTCAAGTACTTGGAAATGAAGAGTTGTAGCTAGCTATGTCATGTATGGAATAAGTTGGAACCATAAAGCAAATCGACGTCGTAATATTTTTGCATGCAATGAGCAGTTGATATTATTGATAAAAAGAGAGGATCATGAAAGAAAGTCTATTTAAAAGTGTACACAAAGTAACGATTGGCCATGATGGAAAGAAAGAAATAGACTTATAATTATAATCTCTTGTAGAGAATTTTGGACCAGTAGTCCATACACCTGAAGTGTAAAACCAGTGGAAGATAAACAAGTCTTTATGTGAAAAAATAGTGAAAATTTCACAAGATCTTGAACTTATTATGAAGAGATTTACTCTCTTGTGGTGGATGCAACTAGTTTCAAGTTCTTTATCAATATGGCAAGAAAAAGAATGACTTGATTTATGTTTAAAAGATATAGTCCATATCTTATTTATACAACCCATTGGATAATGAAATTTATATGAAAATTCATGAAGGATATATCCTTGTAGGATTAAGTATGTTCCTGGGAAATTTTAGTCGATCGAATGAAAGATGTAACATGGGGTATAATCATGTACATGTTTACCCATGTAGACTTATCAAAAGTTTTTGATAAAGTGATTCTTAATTGAAAATCATCGAAACTCCGGCAGAGTTATCCCAAATTAATTTAGCAAAAAGATGCTATGTTCAAAGTTCCTTGAAGGATATTACAGAAAAATGCTCATTTATATTTGGTCTTGAAGTACCATACATAAAATGAGATTAGAGCAATTATGTGATTTATTTCATGATTGAAATATATGTTTGACAAAAGGGAAAGTCAAATATCATAGCTTTTAGAAGAGCATGAATGAGATTTTGGCTTAAAGTCCAAATATACCAAAATATGTCTTCTATAAAGAAAAGATGTTATGAACCAGAAGTCCAATGATATGAGATATCATATGAGTTTGTTCATTAGGGCTATTCTTATAATAATTCGAAAAAAATAGCATATATGATCGGAATTCATCTCTTGAAAAAGATGTTTCCGAGGGGGAGAAATATAATGATGTGCGTGGATGTACTTTTTTTCCCTTATCATAGTTTTTATCCCATAGGGTTTTTCTATGAAAGGTTTTTAACGAGACATCAAAGAACACGCAAGTGATAGACACTTATAAAGGAATGTTATCATTATAATGATATATGAAAGTCTATCAATCTCCCATAAGCATGTCATCCATGAATGATATCTAGAGAAACAAAGAGAATGATCCAGATGAATCATCTAGAAGACCGATGAGTTGCAGAAGAATGGCGGTGTACATGTTCTAAAGGTTGCTCAAGCGAAACTTAGGCAGATTTATTTTCAAGACAGTTCCAACTACTACTTTCAAGAAACAAGTTTGCAGCATCAAGAAGATCTCAAGTTATGCACTCATAAGGGGGAGTAAAAGCGCGTTGCACTCTTTTTCCTTAACCATGGTTTTGTCCCAACTGGGTTTTCCTGGTAAGGTTTTAATGAGGCAACATCTTATGCGTATTATGATTATTTTTACTCTAATGGCATCCAAGGGGGAGTGTTATAAACCCATTTAGTGGATGTCCATTAGAGGCCCATGTTCTAGAATATCCCTAAACCCTAATTCCTCTCCAAGTATTGTAGCCCTATATATCTTATTATATAAAGCTTGATGCGTCAAACATAATAATTCACAAGATCGCGACACGTGTCAAATCGATCGATCGAGATTTTGACACGTGTCACTTTTTAATAACTATTAATTTTTATTTTATGTTTTGTATCTATCTTAAAATTTCCTAATTACGTTATATCTTTTTGTGATTTCCTTTTCTATTTTGTAATTTGTCATTCTTCTTTTTAAAATTTCCTAATTACGTTATATCTTTTTGTGATTTCCTTTTCTATTTTGTAATTTGTCATTCTTCTTTTTTCTTACGTTATATCTTCTTCGTATAATAAAATAAGATTAATACATGTCTAATAAATTATTTTAGTCCAAATAGATTTAGGTTTACAAATCCAAACTCTTTAAGGATTGCAATATCTTATCTATATAAGGTGCTTCTGTGATTCCTCAATCTTCTCACCAAGCAATTTCAAATTTCAATAATCTATTCACAAAAAACTCTTTTTCCATCATTACATAAACAATGGCTGCTCAAATTAAGACAAACACCAATTATTTAACCCTAAACCAGTTAAATAAAAAACGTGTTTATCGTCGTATTGTGGTACGTCTCATCAGAAAGTGGGAGGCGAGAAATTTTAATAAAAATAATGAACTCATAGGAATGGATCTTCTGTTACTTGATGAAAAGGTAAGTCTTTTTGTATTTTATGCCACTAAAAATCTTCATCCATAATTAATTATTTGATTAATATTTAACTACAATTTGGTTTTGTTTTAACATAGGAAAATACTATTCAAGGCTCAGTGCATCATTCGCTTCTTGGAAAATTTGGAAACAAATTATGTGAAGGAACTTTAATTGAAATTTGCAATTTCAATTTGCAAGATTGCAGTAAAAGTTATCGTGTGTCTGACCACAAATTTCTAATAAGATATAGTGAAAGCACAACAGTTGCTTGCATGGAACATCAAGTTTGTCAAATATCTTTAGAAAAGTTTCGATTTCAAAATTATGATAATTTTGCTAAACTCAAAGATACGCGAGATGATCTATACGGTAATATTCATAACTTTTAAATTTAAATTTTATATATATGAGTATCTATGTCTAACATTGGTTTCTTCCTTAGATGCAATCGGTTATATTAAAAGTATGGAAAAGTCGGATGTCCGTACGCATAATTCATCAACTGTTCGAAGAGTAATTTTGACTCTGTTGTTAGAAAGGTATCATATTACTCAATTTTACGCATCATATTTTTCCAGCATAATTTTACTCAATTCTTTTGTCCCTTTCTGTCGTTACATGTATTGTCTAGCATGTTTCAGCATGATTATTGAATTCTCATAAATTAAGTTCCAACAAATTCAAACTAATATTTTTCATTACGAATATTTGTTCTTCCTTAACTCAAATACGTTATTGTTTTAATGTGTGTTATTCTTTGTACAGGGATAAATGAAAACAGTCAAGAAAAAGCCAACAAATTGGTAACGTGTATGTACTGCGAGGCTTTAGTGTGGAAATCAGAAAGTCTAAAACTGAATGGGAAAGAATTAAAATTTTCGATATGCTGTCAGCAAGGAAGAGTTGAGTTGCCGCCATCTAGGAAACCTCCTGATTACTTAGAGTACTTATTATCACAATCAACGTCGTTTCGTAACAATATACGAGCATACAATTCAATGCTTGCCTTTACATCAATGGGAGGAAAAATTGACAACGATATCAATTCAGGTTATGGTCTTTACACGTTTCGTATGCATGGTCAGAATTACCATAAACTTGAATCCCTACTACCAAAAGAAGGACATATACCACGCTTTGCGCAGCTATACATATATGATACCCTCCATGAAGTACAAAACCGTCTCACTGCACTAACAAAAGGAAAGGAACATCAACTGAATGAAGATATCTTAAGAGGATTGATTCAAATGGTTGACGAGTTCAACGAGTTAGCTAAAGTATTCAGAATGGCTAGAGATAGATACGAGACTGGAAGAAGTGAAGAATTCTCAATTAGACTCATTAAAAACAAAGAACGTGGCAGACAGTTTGACCTTCCACAAGGAGAAGAGATTGCGGGACTTATTGTGGGTGACATGTCTATTCCAAATTGTGACAGGGATATAATAGTGCATCCTAGAACGGATAAACCTCAATGGATTAGCTTTTTACATCCATCGTACATGCCACTACAATATCCTTTGTTATTTGCATATGGTGAACAAGGTTATAGCGAGAGAAGCATTCCATATAGTTCTCGGGGATATGCTACCAAGAGATCATATGTTACAATGCGAGAGTATTATGCATACCAAATACATACGAGATTAACATCTCTAGGAACAATAGTTCGTTCAGGTCGCCTTTTCCATCAATACATTGTTGATGCATATACTGCTATCGAACAAGAACGTATGAACTTTTACCATAACAATCAAAAAAAGCTTAGAGCAGATCTCTACAATAATGTATGTGATGCAGTTGTACAGGGGGACGCAGATTCTACAAAACTAGGCAAAAAAGTAATTCTTCCATCTTCATTCACAGGTGGACCGCGATACATGGTAGAAAATTATCGAGATGCAATGGCAATATGCAGATGGTATGGAAATCCAGACCTCTTCATTACTATTACTGCAAATCCAAAGTGGGAAGAAATCAGTGATCATATAAAGAAGGCTGGAAACGAAAATGCAAATGATAGACCGGATATTGAATGTCGTGTATTCAAAATGAAGTTAGAAGAACTTCTTACAGACCTACAAGATGGTGTCTTCTTCGGTCCTATTAAAGCAGGTACAAATATCATTTATAATAATAAAATATAATCAATCTTTACATTTTCTTACACATCATTTTCTTTTCTTATAAACAGTTGTTCACACAATCGAGTTTCAGAAACGTGGTCTTCCTCACGCACATATACTTTTGTGGTTGCAAGATTCAAAACAAATTCCAACTCCAGACGATATCGATAGTTTCATTACATCTGAACTACCAGATAAAGTGGCTGACCCAGAAGGTTTTCAGTTGGTTGAACAACTTATGATGCATGGGCCATGCGGACGAAAGTGTATGGATGATAACAAATGCACAAAAAAATTTCCAAGACCGTACAATAACACCACAAGTATCAGTGAAACTGGCTATATAACCTATCGTCGGAGAGCTGATGATACAAAATATGTCATGAAAGGAGACACTAAGCTTGATAATCGCTACGTAGTGCCTCACAATCTCTCACTCCTAAAAAAGTACAAAGCTCACATTAATGTCGAATGGTGCAATAGATCGTCTGCCATAAAGTATCTATTCAAATATATCACAAAAGGAGTAGACATGGCTACAATGTTGATCGAGAAACTACAAGTAGTGGATCAGAATGCAGAAGATAAGTCAAAAGAAGAGATCAGTGAGATAAAAAACTATTTGGAATGTCGTTACCTCTCTGCATGTGAAGCTGCATGGCGAATCTTTGCCTTCGATATTCATGCACGTAAACCTGCGGTAACAAGGCTACCGTTGCATTTACCAGACCAACAAACAATCATTTACAATGAAGAAAGCGATCTTGAAAATATTATCTCAAAAGATGGAATTCATAGAACAATGTTGACAGAGTACATGGAGATGTGCAAAAGCTGCCCTGAAGCAAGAAAACTTACATATCGTCAGTTTCCTACAAAATATGTGTGGGATTCAGATGCAAAAATTTGGACAAGAAGGCAGAAAGGATTCAGCATAGGAAGAGTAGTGAACATTCATCCAAGATCAGGAGACTTATACTATCTGAAAATGTTGGTAAATATACTCGAAGGTCCGACAAGCTTTGATGATATACTAACAGTAGATAATGTAAAACATACCTCATTCAAAGCAGCGTGTTATGCACGAGGGATGTTGAATGGTGATTCAGAATGGAAAGAGGCTATGGATGAAGCAGCACACTATGCATATCCTTTCCAACTTCGCCATCTCTTTGTGACATTGATGCTATATTGCGAATTAAGTAGCCCTCTTTCCTTGTGGGAGCATTGCTGGCGTCACCTAGCTGAAGACATACCTAATAAACAAAGAAAAACATTCAATTTCAGTGGTCAACAATTCTCCGACGAAGAATTACAAAGTTATACACTCATAGAGTTAGAGAAAATCCTGGCGCAGAACGATAGATCATTAACTGAGTTTGAAGATATGCCAAAGCCAGACAAGGAATTGTTGAAAAAGATGAAAAACTCAATGGTCCAAGATGAAACAAACTACAAAATTCTAGAACAAGAAGAAGAAAATTGCAAGTTAATCAAAACGTTAAATGACGAGCAGAAGAACGTCTACGATGCCGTTATCGACTCGATTGAGAATAATAAAGGAAAACTATTTTTCCTCAATGGACCAGGTGGAACAGGAAAGACTTACGTGTATAAGACGATCATCTCAAGGCTAAGATCACAGCGAAAAATTGTTTTACCAGTCGCTTCATCCGGAATTGCAGCTACACTTTTACCTAACGGTCGAACTGCACATTCACGTTTCAAGATTCCAATAGATCTTCATCAAGACAGCATGTGTAACATAAGTCGTAATACGATGCTTTCTGAATTACTTGAACAAACAGACCTCATCATTTGGGACGAAGCACCTATGTGCCATCGGTTTGCATTTGAAGCTCTTGATAAGAGTTTACGAGATTTACTCTCAATGTCAGATCCAGATGCAGCAACCAAAACCTTTGGAGGAAAAACAGTGCTCCTTGGAGGCGATTTTAGACAAATTCTACCAGTGGTACCGCAAGGCAGCAGGCAAGAAACAGTTATGGCAACAATAAACCGGTCGTATTTATGGAACTATTGCAATATATTCACTCTTGAAAAGAATATGAGGTTGCACCAAGCTGAAAGAGATTTTGCAAAATGGATATTACGAATCGGTGACGGCACCGCTCCTAAGCCTGCAAAATATAGGAAAGCAAACAATGAAAATGACATAGTCGAAATAGACAACAAACTGCTTTTACAAAACAGTGGAGATCATGTTGAATGCATTGCAAAGTCTACGTATCATGATTTCGATGTTCTTTTTAAGGACAAGGATTATCTAATTGAGAGAGCAATTCTAACTCCAAGAAACGAAACGGTGGACGAAGTCAATAACTACATGTTATCTTGCTTAAAAGGAGATCTAAAAGAGTATTTGAGTTCTGACAGTATCGGAGACGACAAAGAAGAGGTGGCAAATCAACATATTCTTTACCCCACTGAATTTTTGAATACTTTGAAATTTTGAGGTATTCCTAACCACCAACTAAATCTCAAAGTAGGTGCGCCAGTCATGCTGCTAAGAAATATAAACCAAAGAGCCGGGCTTTGCAATGGTACAAGATTAATAATAACTCGCCTAGGAACAAGGGTTATCGAAGCAGAAATACTTACTGGAACTAATGAGGGAGTACGGGTTCTTATTCCTAGAATTAGCCTCACACCAACAGATGCAAAATGGCCTTTCAAGTTAAAGAGGCGTCAATTCCCTCTTCGAGTCTGTTATGCAATGACGATCAACAAAAGCCAAGGACAAAGCTTAAACAAAGTTGGTTTATATTTGCCCAATCCTGTTTTCTCACACGGACAGTTATACGTTGCGCTATCAAGAGTGACAACAACTGCAGGACTACAGATTCTTAAAGCTGAAACAAAACACTACGACAATAACGTTGTGGAAAATATTGTATTTCAAGAAGTTTTCAACAACGTCTCATCTACAAGACAAACAGAAGAAAGAATTGACAGCGAAGAAAATATTGATTTGTTTTTTTAATTTTGTTTTCTATTTTATTTTTTATAATGACATAGGCTTCTCATACAATTTGTGAGTTTAAATGTTATTAAAGTCCCAAACTTCCAGTAACTTCAAAATCCGACTTTGCTACTTACCGTGATTCACACCAATGTTACCAGTGTTGGAATGCCTTGATACCTTCAAAAAAAAAACACAAGCAAACAAACTCAGACAGTAACCAAAAATCAATAATGGGCACAAAATTTAGAGCAACACGAATCAAAAGAGAATAAATTTAGAGTTAAACAATAGAAACATTGCAATCTTACATTACGCATGTCAAGTTTCGAGGCTGCCGTTCCAAAAACCAAAGTGGCTGAGCCAAAGATGATAACAGTAGCAGCTGCGAATGCTTTTCCAACCGCAGAAACCAGAAAATCAGGGCTCATAGATTAAGCACACTTTGCAAACACTAACAAATCAGACAAAGACTCTGCTCTGTTCCTACACTAGCAAGAACAAAAGACAATCTCATCTTGGTGGCAGTTTCTACTTTTCTATACACTTCAAACACCTAGGCTTTCTTCTCTAGAAGCCCATTGTGTAACTATAAACAAACACATCAGCAAAACTACAGAAAGATACTTCATAATACTAAAACTATAACCAAAATTGCCAAGAATTGCTTGATTACTTTTCCTCACAGTCAATAACACACACCCAGAATCACAATTTTATCGATTTAGAAAACGAAGACTAAGGAGGAAATGAAAGAAAAGCGAAATCGAAAAATTACTAGAAGCAGCGCCAATGGAGGAAGCGGAGCATCGATCGAAACCCTAGCACCACCGCGACGATTGGCCGAGAGATGGATAGATAATCCCGTCGGCAAAATGTTACATCGACCAAGAACTCTACGTTTTGTTTCTCTGTTGGGTTTTTATGGCCCGGTTACATACGAATATTAGATCTTACTGGGCTTAAAATTAATATCATACTTTCTATTTTCCTATTTTATTAATTTCCCATTTTGATGTCCGTGTTTTATAAAGAGAGTTTTCATGTCCGAATTTTGATCGATCAGTTTCCATAAGCATTGTATGTATTAATTATTGAATAACAATTCATTTAATATTTTAAACAAGATCTTTTACTCTACGATTATCGTTTATAGCTATTTATTGGACAATCTCTCATCTATAAACTTTAACCTTCACTTTTATTCTATGTATTAAACAAACATATCAATAATTTAATGATAAATAATAATTCAAACAACAAACCCGTGCAACGCACGGGTCCTTCACCTAGTACTTTATACTTCTCATGGAATAATACACAACACAACACCAATTCCTATTCTCTTCTCTTATTCACAACATATACTACTTTTGTTACTATGATCATACATATACTTGGAAAAATCTCAACTCTCGATTTAAGTGATTTTTCATAGTAAAAATATTAGAATAATACATACTGGTGAAAATAGTCGAATCGTGACGAAGCATCTAGATTTTAGTTTAGGTTACTTGTACAGCAAGAAATAAGAATCCACGAGTTAAAATGACATCAAATTAAAACATGTTCATGCGTGTATCTTTAGACATAAAACTTTTTGTCGTTTCCCAAAAGTGGTTCCAATTCCAAATCGGAGTCAATCTCAAGAAAACGAAAGGGCTGGTCGATATCAACTATCTCATGAAGAGCTAATATCAGTTGATTCATATCCTCTTCACTCTTTGTTCCTTCCAATTTGACCATCTTTAAGTTCTTTAGTATTCTTGTATGCTTGATCGCATGGTGATCAGCAACATTAACTTCTTCTTTTGAACCATAAGTGTTCGAATCGACCTTTGAAATAATCAGATAGGTATTAGCACGAAGAAGCTAACTAGGAATGGACTAACAATGGATTTAGGTGTTTTAACACTTACAGTAATGAAGAGGTGCTCCATTGAAGGGCAAAGTTTGAGAAATGAGATTAGGAGATTGATGTTTTCTTGGTTCATCGAGTTATCGATCCATCGGAATTCTTGTAACTTGTAGAATTTGAATGATGTCCAAGAAGAGGATATAGACGGTTTGATTAGTTCCTATAAATATATACCTGTCAAAACCTAGTCCGAAATCTAAATAATCTACCTATATATATACCTATTTTAGTCGATGATTTTCGACCCAAAACAAAAGAAAAAATATATATATGTAGAAATTATGTTTTTCTACCTCGAACATCCATCTGCATAGTGTAAGAGATTGAGAGTTTTTGATGATCAGCAAGAGAGGACCGATGTTTAAAGCATAGTCTTCATAGCTTGGGCCTTGTCTTACGTCAAAAATCGCATCGGTCAAGTTGAAATGTTCATGGATCTTGATCAAAGGTAAAGATCCTTGGAAATGAAAAGTTTTAAGCTTTGATGATTTCATATCGAGATATCTAAGCTTGGGGCAACCCGAGATCGATAAGTGAAGAAGCTTATTTGGTGAATCAATAATGAGAGAAGTCAACCCTTTGGAACCACAAATCTTGAGATTCTCAAGTAAAGAAAAATCCAAAACCATGGAGGAAACAACCTCATGGGTTAACGAATTCACCGAGTCTAAACAAAGCGTCTTCACCAAGAAACCGCTTGAGTCGAGTTTTCTAGGGATTTGATCATTGATCTCAAAGCGCAAGCAAAAGCTCTCTTCTTCTTTTTTAGAACCACCATAGAAGAAGCTCATATGCATAACGTTATGAGGTGCGAGAATAGTTGACACGAAGGTTGATTTGTCCAAGTGTAACTCTAGCTTCCGAGTGTTCTTAGATGGATCATGCTCGTTAAAGTTGTTGATGAAGCGAGAAACGGCTTGAGATATGTCTTCGATGGAGCCGTTGTGACTATGAGCAAGGACTAAGGCTTGGCTCCAAACGGACCTAAACCGTGTAGAGACAAAAGGTGTTAGTCTTGCGGATTCGAAAGGGAGGAAGCTGATGATGTAGAGGAGAAGCTCTAGTGGTAAGCTTGAGAGGAGGTTTGGTTCGTATTGGACCATGGTGTGTGATTGTAGTATTGTGAATGATTTGAATTTGCTGATGAGGAGGTTCTGAAGTAAGTACGTTTTATGGTACGTACGGATTTTGGGTTTTTATAAAAAGATAAAGAGGATTTCTCGGCGTTGATCATGCTACTTATGTTGTTAGTCACACACTTCATTTATAATATTTTATCATACGTATTTCAACATTTGTCCTATGTCTAGACTTTAGAGCAATAAAAATGTTTATCTTGAAGATTCAAGGTCGGTTAAAATTAGTAAAATTGTTAGAGGTAGACACCAATATATATGTGATCTCTGATTTTATACAATTTCGGCCAAATTCATATTTTGCTCCATTCGTAGTAACCGCACTAAAACTAGTCAGAATTAAAGTTCATATCTGAATTTCCGTTAAAATATAATATTCGACCTAATATTTAGATTTTTATGAGCGATAGTACTTACATTTAGCTACCATTTTTGTAACCAAAATTTTGAAAATGAGAATTTGGCTTGATTGTTAGTGTCTAATTTGACCAAATGATTGTTGGTCATGCTACTTTTGTTGTTTAGACACACTTCATTACTATATGTAGATATATTATTTGATTATACAAAAGCTTACTTACGTACATCTAATGATGTCATACGTACGTATTTCAGTATCCTACTTGTTTATCCGGTATACTGAAGGTTACAAGTAGTCAAATTATTAAGGGTCGATTCCGAACGGATATTAATTATGATATATTTTTTTCATGATTTTATAGGTCAAAGTTGCAAGTGTACGAGAATCAAATATCAATAAACAGTCCTCTAATTACTATCATATACTATACATATATAATTACAAAAATCGTACTTTTGTTAAAGTCATTTATAATAGTGGTGGAAATATTAGAATAATACATACTGGTGGAAATCTTATATCGGCAATCTAGATAGAATTTAGATATTCGTTAAACTTTGGCTATTGTTTTTGGTGAAAAGTAGTGATTCATTAGGACTGCTAGAGTTGTTTGAATCATGATTGACCCTAAGTCATTTGGAATTACAACTTAAATTTCATGAAATTTCAACAAATCACCCATTAACATTTCTCAAGGATCCAAGACAGTCGACGCACAATATTTAGGCCCTTAGGCAAAGAATCAGCATTTTTTTACATTTGATGAATATAAATTGCAAGGAAGAAAGCAGTTCTCACTCTTAAAAAATTTCAGCTCATAGGCTCCAGCTATATATTCGTTTTGTCTACCCAAAAACCAAAGTCAAAGCTAGAAAGGACAAAGATGCATCACATGTAGTGCACGAACGTCTCAATTCCGTACCTATACAAGAGTGAAAACAATATTAGACCACAACTCAACTCTAGTGCTAATTGAAAATTAAAGAGAGAAGAAATGAAACTCACAAATGATGAAATCTGATGATTCTTCTTTGGAGAATTGGACCGGTAGCAAACGTGTAATTGAACCAAATTTGACCGCCAACAACCAATGTTCCACCCCGAACACGTCTACCATCGTGATTAATATCCCACTCGTGGTCGTCCACCAATCTCGAAGAACACACTCAATATAGGCCAGGGCCATCGGCAGGCGTAACGGTGGAGACGGAAAAGCATGGCGGTCTAGAAACAAAGTTTTCATATCTACTCCATTCAACCAGGTGTCTACCGAATCGTTAATAATCTCTTGCACGCCTACAAATATGAATAGAAACGATTACAAAATCAAGAAAGATCCAAAAAACCATGTTCTTTAGTTGTAATCATCCAACTCAAAAGCATCGGTGATTACTAAAGAACATATATGTATGCAACTAAAGCAAAATCATGGGTGATTACTAAAGAACATATATGCATTAAACCAACGCAAAAGCATCCATGAAACTACCTTTGATTCACGTTTAAATTGATTTCTTGAAGGTTGTGCATCGCCATTTTTGATCTTGGATACGTGTCGAACGTTATTGAGAGAGAGAATTCTTGATCTTGGATACATGTCGAACGTTATAGAGAAAGAGAGAAAGTTTTGGTTCATAGATAGAGAGTGAAGAATGTTTTAACAATTTTCACTTTTTATCCGCATGGCAATCACGATCATGTGATTGATATTAACATGTATGGATAATATCAAAAGTGATTGAACTTTTCATGTACTGCATATTTTTCAAGAATGAGGCATGTTTAAATGCGTATATATATTTTTTGATATTGCTTGGTGTAAATTCGGAATCCACAGCTTATAGAGAGAAGTTATAATACAATCAAAAAGATTTTCAGAGTAGAATCATTATCAAAACAAATTACACGACTTGCTGAACTCTTCTTCACGCATTTGCTAAATACATCAAATAATCTTTCTTTGTTGAATTCGTCTTTGCATGACTTGATTTGACTATGTAAGTTTCTTTCCCCACAAAACAAATTGTTGTTTTCGCTTGTGAAATTGAGAATGTTTCTTTGCGAACAAAAAAACAGTTTTGTTTAGGCTGCTTGTGAAATTGGGAGAAGAACAAATCAAAGAAGCTTTTTCATAGAGAGTTGAATTAGACTAAAATATATAAATAAGTAAATAATCCTCTCATATTTTTTGTTTGCTGGTAGGAAAAACTAAAACCGATCATCTCTTTCATACTTGAATACAAAGATACATTTGATGGCATTTAGTTCATGGTCTGGATAGAATTTAATTCCAATTGCAGTCTCCATCATGCTCCTTATTAATTGATCTATTAACTTTGATGTCTAATGTATCAATCTTTTGTCGTAACCAAGAGCGTGCCTGTCTAATTTGTGGTAAGCGTTTTTGGGCTCGATCGACTTGGTCTGCCCCAAATACGGGTTCCAAACCACTAGGCTCGTGTTATCTTTGGCCACACATAACAATAAGCCGTCACAATGAAACATGTTAGATATCTCGATTTGATTGAACTTACCAATCTGGCTAATAGATGGACCAACATGGTCGTCGTTGAGATCAAATCTCACTGAACAAACCTTATGATCCATCACCATAAACCCTAAAAACTGCTTAGCTGCATCTGCTTTGCCAAAAATCCGATGATGGGATAAAGCGTTCCATTGTTTGCAAGTACATCTTAATGCTCTAAGAGATGTGATAGGAACTTTCGAAAGTATGTCTATAACCAAATCTCGGGAAAGATCAGAGATCATCGTCATAATTAGGGTTTTTAACTTTCAACGCTTGCCTAGTACTAGTTTATTATATATAGACAAATAAGTTTTAGTTTAGGTTATGATTCTTATATATGTTTCACAAGAGAGTCTTCCGCTTCAAAAAAACTCTTTTATGTGGTGTTTTGTTATTATTTCAGATAAATATGTCGTTTATGATTGAGTCAAACATGAAACTAAAAGTAATTTCACTTTCGAATTTTATTTAATAAATTTAAAACAATGATTTTAGCAGAGATTTTTCCTTTTTAACATCGAATTTACACTAGTCCATAAATTTAAATTTTGTAAGCAGTACAATATGAAAAAATGAATTTAAGCAATGTTTTTGTTATATACTCGAAAGTTGAAACCTTACTCATTCAAATATGTTACTTTCTTTCTTCGTACCATATATAGGAATATTCCATGGATCTTAATTTGTCTTCCCAATTTTGGGTTTCTTTAAATCCAACATTCCATATCTTTTGCATAATCCAAATAAATATTTCACATTCAACATTCCTAGTATCACAAACCTATGATCCAAACGAATCCAACGTTAATCTAATCATCTCACACGTACACACATCTAGGAATTTCAACTTTCACTAATTGAAATAAACCGGTCTAGTTTCGTTTGTAAAGTATATTGGGCTTGGGCTTTGGGCTTTGGGCCTGGACCGTTTAACCAAGCTTTAGATGTATCAGTACAAAAACATTCGCAAATGTGATGCTTTGAAGAAAAGGGTTTTAATGGCGAGATTCGATGCGAAGACGATCGTCAAGGACAAGAGATTCTGGGTCGCTTCTTTTCTAATCGCTTGGGCTGCTGGTCTTCAGGTCATTGATTCCCAATCGCCCAATTTTCTTTTAGGGATTTGTTGCATTGTTTTTTGATTCCGGGTTTGGTTGATAAATCTTGAATCTGTCATTTGATTTTGAACCGTATTTTTGTGTATGTGATTTGTGTCAGGGACACATGATGTGGTTAAAGAAACAAGATTCATTCAAGCAGAAATTCGGAACAATCAATGAAGAAGACAAGAACTGATTCAGTCATTAGTATGATTAGATTTATTTGAAGTTTCTCTATCTTCTGTGTTTTGTAATACAAGATCCTGCTTTGGACTCTGGTTGGTATGTTAAAAATTGTTTTGGACTCGGGCTAATATGTTAAAAATTTCTCTTGCTCAAAATAAAGAAAAAGATAAATATGTTTATCTATGATGTCTTCATATATATACGTATTTCAACATATAGATCGTTTCTCTATCTAGAGCCATAAAAATGTTTATTTAGAATATTCAAGGTCGGTTGCAATCAGTAAAAATGTTAGAGCATGATTAATGGAGAAACTTTTGAAAAGTTTCACTAATAAATAAAAAAACAAAATAACAGAAAAGTAAGAAAGAGAAAGGAAGAGATTCGCAAAAACTCCACATGCAGAACCTTTTTTCAAAAATTCATAAACCTTTAATGTCATCCGTTCTTTTCCTATTGGTTGAATTTTTTTTAATAATTTATTAAATAAAAAACATTAAAATAAAATGAAGATGAAACTCAATGAAAGGTTCAACATTAATGATGCTCTTAGGGTGGGACACCAATAATTCTATAGACAATTTCGGCCGGATTAACATTTTCTTGATTTGTATCCGCTCTAGAGGTAAACAGAAATTCCTATATGCTCTAGTATTAAACAGAAATTCCGTATCTATAAATCTATTGAAAATCTAAATATTCGACTTGAAATATAAAAAAATGTTATCACCGATCATACGTTTATCTTAGCTAACATTTTGTACTCGTTTCCTAGATTACCAAAAATATTACTAAAATGATGATTTGGCTTTTGATTAGTGTCCAGTTAAACAAGTGAAAGCGAGTGTTTTGGCTAATTTTATCCAGCCTAAGATAAATGTCCTACAGTATATATTTGCAAAACTATATGAGGTATGGTCCATGCATGGTACGACCGTACAATACCACCCGTAAAACTAATTGTCCTATACGGTCGTTTTATAATTAACCATGCTCGATCTAATGTTTATTGCCAAAGATATGACGTCCTATAACAATCAATCAGCAAGTTGACCAATGTCGAATATTCCTAACGATAGCAACACACTTATATAACTTTTGGCAGAGATAATGTTTTGAGTTTATATGAAGGGAACATATATCTCCAATTTCAAGAACGAAGTTTTCGATTTCAATAACAGAGTTTTTCCGATTTCAAATAACAAATTCATATAGAAATGAGTTCCAAATCCAACAAACGACAAGCCATAATTTTTGTTTGGAAGAACAGAGAACCAATCAAATTGATTTATATTTTATTTCAAAGAATATATTACGTATAGAATTGAGTTTCCAGATGAAACAACGTAGAAATAATTAGAATCGAACTCATTGTCATTTTGACATAGAATGGGACAAAACATGCCAGAACATAGATCTAGAAAAAACACATACAAATATAATGGAGTTTCCAAAAACATAAAATCATTCGGAATGGATATCAGTTTCAACTTATTTGCATTCACCAGTAGTGAAATATCTTGAAGGTTGTAGAAGTCATTCTTGAGCTTTGAGCTATAAAGAGAGAGATATAAGTTTCCTAAGATAACCAAATGAGGGCAAGTAGTGAAACAAGTGAATAACAAAACATAAAAATTGGGTTTGTTTACGGGTTAAAAACCTATGTTTATGGTTTTTATACAATTAGCTTAAATAAATTAAACCAGATCAGTTTAACTAAAACTTATTGATTTGAATCCGAAAACTTTATAGTACAAATACAATTTGTACCATCTAAAGTTTCAAAGGCTTAATATTTGAAAAAGAGTAAAACAAATACACGAGATTTACTAGATTTTAACATTCAATATTGTTTTAAAAGAGAAAAAAGTCATATTATGGAAATATATTTCATTCATTCATGAAACAGTCGAGATTTAGTTTGACTTAGTGAACAATGAATGTACAATTATCAAGCCGCCACTTGACACAGACGAATTAACTAGATCCTTAAGCAAAGAATCTACATATTTCAAAATCTTATTAATGTAAATTTCAAATAACGAACATAAAAGCAATTCTTAGCCCAACAATAACTAAGTAAACTATATTCCGTTAAAAAATGCTGTATTTTGTTGCAAGAATACAACACTTGAAAATTTGATTGGGCGCTAGACATTACACGACCACGGTTGCCGAATTATTCTGTTATCAATATTTTGAACATGTTATCAACACCACATTCTTGAAATCTATTTAGAGGGTGTTATTGAATGATGGATTTTGACAGAGTTTAAATCTAACCAAAATCCACGGTTATTCAATCAATGATTTTAAATCATACTTTAAAATCCGGTGTTATTGGATATGATATTTGTAAAATCATGTCTTAAAGATTTTAAAATCTTCTGTTATTCAATAGAAGATTTCAAATCTATAACTAAAATCTACTGTTATTCAACTTTAAAAGATTTTGGAAGTATTTGTTTTTTAATGGATTTGAAATCACTTGATGGAGTTTAGTGAACAAATATTTAAAAATCAAATCTCAAGGATACTGCAGAGATTTTTAGAATCCACCCAAATAAACTCCATCAGAGTTTAAAATTTCAAGGATTTTAAAGCTTATGGAATCGATTTCAAATCATTCATCCAATAACACCCCCTTAGTTTTTTTATTATAACAAGTTGTTAGCTTTTGTTTGCTAAATATTCCCAATTAAATGTAGCATTTTGTAAATGTGAGATTATATATCAACTTTGTTTCAAGTACTGAAGAAATAGAGAGCTTGTTAATATTAGTGATCGACTGTGAAACTAAATCTAGGCCTAGTGTTGCTTATAAAATCTTGTATTTAGATGTTGTGAACAAAAATATGTAAATCACCAAATTTTATTGTGCGTTGAAGGCTTTTGAAAAACCTATAACTGCTCCAAATATCTCAAATTAGGGCTGGGCATTCGGATATCCGATCGGGTTCGGGTCGGGTATTTCAGTTTTTCGGGTACTTCGGTAATGGGGTTTAGTACCCTATCGGGTATTTTATAAATTTGGGTCGGGTTCGGATAAAATGACTTCGGGTTTGGTTCGGGTTCGGTTATATCTGATGTGCAATCTATTTAAAAATATACTTCAAATATGAATTTGAACATAACTCAAATTGATCAAAAACTTCAAAACAAAAATTCAAATGAACATAGATATCGAAAAAGAAATTCGGTTTTATTAGTTTTTACATGAATTATCCAAAAATACCCGAGAAAATATCAAAAACAAAATTTTAAAAATTCAAATAGTGTTGATAATTTAGTTATTTTTATCCGAATATAATCCATACTATTCAAATGAACCAAAAGTTATAGAAATTATCTAAAATACATGAACATATCTAACCTTACATCCAATTATCTTTGGTTTAATTTATATTTGTGTTAGTTCGGATATCCGTTCGGTTATCGGTTCGGTCTGGGTTCGGATTCGGGTTTTCGGGTTTAGAAACATAGAACCCGATCGGGTATCTGATAAATTCGGGTCGGGTTCGGATCGAGTAATTTGAGTCGGGTTCGGTTCGGTAATTCGGTTACGGGTAATTTGCCCACCCCTATCTCAAATAACAAGTTTCTCGGTGATAAATTTTCTATACAAAATAAACTAGTTTCATATGTTGGAGATATTATCACAAAGGAATAATATTCCGATGTTTCTAATAACAAAAAATGGGGTTTTGGATAACCAAATATAAAATATAGGCTAAAACTCTAATTACGTTTTCAATACCAAACAATAACTCAATATTTTACCATATGATTTACTATATTTTCAACATTTAAGAGGCTTGGGAGCCAGTTAAATTTATAAAATTTGCAAGAGAGTTTTGTGTAATCAAAAACTTTAGTTAGAAAGTTTAAGAACCCAAGAAATATATTATTTTGAAAGTTGTGTTTAGTGAGTACAATTGTAAAGAATCGGTCTTTTAATTGCATTCCATAATCATTGATAACTAAACTTTTTGAGTAACAAATATTCCTGAATAAAACTTTAAAAGTCATTAAAATGATAACACTACATTTTACAATGAAATATAATAACAGTAAAATCTGAAAGTTTAAAAATTCATCTCCCACTAAGTAAGCCTCTTTAACAAAATAAAATAACCTCTTAAAAGAGAGAAAATCATATATAATACAATCGAGTTTTAACTTGATTTAGTGAACAATGCGTGCACATTTATCGGAGAAAAGATACAACAACCATATATTTTCCGGAAAGCAGTAGCCGTGACCAATCAGAACGAAACCCGAACCCTTTGTCCTCAATATGTTTCCTCCGTGTCTATCAGTATTAGCTAGGCGAATGTCAAGTATTGTGATTTTCAAAACTTCTTCTACTGGAAAAATATCGGACCCAAATCACTTTCTAATTTACAAAATCCTCTCCTAAATCATCAATTCCACTATCAAATCATCAATTCCACTATCAAAGAGAACGCAAAAGACATTTTAAACCAAAAATTCAGTGAATCTCAGAACCAAAATCCATAAGACTGAGATGATCGAGTCGAGAAAACAAACCAGCAGCGGATACGAGAAAGAATGTGGTTGTCGTGAGAAAGCAGCAGAGATACGCCAGAATCAAGAACCTAATCCTCCTCTGATCCAAAATCGACGCCATTGGAGACATGAAACCCTAATCGTATGTGAGAGACGACGAGTGAAGAAGAAGAGAAGCTTTTTCTGTTACTCGTTTTAGCTCGAGAAATTTTGAAATGAGTATTATAATCTCTGAGAAAGCAACCGACGTCATTTTAAACAAAAATGTTAAACGTCATCGTTTTGACTTGTGCCAGGCTGGTGTTTTCATTCTATTGCCACGCTGGCATTGTTGACTTTTCTCCTCATAACGTTCTTTTTAGTTTCTTTGTCACGTTTGATCCAGTTCTCATGTTTGATTTTCTTTCAATCCTCTAAAGATTATAATGGCAATGATGGTAATTAAGATCCTCTAAAGTTTTGAAAATAAACATATACGGAATTTCTTCTCATATGAACTTGCAAAATGGGATTTTTTTTCAAAAATGTCTAATAAAAGAATGCCATGCACAATTGGTTAAAGAATTTGATTATGTGAATTATGTGAACAGTTTTGCAGGAAAAAAAACAAATAAATTAATTGTGCTTTAGTATTTACTGGTTTTCATTAGTTTCTAGTACTCTTTTTTCTTCTTTCATATCTTAAACTTCTCTTCCAACGTAATAACTTTAGCTAGGACTGTATAGACGTGAAGTCTTTTCTCACATAATCCATTTTAGAAAAACACAGCATAAACTTTCTAGAGTTCCAAATCTCCATTTATTATCATAAACAATAATGATGCACTAAATCATCCATCTTTGTTGTTTTTACATAATGTAGATAAATTTCCTTTCTTTTCCTTCATTTCTTTTATTGCTCTCTTAAAGCTTTTTTTATTTCCTACTTAACCAATATCAAGTAGGATAGTGAAAGGATCATGAACTGACTAACTTAGAATATTCGAACAAAACAGCACCATACACTGAATGCTCTTTCATCGTGAAGCCTTTCTATAACTAAAGTACAAAATATGTCACATCAAAGTACAAAACTATCTCCCACACATAGATGCTTTTTTATGTGGCGATCAGAAACCGCTACATACAGAATCTCTAAAACACGTCTCAATTCAAACAAAAAATGTTTGATTTGATCCATTATGCTCCATTACCCACTACCGCATTACATCATATACTCGTGCTTTAAAGCATTAACTTTTTGCAGTTTACGTATGTAAAGAAAGAAACATAAAGTAATGTTTTTATATTTGCATAAGTATATTTGTTGCAAGTTTCTTGGCTAGCTGTTGAAATTATACGTAGGAAACCCACAAGAGATTTGTGTTATATGAATCAAGAACTCGAAAATATCAGATAATTTTTAAGGAAAAGGTACTTTTAGTAGTGCAAAACATTAATTTCATATATTATAGCCGCATACAAAATTTAATAAAGCCAAAATTAGCATTACAATAACACTCTACCAATAAGCACCGGTATTTAGAAATCGGACTCATTGGTTTTTTCTTCTTTTATTATATCTTATTTTATAATCGCCGTTAGTGTTATTTTAGACTGATTCATTGGTGTTAGGCCTCGAGGTCACAACACTTGCATCGTTTGTGTCGATTTCTGCATTTGCTTTCGAACGAATACTAAGTGGGAGTTCCTTGTCCATGTCTAAAAACGAAGATGGTTCGTCTTTGCTTTTTCCCCACAAAACTGAATAGAGTCCAAGAACTATCACTATTGCTCCAAGAATCCTACAAATAGTATTTGCATAATTGGTTAATTATATTCAACTCAAATCATTAACTATTTTCAAGAGCTTCAAAAGTTTACGTACCTCCCAAGGTACATAACCTCGGCAAGAATTATAGAACCTAAGATCGCAACAATGACCATGCTTAATGGATTGAAGGCAGTAACAAACACCGGTCCTCGAGTTTTCATTATTACTCCTTGAACGTAATAACCAATCCCTGAACATATCACCCCCTGCATCAAATCAAAGCATGATCATTTATTTTGATTTTGTGTATATAATTAACCGGGATCAAACCATGGATTATATATTAGTATAATTAATCTTACAGCGTAAACAGCAGCTAATAATTTGGAATCCAATTGAATGGACCAAGCAGAAGGATTTCCCCTTTCAATGAAAAGTGCTACAATAGTGCTTTCAATAGACCCCATCAAGCATATGTAAGCTGTCAAGGATAGCTCTACGGGGTACGATTTAAGTGTGATCGCCTGCATAAGCAATCATTTTACTCTGTTTAGTACTAGAACCGGTTCTAATAAATTGAATAATATGTAAATGTTGGTCTTTAGAGTTACTTGGAGATTGACAAAACCGGCCCAGCAAATGCAACCAGTAGCAATGAGCATAGCGCCTTTGGTAAGATCTTGTTTGACCCCGGTATTGGATGAGTCTTGATGATGGTCATTGGGATTAGCCCAAGGCAATGGAATTAAAGGTCCTTTCACAAGAGTCATAAGCATTGCTCCACCAACTGTCACAACTGTCCCTAGAATCTTGGCTTGGCTGTGTATTTTCTTGACGTTAACATTCTCAAGTCTACACATCAAACATAATAAATCTTTAGACCAAAAGACAAAACATAACCAAAATTTAAAACACAATCGACGGAAGCAAACTAACGTATGCATGTTTTTACCTAAAGATCCATGCCATAAGAAAGGCAAAGGCAGGTAGAACATTGGTCATTGCAGCTGTGAAAGTGGCGGATGTGTACTTCATACCCATGTAGTATAAGTTCTGATCTATTGTTGGTCTAAACATATAAACACAAAAATTCAGTTGTACCCAAAACATATATAATAAAAAAATATAATTCTTAAAAGTATAAAGAATAAAGAATAAATCTTACTCCAATAACCCAAGCAACAATATCTTGAAGAAAATGGGCAACGTCATCTTAGGCCTCACTTTCCTGCTCATTCGAAAAGTAAAATTATACGTGAAGAATACGTATAGATTCATTAGCCTATACAAAGTATGTACTTATACATTTTACGTATACATTACGTGAAATGCATGCATGCATGACTATTATACAATTTTCTGGACGCTAAATGAAAGATGTTGTACCTATCCAAGAAATAGGCAAATGGAGCAATGAAAAGAGTAGCGACGATATGGCGATATGAAGCTAGAACGTGAGGGCTCATGCCTCGGTCCAGAGCGAATTTCGCTATGATCGATAATCCAGCATAACCGAATTGTAGAGAAATAACAGTTAGGAATGGTTTCCATTTGTTTAAAGCCATATCTCTATGTATTTTGGTATAAACTATAAAGTGTAAATAGAAATGTGATGTAAGAAAGAGCTGATGGAGAAATGTGGGAGGGTATGAGGTTGGTTTTATAGGGGGAACTTTAGGGTTTATTATTATTTTTCATGAAATTTATAAATTAAAAGATGACTTTTGAGTTAGGAGGAATTGAGGATCCCACTAAGTAATGCAAGTCTGATAGTGAGAGTATTTATGCCACTCTTGCTATATAGAATATAACATATGCTTTTCATATTATTCCTGATAGGCGCATACAAAATTATACAGTAATTTCTGGTCGTGATGATGATGGTAACATCAACTACAACTAGAATAGTACCCGCGTTTTACACGCCATAAAATATATATCAGATAAAATTAATATAATTTTAGTTAAATAATCAATTATAGTTATTAATAGATTTATTATACTGACATAACATATTTTTTTAAAGATATCGTATATGACTTAAATATACAAAAATGAAAGATTGCGTATACAACCAAAAACTTGTCTCCAATTTCTGATTTAATAAATTAATTATTATTTTAGTGTTCATTTAATAAATAATTCGTGTTTTGAAATTGTTTGGTAATATGCATTATAATATTCAAGTTAATATTGTGTGTTGAAATAGTGATTAGGTAGTAAGATTTTATATATATATATTTAATAATATCGATTACGTTAATTAGATGACTAAATTAATTTATTTAATTTTTGTTTGAATATATGTATTAAGGTATTTGAATATGAATACAGTAGTAGTTAATAATAGTTATAGTTTGTTTGGATATAAGTATTAAGTTATTTTTTGAGTGTTTGGATATAAGTATAGTAGGAGTTATTAATTTTAATTAATTTAACTAAAAAAGTTATATAAAAAAAACTTGACACCTAAGCTCAAAATGTTTTTCCTTTACTATATAGAAAATTGTTAAAATTTATAAAATTCAATTTGGTCTTTGTAACCAAGGAAACTAAATACGTCTCACCGGATTTAATCTTTTCTAAATACCATCAAAGATTCCATAGATTTTACATATTTTATGGTTAATCATTAACCGACATTCAGCCGTTCGAAATACCAGTAATTAGAGATTCCACAGAGTTCACATATTTTTGTGGTTAATCATCATTACCCTACTACATATAAAAAAAGATAAAATATCAAATTAGTCACCTTCTCATCTAGTTTCGTAATTTCACATGTCATATTTGAAATCAATAATTAGTTTGACGTCATCTATTAGTTTATCATTAAATGTTTTTGTAGAAATTGAGTATTTTAGTTTTTCAAACTGAAATATGTATATATATATATATATATGGATAAATATACATATTGATCATGAGAATTTTTATAATAAAAAAATGTTATATTAAAACAGGTAGCAAACAAATATGATATATAGGCAACAAATGGGGATAATGAGTTCCAATTGAGGAACACAAGTGGATCCGTGTTGATGTAGCTTTGTAGTTTGTGAAAAAAGATAAGGAAAGATATATATATATATATATATATATATATATAAGATGTCTCGCATAATTGAATCCACCAAATTAAAATATAACTTCAATATTGAGCTGTGATGCATGAATTTTATAAAATGGAAAGTGTGAATATATATCCACAACATAACACAATTAATAAATGGAAAAACGCATAATGCATCCGAATCGGATCATATGTGGAAGAAAGAAAACAAAATTACTTTTGGCCAACGTCGTCGTGGTTGAGGAGCACTTTATGATTCTCCCACCTGGAACCTCTATCTCTATATAGAACAATAATAGTATATTTTGATTACAAAATTATAGATTTTTTTGAAAATATATATGTGACGAATCCCACAGAGATTAACTCCCGACAGAATAATTGTATCTCAATTTCATATGCATGTTGGCGAACCTTCCTGACGACATATATTCCCATCTTCAGTGTAATTTACTATATATTTATTTTCTTTCTCAAAAATTTATTAGATATTTTTTTCTCTTTTCTACTTTTATATTTTTAGAGTTCTATGTAGTTTTGTTTTGTACGTTAATCTATTGAAAATATACGATTTGTCATGTAAATGATGATGCATGATTAATCTGTATACGATACTTTGTGTACGAGTTTAAAACTTTCTTGAATTGTTAATATATAATGCGTGTATACATAAATATTATAAACTTACACACAAAAATATAAGATTAAGTGAATATGTTGTTCTCCCCCCACCATATTGGGCCAATTTGGCAAGGATGAGTTGACACCGAATTAGATTAGCTGGAATTTTAGGCGATGCATTACAACTGATTTGATAGTTGATTCGTTGTAAAATATCACATTCTTTTTCTTTCTTTACGATTGTTTTTTTGGTGTTAAAGGTTTCTTTACGATTGTTATTAGATAAAAGAAATATACACTAGTGCGTTTTATTGTGTGTAATTGTGTTGTTTATCTTCAAAACTTTACTCTAACGTATTAATGTCTTAATCGCTGAAATTCTCTCTGTTGTAAATATACTCCAATTGATGTCTTGTAAGAGAACATACAAAAAGAGAGGAATATATAAACATTAATAAAAAAAAAAATCAAACGTATCAGCCGAAAGTTGAAAAAAGTTAAATTTTCAAAACCAAAACCAAATTCTGAAGATTTATAACGACCGATTTGTTGTAAAAACGTTGTATCTCCGGGATCGTGACGAACGGTGAACTTGGATAATGATTGAATCGTACTCGGGAGCACTTTCTTTAAAGAGTATTTCGACCCTTATCAATGCATTGGGTTACACGAAATCCCTTGTAGGATAAGACAATAAAAAAATACTCTTGTTCTAGGCAAAGATACAAGAGAGACAAAAAGAGTTTGTGTTTTGTTTTTGTGTTTTAACCAAAGATAGAAAACATTTGGTCTTGTGAATCTCTCTTACTTCTCACGTTCTTCTCTTACTTTGTTTTTGGGCCAAAGAAACAGAGTTTTATATGAGTTTAAAGGTTGTGATGTTTCATCCGTACGTTTGCAACCGTACGTATAAATAATCATAAACCGAACAGTTGAGTTGGTTTATAAAAGTAACCGTATAACACTTAAATCAGCAACATTCCTCCCCCATTTAAGTGTAATCTTTGATTCACAAAATATACAACACATCAACCAAATTCATGCATAAATAAAAATATCGTAACGATTGAATTAACATCTTAGTGTTATTACACATTTCAAATACCCGAGAATTATGATATCCAATGGATTGAATCCTTTCAACTCATTTTGGGTACATGAAGATAATACACACATGAATTCATACACTACTCTAAGTGTTTATACTTGACACTATTATAAGCCATGTGTCCCTATCTGTTCATGAGCGTTTACAAAGCCAAGTCCAAGCTTCTTGAAGTGGCTACACTTCACACTCGTATAGGTAGATCTTTTAGTCATGCACCTGCAAAGTGCACTTTTTCAAAAAATCTACTAAGAAGAAAACTTCAGCCTACTCTATCTTGCAAGTCTAAGCACATACCTTGAGATGTTATTAAACTAGTGCTTCATTCTCTAATTATAAGCTTTCCACATTGAATTCAGCCACTAATGTCGTATTAGAGGGGAATTGGGTTTCCTATAATTAGAAATTTCAGATGGACTTTAATCCCATCCCTTTAGCCGACTTTGTCACCAAGTCTCTAGCTAATCCTTTTGTCAAATGATCCGCTAGATTTTGTTGAGACCGAACAAACTCTAAAGTGATCACCCCATGAGTGATCAACTCACGTACCGCGCTATGTCTAACGCCTAGGTGTCGCGACTTACCATTATACACTTGGCTATATGCCTTAGCCAATGTAGCTTGACTATCACACCGGATAGAAATGGGTGACACTGGTTTTGGCCACAATGGAATCTCGGAAACTAAGTTTCGTAGCCACTCTGCTTCTCTTCCCGCAGCCGCTAATGCTACAAATTCCGATTCCATAGTCGAGCTTGTAATACAAGTTTGTTTCTTGGAAGCCCACGAAATGGCACCTCCCCCAAGCAAGAACACCCAACGACTTGTAGAAGAATGATCTTCTACGTTGGTGATCCAACTTGCATCCGAATATCCCTCTAGGACCGAAGGAAATCCAACATAAGATAAACCATAATTTATGGTTCCTTTCAAGTATTTAAGCACACGTCTTAAAGCTTGCCAAGGGTACTCGGGTTACTTGTGTACCTACTTAACCTTCCTACGGCATAAGCTATATCCGGCCTAGTACTCGTGATGGCATACATTAAGCAACCAATTACTTGAGAATACTTGAGTTGTGAAATTGCTTGTCCCGTATTGGGCATAAGCTTCACACTCGCATCCATGGGAGTGCTCATTGGAGAGCAATTCTCACAATTAAACCTCTTAAGCACTTTCTCAATGTAATGAGATTGTGTTAAAGATAGTTCATTATTATTACGTTTGATCCGAATTCCAAGGATCACGTCCGCCTCCCCCATGTCTTTCATGGCAAAATTTGATGACAAAAAATCTTTTGTAATTTCAACTTGTCTAAGATCAGTACCAAAGATCAACATATCATCAACATACAAGCAAATGATTACACCATTTCCGGACTCATCAAATTTGCTGTATAGGCACTTATCCGATTGATTTAACTTGAATCCACTTGATAAGACAGCCTCATCAAACCTTTGATGCCACTGTTTTGGTGCTTGCTTTAGCCCATACAATGACTTTATCAACTTACACACCTTATGCTCATTACCGGGCATAACAAAGCCTTCGGGTTATTTCATATAAACCTCTTCTTCTAAAACACCATTTAAAAATGCCGTTTTAACATCCATTTGGTGAATCACAAGATTATAAATCGCTGCCAAACCAATTAATAATCTTATAGAAGAGATTCTAACAACGGGAGCATATGTATCAAAATAATCAATACCTTCCGTTTGTCTAAAGCCTTGGATAACCAAACGAGCCTTAAACTTATCGATCATTCCATCGACTTTCATCTTCTTTTTGAAGATCCATTTGGAACCCAAAGCCTTGCAACCGGGTGGAAGATCCGTCAAGACCCACGTATTATTTTCTATGATTGAGTCCATTTCATCATTCACTGCTTCTTTCCAAAAAGCAACGTCATGAGACGTCATAGCCTCACTAAAAGTCCTAGGTTCATCATCAATATAATAACAATATGAGTATTGAAACTCAATCTCATCTATTGAACCTTCAACTAAATAAAGTTGAAAATCAGGACCGAATGATTTTTCAATCCTCCCTCGTTTGCTCTTACGAAGCGTTGGTGACTCGTTAGGAGGAACGCATGTGTCGTCTCCTTTATTTGTTACACTTGAATTTGGAACTAAATCCTTTGGCTTAGGTATTGATGAGAAACGATTCTCATCGAATATTGCATCTCTTGACTCAATTATGGTATTAGAGTCATTAGGTTTTATGACATAAAACCTATAAGCCTTGGAATGCGAGGCATATCCAATAAAGATGCAATCAACACCTCTTTCCCCCAAAGTTTTAATCTTTGGTTGAGGTAGTCTAACGACCGCCCTACATCCCCAAACTCGAAAGTAGTTCAAATTCGGTTTCTTTTTGTACCAAAGTTCATATGGGGTAACCTTGTTTCTTTTGTTAGGAACTCTATTCAATAGATAACAAGCTGTTAACATGGCTTCGCCCCAAAATCCGTCACTCAATCCCGAGTAAGATAACATGGAATTAACCATTTCTTTTAGGACTCTATTTTTCCTCTCGGATACACCATTTTGTTGTGGTGTATACGGAGCCGTAGTCTCATGTATAATGCCTACGGACTGAAAATAAGTAGGATCATAATATTCTCCACCTCTATCGGTGCGTAACTTCTTGATCAAGCCACTATGTTCTAGTTCAACCTCAGTTTTATAAACCTTGAACTTATCTAGGGCCTCATCTTTAGCATGTAATAAATACACATAACAAAAACGAGAATAATCATCAATGAATGTGATGAAATATTTATTGTTTCCTAAAGATGGTGTAGCATGCAAATCACATAAATCACTATGTATAAGTCCAAGCACCTTAGCAGTTCTATCTATGCTCTTAAACGGTTGTCTAACTATCTTAGTCAACATGCATGTTCCACACTTATCTATATTCACGTCAAAAGTCGGAATTAATCCTTCTTTAGACATTTCAAGCATACGTTTATAATGTACATGCCCTAATCCTGCATGCCATAGAGAAGTAACATTTTTGCTAGAACACGTCATATAGATAGAATTGACAACTTTATTAATATTAAGCATAAACATGCCATTACAAAAATATCAAAATCCAACAAAGACACCACACTTGGATAAAACATACTTATCCGACTCATACACTTGTTTAAATCCACACTTATTTAAAACACTACCGGAGACTAAGTTTTTCCTAATTCCGGGTACATGAATTACATTATTAAGATCAATGGTTTTCCCGGAACTAAATTCTAACACCACTTTTCCACGACCTAGGATAGGAGCGGTTGACTCGTTGCCCATATGAAGTACGGACCCATCTTGAACCGGCTCGTAAGTCTTGAACCAACCACGATCCTTGCAAACATGTGTTGTTGCACCCGAGTCAATCCACCACGTCACCTCATCATCCTGCACATAAAATGCCTCAGCAATCTTTGATACATAATTCACTTTCGAATATGAATCAAAAACAGAATTCTGACCTTGATGAGAGGATGGGCCTTGATCCTTAGTTCCTTGCCCAAAACGGTTTTGTTGCGTCTTATTCTTATCATTTGCTGCCCGACAATCACGTTTGAAGTGACCCGGCTTGTTGCAAATCCAACAAACGCTCTTAAACCTCTTGTTAGATCCATCGTTAGTATTGTTATTAAAGGGACGCTTCTTCCCCTTATTCTTCATCTTAGAACTCCCACTTTCCTCCATCGTGTTGATGGTTTCAGCCTCTTTGGGTTTTCCTCCCTCTTGCACCCTTAGAGATTCCTCTATGCGCAAATGGCTACCAAGTTGTACAAGAGACAACTCTTCCTTTTTGTGTTTTAACATACGCCTAAAATCCTTCCATGAAGGCGGCAACTTATCGATGATACTCGACACCGAGATAGATTCATCCATCTTCATGTTATGTTGAGCGTATTGCACTAGGATGCGAAACAATTCATTGTATTGCTCCATAACCGGCCTTGAATCGCACATCTTGTAATTATTAAAATTACTCACAAGGAACTTCTTACTAGAAGCATCCTCGGCCATGTACTTTGATTCCAACGCATCCCATAATTCCTTTGCGGATTCGACATTTTGGTAAACATCAAAGAGAGGATCGGACATACCGTTGAGAATGTGGCCACGACATATGTAGTCATCGTTCTCCCATTTAAGTTGCTTCCTTGTCTCCTCCACGGTCTTTTCCGCATCGGCATCCTCCGACACGGTGGGCATTGGCATACTTAGAACGTACACCACATTGAGTGTTGTTAGGAGAAAGTGCATCTTCTTTTGCCATCTTCAAAAATCGATTCCTTCGAACTTGTCTAACTTACCAAACTTTGATGTCATCTCACGAACCGAAACATTAGCCATCGTTCACGAAAAATACTCTTTAAGAATGTTGTAAAAACGTTGTATCTCCGGGATCGTGACGAACAGTGAACTTGGATAATGATTGAATCGTACTCGGGAGCACTTTCCTTAAAGAGTATTTCGACCCTTATCAATGCCTTGGGTTACACGAAATCCCTTGTAGGATAAGACAATCAAAGAATACTCTTGTTCTAGGCAAAGATACAAGAGAGATAAAAAGAGTTTGTGTTTTGTTTTTGTGTTTTAACCAAAGATAGAAAACCTTTGGTCTTGTGAATTTCTCTTACTTCTCACGTTCTTCTCCTACTCTGTTTTCGGGCCAAAGAAACAGAGTTTTATATGAGTTTAAAGGTTGTGATGTTTCATCCGTACGTTTGCAACCGTACGTATAAATAACCATAAACCGAACAGTTGCGTTGGTTTATAAAAGTAACCATATAACACTTAAATCACCAACACAATTTTTTTCTTTTCTTTTTTTGGTCGAAAAGGGACCAATTTATGATGGTAAAATTTCACTATGAAATTAAGGGATTAGGGTTTGAGACATTACACATGGTTGGCCATGGCCATGTTTAAAATATTTAGTGTGGATTATTATGAGATTTGACCCATAATTCTCCGTTATAAACGAAAAACTCTAACAAAACTCAAAGAATCCTAACCTAAAAAATATATAATCTTTACTTCTAGAATTCCAAAAATAATAAGAATAACAAAATGCTAATATGTATGCGTTCGCAAATACTTGTATCTTCGTAATATGGAAACGAAGTCTCTTTGAGTTACGTACTTTATTTGCTAAGAGCCTTCTCTGACTCGATTTTTATTATAAAGCCACTTAACCCCTAGAATAAGTTTCATCAAACAAGTAACAACACGTACTTAAGTTTATATTGCTCATGCCAAATTTTATAGAAATTCCCCCACGTCGGAATTACTCAACTGTCTTATAGATTAGATCAGTAACTTGAAGTTAATATCCAAGCATACAATATAGTTTTTGATTGTAAAATTACATATTTCAACCATATGTGTTGTGGTCTAGTCTAGTGGCAATTGATTTGTGAAACGAGTGTGAACACTTGTATCCTAAGCAAGTTGTACTTTGGATTCTTTCAGTTAAAAAGCCGGTATACAAAACTTTGTTGATGGGTCTGTCTACTCTTGGAATTAACCGAACGGTTTAAGTTGGTTTAAAAATTGTATCCGGCTCTAGTCATACATGTATGAAGAATAATGATCTTTAAATATAAGCATCTCCGCCAAAAAAACAGTGGTATATATAGTGTGGCATAAAATTTATTCATTATCCCAATTAATCATGAAAAATGTCATC
The DNA here is from genome assembly GCA_900128785.1 of Arabis alpina. Classification (NCBI taxonomy): domain Eukaryota; kingdom Viridiplantae; phylum Streptophyta; class Magnoliopsida; order Brassicales; family Brassicaceae; genus Arabis; species Arabis alpina. Next base: position 46,119,489 of record LT669791.1, read on the forward strand.
TAAGAATATGTTCCTGAATTAACAAGCATTTGAGGCTATGAAACCAAAGAAGCAAAATGAAAGTATGACTTCCATTATCTAAGAAAAGGTTTTAGCATAGAGATTGAAAATAAGAAAAGACTTAATATAATATAAAGGAAAAAGGTTGATAAGATAGTGCCGCGACACATCTCAGATATGTTTTGGTGTACTCTTTGGGGTTGGTTTCGTGGTTTAGGCTTTTATCATTATTATATCACTCTTTGCTCCACTCAAATGTGCATATTTTTCTGTAATATTCTGTTTCGATTTGATATCTGTTCTGACTTCTGATCTATTTCGAATTTTTGGATACTCATAAGATTTAGACATGGTTAATTACATGCAAATATCCATAAATACAAGTGCGAGTATTGTAGATTTTAAATTCGTATAGTATGTTTTTTTACTTTTCATGATAGTTTTTGAAAAATAGTTTCAAAAAAATTAGTTTTTTTAAACGTCTGTAGATATATTGAGATGGAAAATGGAACAAAACAACTCAAGTGTATAACTGAAAAATAGTTTCAAAATTTAATAGTTTCCTAGGTTTAGCAATTATTATGTTTAGTATAACTGGGGCTATGTATAACCTACTAAAACATCCAAGATCCAAGCCCAATGATAATCTCACAAATCTTATTATATAAAGTAGAGTTTGTCAAAATTGTAACTCATGAGATCTTGCCACGTGTCTAATATCGATCGAGGTGATGACATGTGTAAAAAGAATAAAAACGGAAAACTAACAAAAAAACTGTTAAATAATTAAGTAAATAGTGAAAAGAAAAAATTATAATAATTTAACTTAATTAGAAATAAAAAATAGAAAACTAACAGAACAAATTGTTAAGTGACTAACTAAATATCTTATTATATAAAGTAGAGTTTGTCAAAATTGTAACTCATGAGATCTTGCCACGTGTCTAATATCGATCGAGATGATGACATGTGTAAAAAGAATAAAAACGGAAAACTAACCAAAAAACTGTTAAATAATTAAGTAAATAGTGAAAAGAAAAAATTGTAATAATTTAACTTAATTAGAAATAAAAAATAGAAAACTAACCGAACAAATTGTTAAGTGACTAACTAAATATCTTATTATATAAAGTAGAGTTTGTCAAAATTGTAACTCATGAGATCTTGCCACGTGTCTAATATCGATCGAGATGATGACATGTGTAAAAAGAATAAAAACGGAAAACTAACAAAAAAGCTGTTAAATAATTAAGTAAATAGTGAAAAGAAAAAATTGTAATAATTTAACTTAATTAGAAATAAAAAATAGAAAACTAACAGAACAAATTGTTAAGTGACTAACTAAATAGTGAAAAAGAAAATTCTAATAGTTCAAACTAATTAGAATTTTTTTTTATAATAGTCTAAAATAATTAGGAAATAAAATAAAATTTATAATCCAAACTACATATATAAAAAAATTAAAAAAGAAATCGAGAAGATATATAAGTGAAAAAAAAAAACTGAAAGTATAAAACGAATAGTTAGTAAAAACATTAACCTAAAGAGATTATAAAAATAAATAAACAAAAATTATAGAGAAAATAAAAAAATATTATTATATAAAGGAGAGATGATTTGAACTAATTTATATTTTCTATATTGCGGTTAACAAAATAAAATTTATGATAAATAAATTGATAATTATACGGATTTCAACTTAAAATACGATTATACGGGTTTCAATTTAGAATCTACTTATATGTGTTTTAATGTAGAATATAATTATAAGAATTATAACTATATAAATAATCAATTTTAATATCTAATATCCGCATATTATGCGGGTCCTAATCTAGTAATAATATATCAAAAGGAAACCCATGTATGAAGGGTTTCATTGCAAAGAGATGAGTATAATAAATAGGAATGCTATGAGAACTTTTTAAGTAAATAGGAATGTTACAAGTAACATATGAGGCATCTCTATTTTCTTTACTTTACATTGGAGTTTGGACAAGTTCGTGAGCTATTTCAATCTTTCTCTTTTTATCATTATTAAGCTCATTTGACTATGAATAAATCTTTGCTTTGGATTTCATTCCTTGTACTTAACCCAAATAATTTTTGGATTGGGTCAAGGTTTTAAGAAAAAATATCCTTCTTTATTAAAGAATATATCACTTCTTATTTTTTTGTTCAGTTTATTTCGGATTCAACTGTATTTGTATTAATCCTCGGTTTGGATTTGTGATATACTCAAATTTGCCCTGAGCTATTCTCTCAAATTAAGAGGTCGTCGTAGTAGGGGTCGAATCACTAGGAGTCAAATCAAACGATAGGATGTTCGACTTCAAATTGAGCTAAGCGAATAATGTAAAGTAAAAGCAAAAACTAATTTAAAGCAGATTATGATTTTTGATTTCTTAAGATTCAATTAAAACAAAAGCTAGGTTTTCAGGAAATTCTCAAGATGAATCAAAATTGCAGATTAAACAATGTCAAGATTTAATTAAGAACCGTTCTCGAACTTGAAACACTAAGGTACAATTAACCAACTTCCGTTGCGAAAACTAACCATGCATAAACTCTAGAAAGCCAAATTCCTTTGCGAATTCAATCAATTTAAGCAAGCGTTAAGTCTAAGTTCAATTTGTTCACAAAATCCCTAAACCAAATTCTTTTGCGAATATGAAATTTTGCTCATCTAAGATCTAATTCAAGTTAATCAATTACACTTCCGTGTCAATTTATCAACCTAGGATATCTAATTTAGGGTCGCGAATCCTAAATAAGAGTTAAAGCAATCTAGATGAAGAACCAATTTGATAATCCTAACAAGTGATATTAATCTAACAATTTATCTTTAATCCTTTCGAATAACACTAAACCTAATAAGAGAACTACTCAGACATGGATACAAAACAAATCATGACTGAATAATACTGCATATAAAAGAGATAGAGAATGTGAAACAAATGGTTCGAAGAATCTCAAGAACGAAGTAGACTTGTCTCCCTAAACTCTCAAAAACTCTCTCTCAATTTGTTCAATGGAAACTAAGGTCAAAAGCTAAAAACTAAAAAACAAAGTATAAATAATGTTCTCAAATTTGTGGTGGGCAAAAAAAGGCAATTCTTCAAGTCTTTAAAATAAACTGTCGTTACTTCTGGAATGTGTGTCGATCGACAGTCATGGTGTGTGTCGATCGACAGGCGCTCAACTAGTGTGTCGATCGACAGTCATAGGTAGTGTTGATCGACAGAGAATCAAATTTCTGCTTCTCAACTTGTAACTTCGGCTTCTATCCCATTTATGCTCCAAAATGCACCATAATCATCAAATGAGCTCCCCACGTACAATAACATGTTATGACATTAAAAAGACTCGAAAAAAAGATTTATATCATGATCGAAAACCGGCGAAAACCATGATATATCAATTTGGATAGAGTTTCTACAATTAGTTTCAGAAGCTTGGTTTGGTTTATCCACATTGACCATTCCTAGTTGGAATTGCGTATTATTAAAACACATTGATCCATATATTTTTCGCTTGAATTTACAGTGAAGCAACACTTTATTAAAAAATCGTAACAAAAACAATTTCAAATGGTTACATGATGAATACCAACACATAACATTATAAGACAAAACCTATCTGATCAAATCAAATTCTGAAAACATTATAAGTTTGTATAATGATGAGTATAAAGCTAAATCGGTTGTTTGGTAATAGCGAATGATGAGAAAACAGATAAAACAGCTAGACAAATGAAAGCAAATAGAAGAAGACTAGCCGATGCGTAACCTCTGCTGAAAAAACTATCCACAGGACCAGTCGAATCTAATACGACTAATGCTATAAATGCATCTTTCAAATCTTTGCTCACTCCAAATCCAGCAGCTGATCCTGTCGCCACTAGATATGATATTACCTGTATCATTAAGTAATTTAAAAACACATTTTTAGTCAAAGCTTGGTTATTTGATACAAAGAATCAATACGTTTCAGCAAATTATATTATAAATTTGTTACTTTCTACGTTCATAAAATTAATTATATACCTTGTCACCGTAAAAATCGAGTTGATAATTGAAAGGGTTTTTAATTCCGGTGGCGAATTGGGAGATTGTGAAGAACAATTGTATAACCGCGTAAACTAGTCCGATGACGGCAGCTGAAAGCATGTATCTTCAAGAATCCACAATTAAAATTGAAAAAAAAAATAAGTGAAAGAATTAAATAATAAACTTTGAAAATGGCTAAAAATGAAACAAGTTCCTAGTTAAGAGAACTCATAAAAGAGTTGTTGCAAGACGCAAACAAAGCTTCAAACCAATTTACTTTGAGTGTATGACTTATCTTTTTCCTCAACCAAACAAACCAACTCGAATATAACTATACATAAAATAAGGAGGAAAAGAAAGATTAAGAGCTTCTAAGTTTGATTAATACCTATAAGCATAAACATCTTTGAAATGAAATTTCAAAGCGTTTCCTTGAGATTCAATGGTGACACTGTTGGTGCTGAGGATGATGACTGTTATAACGAGGAAAGCCGTGGTTAAAACCCTAAGTAAAAGGATTCCTACCTTCAAAGAAACCGGTGGTGGTGACGGAGGTGGTGGTGCCATATGACTAATAAGTAGTCAAATGCTATATAATGATCTTTCTAAAACTTGTAATCAAAGAGAAAGATGAAGATAAAAGGCCAGAGATGTTCGAATACAATACATGAAAGTAATGTCAATTAATTTATAACCAAACTTACGTTGACTTTTTCTGTATGGGATGAGATCAAGTAATTAAGGTCAAACAAATATAATAAGGAAATTATAAAGTATATACCAAATTGTATTATCGACGGTGTGCAACGTGCTGAATGGGAGAAATGTCATATTCTTGATTTTTTTCACACACACACATATATGTATATATCCCAAATTTAATAACTCTACCAACCTTAAACAAAGTCATTTCAATTAGAGGTATTGAAGAAGCTTCGGAAGATATGTTTTTACGGGTTCAACTTCAAACATAGTTATGGTACGGTTGATAAGTTAACTTAGGGTTGGGTTAACTTAATGGCTGCGAGAAGTTTTACTGTCCTCATAATGGAATGTACGAGACGTTTTAGTATCCTCTGAAACTTTGGCTAGTTTATGGTTTAGTTTTTAGAGTTTTTCATTTATATGTTAGTAGGATTTGGGATTTATCTTTTAGGGTTTATTATTTTAGAAAGAAAAAAAATCTTTTAGGGTTTATTGTTTAGTTTTAAACTATTTTGTTCATTTAAAAAATATATATATATTTGGTTAATTATGGTACTGTATAAAGTATGAATACTATAGTTATTTGCTGAGAATCAACTAAGTTATTATAGTTGTACAACCAATAGCTAGGGTGCAACCACTAGGCTGTTAATTGATTTTCAAATTATTTATTTTAATAATTATCTAATCAATAATATTTTTTATTGAAATTTGTTCGTATATCAACAATCCAAACGATCTTTTCCAAATCCTTAGATTTTCTAGTATGAGTTCGAGTTTGACATCTAGCGGCGAAATTTCAAAACCGTGTATGTTTTTGCTAGGTGCAGTGTATATATAGTTAAAACCACCTAGAATTATATTTTGGATAAGAATGAAAAAAAAAAGTTGAAATGATATCCGACGAATTCAAGGGCATCTTTTTCTTATTAACAGCGTCCAAGTTAGCGATCAACGTTCACATTCACCACTAATTCACATAATTCAACAAGTACATATAATTTGGACTCGATTTATACAATTTTGTACCAATAAAATTTCATTTGGTTTAATGAATAGAGAAATTGCACACGGAAGATTTAGTCAATGAAGACTAAAAACGTGGGGTCAACTCCTAATGATGGTGACCACGTTTGCGTACGTAAATTCTTCCGCATATTTTTGTCTTCCGATTCTGTTTTTCTCGCTCACTACGGAATATTAGGCCGGAAAATCGCATCATAAGATTTTCATTTGTTTAAGATATTATCTTATACTTTTGATAACTTGATATAGAACTTGACATCTTTCAGTATATAGGTGTAGAACCTCTAGCCATGGTTTGTGTTGGATTCATTGAAATCCCAATAATTACGTGATGTGAAATCGAATGGCAAGACGCAAGGCGATACATCGAAATGAAACAATGTAGAGGAGGATGATGGTTGACACCCATTTTTGTATGTGTAAAGCTAGACTAACATGGAAATAGAAAAAATGATGATAAGACTAAATTTCTGAAATATACATAATCCATTCTGTTGTATACGAATCAGTGTAACCTCTATAAATTAATATTCGATATATTAATACAATTTTTAATCTTAAATTAAGTTTTGAATCGAATTAATTTTTCGATAAATTAATATTTTACTAAATTAATAAAATATCGTGGTTCCAACGTTATTAATAAATAGAGGTTTTATGTATTTATGTATTGCTCTGGAACCAACTAGATATTCATTATTCGGATAATTTTAAATATTTTATCACTAATTTCCAATTTGTGAAAAAATTGTTTAAAATTTTGAAATTTAAAAAAAAAAAAAAAAAAACTGACAAAACTCACTAACTAAAACAACGCGCCGTTTTGAGTTTACACAACGTAACACCATGCCGTTTTTCACTTTCAGCAAAATAACAGATCCAAACGTTACAGAGAAAGCAAAAGCAAAGTTTCCAGATTCGTTGACCGATCAATCTCACAGTTAAGCAATGTCTGAGACCGCCGTGTACGGCGAAGCAATCAATTCGGAGCCCTTGAAGTCAGAAGATGAAGACGACGATTACAACGATGACGAAGAAGAGTCTCCATCGCCATCGCAATCATCTCCTCGACCTCCGATATCGTCAAATTTCGAGAAAGATCGACACTTGCTGTATTTAGAAATGATGTACGAGTTGCTTCCGTGTCATTACCAATCGCAAGAGATCAATCGTCTTACTCTTGCTCACTTCATAATCTCAGGACTCTACTTTATCAGCGCAAGAGATCGTGTACGTCTCTCTAACCTAATCTCTGTTTCTTCCTTTGTTGCTATGTTCAATCATTCAAGTGTGTAACTTTCGTTATTGAAGGTTGATAAAGATGTTGTTGCGAACTGGGTTTTGTCTTTCCAAGACTTACCTAGTCACAGAGGTGCATTGCAAAATGGTATCTTTCTTGTGTTCTTGATTAATCAGTGAGAGCAATGAGATGTTATTGTGGCTTCTTGCTGAGTTATGGTTTGCTGCAGGGGAATTTTATGGTTTCTTTGGTTCAAGGAGTTCTCAGTTTCCTCAAGATGAGGATGAGGTATGATAAGTTTTGTGAGATTTAGTTTGATTCTCTTTGTTTTTGCTGTGTGTGTGTGTGCTTACGTTTAGTCTGTGTCACAGGGTTTAACTCATAATGGTAGTCACTTGGCTAGCACTTACTGTGCATTGGCCATTTTGAAGGTCATTGGGCATGATCTCTCGACGATAGACTCTGAGTCGCTATTGTTGTCCATGAGAAACCTTCAACAGAATGATGGAAGGTATTAGTTTGGAGCTTTATTGCATTGTGCAATAAGTTTGATATGCCGGCAGATAAAGTACCAATGTGTTATGTGTTCTGAATTGGGTTTGATTACTTTGGTTGTTTTGCTACAGCTTCATGCCTATCCATACTGGAGGCGAGACGGATCTTCGGTTTGTATATTGTGCGGGTGAGGAATAGCTGCCCAACAGGATATCCAGACTATGTACTTTTTACTTTTAGTAGAGTTTCATTGTAGTTTTTTACTTGTGGATCAGCTGCAATATGTTACATGCTGGATAATTGGAGTGGAATGGACAAGGAGATGGCTAAGAACTACATATTGAACTGTCAGGTTTACTTCCGTTCATGCAGTTGCTTTGTCATTTTTCTTGTTGATTTATGTGTTAAAGACATACTTGTGCAATATTCTTTGTGCAGTCATATGATGGTGGATTTGGGTTGATCCCTGGTTCTGAATCTCATGGTGAGTTGAAAACAATTCTTCTATAATTGATTTTGTACATGGGAAGTAATGGTAGGTGGCACATGTATTTTACGTGAATTGACTAGAAATTGTTTCTAAATTGGTCATTGATAACTCTATATATAGCTCAGATGTTTCATTTGATTAGGCATTTTAGAAGAAAAAAAAGGTTATGTTATGAGGCATTGGATTTATTCGACCGTACTTGCTTACCTACGTACGTTCTGAAACTTAGTTATGCAGGTGGTGGTACTTACTGTGCTATTGCATCCCTTCGATTGATGGGATTCGTTGGAGTTGATCTACTTTCAAATGGTTTAGGCAGTTCAATAATAGACCCTTCATTGCTTCTAACCTGGTGTCTACAGGTATCGCTTCATAAGATTTTGTTCAGCGGTTTCATGTCTGCCTTTTGAACTTGCCTGATGATATTACCTTTTAATCTCGTATTGAACCTGAAAGATCTGACGGTTTTTCTTTACTTGTCTATAGAGACAAGCCAATGATGGTGGGTTTCAAGGTAGGACTAACAAACCGAGCGACACATGCTATGCATTTTGGTAAGTCCACTCATCTTTCACTTTCACGGGCTCTGATTGTTCCCATCCGCTGATATGGGGCCTTGCACATGTGTGTAGGATTGGAGCTGTCCTGAAACTCATAGGAGGTGATGCATTCATCGACAAAATCGCTCTGCGCCAATTTTTACTGAGTTGCCAGTCCAAGGTACCTCTCATTTTCCTCTTCATCTTAACTCATTAAAATTCGTATAGGAACTAAGCTTATATTTATTTAGCTATTGTACAATACTAATTGCAGCCTATAGAGCCAATATGGTATCTGACCTGTTAGATCATTTGGTACATAGTCTTCATTCATGTTTAACACGTTTGATTCACGATGGATTATGGTGATAACAATGTGACTCACCGTTGCTCATGCATCATTGTTTCCAGTATGGTGGATTCAGTAAATTTCCTGGACAATTACCAGATCTGTATCATTCATACTACGGTTACACGGCTTTTAGCCTCTTGGAGGAACCGGACTTGAGTCCTCTATGTCCTGAGCTAGGTTTACCTCTTCTCGCAACCCTGGGACTCTAATCTTTAGATTGTCTCAAAGTCGCACATTCTTTTATCTCCACTGTAACATTTTTTTTCCACATTCCATAATGCAGTTGTTTTTTGTTTTTGTTTTGCTTGAAAGTAATGTTACCATTGCAACTTACTGAAACTGTAACAAATTTCACTGTTGAATATGATTTGTTTTCTATTTTTGTCATAACAACAAAGAATAAACTTTAAAATAAATGATAAAATTCTGCAATGTGTGATTAGAAGAGGTAACAAATTTCACTTGTATCGCCACTTGGTTACAAAAGTATATCAGACATAAACTGAAAGATATGGGGACAAAATCCTGAAACGAGAAAGAGATTCCCCACTTGGGTATTATATGTCTTTGTCTTTATTCACAACTTTTATATTCACTTATCGTGTTTATTTATTCCTATTTATCGGTCCATGTTCAAAGTTTCAATGCTGTAATAAAAAGAAATAGCATTTGGAAAGCGAATGATCTCGAAGTAATCAATTTAGTAGTCTTTTTCCCTTCACATGTTATGTTTACCTTTCTAAACTCTATATTCGAATTAAATATTAACATTCGTTCAGAATTAAATTCGTTTTAAAAAGTAAAAAAAGTCGGTTTATAGGATTAGAAGTGTTGAGTTCGTGTATCTTTAAATGTCAACCACAACAGTGTAGTAATTATGAAAGAAGAAGAATCTTTATTCTTTATCTAAAAGCATGATTTGATTGAAAGATCCACAAATTTGGTTTTTTAACCACTGAAATTTACATCCGGTTTAATCCTAACCAGAAGCCAAAAACATTCATACCAAAAAAAACAAATGTATGCAAACAAAACGCTAAATTAGATTTACAAAGACAAGTAAAACCCAAACTATTTTGAAATTGTATAATATTTTTGGACCACCTTTTTCTCCATATTCTTGATGAAACTTCATCTTCAAAATCTGATTATTGAAACTGTTTTTTTTACCAATTTAGTCCTTGAGTTCTTCAGCTTCTACAATCTCCATAACTTTCCTCTTGTAAAGCTTCTCTTCTGCATCTCTCAAGAACTTGAATCTTGGCAATGGAGATGATGATGAAGATGGTGAAGAATGTGATGACAATGGTGATGATCTAACTAACCTATTAAACTCAGCATCAGTAGATAGCTCAAAGAAACTCGAGATCTCTTCTTTTTTACCATTACAAGACTGATCCATTATTGGAGTAAAAGGAGGAGTGAACAAAGAAGGAGAAGCAAGAGGAGTAAGATACGGAGGAGTAGTACTAGTTCCACCACTTTCTATATTAAGAAACAAATCATTTAAACTCTTTCCTTTATTGGAAACTCCATCTTCAGATTCCATTTCTTCAACTGTTTCTTCCATGATTGTAAACAAGAACCTTGGTACAAGCCCTGGACCCACATTCTCAAACTCATTACCAAGAGTAAGACATTGTTGGTGTTGTTGTTGTGTTTCAATGGGTTTAGGGTTTGAGAAAGAAGGAGAAGAAGGGTTTGTTGTTGTTGTGGTGTTGCAACAGAAGATGAAGAGAAGCTTTCTGCTTTGAGGGGTAGAATAGTCATTTGACAAATCAGGTCTTCTCTTCTTCTTGCACCATAGCAAGTAATAGAGTTCAGCTAGAAGAGCTAAGAGTAAACAACCAAAGACTATGCTTAAAGCAAGTCCTATACTGCTTAGAGATCTCATCTTTCTTCTTCTTCCAAACAACATTCACATCTCTTATGCATCATTTCACATGTGAGATCTCTAAATCGTATAAAGAAAGGAAATAAAACAAGTAAGAGCCAAATGTGAAATGCAGAAGTAATGATTTTGAGAAAAAACTTTGGGGATGAAGATAAGAGGAGAGAGTGAAAATAAATAAAAGTATAAATTGTAGAAAAGGAATCTTGTTTATATAAGTGAGGTGTGAAAGTGAAACTCAACTCATTATGAAGAAAGAATCAATAAAATGTATAAGTGAATAAGAAATTTTACTCTCAATGAAAGACATTTCTTACCATTTCTTTTTTCAGAAATTTCATTAGAAAACAAAATATATATTTTTTTTTTTTGACGAAACAAAAGTTTTCTACTTTCTTCATACTTGTGAAAAGAAAGGATTTGTGACAATGTTTATTATTTTATCTTAGAAAATTGTTTCCCTTACAAAAACATCAACATCGGTAACACTTAAAAGGCCTTAATCCATGAGACGCAGTATGCAATGTTGTATATTGCAATAAAGATAGGCCCGTTGATTTTGGATATGTGTTGGATACAGATTATCAAATCTTATTATCCAAAAGCCAAGCCGAAATACGAGTCCAAGAACTCAATAGAATAAAAATACTCTTTGTTTATTGTTAAGGTTTCAAACAGGCCTGGGTAAATGGATATTCGGGTCGGGTTCGGGTTCGGGTTCGGGTCGGGTACATATTTTATCGGGTTTATAAATTTTATACCCATACAGATACCTATAAAGTTTCGGGTCGGATACAAGTTCTCTCGGGAACATGTTGAGGTTGTTCTTGTTCTTTTAAGTTCAATTGTGCTTTAAACTCTTTTTTTCCCGAAATCTACAAAAATAACATGTAATATGAAAAATATTTGAACCAAAAACAACACAAAACATTTGAAATACAAAATCTAAATATCAAATTACTTAAAAATGTGACAAAATATACTAAATCTAAAATTCAAACTACTTAAAAATGTCACAAAAGATATATAAACATGGGCTTACATGTACATGTTTGGGTTCGGTTTGGGTTCGGGTCAAATCCTTTCGAGTACAGGTTCTACCAGGTCTATAAATCTTATATCATACAGATACTTGTAAAGTTTCGGGTCGGGTATATGTTCAGATTTTTTAAACCAGATATAGGTTCGGATATTCGTGTTCGGTTTTTATCCCTATATTGAGTTTCAAATATTAGACTTTTGTAAAATAAAAACATTATTGCTTCCAATCATTGTCACTACATCAATAATTCTGTTATTAAAGAATAAAACTTAAAAGCCAAAACAGCAAAACATGCAACGACCGTAAACATTAAATCATAATTGTTTAGCAAAAAAAAAAACATTAAATCATAACCCAAAATGTCTTTGTTAGCTTTGACAACAAATATTTAAACATCACATGAATTCTAACACTGTCATATATCAATTTGAAATCAAGTTATACAACTTTATAATAATAGAATTTGGCAGATTTATTTTATAGTTTATCAATGAAACCCTTTTTACAATCCATGCATCACATTCACATGCCGTACTACTTTTGAATTTCCATTTTTTTTTTGGTCATCTATGTATAATATTGATAAAAAGCCATGTCAAGTTTACAACCAATACAACAAAGGCAAAGCCAAAGCACAAGCAGTTTACAACCATGGAACCGAAAAAAAAATCAAAGAAGTAATGACAAACTAGCCTTTCTCACAATAAAAAAATTCGGCTAACTACGAAGGATGACCACTAACGATGTATGATTGCCAACGATTTTCTTGAGTCACTCTGAACAATCAAGAAGGCTTCTTTATTTGCGCCATGACTTTCAAAAACCATTCTCCAATCATCAAACTTGATCAAAACACGAGTCATTTCAGAGATATGGTACCAAAAATAGGCCAACCACTTGGATTGTTGATTGCCTTCACCAAGCTCATAACATCAAATGCAAAAATAACCATCTTAAAGCTATGAGATTCCATACACTCCATTGACCATAGTAAGCTCTTGAGTTGAGCATCCTCCATAGACTTGATACCTGAGAAGGAGTGCCTACTATGCATCAAAACCAAACCGTTTTCATTTCTCAAAACCCACGAGAAACCACCAACAAAATTACAAAATAAACTTGGAAAAAAAACACACCATAAAACATTTATTAGGAATCTAATATATCTCTATCTCTCCCAACTTCAAGTATAAAACACAAATTAATAACATAAAATAGAATGAATCAATTCACACCCACAGATTTTTCTTTAAAACAAAAACTACAATTATCATCACCATCATCCTTATTTTTATATTGTGAATCACATTCCATGATTTATTATTGATAAGAACAAAATATCTTTTAAAAAAAGTATCCATCTACCTTATAAAGATCTTTGACTTGTGGACCGTCATATACAACACAGTACAGCTTTCCTCATCATGAAATCCCGAAAATACCCTCCATACACTACGTGTTCATACCCAAACCCAGCTTTTTAATTTTCATCTTACGTGTATATGACTAGACACGTAGGTCCCACTCAACTACACGACAACCCAAATTAACCTATAAAAACCAAAATAATTAAATTAATTAATTAATTAATCTTCTTCTTCTTCTTCGTTTCTTGTCCTTTTTTCCTCCGTTCGGGTCAAATCAGCCATTGAATTTCGTTTCATTGGCTACAAAAAATCCGAACGGTGGTTTAATGGGTATTCTCAACGACGACGCCGTTTTAATCGAGCCGGGAAAAAACTCCGGCGATCCAAACATCGTTACCGTTAATTGTCCTGATGAATCCGGTCTTGGTTCCACTCTCTGTCGTATCATCCTCGAATTTGGTCTATCCATTACCAGAGCTGGTAATAATAACAAAACTTCAATTTCTTGTTTTGGTGATTACTGATTGAAATTTGATGTTTTGTGTAAAAATGTGTTTTTTTGTGTGTGTGTGTGTAGATTTTTCAACAGATGGAAGATGGTGTTATATTGTGTTTTGGGTGATTCCAGATAGCTCTGGTGCTAAAATCGATTTGGGTAGTTTAAAGAATCGTCTTTTATCTGCTTGTCCATCTTCTTTAGGCGCTTTTTACTTTTGTCTTCAATCAAATGTCTCTAAGCCTCCTTCTCTTTATCTCCTCAAGTTCTTTTGCCGTGACAGGAAAGGATTGCTTCATGGTCTGTCTCTTTTCTTGGTTCTTCTTCTTGTCTATTATATGTATTCTTAGTGCTTTCTTTTAATGGTTTTTTTGGTTGTTGTAGATGTTACTAAGGTCTTGACAGAGCTTGAGTTTACGATTCAAAGAGTTAAAGTCATGACAACACCAGATGGTAGAGTTTTGGATATGTTTTTCATCACTGACGCAATGTGAGTTTTTTGTTCTGATTCTGTTGTTTCACAGAATGGTGTTTATGGTCTGTGTTTGACTCCTTTGTTGTGGTGTAATAGGGATCTATTGCATACGAAACGGAGGCAAACGGAGACGTGTGACCATTTAACAGCTGTGCTTGGGGAACATGGTGTGAGCTGTGAGCTTGAATTAGCTGGACCTGAGTTAGAGAGTGTGCAACGATTCTCTTCTCTTTCGCCTGTGGCTGCTGATGAGCTGTTTGGTTTAGATGGGTTTGATGTTAGCTCTAGCTCGAACAAAGCGGTTCTTACGGTTGATAATGAGTTGAGCCCTGCGCATACGTTGCTTCAGATTCATTGTGTTGACCAGAAGGGGCTTTTCTATGATATACTCAGGACTTCTAAAGACTGTGATGTCCATGTACGTTAAGACTTTCTAACCTTATCTCTAATACTGTTTTCTACACATTGTCATTAGAAAGTTCCTTTGATGTTGAGCTTGTGTGATAATGGCATTACTTAGGGGTGCACTATCCGGTTTTTGGCTCACTTTCATTTTGGGGTTTTGGAAGTTCTTGTTTATGCGATATAGAAATTACATGGAAACCGAGTCTTGAAGGATGATTCAAAGAGATTTAGGTTTTAAATAGTTTGTTTGGATATTGAAAATGAAAACAAATCGTTTATGTTTCTACCTTTGATGACACTACAATGGAAGCTACTATTGCTAGGCATGTTCGATGGATTTGGTGCATGATTTTTATAACTGATGTATATCTGTTTCTTGGTCTTGTTTCTTAATACAGATTGCCTATGGTAGATTCTCGTCAAAAGTTAAAGGCTATAGGAATTTGGATTTGTTTGTTCGAGGGACAGACGGAAAGAAAATAGCGGACCCAAAACATCAAGCCAACTTCTGCTCTCGTCTTAAAGAGGAAATGTTGTGTCCTTTGCGAGTGATAATCGTGAACCGAGGACCAGATACTGAGCTATTAGTAGCCAACCCTGTCGAGCTATCTGGAAAAGGACGACCGCGAGTTTTCTTTGATGTCACACTCGCCTTGAAATCACTCGGAATCTGCATCTTCTCCGTAAGTACAATATATTACATTTTCTAAGCTTTTTTTTCGCGGGGGTTTTCTGAGTTGTTTAAGATTGGAATTGTGTGTTCTTGTAGGCTGAAATTGGGAGGCACTCGACTTTAGATCGACAATGGGAAGTCTATAGATTTCTTTTGGATGAGAATCGTGAGTTTCCGTTGGCTAGCCTCCGTGCGAGAAAACAGATAGTGGATAGAGTGACAAAGACACTTATGGGTTGGTGAAGTGAATGAGATTTGAACATTATATTACTACTTGAGGGACCTGAGAACCGAGACTCCCCTTGCGGCTTCGGGTCGATGAAGGGTCAAGCAAAGAGGGTTGTGATTCAGAGTTTGCAAGGTGATATGATTGCTTTTGTGTGGAGCTAATCGCGTTGTAAATAATCAGAAATTGTAAGAAAGGAATAAAAGCGCAATTGCAATGAATGCTTTGTAAACTCACTTTGTAAAAAGTGTATTGAAATCTCACGACCTGTCTTGAGCCTGCGAGCGTTGGACCAGGTGGATAAGTTGTGTTGAATGTGCAATGACGTGAAGAGTGGATCCGAGCAATGCTCGAATCGCAAACCTGCACACATGAAGATTTGAATTTCGGAAGTTTATACGAAAACAAAAGTTTTGTTGTGTACCATACTAAAATTTGTAAAGGTTTATTGTTGTCATATGTATTAATTCGACTTTGTTGATCTAAAGTCTTCAAAATGCCTTTTTAGGTACTTTGATCACCAATTTTCTTCCATAAGTTAGCAATGTCACTCCCTCCACAGATTCCTTAATGTTAAGTCTAATTCATTGTACTCTCTTCTTAGATTCCGATCTCTTTACTTACTCATATAGAGATTTAGTGAGATTGACCGTGAACTTAAAAAATATAGTTTTGAAAACTATATTTGGTTCTACTATACGAGATTTGGCTCCAGTAGTTTTCTTGGACATTCCTAGAATGGCTTTAATCTTCCTACCAAGAGTAGCAAAATACTATCATGTAGCCCTCAAACGAGTAATGTAAATTCGAAAATGGTAAATCTTGCCTTGTTATTACACTACTATAATCTCCCTTGAAAATAATAAAATGGAGCACTACTCAAAAGAAATGAAAACAACAACTACACTGTGATTCTTCTAGTGACCACAATAATAACCACAATTACGACACAAGCGTCTACTAGCCTGAGTAAAAGACGCCTTCATTACCACCACAGCAAGATTTGGGTGATTGACGACAAACAACTTAAACTCCGCAGAGTTAGCAATCTCACTTCCATTGGTTTTGATTGTAGTGAAGGCTGCATCATTGAGGGCTTTGTCAAAAGGGGTTTGGGCTATCTCAAGGATGTTAAGAGCATTCGACGAGTCAAGGGATGATATCAGATGGCTTCTGCATATGTCGCGTAGATGCGGGATCTCGTATTTGTCAGCTGCGAAATAGAGTGACTGTACATTTTTCTTGAGAGTTCCATAAGGGATGGAGCCATCAACGCTGTACATGAACTCAACTAAAGCCTCAACTTCTTCATGTTTCATCTCGGATAGAGTGATTGTCTCTAGCTTAACCGAAGCTTTTAAGCTGTCCGATTCCAGCATCTTTTTAAACACCTCTGATTTTGCTGCCTATTCAAAACAGTATTAACAATGAAAAAGCATTTCAAGTAAAATCCACTTTCAAAACATTAGTACTAAAAAACATATGATTTCTAAATTGTTCCATGGTTTTGATGTTGATAAACATGAAAAAGTGAGTAGTAAATACTCCCTCCGTTCCTAATTAATAGATGTTTAAGGTAATGCACGGTAATTAAGAAAACGCATTGATTTCTACGATTTACAGTTTTCAATAAAGTTTAACCAATAGTATTTCAATATTTGTTTTGGAATTTGTAAAAGTGCATAGAAAACTGTAAAAACTCTATTAATTTGGAACAAAATTTTTTTGTAAAAAATTCTACATTTAGGAACAGAGGGAGTAGGAAGTATGAAGTTAGTGAGAACCAGAACAAATCTATGTGCGGAGATAGCTGCACCAGCATCATCAATATGTCCGGCTTTGAGGAGTACATCAACTTCCCATTGATCTTTAAAGAGTTTCAAGAATCCACCTAAAAAACAATCTTTGTTGCTCTGTGTTGCCATTGCAAATTATAGATGTAAAACCTGAAAGTAATTTTGTAAACGATGTCAATAAACAACTTGATATACAAATAAATATATATCCATATCTATTGGGATATTTTTCATGCACACGTAAAAAGACAAGTAGAAATAGTCATAATTTCTCGACTTAGAAATCAACGTAGGAACACAAAGAACAACTAGTTATAAGAGTGGAAACAAATCCCAAACGAAACTCAAATCAAGCCAAAATCCAGGAGGAAGAGAGATGATTTAAGACGTGGAGACATAATGTGATTTTTAAAAACAAATTCTACAAACTAACCAACAAACAGATTTTACAAAATAAACATGCAAGATTCGAAATGGATTTTGGTCTAAGAGATTACCCGGCGGCCACCAAAGGTAAGCAGAAGAGCTCGAGCGTATTAGAGGATCCAAAGAAGCCCAACATTAGTGATCCATTATAAGTTTATAAGCCCATGTGTTTAGGGTTTCATTACAACTAGATGAGTATAAATATGAATGTTATGTGAACTAGAGATGTAACCTTGAGAGTTGCTAAAACAACTCTCCTCCTTTACAATTTATGAGATCAAATCCAAAACCATTTTGTTCTTGAAGACAATCTAAAGTTCTCTTATTTCTTTAGTTTAGTGTTCTTTAATAAAGCTTTAATAAGCTATTTCAATTCAATGTCTTTTATATCTTCTATCAAGCTCACTTGAGCATTATCTATCTTGGTTTTGAGTTTACTAACATGGTATCATTGAGCCATTCGGTTCTTTGGGATGTTGATATCACCATCTTATAGCTTCCGCTCACTCCTGTTGCTTCTGAAAATTGAAGAAACATAACCTCAAAGTGTATTTCTTATTGAAGAAAAGAAGATCCTCTCTAGTCTGATGTCTCTCAGATTTCACTCCAAGTTTCTAACTTTCCTCTTCAAGTTGGCATCTTTAAGCTTCCTAAGTGAAAAAGATTCAAGCTTTAGTTTTCTCAAGCTATCTCAAGCAGTGTCCGTCCCGTGAAGCCAAGGAATGTGCAAAACCTCTTGATCTATCTGATTCGTATTCTTTTTCTTCTTCAAATGCACGCTGCATAGGCCTCTGAAACAGAACCAAAGCTATCAATTTTAGATGCTAGAGCTCATTGTCTAAGCAATCACGAAGCCATCTCTTATCCACGGTAATTTCTGAATCTTCTTCAAGAGATTACATTCTGTTTTAGCTTAAGAAAGATATTGGCTAGCTGGTTTAGATTCATGGGTATGAATGTTATGAAGTTGAACGAGTAGGCTGCTATTGGGTTTGATAAAGAGGTGACTAAAGATGCAAGTTCTTGTCAGATTCGCAATATATGTTGAGTGCACACAAGGTGCTCGACTAAATGCCAACTAGAATGTCAGATTGTGGAAATGCAGATTTTTGGTGGTTTTTAGATAGGAAACAGAGAATGAGTATGGTTTGTTAGTTGTGGGAAGAAAAATTTTCACAACCATGAGATAGCTTAGTAGAGTTACTCGAGGTAAAATCCCGGACTCGTTGTGAGACAAATAGGTCAAAAGAACCTGAAAAGTTCTCACACTAGTGACTAATCTCTATGGTGAGGAAAATCATCTACCTACTTCATATGGATCTTCGACTACTCGTTCCTCTCAAAGCCATCATCATATGCAACCAAACTTGTCATCTTTCGTTTCACCCGACGCCAAGTTTGCGGGGGAGTATTAGAGGATCCAAAGAAGCCCAACATTAGTGATCCATTATAAGTTTATAAGCCCATGTGTTTAGGGTTTCATTACAACTAGATGAGTATAAATATGAATGTTATGTGAACTAGAGATGTAACCTTGAGAGTTGCTAAAACAACTTTCCTCCTTTACAATTTATGAGATCAAATCCAAAACCATTTTGTTCTTGAAGACAATCTAAAGTTCTCTTATTTCTTTAGTTTAGTGTTCTTTAATAAAGCTTTAATAAGCTATTTCAATTCAATGTCTTTTATATCTTCTATCAAGCTCACTGAAGCAACCTAAACAAAAAACCCTAAATTGCTGTGTAGAGAAGATCCGATCATGAGAGTGAAGAGGCAGAAGAAAAACAGACGAACAGTGAGATTCTTCACCGTCTGTTTCGGATTCCGACAGCCTTACAAAGTCCTTTGCGATGGAACCTTCGTACACCATATTGTTACTAATGAGATTACTCCCGCCGATACTGCTATCTCCGACCTCCTCGGAGGTCCTGTCAAGCTCTTCACCACCAGATGTGTGCTTGCGGAGTTGGAGAAACTGGGTAAGGATTTTGTGGAATCTCTAGAAGCTGCTCAGATGCTTAGTACAGCGACATGTGAACATAAGGAGGAGAGTTGTTTTAGCAACTCTCAAGGTTACATCTCTAGTTCACATAACATTCATATTTATACTCATCTAGTTGTAATGAGACCCTAAACACATGGGCTTATAAACTTATAATGGATCACTAATGTTGGGCTTCTTTGGATCCTCTAATAGAGCGATCATGAAAGGCAGAGGAGTGGAAACTGTAAGCGTTTTAGTCTTTTAGGGTTTGTGTTTATTATGATATCGTACGATGGTTGATTATATAGAAAACCAAGAGACGGCAGTCAAAATGACTTTTAGTCTACTTTTGTTTTCCAAGACTTTGGAGTTAGAGAAGACATTTATAAGTAATACACTAAAACTCTTAAGTCTCAACTTTTAGTATTCCTCTATACAACCAAACGAATGTTATAAACAGAGGACCAAACAACTTAATCTTTTCTTATAAAGAAGTTTTGATTGAACAAAATTATCATAGATGAGGAAGGCTGTAAACATTTGAATTTTTTTATGATAGGTGAGGAAAGCTGTAAACGTTAGAACTTAGAACCATAAATCTTCCAACCACTAGTAGCAAAACACTATCATGTAGACATCAAACGAATAATGTAGAAACTAGATTTTGAAATTCAAAAATGGTATTATCCGCAAGGTAAATAGCACACTTTAGTAAATAGGTTTTTTGTTAGTAGCAAGTATTCGAATCTTTCTAAAATTATGCATGTTTGAGTTCTCTTAACTCAATTCCCGTTTGAGAAAAAAGGTAAAATATTTTCCAAAACATAAATTGCTCTCCGTTTCATATAGAGTAAAAACAGTTTAAATATATCAAAATATTCATATTTAATACAATGCTAATTATAGAAAAAGTCAATTACCCGTAGACTTCTGTATAATAAAGAAAATAGCCATAAAAATTCGAAAATTCGTGGTAACTGTTCCACCTGGTTAGCCAAATGACGATTTTAACTTTACAGAATCTGCAAAAGATTAATTTAAAAAATCGGCTGTCACGCATCATCGGATCCGTCACGTCTCATTCGATTTGCTGCTGCTTCCACTAAGCGTCACGTTTCACCGAATCTACATCGCTGCTTCTCCAGAACTGCTTCCATTAACCCTATCCGCCATGAATCACCGGATTCGTCGCTGTTTCGACTAGTCGCCAAACATCATTTATACTATCGTTATTTTCACTAACTGTCACGCCTCACCGGATCTGTAGTTGCTTTCTCTGACTTCTACACATCATTAAATTTGTCGGTATTTTTTGTTACCGCCAAGCACTATCGAAATAAAGAGAGAAGATTAATATCAAGAAAAAAGTGTTGAAGAGTTATTTTGGGGGTTACTTTTTGAGAAAATTATGGCAATTGCCATTATTTTTAATTGAGTTTATGAAATGTGCCATTTATCCAATTGCTTTTAGTATATGCCATCAACTAGCACTATTCATCAATTTCAATTTGGATTCAACATAAAAATAACTATTTTGCCCCCACTTTCTCTTCCACACATTTTCTTTCTCTCTCTTTCTTATCTTTTTTCTCTCTTCTCTTCTTCCTCTTTCTCTTTTGATCAGAAAAAATGGTGGATGCTAGATGGTGGTGGTTGGTTGTCGACGGTGGACCAGACAAAGACGGTGGACAAGCTGATGACGATGGTGGACAAGATAACGACGAAGACAGTGGTCGAAGGACAAAGTGTATGGAGGACAAAATAACGACGGAGACTGTGGTCGAAACGGTGTCGGCGGCGAACCAAACGTTGGTTGAATGTAAACGGTGGACAACAATAGAAACTTTCAACGGTAGACAAAACGCACACGGTGGTCAATGGTGAACGTAGACGGTGGTCAACGGTGAATGAAGACGGCGCTGGACGAAATAGTGGTTGACTGTGAACGATGGACTAAAACGGAAACTTTAAACGGTGGACAAAATCGGAGACGGTGGTCGGAGATGGCGGTGGACATCGTCGGAAACGGTGACGAGACGGTGGTTTTGTACGGACAACATCCAAAGACGGTGGACAAATTGTGGTGGTGGACCAAGTTGAAACTCTTTTCTTGTATCAAAGGCAAAACTGTCTTTCATTCATACCAAATCAAAATTGAAATTGAGGTTGTGGCAGATTTTAGAAGAACAAATCAATAATGGCACATTTTACCAGTAATTAGATAGAAAATGGCAATTGCCATAATTTTATCTTATTTTTTTCCCACCGTATTATGGCTATTCATCTAATTAGTCAATATAGTGTGTATACTAGATGCAAATACTCTTATATAGTAAATGTTAAATTTAAAGTTTTAAACTATTGTTTAGCAATGTTAGAAAACAAAAACAAAGACTCTGTCTTTTGCGGGAAGAGCTCAGCTAATAGCTTCAGTTATCTCAGGTACAGTCAACTTTTGGATCTCAACTTTCATCCTTCCCAAAGGTTGTATCAAGAAAATAGAAGCTCTGTGTGCTCGCTTCCTTTGGTCTGGAGATATTGAATCAGGGAGAGGAGCAAAAGTTGCGTGGTCTCGGGTCTGTCTCCCCAAAGATGAAGGGGGTCTTGGTCTCAGGAGCTTTGAGGCTTGGAACAGAACTCTTTGCCTAAGATTCATCTCGAAACTCTTCTCTGGGAAGCAGTCTTTGTGGGCTCAATGGCATAAACATCATCATCTCTCTCAGCTAAGCTTCTGGGCTATTAAACCAAGCTCAAGGAGCTGTTGGGTTTGGAACTCTCTGTTAGCTCTTCGTCCTCAAGCTCAGAACTTCATAAAAGGAATTGTTGGTAATGGCCTTCACACGAGTTTCTGGTACGATTCCTGGACTCCTATGGGTCCTCTTATCCAGTTTCTAGGACCTCAAGGGCCGAGAAGCTTGAGAAGGCCACTAAACTACAATGTGGCTGATTCTTGCTCCTCTTTGGGTTGGAAGCTTCCTTCCCCAAGACAGAGTCCCAGGTTATGCTTCTTGCACATCTCACAACCAGACAGTTGCCAACCTTTTCCAATGGGGAGGACAGTTTCCTATGGGTGGTAAAGGATGTGGTTTATGATGTTTTCCCATCGAACAAAACTTGGGAGGATTTGAGACCTAGAGAGACAAAGAAGAGGTGGAGTGGCTCGGTTTGGTTTAAAGGTCACGTCCCAAAGCATGCTTTTAACATGTGGGTTGCTACTTTGAACAAGCTTCCTACCAGGGTGAGGTTGGTAAAGTGGGGACTAAACATTCCTATTGATTGTTGTCTGTGTTCTGCAAATGAGGAATCCAGAGATCATTTACTTCTAGCTTGCGATTACAGCTCTGAAATCTGGGGGCTTGTTTTCGCTAGGCTCACTCCTTCACAACGCTTGTTAAGGTCTTGGAATGAGCTCCTTTCTTGGACAAGAAGATCTTCAACTCAAGCGCCTGCTACCCTCCGTTTGGTTGCAGCTCAGGCCACTGTATTCAGCATTTGGAGGCAGAGAAACATCGTTCTCCATAAACTACAATCAGCTCCGCCATCCGCAGTCTTCAAGCTAGTTGATCGTGATATCCGGAGCATCATTCTCAGTCGCCTGCATCGCCGAAGGTTCAGCTCGTTGTTGGAGTTTTGGTTGAGATAACGTTTTCGCACTTGTTTGTGTGTAATTTCTTGTGTTCTCCTTGTTTTTTCTTTCTTTTTGCCAGGAAACATTGTAAAGGTTGCTTTTGTTTCACCTAAACTTTCATCTAATGATATTTACGTTTTAGCAAAAAAAAAAATTTGCATTAAAATTCACATTAAAAACGTAAATTGACTCTAAAATAAAAACGTTTTAAAAAAAAAGAAAGAAAAACGCGTAAATAAAACTGAAGTTGGTGTTGGGGTAAGAGGGGTAATTTAGTCTTTTCGTTATCTGTTTATGTCTCTCTCGTACTGCATCGGCGGCTACTATCCAGAGACCCAAAGGACCCATCAATCATCCACCATTACCACCACCAAGCTTTGACTCGAAGAAAACGAGATTCGAGAGAGATCCTTTGTGTGGAATTTCATTCGCGAGGAAGATGACGTCACCAGCTACCGGAAAACAATCTCCGATTACCGGAAAAGAAGAAGGCGAGCTCACCGCCTCCGATGAAGAAGTATTGTTATACCTAATTCCTCTATTTGCTGTTATCGATTTTTCGTATTCTGGTTCAGATTTTGTTGCAGGATGTGATATTGGTGAACATATAAATTTGTTATCTCTCGATGTGTAGTGTTCGCTTGTTATCTTTCTTAGTGATTCTTTGTTTGCCAGATTTCAAAGCTTGTTTCCAGAATGCTTTTGATTAATAGGTTCAAAACCCTAAAGTTTTGATGATTCTTGGTTTTTAGGTACAGCCAATGCAAGCAAGCACGAGAGCTCCTCTTACTGAACAAGTATCAGTTCCTTCAGCAAACACAAATATCCAAAAGCGTCAAGCTGGTAAATATTATTAGTCAATCTGCTTCAGGCAATTAGCTCTGTGTTTACAGTTTTTGTTTCTCTAGACCTCTATGGATTTATGAGCAAGAGGAGACTTATATCATCTCCTAGCTTCAACTGAAACTCTGATGTACACAGACCTTGATTAGTATATTGTCTGGCTTTGCTTCCTCTACAGGATCTTCTGATGCTTCACTAGATTAGAGGATATTGGATTAGAAGATGTACACAGACCTTGATTAGTATCAAACTATTAGAGCTAAAAGTCAGTGAACATTGTAAATCAATGTACAAAACTACTAATGTTTTTTCTTTTATTAATTTGTGGCGTGTGAATCATGATTAACCTGCCTTAAATATGGATTATATTTTAGTCATGTGAAACTTTTCTCAATGGAAGTGGCCTATGAAACAAACTTACTCCTTCCTTACACTGTGACTTTTCAGGAATTAGTGGATCGTTAATTAAACCTGCTGGTGCTACACCGGCGAAGATGACCCACCCTGGAAGCCGGATAATTGAGAAGAAGCAAGCGGTATCTGTTACTGCCAGTCATGGGAAGAAATTTCCTGTTAGGGGTAACAACAACAACAACAACAACAACAACCTTGTTATAAACTTCTCAGATGATGATAGTGGAACTGAATCTGATAGTAAAAGACGGACACAGACATCGAAGATTCAACCAAAGGGAACCATGTCTGGGAATAGAAACCCGTCTACATCAGTACAACCAATATTGAAAGGACCAAGACAAATTGATAACAGAGCAATAACAAAGAAGGCATCCTCCACTAGCACCTTTGGTCATGCTGCGACTTCGAAAGTTTCCAACCTTTCTTTTGCCAATGAAATGAAGTCCAGTAAAAATAACTATACCTTTCAGAGGAAGGTTAGTAAAGATACACAGCACCCTGAACAGACTGCGGAGCCCAATCGCAACAAACTTCAGAATTTGAAGCAGCAGATTGCACTTCGGGAAAATGAGCTGAAGCTTAAGGCTGCACAGCCAAAGAAGGATGCTGTGAATCCAAAAATCAGTTCAACAAGGAGACTCAGTATGGTTTCTGTTGATGGTAAACAGGTAGAACCAAATGAACCTGCCAGGAAGCGCTTAAAAATTAGTGGAACCGACACAAGTCAGCCTGTTATTGATTACAGAGAGCCAGGATCTGCTGCTACACCTATGAAAGCGCCAAGCATCAGTAATTGTCTACTGCCAGGTGAGACTAATGGCAAACGTTGAATATGCTACTCGCTGTTTTACTAGAAATCTATCTTGGTTAAACAAGTCACTGTTTTGGTTTTTCCCTACTTCTGGTATCACCTGACTGGGATGTTTTCTGCAGGTATCAATGCAAATGCTAGTCGCAAACACCTTTACAGAAACAGTGATGAGATTGATCCGCCTGTCATTTCTCAGCAAATTGTAGAAGGAAATACGAGCTCGAGTGTCTTACAGAAAAAAGCAGTACGTGTCACCATCGCTTTATATTTTCTCCTTTACTAGAATTGGCCAGTGTTTTTTGCAATTTAACTATGTCTATTTTCAGGCCAGTGTTTTTTGCAATTTAAGTGTATTTCTTTTTGTTCCAGAGCAACACAAATCATAGCGAAGGTGTAAGATATGTCCAGCCAGAAGTTTCTGTTCATGTTACTTCAAAAGAATTGGTACCCTCAAAAAATGTTGATAGCGTGTCAAGTGATCAGTTGCTTAAAATAGTCAACGGAAACCATCAGGTTTTTTCTATATCCTTAAATAACCAGTTGGAGGTGGCTGGTGGGATTTTGAGGTCCTTATTTTTGCTTTTTTTTTTTGTTTTGTTTCTGCTTGCAATTTAGCCTTGTTTGAACAATTCTGGCCTCTGGAACATCCCGGGAAATACTGCAACTTGCCATAGTCAACCGGGTATGCTATCTTTGAAGAACCTAGAAGAATCTCTTGACAGAGAGTTGGAGGAGGCACAAGATTATAGACACCTTTGTGAAGTTGAAGAAAGAAATGCTCTTAAGGTTTATAGAAAGGCGCAGAGATCTTTGATCGAAGCAAATGCCAGATGTGCAGAACTTTACAGTAAGAGAGAAAATTTGTCTGCTCAGTATGGATCTCTCATTGTGAATGACTCCAGATTGTTGTGGCCGTCTATACATAATGAGCACCCTGGAACTGGGTTTCACATCTTGAATAGTAATACTGAAAACACTGATTTGGCAACCAAAACCGATATCCCTCAGCATACTCAGCTAGAAAGCAACCACAGATATAACAATCAATATGGTAGCAGTCATCCTCTTCCTCGTTCTCGTAGTGGACAGAATTTGGGTTCAGAACCGTGCAGTGATCATGATGCTAGTACCTCGGATGGATTGCCTTGCAGTAACAAGCAAACTGCGAGTAGACTATGCTCCCCCTCAAGTGATGCAAACATTTTGCCAGATGACGAGTCATCTCCTGTGGACCACGAATCTACTGAGATGAACCTTGATCATCAAGCGGAAAATCTTGGGCAGACACTAGGCAATCAGAATTCTTTGCTTCGTGAAGCATCATTAAGATCTAAATTATTTGAGCGTCTAGGTATGAGGGCTGAATCTAGTGGTGGTACATGTTTCAATGGAGAGACTGCGATAGATAGAGGGGATGAAAGTGATGTTGCAAGTGAACGAACTCAAAGGGATGACAGTAGTCCTGTCTCAGAAAAAGATCAGCATACCGGTTCGAGAGGTATGTAGTATATTAATAAGTGATTGCCTTTTTGCTTAAATTTTATTTAATGTCCAATGTGATGTGTGGCTAGGCATTCACTTTTAAAAGGGGAAAATATAGCATGGTCATTTTGCAACCTGATTTTGCTTTCGAATGCTACACTTGGAGATGATTGAGCTTAATATGCGGATAGCAAATACTGGCTGCCAAATTTGGTGGCTCGTGATTGCGTTCCCATAGCATTGTCAGAGATGGCTGAACCAATGTGTGGTCTCCATGTCCTCTCTTTTCCTTTTTCGTTTAATTAACTCATCTTCCTGGATTCAATTTCAGAGCCAGGAGCCGATAAACTGCCAGGAAGTCCCTCTGAACCACCAGTTGAACAGGGTGCAATCGAGGAAAATTCGTTGAATCTTCAATCATCTATAGATATGGAGTCCCACAGGATTTCACAAGAGGATGATCTTTTATCGTCTGTAGCTTTGCCAGGCCCTTTATTTAGGAGCACAATTAATCATCTAAAAGTCCCTGGGTCTTCCATAACGTCTCTGGGACCAGAATATACACTGCAAAAGAAGTCGTATATCCTATACAATGATGAAAGACAACGTAGGAGCTTGACTGAAACACCAATCTATGAAAAAAAAATTGACTTCTACACCTGTAATTTGAAGGTGGACCCTTTTCAGCCTCTCTGCATGTACGAGTTACGTGGAAGGTGCAATAATGATGAGTGTTTGTGGCAACACTTCAAGGATTTCTCTGATGATAGTTTGCATCAAAATCTAAATGATCCTCCTGGTATGGCAGAAAATGTGAATTTCAGGGTTCTAGAAATGATATTTTTTTGCTAGAATTCTTAATTTATTGGCGTTGCAGATAGTAGAAATGGGTCAAATTTTCATCCAAGGAACCAAAATTCTGCGAGAGGATCCCAGTTTTCTGACATGGTGCTTTCACCAACATATCTTGTATGCTTGGATACGATAAAGGTTGACTCGTGGTCTTATGAGTCCGTTCTGTCTCAAAGACATGAGCAAATATGGGGGATGCACTTTAGTGTCTGCCTAGCCTCATCGAACTCGCTGCACAAGAGTATACCTGCAAGGGAAAATGAAGGCCGAATTGAGGTTCTAGGAAATTCAAGAACACACTCACCATACTTCAGGATTACGCATAGTTTGATGGTTTGTCTTTATTTCCTCTTTCTTTTAACCTTTAATTATGCTAATAGCTAGCTGCAGATCTGACCCGTGCTGTATTCTTTTATTGATGTTCTTACCACCGTCTTGCACTGATCTGCTTGGTGCATTCGTAGAATCTCCATAAACAAGGTTCAGATGCTGCTGTTGACCCCGTGGAAAAGGCTCTTATTATTCTCTGTCGGGAAGTTGACCAGTCAGAAGGCTTGATTCAGGCAATGTTGTTTGATTCCTGTCAATATTGGGTAATATCAAATTTATCTCTCGTTCTAATTCTGGTGGCACATTTTTCAGGCCCTTTCAGTGCTTTCACGAGGTCTTGAAGATCACCAAACTTCTGAGATTCTTTGGACTGTTTATCTCCTCATTTACTATGCATATGAAGGATCAGATGCAAGAGATATCTTTTCTTATGGGGTAGATTTTCCCCTGTTACCATATTGCCTGCATCTACATATCCACACGTGCATATTATGATTGATTGTTTGTTTGTGTATCTTTGCATGTATATATACATCATAAAATAGGAACATTGGTGATTGTGATACACTCAAATTAATCCAATTTTGTGGCGCTGGTTCCTTATAGTGTTCCTTATCTTGGCATATTTTCATCTTTGACTTGTTTATATGGGATAACTTTTCAGGTCAAACTATGTAGCAGCTCATATGTAGTATGGCTTATGTACATCAACAGTCGAGGCCAACTTAGCGATCAATTATTTGCGTATGATGCTGCCCTCTCTGCGCTCTGCGACCACGCATCGGAGTCTATTGACAAGAATCATGCCAGCGCCTGCATATTAGATCTTTTGTTGCAGATGTTCAACCTATTGTGCATTTCTGGGAATGTTTCAAAGGCAATCCAGAGGATATCCAAGCTTCAGGCTCCAGCAGCAGTTTCTGATGACCCTGACTTTTCAATGATGTCTCAAATTCTGACATGCTTAACATTTTCTGACAAATGTGTGTTCTGGATTTGTTGTGTGTACTTAGTTATTTACAGGAAGCTGCCTGATTCCGTTGTCCAACGACTTGAGATGGAGAAGCAACTACGAGTAATAGAATGGCCTTCAGTCAGTTTGGTAGGTGATCTGAAGCAGATGGCTCTCTCACTATTTGATAAAGGGATGCGTTCACTTTGTACCAGCGATGGGTCGCCAGAAAATGGGATACAAGAGCGAACTACCGGGTTATTTGCTTTGAACCACGCACTGTTTACGATTGCAGTTACTGAGTTGGAAAAATGTAGGGACATTTTGAAGGTATCTATTAGACTCCACCCAGCTTGTTTGGAGCTGAAATTGTTAGCAGCTAGGATGCAACCAAATGAGTCAAAGAATATGTTTTCGTCTGGGTTTGAAGAGCTTCTTAAGCAAGAACCGAAAGAGGCTTCAGGCATACAGTGGATTTGGAATCAGTACGCTGAATATGCTTTGCATGGAGGAAGCTGCGACTTGGCAAGAGAACTCATGTCGCGTTGGTATGTGTCAGTACGGGAAGTATCGTCTTCGGAGAATAGGAAAGTACTGGCTAATGAAGAAGAAGAAGAAGAAGGTGAAGATAGTTTGATGAAATCAGCTTTACCAGATCTGAATGTTGCATCAGATCCAGTAGATGTGATGTTTGGATATCTTAATCTCTCGCTCCATAATCTACTGCAGAGTAACTGGACAGTGGCTAGCTCGGCCATTGATCAAGCACTAAACGCTACAATTCCTGAGCACTTTATGCACTGTCTAAGAGAACACGCCGTGTTTCAGCTAATCAATGAATTGCAAGCGACGGGTGAATTTTCAATCAACCTACAATTGAGACTACTCAACTCTTATTTGGACCGAGCAAGTTCTCTACCAGCAAAAGAGCCACTCTCGTGGAAATTCATCAGCAACAGCGCTGAGAAACCGAGAGTCAGGAAGCTAGTAAGTAACCTTCTAGCTCCAGTTTCATCTGAATTCGTAGTGGTAAATACAGTTCTCGAAGCATGGCACGGACCATCTCTTGTACCTGAGAAGCTAAGCAAACAAAAGGAACTGGCGGATTTTGTGGAATCGATCTTAGGCTTGGTTCCGAGCAATTACCCGCTAGCATTATCTGTGACTAAGCTGTTAATGAAAGAACCGGATTCTGGTTCCTCGGGTGTTCATTTCTGGGCAGGTCTGAATTTGGTTAGCACGATTTCATGTGCCATACCAGTAGCTCCCGAGTATATATGGGTAGAAGCTGGAGAAATATTGAGCAATATCAATGGTTTCAAGACAAGAGCTGAGAGATTCTTGAGTAAAGCTGTGTCGGTATATCCAATGTCAGTGAAGTTATGGAGATGTTATCGGACTGTAGCGAGAAGTATAGAAGAGAGAAGAGGCATCGAAATCGAAGAAGCAGCGAAAAAGAAAGGAATCACTCTGGATTGAAATGTTTTGGAAAAGTGAGACTCTTCTTTGTGTGTTTTCCCCTTAATATATTAGCACATTAAGAAGAGTGAACATACATACATAGTAATGGGGAATTTTTGGGAGGAAAAGATTGTGATACAGTTTAAAAAAGGTAAAGTGAATATACCACATTATGATTTTTGAGTTTTTAAAACTTCTACGTCTTGAATGTTGCTCCTTTAATATAAAATATATTTTAATGATTCTCGTTTATATTATAGCGAAAGCTTTGTTGTGAATAAAGTTCAAATACCAACAATGAAACAAGGTTTATCAAGTACCAACAAAAAAACTCATCAAGAAAAACAAGATTGATAATATAAAAATGTAAAAGACAAAAAACTTCATAAAATCCCTCTTAGTAGAAGAAACCAAGTACTTTGCCACCAACATTTTTCCTCCTAGCCTCTTCATGATCCATGATTCCACCTGATGTCGACAAGACAATGTGCCCAAACTGCACAATTTCATAGACATAACTTCTCAATCATTTATTCAATTGCAACGACAATATTTCGAAACATCCATACAAAAAAGAATGGTTTGTTTCTCACTTGTCTTGATGGGAGTAATTTAGCAGTCCATCCTTCAATTTCCTTCACACCAACATCGAATCGAGGACTGATAACACCACATTTGTTAAGCCTTCCATTAAGCTCAACAACAATCTTACCTGATCTGTGATCATCAACATATTCAAACTCTGCAATGTAACCTACAAACAAATGAAAAAAAACATTTTGTGTGTTTTAAAATTAAGAAACTGAAAATCGAACAATGCAATTAACCCACATAAAGCTCAATTTACCATTCTTTTGCATCACAGTGAGAAACTTAGTGATCACTTTGGAAGTTGGTCTTAAAATGACTTGACGTTTCCCATTTTTTTCTGCATGACACATGCTCGCAAGAGAATTGTTCAAGACGCTAGCCATCACCATGATTGCTTCTGCACAATTTCAGGCAACAAAGTTGAACCCTAATCAAATTTTCTTTTTTTGTAACAAGTAACAAAGATAAAAAGCCATGACATGTAACACATAAGAATATATTCTGAATCAATTTCTACTCTAAAATACCAAGAGATATTCATAACTAATATGCAAAGGAATTAACTTGGGAATCCAATTCAGCAAACGTATACATATTAAAGAATTGTATACAAAATAATCTAAAAGAAATTGTTACTGATACAAAACAGAACGTACCACAAAAGTTGTGCGAGAGTAAGACGAATAATAGCAGAGTGGTTTTTGAAAACTAGGGCTTTTGCGATGGAGAAGAAAATGTAAAACCTAATTTTATCTTTTATAGAAAAACCCTAATAAAAAAATATTTGAAAAAAGTTAAAGAGAAAGGGCCCAACCGGGTTCGAACCGGTGACCTATTGATCTGCAGTCAATTGCTCTACCACTGAGCTATGGACCCTTGTTGTATTGTATCCTATATATTAATTTAACTAAACTATACAAAAATGATCATACGTATAGTCTAAAGAGTAAAATCTTGTACTGTATACAGATTATATTTTGCACAAAACAAGAAGTGTGCAGATTATATACACAGTAAAAATCTACATGATCAAGAAGAAATAAAGGTATATTTAAACTTGGATCCAACTACAAGCAAGAACTTTTTTCATTCTTGATCCATTATTAGTCTCTCTTAATCTCCATTCTTGATCATAATGAGAGGGATTAAGTGGTTCAAGTTTAACAAGTTGACACAAAGCAGCATTACTTAACCACAAATTACAATGCATTCTTGAAGAGCTTAATAAAGCTCCCCATACTCCTACACTTGCTTTCACTCTCATACTTCTCACCATTTCCACAGCTTCATCAAACAAACCCGCTTTCCCTAATAGATCAACCATACACGCATAATGTTCAACTTCTGCTTCAATCTTGTGTCTCTCTTCCATTTCCTTGAATATTTTCTTTCCTTCTTCGACTAAACCCGCGTTTCTACAAGCCGAAAGAACACTGAGAAAGGAAACAGAGTCTAGTTTGAGTTTGTTTTCTTGCATGAACAAGAAGAGCGAGATCGCACGGCTTGCTAGACCGTGGGCTGCGTAAGCGGATAGCATTGTGTTCCATGAAACCATGTCTTTGTTTATT
Source organism: Arabis alpina (assembly GCA_900128785.1). Taxonomy (NCBI): domain Eukaryota; kingdom Viridiplantae; phylum Streptophyta; class Magnoliopsida; order Brassicales; family Brassicaceae; genus Arabis; species Arabis alpina. Next base: position 46,152,101 of record LT669791.1, read on the forward strand.
ATCTCTTTAAAGCATCTCTCTGAATATTCTAGCATCCCACATTTCGCATACATGTCGACTAGGCTGTTTCCTATGGGTGTGTGGGAACAAAACCCAAACCGGATGAGATTGGCTTGACCCAACTTTCCTACTCTCAATGCTTCTGATTGTGCTGCTGCGTGTAAGAGGTTAACAAATGTGACTGTGTTTGGCTGAAAATTCTCAACTTTCATCTGACAAAAAGCGGCAATAGCTTCTTCAGCTTGGCCATGGAGTAAGTACCCATTCATCATTATATTCCAAGATACGGTACTCTTCTCGAATCCACACTTGTCAAACAAGGATTTTGCTGCAGCAAGGCCGTCACATTTGGTGAACATATCAATAAGAGCATGTGCCACATGACATTCTGAATCGAACCCTTGCTTTACAATTTGTCCATAGACACAAGAACCTCGATCATAGTCACTACAGAGTGCACAAGTTTGAAGCATACCAACCATGGTTCCTGAATCTGGGCAAACTCCATGTAACTTCATGTTATTGTATACATCAAATGCTTTAGCAGAATCACCCATCTGGGTATAGCCTTGTGCCAAAGCGTTGAATGCTACAGCATCTTTAATTGGCAGTCTTTCGAAAGCTCTGAGAGCGGGAGTAAAGAGACCGCATTTAGCATACATTGAAATGATAGCCGTGGCAGTTGCCAACTCAGAATCAATATAAGCTTTTATAGCATAACAATGTATGCTCTTACCCAATCTAGAGGCGTGAATTCCTGCACAAGCTGGAAGCACACTTGTAAAAGTTACAACATTAGGCTTGACATGTATTCTCATCATATCCCTAAACAAAGCGAGTGCATCATCGTGTTGCCCTGCTTGCTCAAACGAAGCAATCATGGCAGACCAAGAAACGACATCTCTATCTTTAGTATCTACGAACAGTTGTTCCGCTATCTCCAACTCACCACATTTGGCATACATACTGATAAGAGAAGTTGCAACTGAGACATCACTCATCATTCCTTGTTGCACTACGTATTCATGAATTGTAATCCCCTTCTCTAAGTCCCCTACATATGCAGCAGCTTGAAGAGCACTAACTACAGCTACCTTATTCATTCTAACATCATAGTTTCTCATCAAATCAAACAAATTCAATACCTCCTCAAAGGAACCATTATATGCATAGGCTACCATCATCGTCCCCCACGAAGATTCATCAGTTCTCCACACTTCTTCAAAAACGCATTCAGCAGCAAATAAATCCGCACACTTACAATACATGTCAATCAACCCATTAGAGAAAACAAAAGCAAACCCTTTCTTAATCACAAATCCATGAAGACATCTACACACACCATTATCCCCTATCTTCGAAACCGCAGGAATCAAATTATACAAACTAACATGATCAATCTCAACACAACTCAAATGCATATCACGAAACAACCCAAAAGCTTCACCAGAACATCCATTTTGAGCCAACCCAGAAACCATAATATTCCAAGTAACAACATCCCTCTCAGGCATTTTATCAAACACTTGTCTAGCAGAAACCAAGTCTCCACCTTTACAATACATTTCAACTAAACCAGTCCCTATATAAACATTAGATTCAAAACCCATCTCAACAATCATATCATGTATCCTTAAACCTTCCTTCAAGTCCATAGATCCAGCACAAGCTTTCAAAGCAAAAGTGAAAGTGTACTTATCTTTCTCATCTGACATGTAACCAAAGAGTTCAAGAGCTTCTCTGTGTAAACCAGCTCTTGTGTAACCTCTGATCATAGAGTTCCATAAAACAACACCTGGGTCTTGAACTGAATTGAAGATGATTCGAGAAAGGTCCGGTCTTTTAAAGAGAGAGTAAGCGTTTATAAGCTGGTTATGTGGTTTAAGACCTGACACGATTAAGCTACTGTGAAGTTGAAGAAGACATCGGAAGTTCTTACATTCTCGGAGCATACGGAGGAGCATAGTGTAGTCTCTCGTCTTCATCGTTGTCAACGGTCACATACTGTTACAGTAGCGGTTAGTTTTGAAATGTTATCAATTCTTGTTTCCTTGTAACCAATGGGGATTAAATTTCAAAGCTTGGTCTATAAAAATGGGATTTTTATTTGTTATAAACTTACTACGAAATTTGGACTTGAAGGTGGAGCAATCTTTGAGTCATGACATTTAAGAGTTGTTACGAATCGGAGTAAGTTTATTGTTACATCTTTTGAAAGGAAAGATCCAACAAAATTTCTATAGCCAAAACCTTCCCTTCGCTTGATCAGAAGAAAAAAAAAGTGATATTTCCGTAAACCGGCATGGACCGAGTTTTTAACCCCCAAGAGGAAATGCTCTATGTATATTGTGAGTTCTCATGCGTGATGGATCTTCCACATGCCAGTTCTGTATCCAACAGACATTAAAGCAAGCTCCCAGACCATGTTTGGAATGCTTAACATACTGACTTTAGAACCGGGAATTTCGGACCAGTTCACAGAGATCTCAAGCATTGGAATGTTAAAACGCTTGCACAAGAACACCAATTCAACGTCAAAGCACCACCTGCGCAGAGACCGAGTCAAAATGTGATACTCTTATTGATGTTTGTATTGCGAGTACTACATGTCATCGTTAATTCAATATACATACCTTTTCAGATGAATGTTTGTGAAAAGTCTTCTAGCAGCAGCTCTAGTAAACATCTTGAAACCACACTGCAGAAAAACGATGTATAGTTAAGAACATGTCCCAGTGAAACAGAGCAATTTACATTGAAGCAACAACTGAGATAGAACAAGCCACCTGTGTATCTCGAATTCCAGGACCAGCAGCCATCAGAACCACAAGATGGAAACCCTTCATCAAAAAGTTCCGATACCATTTCCTCTGAAATAGACAGACTGAAGTCAATTATCTATATGCCGCATACATGTATATGCATTTGTGTGTGTGTACATAATCAAAAGAATGATGTTGCATTTGTGTACAAAACTTACCGTAGCAAGAGCTTTCTCCTCAAGATGAGCACGAGAACCGAATGCAGATACTTGCACATCACCTATTCGAAAATCCACTTGCTTTGATGCAGGATCTCTGATTGACTTTTCTTCTCTGGCTACTGCATGGATCTGAGAGACTATATGAGATCAGGGAATTTGTAACACAGTTTCAAGATTGTCTGAATTTTCAATAGCCAAAATTCAGGGCAAACCTGATTTTCAAGTTTTTCTAGGTCTGTTACTTTAGTTGCTCCATCAGCATCCAACATGAGGAGTAGCTCACCACGAGAATGCATCATTCCCTATTTAGTGCTTTCAAAAAGTAGAAAGCTTCAATTATTTTTCTCTTTCTGTGATGAAATAATAAGCAAATACTCACAGATAAATAAATACATAAAGCTGCATGCTACTAAGAGTTGAACTCACTGTTCTTATAGCTTCTCCTTTCCCTTGATTCTTCCCAAGGGGTATAAATCGAATGTTGTCAACTGTGTACTTTCTAATGAAATCAAATGCTACTCTTTTTGTTCCATCAACACTTCCATCATCAACAATCACCACCTAGAAAAGAGAAATTAATTAATCGATTTAGCATGAGTGGCTATTCTATACTGATACTGATATACTAGTACAAAAACCTTGAAAAACTCATGCATATTCACCGTACCAAAGGCCATTTATAGGTTCAGAATCAACCCTAATGAGTTGAAAGGATATAAAACACAAGAATAAAAAAACTCATTACCTCAAAAGAAAAACTCTTATCCCGTGATGCACGATCTTGAAGGTAACTGCAAGTCACAGGTAAGTTATAATTATGGCTCTGAAATGTGCATAAATAATACTTGTGTAGCTGTTTGGCAAGAGAAGCAAACTTCTCACAAACGGAAGCAGATGCACAATCCTGAAAAAAAGGCATTTCTAATAACTGAGTATTTTAACTTACTCCATTGTTTCCTCAAGAGCAGCAGGAAGTCTCTGCTCTTCGTTAAATGCTGGAACTATTAATGACAAATACTTCTCGGCAGGGTCGGTGATATGAGGGCAAGGAATCTTATCATGAATTAAAAAAAAAGGGTCAGGAATAGCGAAATCGGACTCCTCAATCTCAGTAAACATGCCAGATCCCAGCCAATATGATAAAAGCGTATCAAACTCGTCATGATTGACAAGACAAACCATTGATTTACGTGTGAATTCAGCATTTCATAATTTGATGGAGACGCATAAGGGAACCGCTAATATTTTCCGTTGACACACTAGCCTAATCGATCAACAACTTATCAACTTTCACACGATCAGCTAGTCTAACATCATACAACTAAACTTTTCAAGCTTCTTTAGCAACCAAATGACAACATTTGATACAGAAATCGCTAAACCTACGGAAACATTTCCCTTTTGAAGTCTACAATTACAACCTGAGCAGATTCATTTCTTTCTACAAACAGCTGAATATGAAGCTTCAGCTTTCTCTATTGCCAATTTACAAATCCTAAGTTAAGATTAAAAAGTACCTAAATGGAGCTAATCTAGCATTACACCGACCAACTATAACGAACTGATTATCAAGTACCATCCTTATTAGCCACACGAGGATGAATCAGATGATACCTGTTTTAAAGAATTCGGATCCTCGATTGCAGTCACGGTCTCTACAGAACTGAGACAATTCAAAAACAAAAGCAAATCAAGATTAAGATACAGAGCAAATCGAAAATTCGAAGAAATTGGAGTAAAACGTACACGTTACTGTGTCTCCTTCTCCAAGCTTCAAAAACGACGACGGAGAAGACGATCAGTAGCAGAGAGAGACCAAGTTCCGCGACTGTTAACAGAAACGCCATTGTTGCTCTCCAGATTCTAGATCCGTTTTTGCTTCACACGATAAAGAGAGAGTGAAGAAGAAGATAGATCGAATCAATCCGTGAAGAATAAGCAAAGCCCTAATTTCATAAATTAAAATGAAGACCACTCCGATTTTGACTTTGACTTATTAGCCACTTACTCTGGTTTTGTTCGGTTCTGTCAACTAAACCGAACTTGCGTCTGGATTTAATTCTATTTTTTTTATTAATTTTTAGAACTGATTAATTTTTTTAAAAACTTTATATGAATAGTAAATATTTTTTAAATAGAGTATGTAATAATACTAAACAAAAAAAAGTGAGGATGATACTTTTTTCACGTAACATAAATATAATAATGAAAACAAAATTGAATGGGGTTTTCATTAACCTACAAAATAGATTAACAAGTATTTATTTTATTTAAAAATTAAAATAGATTAACATCCAAAATATCAAAACATATCATAAGTATTTGTTTTTATTAATGTATAGAAAAGATGAAAATGATCAAATATTCATTAATATCTAATGCTTAAATGGAAATCTAAATCTAAAATTCGTAACATACTCACTACAAGAATTAATCAACATAGCCACAAATTTTGTTACAAACAAAATTTGTAGTAAAAATTAGCTACAAATAGATATCACTTTGTGACAAATTTATTTGGTTAGACATGTGTAGCAAAGTTGTCATTATTTGTGGACAATTTGTTACAAATTTACTACATATTTAATATTGTATCTAATTTGCTTCAAATTGTGACGATTTAGTAGTGGGTAATATTGCTTCAAACACATTTGAAGAAATATATAACAAATGTTACCATATGATTCAAAAATATTGTGAGAAACAGCTATGACGATTTTTGTCGCAATGTAGCAACATATAACTTGTGAATTATGACAAATAACTACAACAATTTGTGTAGCTATAGTTATGAATTGGCTTTGAAAAATCATTGTAGCTATATTATTATAATTTGTGACACAAAAGCTGTAACAATAGGACCGTAATCTCATTAGATATTTGTCTTTGACAATTGAAAGTTGAGTTTTTTACTCTTAGACACACTTTTTATTAAAGTATTTGACAAAACACACACTTTCTACTATCAAGGCACTTCCATGAATGTAAAAGACACATCTAACCTTTTATTCTTTTTGTTTCTACTTAACTCATGGTCCCACTCTCTTTAATCTTTATTTCTTTTATCACTTTTTCTCCTCTTTTTGATTTTCTGTTTTTTTCTTTTTTTCTTTTCTTATTTTCAAATTTTTTTCTTTTCTTTTATCTCTTATTTATTCTAATATAAAACTTATTTTACTAAATAGTAACATCTCATATACCATGTATTCGTATGGTCACATCTTGATGGTCAATTAATAAATTGTCAACATTTCGAGTTTCACTAGTATAATTATTGTGTGTTTTAATAGTATGTCTCGTGTTCAAGTAATATAATCCGTTTATACACTTTTAGTATTACACCTTGTCAAGTATAATTATATGTTTAGATCTTCATGGTCAAATAATATAATCTATATAATCAACTATTAGTGTGACAAAATAAAAATAAAAAATAATAATCAACTATTAGTATTCCACCTTTCTCAAGTATTACTATTATTGATTTATGGTTAAATTTTTGTGGTTAATGATTTATGGTTAATGTAATAAGTGATTCATGGTTTAGTGTTTTATGGGTAATTCTCCTATCTTGCAACTCTGTTGATGATACTTTGTACCTTTTTTATAATTTTTTTTGTCTTGTAAACGGATTATAAGTAAACGTCTTGAGTTCGTGAACATAAAAGTTCTGTTATTAGATTCAGAAGGTATGTTATTCATATGGACGATATGCATGGTCATAGTTTTATGGTTACAAATTGTTTCATTGAGTTTGTTAGTCCATTAATCAAACCATTTTGTTTCGATTTTATTGTCAAATTTAGTTAATCAAAAATGAACCATTCATAACAGTATATCAAAAATGCATGATCCAATAAGTTTTTTTTTTTTAACCCAAGACTAAAATTAAATATTTGATAAGAAAAAATAAAAAATGAAGAAGAAGTCATATTAAGAAGAAAAAAAAAGAGATTAAAGGGTTTTTTTTTGTCCAAAGAGAGATTAAAGGATGAATCATGTTTTTGTGATAATTTATGTTTAAATAAAAGAGAAAAACATAAGAGAGATAAATTAATTTTTAGTATTTCACCTTGTCAAGTATAATTGTATGTTCGAATCTTCATGGTCAAGTAATATAATCCATTTAATCAACTATTAGAATTTCACTTTGTCAAGTAATATTGAGTCCTCGTGGTCAAACATTATGCATATGTGTTCATGTGTATATAGACATTAAAGAATTATTTGTCTAAATCATTAAAGAATTTATTAAAACGTATGCATGACCATCGATACATGACCATCCATACGTGACCATCGATACATGACCATTCATATGTGACCATTCTTTCAACCACTGAATCCTGAGATCCCGCCACTGGTTCGTTGTCGCCGGTGATAAATAGAAACTAGGATTCCGAAATTACGGATGAAGGAGAAGAAACCAAATAAAAAAAGGTTAGATCTTTTGTTTTGGATTAGAAAAAAGGTGAGCTAGGGTTAAGGAGATGAATAAAAACTCTTATTTTGTGGTTTGAATTTGATAAAAAAATTGATTCACTCTTCATATTATAAAAAAGTGGAGGAGAAGAAACAAAACTAAAAAAAAAAAATTTGGTTTGTGTGGGCAAAAGAGGAGAGAGAGTGTGGTCCTAAAATAGAAAATGGTCTCCACAAAGAAGGGTACCAATAGTTTGGTCAAAAATAATAAGAATATCTCTAAAAAAGTGCCTCAATCTCAAAAAGTGTGTATAAAAGATAATACTTTTCATTTGGGCACAAAATATTTAGGATATTTTCGGGTAATGTTCAGAATTGTTTTTTTTTCCTCTGTCGTTCTCTCTCTCTAACTTCATCTTCTTCTTCTGAAATCAAAGAAATCAGACGATTTCAGTGTTTTTGGCTGAAATCACTCCTGTTATCAGTGAAATATGATGGATTTCGTGTGATTTCATTCGTTCCTGAACCAATTGTGGATTGAAACAATCGGATTTGTTTTCAAATCAATAGTTCAAGTTCTTTATCAGATTGTCCAAGTCTTGTGTAAGTTTTCTTTTACTTCGTGTGTAGATAGTGTGTATTTTTCTGGGTTTTCATGGAATCAAAAATAAGAAATTTCATTTAGAGTTTTTGCATGTTAATGAATTTGGGGCTTTTGATGAAATTGAAATTAGGGTTCTTGTGTGATGAAATCAAACCGTAATTAGTTTGAAATCGTTGATTTTAGTTTTAATTTGTCATAGATATAATTAATTTGGTTGTTCTTTTCGGATTGAAACCCAACAAAAATTAGGGTTCTTTGTTCTGGGTTTATTTATGAAAATTGATGATTGTGGGTTGTTCTCTTTACACGATTAAGGATGATTGTGGGTTAATTATGTACAAGGTACAAGGGAAAAAATATGATAAACAAAAAGTGAAGAGATCATTACATCGGATCAGAGTTAAGGAGTATCAGAAAGCATTTTAAAAGGTATCAATACTCTTGCTCCTGCTTCTTTCTTGTAGTTAGCTATGATCAATACTCTTGCTCCTGCTTCTGCTTCTTTCTTGTAGTAAAACTTGTTTATGGATTTGAACAAATTCAAAATCTGAAAATGCTTTAGGACCAAAAACTTGCTTTGATTCGTAAGCGTCGTCGTTTTTGTTGTGATTGTTCTTAAAATCTTGCCTTCTTTGAGATGCTTGTGTTTTTGATAAAAGTAACCATAACACTCAGAGAGAGAGACGAGGTAGAAATCTTGAGTTTTGTCTAAATGCTATGGATTCTATACTGTGTTAACCTGTACTGAAGTAAAACTTGTTTATGGATTTCAACAAATTCAAAGCCCTGACAAAAACTGAAAGGAAAGAATTGCTTTGTTTCGTAAGCCATTCCTGTGCCATTGTTGTAACCAAACACTGAACAATAGACACATAGATGCGTTCTTAGATATATATGCTCTATCCCTGTTAATTTCCTTCCGTCTCTCTTTTGCAAATAATTTGATGTTGTTAGTAGTATGTCATGATTTCTTTTGTTTGGAAAAGAGTGTCTCGTCATGTAAAATTATATGTTAATTAATAACAATAAATAATGACCCATTATAAAATAATTCTTGATCCCTAGGCAAAACACAACCAACACATACGAAAATAAAACTCATCTATTTGGATTAGTGTTTTTTTTAAATAGTAGTTTTCATGATTTAGAATTTTACATGGCTAAGCTAAGAATAATTTGATGATTTCAATTTATTTGTTAAACAAACTGGTTAGAATGAACAAACACTTGTTCATGCATATTGTCAATCGACTCTCCAATGAAGTTTCATACTTCCGACGGAAGAAAGATGCCACTGGAAGATATTTAAGCACCCCAATTATAACTACTACCAATAAACATGCTCTTTGCTTACAATCTACGATTTATTGGTTTTTTGATAGACTTGTGTGTTCTTAATCAAACTTCTTGTTTTATAGTTAGACTTGAAGTGGATACAACCTTTGGTATTAAATCCGACTCAGGTATTCTATGGAACCTTTGGTTTTGTTTCATATTGTTTTATGTTCTTGGTTCATCTTGTTGTTGTTGTTGCTCATGAGCATTTATCTTCTGCAGAAGGTTCTTGAGCTAATGGTTAAGAGAAAAGTTGCAAAGCCTTCTACATCAGGTAAATTATTGTCCTTTTAGAGCAGCTCTTACCATAGTTATCTTTTAAGCCAACGACCAACTCATTGTTTCAGAGATTTATATATATTTAAAACTTGCAATTTGGTGTTCATATGGTTTCTTCTTCTTTTTTTTGCTCATTATGCAGGAGATACATGACCTGCAAAGGCTCATGCTTAGCAAATGTGGAACTGACCAACCTCTTAAGGTTTTAATCCTAGATGTATCTATAGATATTTCATATTTTATATTTTATATTTCATTTTCGTTTTTATTATTGTTTTATAGGTTTAAAAAAATTATAATTGTATTAGTTACATAATATTCATATTAATAACATAATTTTCAATCATTATTTTTTTTATTAGTTAAATTGGTTTTGTAACAAATTGTAACATATTAGATTCAAACTTTTTAGGCCATATCTCGTTTTTTCAATAAACAATTTGTGGTATTTCGTAGCAAATTATCACAAACTATTTGTAGCTTTTTTGTTTCTAATTACTACGAATAAGTTGTAATTAATTCCGTAACAATTAGCTATGCACATTTGAAGCTAATTTGATTCAGATAGCTACACGATACCGTTGTAGGTTTTTGTCCCTAATTAGCAACAATTTGTTACAAAATCTCATTTGCTACCACTACATTGTTTCAAAAACAAAATTTGTAGCAACAAGATTTTAGCTACAAATATCATAGCTACACAAAAATATGTGGCTATATTGTCTATTTCTTGTAGTGACTATACCATTCCCAATTATCAATTGAATGATCTATGAATGCCCAAAAGAAACTATGTTTGTAATAGATGATGTCGTTAAAACTTCTTCATCATTCTAGATAAACAAACGGTTGGCCGACTACCCTACATCTAACAGGGAGAAAAACATATTACGTATGAGAATAGAATTTGCTAAATCAGTTTTCTATTGTAAAGATTTGAACATAAAAACCAAAATCATATATAACATGGTAAACAATAATATTGAAAAACAGCATTTGACAAACCACACATATATTAAAAAAAAAAGCAAAAGGCTTTTGATCTTTAGTTTCTTTACGGTCCACAAGAAATTTGTATCAGTTGGCTTTTCAATATCAAGTGCATAAATTGAACTAAGTGTGCACCTAAATGTCATTTTGGTAAGTTCAAAGTATCATATCAACTGGAATATTATATACATTATTTTATATGTTTAGAATAGATGAAACATTAATTTTTGGTTTGCCGAAATTAAAAATCTAATTATTTTTGACAATTTTTGTATTAAAAACTATCAAACAAAATACACTAATAGGACTTTAAAATAGTAGAAATATATCCATGCAATGTTTGTATCTTCCCATTTGGTCAAACTAGTTCTGAAAAACGATATATGGCATGAAAACAATTTTGGACTCGCACCTCCAGCTACAAATGAACTTTTCAAAATGTCAGAGCACTAACACTTGAGAAAATTGGCTATATACGATGTATACATCAAAAAAAAAGTAGCTGGTTTTCACGGATTGATGATTTTCAATATCAAAATTTCATAGCACTAAAACTTGAGAAAGTTTCCAATAATTAATCATCATCATCTGATTAATTATTGGATTCATTAATTGTTTATATTATAATTATGATTACCTAAAGGCGGTAACTTATATATCACGTGCCTAACTCATCCTAGACTAATCTTCCTTACATGTTACCTAATTCGGGTTTTATATATCTTATATAAACCCTTCTCCTCCCGTACAAATCAGCTTAGAACAAGCTTGCTTACAACACAAGCCAACCATTGTACCAAGGCAATAAACGATCTTACTTTTTGACGAAAAGAGGAAAAAACTTAGAACCCATCCCAACTGATCTCATTATCCAGATACTTTGGAGATTGCCTGCAAAGTCGATCGCTAGGTTTCGTTGTGTATCCAAGCTATGGGAATCTAACCTTCACCGTCTATATTTTACAGAGTTATTCTTGACCAGGTCACAGACTCGTCCATATATATTATTCACAGTCGAAAGACATGCTAAATGGAGCTTATACTCGTCTCCTCAGCCTCATAATTTATATGAGAAGTTGTCGTCTCCTGCAGTAGTTGCCGATATTCATATGAGGTTCCCTCGAGTAAAAAATATGTGGATTTCTAGTATCGGAGGACAGTTTCAATATGGCTATGCCTATGGTTTGATTTATTTTCCTAATATGATGATCTAAGAAGAGCATCTGAATGCGTATGAGGATAAGTGTGCGATATTTAACCCAAGCACGGGAAAGTATACGATCTTACCTGATGAATTGATCAGGTGCCAAGGGTATAACTTTTTAGGGTTTGATCCCATTGACAAGCAATTCAAGGTATTGTTCATTGGTTTTGTTCGTTGTGAAGATGATCATTGTACAATTATGACATTAGGAACAGGAGAATTACGGTGGAGGAAGATCGAATGTCCCGTATTCCGTGAGCCTTTGAATGAAGGAGTATGCATCAATGGGGTTTTATATTACTTAGTTGAAGAATTTGGTGGTACCCCTATGATAGTTTGCTTTGATGTTAGGTCTGAGAAATTCAAGTTTATTAACGCGGAATGCTTTCGTGGTTCAGATACTATATTCAATTCCTTAACTATAAGGGTAAATTAAGTGGGATTAGGTTGCAATATGCTTATGCTGGATGTCTTGAGTTATGAATGTGGGTTCTAGAGGATATCGATAAAGAGGAATGGTCGAAACATGTCTACACTTTGTTGGGGAATAAAATGGTTGAAGATATTGCCGTTGTTGGGAGGACAGCTAGTGGTGAAATTGTTTTGGCAAATGGAATATATATTTAAACTGTTTTATGTGTTCTACTTCAATCTTGAAAGGAACACTCTCCAAACTGTTGAAATCCAAGGTCTTCATGATAGTTATAATAGAGTTTACGCGTTTATAGACCATGTAGAGGATCTTAATGTTAACAATCTCTGCTCCATCCTTGAAGAACAAGGGCGGCCTAGATATCATTACGAAAAGGCCAAAACCATAACATATGAAAGAGGTAAGAGGAACGGACATGGACAGGAGATCTGATGGTCTGAGTAGGGAGAAGAAACACAAAGAGAGAAATGAAAGAGGCAGTAGTGAAGATGAAGACATAGAGGTGAAGAGATAGAGACAAGTGAAAGTTGCGAATACATTATCTTCTTTAGCTGCAAATCAAATCTAGCTTTGACAATGTATTTGGATATGTTTTTACTAAAAATTGTCTTTATTTGTGAATTGATTAAAAAATTTGGTGGAAAGATATACAACTTGAAAAGTTTTAAAATAATTGTTTCCAAGCAACATAAGTTTTTTGGTTAACAACAGAAGCTAAATTACGATATTTTGTTTTGACCATGCAAAAGTCTCTTAACGAAGAATAGCGTAACCTACAATGATGAAATCACGAGAACGAGATCTAGGAATTATCGGCTAGACCAAACAATCTGCTTTAGAATTAAAACTAAGTCGAATAAAAGATAGAAGGAAATGGAAATACTCTTTCAACATCATAATAAATTCTACCAGATGTGTAGAGGAAATAAATAAATCTACTAAACCGGAAGTCATAATACAACGTATATTACCATTTTGGTGTGATATTAAAACAATGATCATAACAGTGATTTGGTGATCGTATAACTGGTAATCAAACAAACGATAACAGTGAAACATGCGTAAAACAAGGTCCTGGAACATTGAATAATAAAATATAAATAATATAAAGTTGGGTTCACTAAAACTAAAAGAGAAAGATCGTATTGGTTCATGAAACACTGAATTATAGTACAATTTATCTTAAATAAAAAAGATCTTAGATTTTCGAGCTTAATCAAATTTTGATTTATTCAAAATATAAGGCCATACAAATCATATCATACATAAAAAAGAGTTGGTTTAAAAAAAGAGGTGCATTTTTCAAAATCTAAAACATAAATAGGATATTTTTACATTTTCTTTAGATTACAACAAATTAGCTTTTTCACTAATTGCATTTGACTTATAAAAGTAAGAAGATGTGGTCATTAATTTAACTTCAAAATCAAAACTAAGAGTCAAATATATAATTTGGTAAAAATCTAAACTTTCAATCTTAATTTTCTTCTTTGGTAATAAATTAAAATTCCACTATTTAAAACATGAAAAAGAAAGAGGTTTATAGATAAAACTGTATTTTGTATTGACTGTTTTTTTTTTGTCAATACATTTATGTTTATATTGACTGTTTTTTTTTGTCAACACATTTATGTTTAAATGTAATATATATTAGATACATATTTTGGTTGTTAAAGATATTAGATACATATCATTCCTAAAAGTAAAGAACATATCGATTTGGTGAAATGATGAATCGTTTTTTTTCTTTTCTATTTGTCATTGTATTGTGTGTAGGAATAACTACTGCTGATAAAGAAAAAAACTCTGTGCATTTCAGAAATGATCTCGGTCCAAATAACATTCTCAAGGTTAATTGTACATCGGATGAAAACTACTTTGGCGACCATTATTTAAGTCCTGGACAAACTTACGTTTTGAGTTTTTATGACAGTATCCTGGGAACCTGGTTCAAATGTGACTTACGACAAGGGATTGATTACAAATATCATGCAAACTTCCTAGCATATGAAGGTGCCGCGTTTAAAAGACATTATGGTAAGACGAATTTTTGGTATCCGAGAGAAGATGGTATTTATTTTACTCATGGTATAGATATACCCAAACTAGAATTTAAGTGGGCTTTAGAACCATTAAAATAATTACTTATAAAATATAATCCAAAGTATCTTTATTTTATCTGCACTTTTATATTTATTTTGCAATGGATATCTATTGAATAAATGTTGCAATTATATTTATTGTCTTTGTCACTATTAGTAGATTTTTTCTATAAAAATTGTTAAGAACAAAAATATTTAAGAAAGACTTATGTAAAATTAATTTTATTAAAATATGTAACTATAATAAAATATGAATTTTATTTTACAAAATTAATCATTTACGCTCGTTCATAGTTTAATTAAAAACAGACTACTTAAATGTACAGTAGAACCTCCATAAATTAATACTCAATAAATTAATAATCATCATAAATTAATAAAATCTTCTGGTCCCGAGTCGGGCTAATGTAAAAATTAGCAAAATTCGATAAAATGATAAGATGATAATTTTTTTGAAACTCATATGTAAAATATGGTCCCAATAATAGTGTAAATTAATAATCACATATAATTATGTATGGATATATATTTATGATAATATATTAGACATGGTTTTAGTGATTTTTTATTTTAATTTAAAAATAAAATTCTCATTAGACCTTATCTTTAAATTTAAGTGTAACATCAAAAACTTTTATAATTGTTTCTCGGTATTTACCATAAACTTGTAAAAATTCTAGGCAAAATAATTGATTCTTTATAATAACGCTTTCTAAATGTATCTATAGACATTAGGGATAATAACTATGATTTCTTCTAAATTTTATATATAGTATACCATTTTAATTAGATCGTCTATTGTGATAATATCATCCACTTTATTGCGATAATCAAAAAATTTAATCAAAATTTAATCAATTTGTAAAAAGATTAATTAAATTCCATAATATAACATTATTCGAAAAAACAAATTAAGAAAAATCTTACCTAAAACTGATTTCTCTCTATGAATTAATAAATATTAAAATTATAAATTTATCAATAAATTAATATCTTTCTAAAATAATAATTTTTCAAGGTCCGAACATTATTAATTTATAGAAGTTTTACTGTAGTTAAAAAAAAAAAGAACAAACTCTTTAAACTTCATAAATTCTACCAAAAGTGTAAAGAAAACTGCCACTAGAGAGGTGAGGAAGCAATTTGTTGAGAAAACAGTTGTAGTTTTGTATTTTCGATCAAACACGCCATAGTAGCCTCTAAATCAAAGCTTCTAGTGGATAAGAGAAAGACTCCTATGGAGACCTCTATCACCCATCAACATCATCTTGAAAATGAATCTAGCATAAGCTAGGTCAAGATAACTTGTTTCTTTCCATGAGCCATCAAAATAACAAACCAAAATGCACCGAAATCAAGTCAACCATATGAATAATCGTGTCATTGAAGACATTATCATTTCAGATCTTCTATATGTATGCAAAGTATCCAAGGAAAACTGAGGTGTATATGATTATGGGTCTCTAACACTCAATTATCTCCCGAATAGATAGTCCATATATTCGAATAAATCAACCAAACCGGAAATGAGAAGTCATAAGAATACGTATATAACATATTGGTGTGATATTAAAACAATGATCAATTCATAACAGTGATTTGTAATCATATACCTGGTAATCAAACAAACGATAACAGTGAAACATGTGTAAAACAAACTCTCCCAATGTACCTGACGTATTACTTTCGTATACTGTATTATCCTCTTCGTATAAAGCCTAACCGTGGCTAGTATAGTAACCCCAAATTAATCCGTATCAAAAGACTCAAGCCGCAAAAAAATATTACACTCGAAAAAAGACTCAACAGAGCAAAATTCTTTGGCTTCTTAATGCCCCCAAAAAACATCTGTACAATCTCTTACGGAGCACGAGCGCCTTGGATTCTCATCATCTCGGGTTTAATCCTCCGGCTTAAACCGCTCTTCTTCTTCACGGATCTCTCTGCCTCTTGTTCGGCCTGAAGAGCAAACTGAAGCCTCTTTAAATTCTCAGCACACTGTTTGTGCAATCCCGGTGAGAACATTCCAGGACCTTCATGGTTGATTGGTACGAGATGCCTCTTGTACGCTGAATGCCATTTGGATTGCAGGTAGTTAAGCGATCTCCATGGAGGTAACGGCATTGAATTCTGCTTTAAGGAGAATTTGGCTGCATCGACCATAACTTGGAGGAACTTGTTTAGTCTTGACACGGTTCCTACATAGACCACAGGGAGTGATTCCATTATCCGCTGGTAAGAATCCACGGCTCGGGCGATTTCAAAGTGACTTCTGAAATCAATGTCAACAATCAAACGTTCGTCTTGGCCAGCATCGATGTCACTCAATATGATATCTATGTATTCATTGTCTCCTGAAATTTCATGAAAACAAAAAACATATCAGTCTTTACGAAGTTTAAACACAAAAAACTTGTTTAAGGCGGAATTTACAAGCGAAAACCTACCACCAGGAACTTTGCCACCGCCTGGCCATCTTGCTGAACAAACAGCAGCATCATATCCAGAAAGTCTTAAAAGCTTTGCAAGATAAAATCTTATGCAACTAGCATTACATGTACCGGATTTCACCGAGTGAAGATCTTTCTCCTTAATAGTAAGCATCAAGGTACGAACCGCCGAGAGAACCTCGGTTTCGTGCTGAGGCATAGAGTACTTGAGAAACTACAAGTACAAACAGAGTATCTAATTTAATACAGTGCTCTCAACCTTGCATCAAAACACATAGCAAATCCAAACAGAAAAGCTAAAATGCAACCAAATCTATGAGATACAAATGTGATATGAAGTGTGCTTCTTAGTTCTTATCAAGAGATAGCAACTGTATCCAGGTAATCCACTATTCTAATCTTTGATTCCAAGTAGCAAACAAGAAGATAGCAAAATCGTATTCTACATTCAATGTTCACACAAATAAGCCATCTCCAAACTCTCTAAAGGCAACATACTAAGAGCTTGTTCTCTATACACCGTCTACTATACCCATCTCTAACCTTACTCTACAATATATACATTACACTTCCTAGCCAGAAATAGCAACTATATACAGAACCATGAAACATTTTAATTCCAAAATAGCAAAGCACGAGAGTAAATTACACTTATCAATGATCCAAGAACAAAAACCAAACACAAAATTAGCCATCACCAAACTCTCTAAACGCAAGTAATTATCCCAATTCGTAGAAATTTCACCTGAATCTTATCGGAAAGGAAATTCGGATCAGGAAATCCAGAATCGCTATCACTACTGCAATAAGAATCACCACCACCACTTCCACCACCACCACCGGTCTCAATAAAATCAGTAACCATAAGACCTAGGTCACGTTCACCAGAATCTCTCCCTCTTTCCAACCATTCCTCCGCCGGAACAACCTTCAAATCCATCCCCATCGTCTCCACCACCACAACGAAATCAACAAATTTAGGCGAAATTTGAAAAATTCGAATTCATGAAAATGCAACAAAAACGCGTTTCACGAGTCTTGTGTGAGATTGATTGATTATATATGCAACGATGAGGAGAGAGAGAGAGAGAGCTTGAAGGTTGTTTCAAAGGAGAGAAAATTCCAGGAAGATAGGCGAAAAGGAAGATGAGGTTAAATATAATGCTCATTTTTAAAATTGACGAAAATGCCCTTACCAATTTTTAGCTCGTTTTTCAAGTTGTAACGAACCGGAAGTTAAAATTTTTAACAGAAGAATGAATCTGGACTAAGTTTAGGGCTAAGATTCGTTTAGCTAAAAAACTAACATTAATGTTTTTAACTTGTGTAACAGAGAGATGGTGAAAAGGGTAAAGACGTAATTTTGAGAGGAGGTGGAGCGTATGACAATTGAGACATTAATGTTTGGCTTGAGGAGGAAGGTAGAATCGTCTTTAACGTTTTTTAATTAAGCTGACGAGGACGAATTTTGTGTAATTAATTACTATAATCTTCCATAAAGTCTTCTTATTCATGTTTTCATTATTGAAAATGATATGGTTTCATGACTAAAATAACTCAATTTGGCACCAAAGAATAAAGCTTTTTTTTTTTTTTTTTTTAAGTTTCATTTGCCATCGTATTGGTCATTTTATTTAGTTTTTGATATTGGAACACGATACGCCTCTGCAATAATTCACCTTATATGATTTATTTATACCTTCTTGTGGTATGCTTAGGACTTTATAGAAACTGGCTTAGAAAGAATTTGACATTTCACCATTAGGGAGAGTCGGAGAGATGGTTTATAAGATATATTATTACTCATACCAAACTTGTAAAAGGGCAATGGAAATTATGGATTAACAAGTGATTTACATTTTTCAAATCTGTCTTGACATCTTACACATGAAAGGTCTTGAGAGATGTTTATATGTCAAGTTGCTAGTCACGTGTAGCAACTGTAGATAATTACTAACACATTTTCACATAAAGTATTGAATATTTGAAACTGAGTTTGTCTTACAAATTCTTTGATACAGAGCATTTAAACTCGGTTGAATGATTTCTTGACCAACGGTCGTTTTGTCTAATAAGATAGTGAAGATCCAATATTCTAACTTGACCGTATACATCCAAGACTTACCTCCGTCTGTTTGACAACCACAGCAGCTTTCGGCTGCGTCATACAGTTAATTGTTATTCGTTTACCTGCTGCAGGATCCTGCGGCTAGGCGCTGCATTTTGCGTTACAAATTTTTCGTTATAGAAAAATTCAGCGTCGTAACTAAAATTTCAGACGCAGCCGTATCGGTGGACAAACGAACAGCAATTAGACGTTATAGCTGTCAAACGAACAACAATCGCAGCGTCTGACCGCAGCCACAGCCACATGCGACACGCAAACGAACATGCGCATATGTAATCTCAAATATAGTTAGTTATGAATGTAAAAACCATATTAATGGGCTTTAACTTTCACTGCGTATGGGCTCTTGCGGGTCTGAAGCCATATTACTTACCCCCACCCAAACCACATTGTCAAGCACCCACATGTCTCACACTACCCAACCTTGGCCAGACGACCAAAATATTTTACCTATGTATGTGCTCATCATTTACGTAAATTACCCATTCTTAGCAATTTAGGATAGACAAATATTATGTTTTGAATTTTTTTATACTTGGAAAATCATATATGAATAATGTTTTGAATACGCAAGTGAAATTAGATGAACTCATTAAAACGTACAAGAAAAAAATAGAGACAAATGCTCTTTTGTTTAGGATTTTTTTCCATAAACTGTGTGAATACAATATTTACAAACCCTAAATATCCATTTGTACAAGTTTTAAAATCCGACATAAATAAGAACAAAAATATATTTCTCTGTTTTGTGTTATTTTTCTGCTCACTTGAATACAGTTTCAATGCAATTAGATATGAAGTCATCTTAAACAACAAAAACAAATACATTAGTCTACATACTTTTGTTTTTTGGATAATTCTACAGAAAATATTCATCATTGAAACAAATACATGTATGAATATCAAAAAAAATATTTGAAATCAACTGTTGAAACTGCCGACATCTAACAGCTAAACAAATATACATTTGTGTTTTCTAAACTGAAACGACATCTCAACCGTAGAACAAAATCTCATATAAATGAAAAGGCAAAAAGCATGAATCATTTACTCAAAAAGCAAATAAAAAGGCAAAAACTGTAAACGAGTTAGGGTACACATTATGACCGGAACAAATGCTGACTTTTTGTAATGGTATTGGTAGCTAATAGCTGCGTGTGGAAGTCTTCGTACGTCAATATTGTCCAACTCGTCTCGAAAAATATTTAAAGAGGAAATAATCTTCTTAACAAATTTATGGATTTTGATTTGAATTTACAAAAAAAAGTCTTAAGTAACACCAAACAAGACAGCGACCTACAAAACAATACGAGACTCATATTTATAAACCAACCACCCAAGTCAAACATTATATATTCCTTTGATTGCATTCGTGATTATGACTTTTAGTTATTTGTACGTATATGTGTATATATTAGATACAAGGAAGAAAACTGAAAGCTTGAGTCAATTATTTTGTATTATGTAAAAAAAAATTGTATCTAGAATAAAGAGTTCCGTACGAGAGTAAGCAAAATGGTTTCCGTACATGAGATGTCTATTTTGAATTTTGTGTCTTGGTGGTTAGATTTTCAACACTGAATACAAATTTATTCTAATGGTTATTAGGTAAAATTCATAGTACAAATATTAATATAGACTAACACGCATCTATTAAGATGATCAATGACGGTAAAAAGTAGAAGTAGAGGAAAATCAAATCATGACCGCTAGTCAATTGATGAAAGTAAAATGTGGGGTATCTTAGGAGCAACCAAACGATTTAACTTCATGACACTCAAGTGCAATCCAAACATCCAACTTGTGTTTAGTTTTGCGAAACGGGAAAACTACAGATCTATTTGATTTAACTGTTTGATATGGCAAACTTAAATTTACTTGAAAGTGCAGTTTTATACCTTTAAATGTTTCATAAACAGTTATAAAGGGGATTATAAATAGTGAACTGCTATTAAGTCCGCGATATGAACAAATTACATGTCCTTATAATAACTAATCCGCCAAACCATAAAAATACATATATTTTTTTTCATCTCGAACACCAACACATATTACACTAGAGCATAGTCCTGTAATTTTTTTTAAAAAAAATTCAGAACATCTCAATGGATGTTGGCCAAAAAATCTCGAAACAAAAAGAACATGCATCAAATAAACCTTATGAAAAATTAGATGGATCTTGAAACTATGGAATCCCCTACCCACCTTATATATTGGCTTTGAGAACCAAATCTCTTCCCACACAAATTTGGGTTGGTTTGGAAACAAACAATATAAAATGATAATGTTTAGGTAACATAATTGATATTTACTATGAAATGAAGATAATAATTTAGGTATTGACAAATAGTGCCTTTCTCTCTTTTTGTTTGTCAACAATGTGTCATCTTTTGTATTGACTATAGTGTTTTCAATTTGTTTTTATATGTGCTTTTTTCTTTGATCATTGGAATCAAAAGAAAAAAAATATCCAAAAGTATTTTTCTTTTTTACATAGTGGTTACTATTTTCTCTTTCTCATTTTATTTAGTCTTATTGTAAATAAACAAATAAATTTAGTTTTTATTCATAACTACACGTATTTTTCTGTTTACATACGCAAACCAACCGTCCAGGGACCAAATAAATACTCCAAACAAACAAACACTCGTGTTTCTCTGTTTGTTTGTCAACCCGTTAATGGTAATCTTCCAGACACACACGGACACGGTAACAAAAACAACCCCAAAACAAGTAATTTGACTCAGTTTTCATGAAAATAAAATAAAAAATCTTTAGTACATATTGCCAAAAGATTTTGTAAGACTATATAAATGAGTCATAATATCATTTCGATCAAATAGAATCCAACGACTTATAATTTATAAATCTTTTTGGCCAAACTCTATTACTTTTTATGTCCAATTGACTTTCTTTCACACATACACAACAAAGAGACACAAAGAAACCTTTCTTCTTCGTCCTCTTCTTTGGTCTTCCCTCGTGCCTCTCATTAAACACCAATCCTCTTCTCTTCTTTCTCCATCTTCTTCCTCTCTCTCATCTCTGTTCACATCTCTCTCTCTCTCTTTCTCTCGTGAGTCTAAAGTTTCTATAATCTTCTGTTTACAAAATCATATTCAACTCAAGAAACTGAAGAAGAAACGATCAAGAATCGAAAAGAGGAAAAAAAACTCTGTTCTTAGGTGATGGGTTCTTGCTTTAGCTCTCGATGCAAAGACAAAAACCCTTTCAAGAATGGTACTAATCTTTGCAACTATGAACTTTCTCGGAATCTTGTTCTTGTTTGCGTTTTCTTGTTTTTTCCAAGAAAATCTTGGGATTATCCATGTTTTACTAGGGATCTTGATTCATTGGTTTGACCATTTTATTAGATTTTGATCCAATTTTGACATTGGTCAACATATGTGTCTCTGTGCAGGTCAGAGCAGTGATCTGTATGGTCTAAGTCTCTCGAGCCGGAAGTCATCGTCGACTGTAGCCGCAGCTCAGAAGACAGAAGGGGAGATTTTGAATTCGGCGACTGTCAAGAGCTTTACCTTCAACGAGCTCAAGCTCGCTACTAGGAACTTTAGACCGGACAGTGTGATCGGAGAAGGTGGCTTTGGTTGTGTCTTTAAAGGTTGGCTAGATGAAACCAGTCTTACACCGACTAGACCTGGAACCGGTTTAGTTATCGCCGTTAAAAAGCTTAACCAAGAAGGTTTTCAAGGTCACCGTGAATGGCTGGTATAGTGTTCATTTCCTTAAACTTGAGTTATGTGTGTGTGTGTGTGTGTGTGTGTGTGTGTGTGTCTGATTTGTTGTGTTATGTTGTGATTCAGACAGAGATCAATTACTTGGGACAGTTGAGTCACCCGAATCTAGTTAAACTTGTCGGTTACTGTTTGGAGGATGAACACCATCTTCTTGTCTACGAGTTTATGCAAAAAGGAAGTCTTGAGAATCATCTATTCAGAAGTGAGTCCCCTTGGATCAAATCTCTATGTTTTTCGCTTATAGAGCTTGTTTTTGTGTGGTGTTTGTGTTCTGATGGAAGTGGTTTTTGATGCAGGAGGTACATATTTTAAGCCACTACCGTGGTTTCTACGGGTTAAGGTTGCGCTTGATGCAGCAAAAGGGCTAGCTTTTCTTCATAGCGATCCTGTCAAAGTGATATACCGAGACATTAAAGCCTCGAACATTTTGCTTGACGCGGTAATGTAGTGAAGAACATTCAAAGAATTAAATGTTTCATTTGTCTTCAAAGGACTTTACTGATAATGAATTTGTTTCCCTTAACAGGATTACAATGGAAGACTTTCCGATTTTGGGCTAGCTAGAGACGGTCCAGAGGGCGATCTTAGCTATGTTAGTACAAGGATTATGGGTACTTATGGCTACGCGGCGCCTGAGTACATGTCAACAGGTAAAAGTCTATCATTTTTTGAAGAGCGTATGGATATAATGGATTGAATCCTTGTTTTAATCTTCTCATTCTTATATCCTTTCAGGTCACTTAAATGCACGAAGCGATGTGTATAGTTTTGGAGTTGTGCTTTTAGAGATTTTAACGGGTAGACAAGCATTGGACCATAACATGCCGGCTAAAGAAGAAAAACTTGTGGAATGGGCTCGACCGTTCCTCACAAGCAAACGCAAGGTTCTCCTAATCGTGGACAATCGTCTAGAAACACAGTACTTACCCGAAGAGGCAGTGAGATTAGCCAGCATTGCGGTGCAATGTCTCTCGTTTGAACCCAAGTCGCGCCCTACCATGGAGCAAGTGGTCCGTGCCTTGCAACAACTTCAAGACAACTTGGGAAAACCGACTCAAATCGATCCGGTCAAGGATACCAAGAAATTGGGGTTTAAAACCGGAGCTAAGGTACAAGAAAAAGGGTTTAAACAAAAACCTTTTGGCAGGCACCTAGTGTAAGCCTTTTTTTGGATTCGGATAACGGGTCAAGCTGGTTAACTCGATGATGGACATTCTTTCTGGTGGTAAATGTTACCGCAAAAATCCGTTTTCGAGGGATAGAATGCGGTTTTCGACAAACCGCAGATCGAGACTAATAATGGACAGGTTCAAATTTGCGGGTACATCATACATGTCCCATACTCATTCTTAGAGAACATGTTTTTAGCCTTTATACTTCCTTGTGTGTTCCTGCTGTAAAGTGAAGTATATATGAGGTCATTTTTCTTCTTGTGTTGTACTTGTACACATTGTTGTATTTTTGTTCCTGGAAAATTTGATGTAGAGATTTTACTTATCTCCAGTTTTGGAATCAAACTTTTTCATTTTGATATATTAGTCAAAACACTACAAGTTCTTCAGTCATGCAACGAATAACACTAATCCAAATTCGAGTTTTATTGGCTGCCGTAATCCAAAAATTATACAAATTTAAAATGCAATTGTGAGCAAAACATACTGCAGGGTATTAAAACCGAACCGACCGAACCGAACCGAAATTTCCGGTTTTCGGTTCAGTTTCAGTTACATCAGCTAAACCGATCGGCAAGCATTTCAATTGGATTCGGTTAATTTCGGTTCTATTCGATTCGATTTGGTCTGAACCGATCGGTTCTTCCGTTAACCGAAAGTTTTTGTAAATAACCGGTTTAACCAAAATTAGACCGGTTTTAATCAAAATCAGACCGGATTTATCTATATCCAAAACGAACCGAAATATTTAAATATGATCAAATTTTAATAAAAATTTCGGTTATTTAACTCAAAACCGAAATTAACCGCTAACCGAACCGAAATTAATTTCGGTAATGTTCCAAAAAAACTCGGGTAAACGATAACCGAAAAAATCGACCCGGTTTGGTTCGGTTAACCAAATTCCCAGGGCTTGCTTTTAACAAGTTTCGGTTTGCTTTCAGTTTCAACATTGAGGTCTAATTCGGTCCGATCACGGTTAAATGAAATGCGAATCAAAAGAGAAGTCAGACCGAGGAACGCGTGTCGTTTATTGCTTCTGCATTCCAACTGTGTGCCGGTTTTCAGCTTATCCTCTTAGTGAGCAAAACCACTCTCAACTTCTTCACGTTGCAGAGAGGTTTTAGCCGCAGAAGAAAGGGTTTTACTCTCTCTTCTTCTTCCTCCTCGTGATCAAAGCTATGATGACTTCAACAACAAATACTATGGCTATGCTTCAAAACCTCGTCTTCTCTGTACCCATCTCACGTATGGTACTTCGCCGTCACTCTCTCGCCACCGTAACCGCCGCCGTAACCGCAGTACCGTCTCCGAAACCTGCCTCTGTAAAACCGGTGCGTACTCCACACGTAGACTCACAAGTTCTCCTAGGAATGTCAGAGCCGGAGCTTCAACAGCTAGCTATCAACCTCGGTCAAGTAAGGATCTTAATTAGGAATCTGGGTTTGATTTAGATTGAGACAATTCTCGATTTTTAGGGTTTGAAATTTTTGCAGGAAGGGTATAGAGGAAAGCAGCTACATCATCTTATATATAAGAGGAAAGTTAAAGAAGTTGAAGAATTTAGCAATTGTGAGCAATTCTTTTGTATCATTTCTAGGGTTTTTTGTTTTTTGAATAACTTGTGTGCAAAATGAGTAACCAAATCTTTGATTTCATGAAGTGCCACAAACGTTTCGTAAAGAGCTTGTGGATGGTGGATTTAAAGTGGGAAGATCACCTATTTATCAAACTGTTACTGCTACTGATGGTACCATTAAGGTACTGTTTGAGATAATGAGAACTCTTACTTGAAGTTTTTGTTTGATTAGTAGTGTTTATGGTTTCTATTGTTTTGATCTTTTTGTTGTTTTATCTTACAGTTGTTGCTAAAGCTTGAAGATAATCTATTGATTGAAACTGTTGGTATACCGGTACAAGAAGAGGAGAAAGGCATAACGCGTCTTACTGCTTGTGTTTCTTCTCAGGTGAATGTGACTTACTTATTGTAGAGATTCGTTTTTGGCTTTGGATGTTGTGTTTTAAGCTGATGTTTTGAAGTTCTTGTTTTAGGTTGGATGTCCGCTTCGTTGCTCGTTTTGTGCCACGGGGAAAGGAGGGTTTTCGAGAAATCTTCAGCGACATGAAATTATTGAGCAGGTTTAGTTCTATATTACCTCTTGTTTTCTGCAGCTTATGGATTAGGTGAAATGAAAATATAGAAATGTGGCAAAAGAGAGCATGATACAGATTTATGAATTGGTGTTTATACTTAGGATTAGATGTTAAGTAGAATACCTTATGCAATAATTGAAGAAGACTGTTGTTTTACATCATAGAGACGCATAAAGCATTATTTAGCAACGGGTGTTTGCTTCCATTTAGGACCTGGAAGAAGAATTTGTAGTAAAATGTAATTTTAAATGTCTAGGTGTTGGCTATCGAGGACGTGTTCAAGCACAGGGTGACCAATGTTGTTTTCATGGGAATGGGTGAGCCGATGTTGAACCTAAAGTCAGTAATTGATGCTCATCGTTGTTTGAACAAGGTAACAGTTGCCATTAGCCATTTCCACATGGTTCTGTGTATAAATGAATGCAGTTCTTGCAAAGTATCTATGCACTGTTAACCAATTGCTCAAGTCAAGAGAAATATTTGACCATAGAAATTCATGTTTGATGTTCAAATATATGATTTGTTTCTCTGTAATTTTTTTCTAACTTGTATAATGTTAACAAATGAGACTGACCTTTGGTATGGCTTTACTTAGGACATTGAAATCGGGCAACGAATGATTACAATATCGACAGTTGGTGTTCCAAACACAATCAAGAAGCTTGCTTCTCATAAGCTTCAGTCGACCTTAGCTGTCAGGTGCTTCCTCACTTTTTGGTTTTATTCTAGTGTTGTTCAATTACTAAAATGATCGGTCTTGTCTCTTTGATTGCCATGTTGTAAAATTGTTTACTCATTCTTGAGCTTTTCTTATGGCGAATCAGCTTACATGCCCCAAACCAGAGTCTCCGGGAGAAAATTGTACCAAGTGCCAAGGCTTATCCGCTGGAAGCAATAATGAAGGATTGTCGTGACTACTTCCAAGAAACAAATAGACGAGTTTCCTTCGAATATGCCCTTCTAGGTGTGTGAGACTTGAGATTATACAAAAATTTATGTTTGTTTCCCTCATTATATCATTTACTCTAACAGACATTCATAAATGATGATGTAGCTGGAGTCAATGATTCAGTAGAGCACGCGGTGGAACTCGCAGAGCTACTTCGTGAATGGGGTAAAACTTATCACGTAAATTTGATACCTTACAACCCGATAGAAGGATCGGAGTACAAGCGACCTTACAGGAAAGCGGTATGTTAATAACTATTAGACTCTGATATGTTTTTGGTTTGGTTTTGGATCTAAAAATCAATAAATATACAAAGAAATAACTAATTCTAGTGAATGATACAAGTATTCTTCAATTGAATTTTTGGTATAAATGTGATTATAAGTATTACAAGTCTGTAATCCCTTTAGTTAATCAATTGTGCAGGTCCAAGCGTTTGCGGCTGCATTGGAGTCGCGTAAGATAACAGCAAGCGTGAGGCAAACAAGAGGGCTTGATGCGAGTGCTGCTTGTGGTCAGCTGAGGAATAAGTTCCAGAAAAGTCCTTTACTCGTTGAGACGGATGGTCAAGAGCCTCAGCCAGTTACAGAAGCTGTACCGTTGTGATGTCCTGGTTTGAAAAAGTCTCCGGTTTTGCCATTCAATGGCTCTATTCAACTTTGTTTGAAGATGAGACTTGCCTTTTGTGGGTTGGTCACAGTGAAGACTAAGGATAAAAGAGATTGAAGCAGGCTCGTTGGAGAAGAGTCTCCGGTTTGGCCTACGTTTGTGATGTATACCTTTTAGTTTATAATTATGAAGAAACAAATTTAAGTAGTGTTATTCAATATTTCAATGTATGGTATTAACAGAGATCATATTCACAGTATTTTCAGATAGATTTGACAAGAATTTTAGATTATACTTAGTATGCATATCCTACTTTTCATCTCTTGATACAACCAGCTTTGAGTCTATCTCCGGTGAAATTATCTTCTTTGTGTTATAGAAAACCCATTAGGAGTTAGTTGATTTGTTTAGTGATGGTTTCCAGGCTTAATCATGTACTTGTCTGTATTTTGTACTTGTCAACGTTATTTTACTAGAATTTCATAAGTAGTTATGTTGGATGTAGAATATTTTCTACCTCTCCATCAACCAAAACTAGTCATTCAATTTGGTAAAAGAACGCGACACTAGTATACGAACCATTTGCTTGTAGAGAAAAATCACAAAATCGTGATGTTTTCAAGAACGCTTTCATCTTGACAAACATCTCTCCGTAACCAAAAAACTGAGAGCAAGTGGTCGACGAAACATGACCCGTGACAAATAGATCGCATACTCAAACATAACACCATGAACCAAACTTGTCTCGATCTAGCTCTAAACGATTCTCTGTTCTGTTCTGCTATACCAATCTCAACCTAGCTCTAGACGATGATTCTCTGTTCTGCTAGCTACTCAAAGGAAGTAATAGTGTAGTACCTTTCTATGAGACAATGACATGACTCTCCAATCTAAACGGAGGAATCTGATCATTGAACACAGCTCAACTTTTGTCATATGATTTTTAACATTTCACTTCGATTATACATATTTTAAGAAATATTGTTTATCTATTTTTAAAACAGATTCATTTAGCTAGAAAATTGGTTGTCAAACTATTTTGTTAAAATGATTTTAAATTAAAGGGACATTGCTTGGCACTAAATGAAAAATCATCTTTTCGAACCCATCTTTTGTTATAACTCTGCCATAAATAACTTTAACTCATCCTTTTGTAAACGCTCCGGTAAAAATTTATACCAATATATCTTTGTACAAGTATATGAGCAGAAGATAAGCTAATTGTTTGTTCAGTGTGACTGTGATATTACAACGGGCAGGCTCGGCCTGTTAGGCATTTAACTTCTCAAGCCTCGGACCCGAGACCGGATTGCGAAGGGTTGTCTTCGTATGCATCATTGGAGACTGGAGATTCTAAGATGGAGAAGAAAGTTATCATCAACGAGGACGAGATGAATCTTATGTTTAGCATTTCTATTTACACTCTCCAATCATATATTTCTTTACCTATATAACCATAAGCTAAATGTGATTGGTATCCTTGAATATCAAGATGCCTTATAAAAAATTTCATCACCACAAAAGTAAATTATGATCCATAATACTCCTTTACGTCCATAGATACTCTTTTGTGTACTATGTCCATTACCACAATGGTCATTAACAGACATTCCTAAATGACGAGTCACGAAATTTGATACCTTACAACCCAATAGAAGGATCAGAGTACAAGCCACCTTGCAAGAAATTATGCGTTACTATGACGAATCTTTTGTGGTTTATAACTATGACGAAAAAGCAAGTTTAAGTAGAGTTATTGAATGAATGATATTAACAGAGATCAAATTCGTTAAATTTCAGAGAGATTAGACAAGAATTTTATAATATACTTCATAACTTTGATACACAAGTAGCTTTGGGTATCTATTTCTATTCAACTATTTTCTTTGTGTTATAGAGACCATGAAGAGGTAGTCGATTATTCAGTGTTGTTATTAAGATTGTTTCCTATCTTGTGTTATTTGGGGATTGAGTTTGTATGGATTTTTAGAATTTTGGAAATTCAAAGATTTATTAAATTTGTAAAGAGTTTTGTGTATTTAGAAAGTTTAGTTATAAGGATTATAAGAATCCAATGGTTTTATAAGGTATTCTCAAAATTTTGTTTAATGAGTATAATTATAAGAAATTCATCTACCAATAACAATAGATTCCAATAGATTTACAAAAATAGATTTACAAAATCATTAAAAACCAAACTTTTCCAATAACAATGGATTTCAAATGAAATTTGAAAATTCTCAAACCAATAACAATAGATTTTAGTTAGAGTTTAAGAATCCATAAACCAATAATGATGGATTTCCAAAATTCTAAAATTCCATACAAATCCAATCCCCAATAACACCCTTTTAATCATGTAAATTAGACACTTGCTTTACCCAAATCTTTCAACATATGAACTTTGCACACAGATTTGAATGGATTTAAAGGAAAATTGAATAATCGATTGGAAAATAAACACATAAGTAATACAGTAAAACCTCTATAAATTAATAATGTTGGGACCGAGATAATTTATTAATTTAGAGAGAATATTATTTTATCGATAAATTAATAATTATTAATTTATACAGAGAAATCCATTTTAGGTAAGATTCTTCTTAATTTGTTTTTTCGAATAATGTTATATTATGAAATTTAATGAATCTATTTGCAAATTGATGAAATTTTGATTAAAATTTTTGATTATCGCAATAGAGTGGATGATATTATCATAATAGACGATCAAGCTAAAATGGTATACTATGTATAAAATTTACAAGTTTATGGTAAAGATCGAAAAAACAATTATAAAAGTTTTTGATGTAACACTTAAATTAAAAGATAAGGTCTAATGAGATTTTCATTTTTAAGTTAAAAAAAAATCACTAAAACCATGTTTAGTACATTATCATATATATATATACATAATTATATATGATTATTAATTTATACTATTATTGGGACCATATTTTACATAGGAGTTTCAAAAAAATTATTATCTTATCATTTTATCAAATTGAGTTGATTTTTACATTGGCCCGACTCGGGACCGGGATAATTAATTAATTTATGGTGTTTATTAATTTATCGAATATTAATTTATCGAGGTTCTACTGTAGTATACATGAGATTATTGTAATCATTAAGAAAATTACTTACACCTCAATAGCATTACAATTATAACTATAAACATAACGAAAATTACAAAGAAACTTCAATTGCGTTACAAACATTCTAATTCTTTTTGCATATCCTCAAATATTTTTTATATGATTACAACAAATCCCAAAATAACTGAAAACCAACTTCAAGAGCTGGAAGAGGAAAAACAAGATTATGAGCATGCCTTCGGGCGACTTTTGCAGCACCCTCCAGCTTTGTACTCGGAGCTCGTAGACCAGCAAATGCAAGGGTTACGAAACCACATTCACTACGTAGGCCAGCAAATGCAAGGGTTACGAAACCACATTCACCGTCTCGAACAAAAGAAAGTTGTGTGGGTGGTCGGAAACTCACTTTCGTTTTCTTTCCGATCTCTTTTACCATTCTTCCATCGTTTTGTAAGGAAACTAGATTTTCTTTGCCATTCTTCCACAGTTTTCCTTTTTCTTTTTGGTAAAGAAACTATTCGCTTGTAGAGAAAAAACACAAAATCCATGATGGTTTTTCATCTTGGAAACATAAATCCGTAACCAAAACAGAGACGAGTTGAGGAAACATAACCCATGACCAGTGACAAACGTATCGCATCATCAAACATAAGACCATGAACACACAACTTGCCTCGGTCCCAATCCCTATCTAGCTCTAAAGGATTTGTTCTGCTATACGAATCTTAACCTAGCGCTAGACGATGCTCTGTTCTGCTCGTTACTCAAAGCAAGGAAGAGTAAGTAGTACCTTTCTACGAGACAAGAAGATGATTCAATCTAACAACGGAATCTGATCTTCGGACATAACTCCACTTTTGTGTAAAAGATGAAGTTAGAGATCGTACACACAGATCTTGACGGCACTCATATTTTTTTCTTTTTTGATGTCAAGCTAAGGTTTAGATTTTTATGAGGTCGATAATGAGGAGTTGCGTTTATACAAGAAAAAAGGTTTTTCCCTAGGCGGATATTTTTTTTTTACCATTTTCGGTAAACGTAATTTTTGGTATTAACTCTTTTGATTACTTTTCAATTTAGTAGGAGTACTTTTTATATCCTATGAATTTTCTATTTCAATTATTTTTTTTAACTGTGTGTATTCATATATTTCACTTAGTATATACATTTTAAGAGTTATGGGTTATACAATATTAAAAGGATTCATTTAGCTAGAAATTGTTTATTAGTAAATTGGTTGTGAAAATATCTAGTTAGAATGATTCCAAATTAAAGGGACATTTCTTGGCTTCTAAATAAAAATCATCCGTTGGACTCATCCTTTTGGCTCTTAATTTGTGTATGAACTGTTTAGTCCATCTTGAATTTATGAACCAAGAAATGTACTCATGTCTCGAGATATATATTAGTCGGCCATTACCAAATCCATTTGACGGTTAACACTGATAACAACCTGTTTAGCAAAAAAAAAACATTGATAACAACATATATTTTACTCTAATTAAAAGGCGTATAGCAAATATGAAATTCATATCAACTAGGGTGCATTCAAACGCAAAGTTTGTGAGTAGTATACAACAAGATTTGAGAATCTATCTTTGTTCAATTATAAAAGCATAAGATAAGCTAGTTTAGTTTGTGTGTGTGTTTGAATCATGTAAATTATTACTAGGTCACAATCACATTAAGGTTATGGTTATATACTTATATTACATATATAACAAAATTGAAACTCTGCAAGAAGATTCAAATCGAGAGTGGATTCGTAAATAGTTTATTTGAGCGTATAACAAAGAAATTAACTTGTTATTAAAACGAGACGAATTAAGTTTAGAAATAAGGGAATATTCGGAAAGAGTTGAGCAACACAAATTACAAGTGAAGAACGTATGTATATAGTATTACAAGATTAAATCTATCTCTAATGTTAAACTTATTTGCGGAAGCGTTAAACCGGAACACATACCTTGGCCGGTTTGATGACGAATTTGGTTCGGATTCAACAAAGAATTGACGCAGAGAGTCGGGGCTGAGATCACGAACGGAAATCAACCACTAGTCACCGTTCAAGTGCCCTTCCGGTTGATCTCTCGAAGCTTTCTCTCTCTAGAACGTTTTACTCTCTCTCTACAATTCTCCCTTGTAACTGTCGGGCAGTTACTTGTCTTACTTGTGTCTCATGTCTCTTACAAATGTCTCTTTTATAGACAAAGACATGAAGAGTTACAAAGAGAAGAGACATGTTGCTTGGGAAGGGTTATGAATGTTAACACCTCATAACTATCGGTTGATTAAACCGGTTCGGTATAATCCCAAATCATGGGCGTAAACCGATCATAAACCAACATCTCCCACTCGCACATGATATGGAGCATAATGTTTATTAGACAATTCAGAGAGTTTAAGATCGAGATTCATAATTCGAAAATCATACGGCAAATGAACCGTGCGACCCTTGCGAGTACACCTGCACTTGGGAGCTAAACTATGCACCTGTTAAGGATACATAACTGCTACAACCCTAAATAAAATATTTGCATTTCAGCATGTCTCGCTGTTCCCCAAACTTATTTATGTTTTACATCAATCTCAACATATCTTATCCCTATAGCATATGTTAGACATTTCACATCATGTGTTCACTATATTCAAACTCCAATTGAGCGATATAGTGGCTGGCCAGCAAGCACATATGTCAATGTAAAACCAAATAGTTTTCCCTTCCGTACTCATGCCCATCTGTTCCAAACTAACTGCTTTCCTAGCATGTCCCATAAGGCTAATTATTCCATCACCATCGGAATACATACTAAAGTAGCGAACATTAGCTTATCCTTTCAAGAACATAGACGAAAGTTCAAGGGTAACCGCTTGAAACCATAATAAGGTTAATAGGAACTCACATTGCGAGTGATGGGGATTACAAATAAAATATCACTTGCTTCCTATATGGTCGTACTAGCACATGTGGTATGACTTACATGCCATAGCAGTTAACTCTTTTTTTTTTTTTTTTTTTTTAAAGAGCATATGTCATTTGGTTAAACCAAATACTACTATGTGGATCAAGCTACTATCAGCTCGCTATCTAGCGCATGATTATGTACTTATCCAGCTCTTCCAAGTATTCATGATTCTGGGTTAATCATGATCGATATCTCAATGAGCATATCTCATCTTGACTCTTTATCAAGGCGATATTTGATAAGAACTATAAGGCAAGCTCCCACTAGCGCCAGACTCATCATATCTCATCTTAGCTTTTCACTAAGAAAACTAAGGCGATTATTCATGTGAGTGAATCAATCTCCAACTTGTTGACATTCCTTACATATTTATGTGTGAGTATGCAAAAACAATAAAAATGACCATCATAAACTATGTCTGAAAATATCTTTATATATATAAATCTTCAAACATAAATACAATGTCAAATGGCAAAGCACCATTAGTACATACATCAAATTCTACGCAAACCTAGAGCTCGAACATGAGCAAGATAAACATCTCTAGGAATGGGCTTAGTAAACGGATCAGCTACCATCTTGTGCGTAGAAATGTACTTTAGGACCACCTCTTTCTTTGCCACAATGTCTCTCACAAACTGATGTTTGATTTCAATGTGTTTGGTCCTACCATGATACTTGGGGTCCTTCACATAACCAATACAAGCTTGACTATCACAATGAATAGTCACAGGACACGAAGCCTCTTTAGTGACTTGTAAGCTTTGTAAGAACCTCCTCAGCCATACAGCTTCTTGAACTGATGCTGAACATGCAATGAACTCAGCTTCCATTGTGGATAAAGCTGTACAACTTTGTTTCTTGCTACTCCAAGTAATGGCACCATCACTTAGCAAGAAAGCGTATCCTGAAGTTGATCTACGCTCATCTAAATCACCAGCCCAGTCGGCATCCGTATAGCCCGTTAAGCGTAAATCACTTCCTTGATAACACAAAGAATAGTCCATAGTTCCTTTCAAGTATCTAAGGATCCTCTTCACCGCCATCCAGTGTTTCTTCCCGGGGTTTGACTGGTAACGACTTACCAAGCCAACAGCATAACAAATATCCGGCCGGGTACACATCATAGCGTACATCAAACTTCCCACAGCACTAGAGTATGGGACTCCTTCCATCTCCTTTTTCTCATTATCGGTTTTAGGGCACATTTCAAGGCTTAGGCCTTCACCTTTTGCGATTGGAGTATCAATGAGATTACAATCATGCATCTTAAACCTTTCGAGGATTGTACGAATGTATAACTCTTGTGAAAGAGCTAACAATTTCCTCGATCGGTCTCGGTGTATCTTAACACCAAGTACATAATCAGCTTCTCCCATATCTTTCATCTCAAAATGAGATGATAACCATTGCTTAATGGTTACTAGAAACTCCATATCGTTTCCAGCCAACAAGATGTCGTCAACATATAGAGACAGAATTACAAAGGACTGTCCTATGCTCTTGACATAGACACAATGGTCTTCGTTAATCATCGTAAACTCATAAGATATTATAGCTCGATGAAAACGAAGATACCATTGCCTAGAAGATTGTTTTAGACCATATATTGAACGTTTGAGCTTACAAACTTTCTGCTCATGGCCTTCTACAATGAAACCCACAGGTTGTTCCATGTAAATTTCTTCTTCTAGCTCCCCGTTAAGAAACGCAGTCTTAACATCCATTTGATGTAATTCTAAATCCAATCCGGCAACTATGGCTAGAATAAGGCGAATTGAGGCAAACCTCACCACTGGAGAGAACGTTTCCTCATAGTCTATACCTTTTTGTTGGGTATATCCTTTCGCTACCAAGCGAGCCTTATACCTATCAATGGATGCATCCGCCTTTCGTTTGATCTTGAAAAACCCATTTGTTTCCGATCGCCCGACGTCCTGGTGGAAGATCAACCAAGTCCCATACTTGGTTTACCCTCATAGATTCTAGTTCTTCTCCTATTGCATCATTCCATTCAAGCGTGGCAAACGTGGAGGAAAGAAGGATAAGACCAAAATAAAATGCTACAATTGTGGCTCAATGGGTCACTTTGCTCGTGAATGCACTGAGGCAAAGAAGGTATTATCTTTTGACTCTACTTGTAAATATGCTTATGTTTCTAGTTGTGCAATGATTGCTGAATCTCATCCTTTGTGGATTGTAGACTCAGGAGCAACAGACCACGTAGCTAGAAATCGAGAAGCATTTGTGGAGTATCGGCGATTACCTAAAGGTGCAAGATGGTTGTACGTGGGGAATAACTCCAAAGTTCCAATACTGGGTATTGACACATGCCAGCTACACATGCGTGGTGGGAGAACCCTTATCTTACATGATGTCTTGTATGCTCCTGAAATTCGCCGGGACCTTGTCTCTGTTTTAACTTTACTTAAGTTAGGATTTGGTTTGAACTTCCATGATATGTCTTTAAACATTTCTCTAGGATCTGTGTTCTATGGTTCTGGTTATGTTTGTGATGGTTTCATTGTACTCGATTGTACTACAAACTTTACTAGTAGTAATGTTGATCGTTGTTTTTCATTTGTCACAAGTTCTACTCATATTGAACCAAATGTGTGGCATGCTAGACTTGGTCATATTGGTGTCGACCGAATGAATAGATTGGCTAGAGAAGGTCTTTTAGGCTCTCTCGCCCGAGTTGATCTTGACACATGTGAACCATGTTTAGCTGGAAAAGCAAAACGGAAACCATTTGGAAAAGCAATGAGAGCTGAATTTCCATTGCAATTAATCCATTCAGACATTTGTGGTCCGATGAATGTGAGGGCGAGGCATGGAGCTTCATATTTCATCACTTTTATAGATGATTTCACTCGATTCGGGGTTGTGTACCTTATTTCTCATAAGTCCGAAGCATTAGAGTGCTTTAGACGATATGTCATTTTGGTCGAAAATCAGTTGGAGAGGACGATCAAATGTTTGAGAACGGATCGAGGTGGTGAATATTTATCTGACCAGTTTAAAGAACTGTGTGATGAAAAGGGTATTGTCAGACAATTGACAACACCTTACACCCGCAACAAAATGGTGTAGCGGAAAGAAGAAACCGAACGCTTCTTGAAATGGTTAGGTCCATGATGGCGCAAGCGAATCTCCCAGTTTCGTATTGGGGTGATGCATTGTTGACTGCTGCCTATATACTTAATCTAGTGCCCTCCAAATCTGTTACTTCTACCCCTTATGAATTATGGAAGGGAAGAAAACCCGATTTAATGCATCTAAGACCTTGGGGGTCTGCTGCATTTGTTCGCGATACTGCACATCCTCATGGAAAATTGGGTCCAAGAGGGAAAAAGTGTATCTTCATAAGATACTCTGACCAATCTAAAGGTTATGTGCTTATCGGCGAACAATATGATAAAAGTGTAACAGAAATCGAATCACGAGATGTTACGTTCTTGGAAAATGATTTTCCTCGAAGAGGAGAGATTGCTAGGGAATTCCATCTTCAAGAGATGGTTGACCCAACTAATGTTTCTCTTACTAACCAATCTGTGGAAGTTGGTGAAAGTTCACGAGATGAAACATACCAACTTAGTGGGAGAGATACATTGGTTAATGATTCTTTTGGGAAAGAATCACATGAATATGAGGTTCGTAGAAGCGAACGTGGAAAAGTTCCTCGACGTCGTTTTGAAATCGAAGGGGAAGCTTTTATGGTTGCTTCGGTCGATGCCTTCGAACCCAGATCAGTTCATGAGGCTCTCTCTTTAGAACGTTTTACTCTCTCTCTACAATTCTCCCTTGTAACTGTCGGGCAGTTACTTGTCTTACTTGTGTCTCATGTCTCTTACAAATGTCTCTTTTATAGACAAAGACATGAAGAGTTACAAAGAGAAGAGACATGTTGCTTGGGAAGGGTTATGAATGTTAACACCTCATAACTATCGGTTGATTAAACCGGTTCGGTATAATCCCAAATCATGGGCGTAAACCGATCATAAACCAACATCTAAGTCATGATGGTGTCTTCAACTACCCCATCTTCTTTCAACAAGTTGCTTCAAGCCTTACAAATTCACAATGATGGTCTTGCAAATAACAATATCAAAATATATATCTTATACATTGATGCGTTTCTTCGGATGTCTTGTCTTTTGTAGATTCTCTATCACCACATAAATCATTCTTCTCCATATTTTGTAGTTTTCATGTAAACAACAATATCATGACCAAGCTTCTCCATCTTTTGCATATCTTCAATGCTTTCTAGTCTCCATTACCTTTTACCACAAAGACCATTGAGATCCATTTTACTCTTTTACATGCCCTCAAATATCTTTGATGTCTTTTGTAACTTATCAATTACCAAAACAAACTATTAGCTCTCATCTACTCTTTTGCATATATATCCTTAATATGCCTTAGTAATTTCTCCTTCACCACAAAGTTAATTATGATCCATAGTACTCAAATGTGTCCATAGTACTCCTCTGCTTACCATGTCCATTACCACAATGATCATCAAAATCCATCTTACTCTTTTGCACATCGCCGAATATATTAAATATCATTTTGTGGATAGCTATGTTGGATAGATGACAAGTTTTTCTACCATTTGATCAACTAATGTTATAACTTTTAAGGTGTGGTGAAGTTTGAAATATATACCTAAATCCATTTCAGTTATTTGATCAACTCAAACTATCCTCTACAATTCCATCATTTTAGTCAAAATCCATTAAACAAATACAGTATCACTGAAACTAAGACTTCAACAAATAATCATCAAATCTACTAAAATATTTATTTTAAAACATAATTCGTCTTTTTATAAATATTAAACAGTCTAATTTTTCCTTTTCTTATATAGAAAACTAAAAGAAATTATGAGAAAATTGTATTTGAATAATATTTCTATGTTTCGAAATTTAGCATGTACGTCGGTTCATGATTTTCAAATTATATAAGAAAATATTGCATGTTACTTTAGACTTTTAGTTAATTAGTTTATATCTGTGAGAGTGTGTCACTCTGTAATTTTCTACGTTTTATATAGGCTTTGCTTAGTTTCTCCCACGAGACGTACTAATTTGTTAATTTTGTATCGAACAAGTCTTGTTAGTTAACGACTGAACTTTACTAAACCCACATCTAATAGGACATTTGAGACATATCCTAAAATTAACCATTTGCGAAAGTTTCCGACATTTTAGCCACAGTGAGTCTCTAATTTCTTTTACTAATCAATTTTGCAGTTCCTACCGTTTGCAGCTGCGTTGGAGTAACGTAAGATAACAGCAAGCGTGAGGCAAACTAGAGGGCTTGATGCGAGTGCTGCTTGTGGTCAGCTGAGGATTAAGTTTCAGAAAAGTCCTTTACTCGCTGTGACAAATGGTCAAGAGCCTCAGCCATATACAGAAGTTGTACCGTGTTGATATGATGATATCCCATCTTCCGAGAAATCTCGGGATTTGCCATTGGATTGCTCTATTCAACTTTGTTTGGAGATGAGAATTTCCTTTGTGGGTTGGTCACAATGAAGACTAAGGATAGAGAGATTGAAGCATCTTGTTTGAGAAGTGACGACTTTGACCATGTCTTTATAGGTTTGGCCTACGTCTGTGATGTATACCTTTTGGTCTATATTTATGAAGAAACGAATTTAAATAGTGTTATTATGTTATCAGTTTTTCCATTAGGAATGATATTCTATTTTGATCTCTTGAGTCGGATCGATTCCATGGTAGACAAAGTTCCAAAACTTTCATATACTAGCAGCTTGGTTGATTATTCAATGTTGTTTTTAAGATTGTTTGATGTCTTATTCGTGTAAGTTACTCTGCTAATCTTTCAACAATTGAACTCTTCACGCTTTGATGGGTTAAAAGGAAAACTTGAATAATTGATCATCAAGTAAACACATAAGTAATGTATACATGAAATTACTATAAACGGAAAGAAAATTACATATACTTCTCAATCGCATTACAATCATAAGCATAAATGCCCACTAAATTACAAATACACTTCAATCGAATTACAAATTATTCTAACTTTTTGCATATCCTCGAATACTTCTATGCTAACTTCAAATATTTTTTCAGCAAACTATATCAATCAAATTACTGACAATTGTTCAATGACGATAAATGAAGTCACTGGATCAGCAACTGGATTGGAAAGCTAAAAAATGGGATTGGAAAGCTAAAAAAACGATCGAACGTAAAAGCAGATATCCAATGCCTTTTTCAGTACGTCCAATGGCATTTTCTAGTTCGTCAAGCACCAACATTGCCATAATTTTACTAGATTTTTATATATAGCTATGTTGGACTTAGAATATGTTGGTACTATTCCAATCTAGTAAAAAATAGCATACTGGTACAAGAACCATTCGCTTGTAGAGAAAAATCACAAAATCGTGATGATTTCATCTTGAAAACATATACCCGTAGCCAAAAACAGAGACTAGTGGACGAGGAAACAGAACCCATGACTGGTGACAAATGGATCGCATTATCAAACATAAGACCATGAACCAGACTAGTCTCGATCTCAATCTTTATCTAGCTCTAGACAAATCTTTGTTCTGTTCTGCTATCCCAATCTCAACCTAGCTTCTAAACTATTCTCTGCTGGCTACTCAAAGGAAGTAAAAGTGTAGTACCTTTCGATGAGACAAGAAGATAACTCAATCTAAACGGATGAATCTGATCTTTGGAACACAACTCTACTTTTGTACTTGCAGTTGCTGAGCTTACAGATCGTACTTGCAGTTGCAGAGCTTGACGGCGCTCAT
The DNA here is from genome assembly GCA_900128785.1 of Arabis alpina. Classification (NCBI taxonomy): domain Eukaryota; kingdom Viridiplantae; phylum Streptophyta; class Magnoliopsida; order Brassicales; family Brassicaceae; genus Arabis; species Arabis alpina. The sequence goes on from LT669791.1 coordinate 46,192,536, forward strand.
TTTTTTCCTTTTTTTGATGTCAAGTTTTAGATTTAGGTTTATGAGGTCGATTAAGAGTCAGTTGGGTTTTATATAAGTAAAAGGTTTTTACCCTAGGCGAATTTCCTTTTTTATGTAAACGTTAGTAAAAGATAAATGAGTGAGTTGGGTTATGTTGTAAAAGGTAAAACCGTAAAAGTAAAAGGTTTTCCCGAGGCGAATCTTTTTTACCATTTTTGGTAAAGTTAGTTATATAGTGTATTTTTATTTGTTTTTAATTCATTGAAGTTCGTATTTTGCTTTTAAATAAACGAAGAGATGCTGCACTTAGGATTTGACAGTTTGAGCATCTTAAGTCTAAAATTTATACGTATATAGTTTAATTCGTCCATACATTTACATACTAATATACATTACAAAGTGCAATAATAATGTGAGAAAAAATACAATAACAAAATTATATTTATATTTTAAAATAGTGAACGAAAAAAGGAGAAACAACTTAATTGATGTTTTGTGTTCCTCATATTAACTTTTTCCTACTTTCCATTTCGGAATGAGTGATTTTATATCCTATATATTTTTCAATTCAACTCTTTTTTAACATTGTATCCATACATTTCTGACATTGTATCCTAACATTGTATTCACAGTGCTTTTTCAAGAACTACTACTGTTCATACAAATTTCTCTCTATCAAATACTCTCTCCGTTCTTTAAAGATTAATGTTCTAAAAAAAAAAATTGTTTTAAAAAGATTGATTTTTTACATTTTCTATGCAATAATAATTATAAATTGTAGATTTCAAGACATATTAATTGATTTTATTAGATTGTTATTGGGTCAAATTTATGGAAAATTGTTTAGTACAAAAACCAATACATTTCTAATCAAACATTAATTTGTTTTCTTAATATGTGTGAAAACTTTAGAAAATTAATCTTTAAAGAACGGAGGGAGTATAATTTATATTAAAGGATCCATTTAGCTAGAAAATTGTACTCCCTCCGTTCCTAATTAATATATGTTTAAGGTAATGCACGGTTATTAAGAAAACGCATTGATTTCTACGATTTACAGTTTTCAATAAAATTTAACCAATAGTATTTCAGTATTTGTTTTGGAAATTGTAAAAGTGCATAGAAAACTGTAAAAACTCTATCTTTTTGGAACAGATGGAGTATATTAGTAATGATTTCAAATTAAAGAGACATTGCTTGGCTTCTAAATGAAAATCATCTTTTGGAATCCCTTTTTTTGTTATAGCATCCTTTTGTAAACGCTCCGGTTAAAGTTTAATCATATTAACAATTTACTTCCCAAAGAAAAAGACTATGATCGGCTCTAAATGTGTGTATTAAACCCTTTAATCAATCTTGAGTGTATAAACCAAGAAATTTACTCATGTCTCGAGACGTATATTTTATTATGGTCGAATTGGTCGCCCATTGCCAAGTCCACCGACGGTCAACATTGATAACAACACATATATTTTACTCGTAATAAATAGGCGTTTAGCCTCGAGTATCGGACCAAACGGAAAAAAATGATATTTTGTCTCTTCCATATCTCGTTTTTTTCTTTTAAATAGGGTGTGTAGTCTTCGGACGAGTAACTTTGGATATCAATTTCTTATCAAAATGCTACACTAATTACTTTCTATTTACTATGCATTAAAATCTTGCACATTGCGACCACACTAATTACTTTCTATTTTAATATAACATTTCAACAAGTTTTTTCAATAATAAACTAAATATGTTACATGTCCTAACAAACATAGTTGAATCCGTCTTGGCCTTCCCATTAGTTTTTAAGTCTCTTCTCACCTAGGTCGTATAAAAACTCTATTTAATGATGTTTCACGATTTATAATCAAAATTGGAATCAGAATCTCTTAAAATTGTTGTGGAATCACGATTCCAAAAATTATCATTTTGGAAGCGCTTTGGAAGCGTCTAATTCAATTTTGGAATTGCGATGGAAACTTTTTTTTCATTTTAGATACATAAAAAATTAAATATTAAAAAATATTTTGATACTTTATAACTTAGAGAGAAAAAAAACCTTAAAAATATGTATCATCATCTCCCTAATCACTACGAAGTAAGAACGATCATGAATTCGTTCACAATTTTGTAGAAGGATTATTTAAGCTTTCAATGTATTTTTTGGGAATCTTGTAGAAGAACATGATACATTTCATACCTTAGTAATGAGACTAATCTTGGAAGAACTTTCGTTCGACAAATTGGAGTTGGAAACAATTTTATTTGATGGTGTAAATAAAAGCAAACATGAATATAATGGTCTAAATTCTTGGTTTAGAATTATGGTTTGTTTTTTCTAATTTAGTTAATTAATACTTTTATGTATTGGATTTATGGTCCAACTTTTAAACAAAAAATTTCGATTTGGTTTAGTTTTGGTGTTACAAAATACTTCTATTATATATATATATATATATATATATATATATATATATATTGTTTTAAGATTCTAAAACGTATCCGCTTTTTAATTTTTTCAAAAAAATCGCCTTCACGTTTGTGAACATCGTATCCAATTCTGATTTCGTGCGACATAGCTTACAACTACAACACTTTTTATATTATTTGAAATGTATGCTTTCTTTGGATCCTTTCACTCGAGTGCAATTTTTTTTTTTTTTTTGCATAGCCTCGAATATGTCATGTCATTGTCGTTACCACCGTTAATTTACTCGAATTTCATAAGTAACTATGTTAGAATTATAATATTTTTCTACCATCCGTTTAGCCATACCTACTGGTTATTTAAACTAGCAGCGTTTTGTTTGTGTTAACGGACATTAACTTCTGTTAATCTCTGAAAGTGTAAAACCTTCGCAATTTGAAACTTTGTGTATTAAACAAACAATTTTAATTAATTAAAAAAATGTTTATTTTCCTGGCATCTTATTATATAAAGGAGAGTTTGTCAAAATTGTAACTCACGAGATCATGACATGTGTCTATTATTGATCGGGATGATGACACGTGTTAAAATGCTCTTTTTAAAATCAAACAATTAGAAAATTAAAAATATCATTATGTTCAACCAATAAAATAAAGACACATTAACTTTTTTTATTGTTTTATTAGCATATTTCTAAAAACCAAACCAAATTTTATGTAAGTCATAAAAAAAAGCAAAATATAAATAGCATTATGTTAACAAAATAAATGTTACATCACAAAAATGAAACTTTATATATAAAAACGAAATAAATGTTAAAACATAACTTATTTTAAAAGGAAAAGTAAACATACATTCATTCATATAAATGTTAAACCATAAATTATATAAAAATGAAAAGTAAACATACGTTCAACCTTCCAAAAAAATTATTACTTCAAAAAAGGCAAATCCCAAAATTATATAATAACACACACCTCCCACAATTTAACATACACATCAAATCCTCAAATTTCTTTGAATACCACCTCCACAAATCAGTCAAAAATATTTAATTTTTGATCAATTAGAACGAAGTCGTGTTTACCGTTGAATTATTGCATGTATTCTTCGAAAGTAGAAAGGTAGAAATCTTAAAGCAAATAACGTATTTATGGTAATGGAAGTTCTTCTACTTGATGAAAAGGTTAGTATATATTAATTATATCAAATTTTAAATTCTTCAACTTATCCAACACTTACCATACCTTTTTGATGTTGTAAAAAAGAAATTTATTAACCTTACGTAAAAAAGAAAATTTACAAAATAGAATAGTAATATATTATAATTTTATTTTTTACCAACTTTATAAAAATAATTGATGTTTATTTATAAAATAGATTCAGTTTCAAAGTATATACGATTTCAAATATGATTTAAAACCTTATCATTTATTTAGATGAATTATTTTTATAACTTTTTGAAGATTTAAACACAGTATTGATTTTCTTACTAATGTAATTTATGACTATATTAACATGGTTTTAATTTAGAATATAAGTATACGGATATAACTACACAAATTATCAATTTTAATATCAAATACCCGCATACTATGCGGGTCCTAATCTAGTAAATAATAATGCTGAGATGTTTTTCAGAGTTTTTCCTTATCTATTTTAGTTTTAATTTTAGAACTATAGTTATACAATATCCATCTCTACCTTTTTAATGATTCGTTTAGCTAGATAATTGTTTCTATTAAATTGGTTTTCAATTTCTTTTTATATACTAAGAAATTCTGAACTGAAATTTGTATATTTTTCAGATCCTAGATCAAAAGCTTGCATGTTACATGAATATATATATTTTTTGTCAAAATGTTTTATTATAATGATTTCAAATATAAGAGACGATTCATATTTTTACATATATGGAATTTATGTATGAACTCTAATCTTTTTTGGCTTTCGAGAATTTTATCATGTGTCAAAACATATTTTTTTGAAACTAAGTGTCGAAACGTGGGGTGCGATCATACCAACACTAATGCACTTGATCCCACCAGAACTCCGCAGTTAAGCGTGCTTGGATGATGGTAGTATTATGATGGGCGACTTTCTGGGAAGTCCTTGTGTTGCATCCCTTTTTAAAAAATGAAAACCCTTTAACAAAAAAAAATAATAAGTGTCGAAACGTATTGTAGTATATACCATGTTCTTTAAAAACTAGGTGGAATTGGATCAGCCATTACCAAATACACTCGACGGTCAACATTGATAATAACACACATATACACTATTTTAGTAAGAAGGCGTGAATGCATCCTAGTTGATGCATTCAATGAAAACTTTGCAAGTAATATACTACAACAAGCTTTGATCATCTATTTTTGTTTAATTAATTATATGAGCAGAAGATAAGCTAGTTGTTTGTTTTAGTGTATGAGTTTCAATCATGTAAATTACTCACAATCACATTATATAGAGACTGAACTCTGCAAGAAGATTCGAATAGATAGAGACGAAACGTGAAAATAGAAAGCTAACAAAATAAATTGACTTATTATTATTAAAAACGAGACGAAAGTTAAGAAATAAGAGAAAACTCGGCAAGACTTGAGCAACACAGAAGATTACAGCGGGAGAACGTATGTATATAACATTACATGATTATATTCTAACCCAAAAAATGGTGTATTGATCTTCCTTCAACAAATTTGCTTCAAGCCTTGCAAATTCACAATGATATTCTTGCAAATAGCAATATCTTACTTTGATCCGTTTCTTTCTTCCGATGTCTTGTCTTTTTGTAGTTTCTCTATCACCACAAAAATCATCCTCCTCCATCTTTTGTAGTTTTCATGTAAACAACAAATAGCATGACCAATCTTACTATTTTGCAAATCTTCAGTATATGGTTTGTAGTTTCCATTACCACAACGATCATTGATATCCATTTTTTTTTTTTGCATATCTCCGATGTCTAATGTAACTTATCAATTACCACAAGAAAAAAAACTATTTGACGCCATAGGCTCTGCTTAATATCAAAAGATGTTTTTGTAATCATTCCATTATCACAAAGATAATTATGATCCGTAGTAATATTTTCCATTATCTCTTTGATTGCCATATTATAAAATTGTTTACTCATTGTTGAGCTTTAATTTACTTCTTGAGAATCATTTACATGCCCCAAACCAGAGCCTCCGAGAGAAAATTGTACCAATTGCCAAGGCTTATCTGCTGGAAGCAATTATGAAGGATTGTTGTGATTACTTCCAAGAAACAAATAGTTGAGTTTCCTTCGAATATGCCCTTCTAGGTAAGTGAGACTTGAGATTAAACAAAAATTTCTGTTTGTCTCCCTCATTATATTGTTTAACAGAAGTTCATAAATTATGATGCAGCTGAAGCTAATGATTAAGTAGAGCATGCGGTGGAACTCGCAGAGCTACTCCATGAATGAGGTTAAAACTAATCAAGTAAATTTGATACCTTACAACCCGATAGAAGGATCGGTGTACAAGCCACCTTACAAGAAAACGGTATGGATATGGCTCGGTTTGAAGATGCACGTTTGAGAAGTATAGAGGTTTGGACTACATATGTGATGTATACTTTTGGTTTATAATCATGAAGAGGGAGCATATTTTAAGTAGTGGGTATTCAAAATTTGTAATATACTACAAAAGTCGTACTGGAATTATCAGAATTTTGATCCTTAGTATGTTATTCTAGTTTGATCTCTATAGTCAAATTTAGTCGATGGTAGATAAAAGTTGCTTAGTTTAATAAATAAGTAGTGATTTTCCTTCGCTTAATCATGTAATCTTTTCAAAAGCTAACCTCCGCATGCAGACTTGAATGGTTAAAGAAAAAGTGTAAACAGAAGTAATGTGTAAAGAAAACTTCTCTATAAAGATGAGATTATAAACGTAAAAAAAATTACAAAGTGAATCAATTACAGCCATTGTACAAAGAAAAATATGTATACAACTCCTTCATGTTACAAGGACCGTTCTATTTCTTTTTTGCATATCCTCGAATATATTCTATCGCGTCTTTCTTTCGGAGTCGAATATTCTAAACTACGAAATTTCGGTATCCACAACTATCTGTCCTTTCTGTATTGTTTAATTTGAAGTTCTAAACTCAGCTAATGCATATGTTTTCACCTCTTTATTGGTTTAGGAACCAATTCTATCTACAACACATTGATTACTATCATCCAAAATGTGTTGCAATGTGTCTTCTTTGGATCATATCGTTTCAATGCAAGGAAAAGCTCTTTTGCATATCCTCGAATATGTTCACTGTAGTAATCATTTTCGTTTTACAAGAGCTTCGTAAGTAGCTATGTTGGATTTAGAATATGCTATGTTGGACTTAGAATAAGCTATGTTGGACTTAGAATATTTTTCCACCATTTGATCAATCAAGTCTATCTAGTCCATCTAGTAAATAACATGATACGGTTATAAGAACCATTCGCTTGTAGAGAAAAATCACACAAAAAAACATGTTGTTTTCATCCTGAAAACATCTTGTACCAAAAACAGAGAGTAGTCGACGACGAAACATGACCCATGACCGTGACAAACGTATCGCATCACCAAACATAAGACCATGAACCAAACTTTTCTCGATCCCAATCTCAACCTAGCTCTAGACGATTCTATGTTCTGCTATACTAATCTCAACCTAGCTCTAGACGATTCTCTCTTCTGCTCGCTACTCAAAAGAAGTAATAGTAAGTACCTTTCTATCAGACAAGAAGATGAAACCTAACGGAGGAGTCTGATCTTTTGAACACAACTCCACTTTTGTGTGAAAGATTGAGTTACAGATCGTACATGCAGAGCTTGACGGCGCTCATGTTTTTTTTTTTTTCTCTTTTGATGTTAAGCTTTAGGTTTAGGTTTTATGCGATAAAGAATCAGTTGGTTTATATAGCAAAAAATAAAACCGTAAAAGTAAAAAGGTTTTCGCTAGGCGAATCTTTTTTTATGTAAACAGTACACGCCATTTTTAGTAAAGTTAGTTATACGGCAAAAAGAAATCAACTATCTGCCTTAAACCGAAAATAATCTGAACTACCTGTCTACCTCATACACGTAAATCATCTCTAATTTATGTTGATTTAACTCAGATATTTTTCTTTTTTTGAAATGAAAACTCAGATATTTTTCAGTTTAAAGCATATAATTAATTCTGAATTTTTAACGTTTTCCCTTATTTTATTCATACTAAAGTTGAATATGTTTGGTGAAGTTGTAATACACAGTAACTTTTGTTTTAAATCTAGATAGTTTATTTTGCCAATATATCTACATGTATCGTGGATCAAGACGAAAAACATGCTCGTTGTAAAATCGTCGATGTAATAGTTTCATAATTTATAATAAAAAAAAAAAAATCCAGACGTTTAAAAAAATAATATATAAATAGAATTTTATAATTTATTTATTTAGAAATCCTAAGTTAAATTGTTCTTACTCTTAGGCATTTCTATTGTTTTTTTGATTGGGTAGAAGTGGTTTTTAATTTAGTTCCTTCTTAAATAGTGTGTCCTTGCATTTCACTTTCCATTAAATTTTAAGAATTAGTGCTTATACAATATTTATGTCTATCAAATATTAAAAGGAACCATTTAGCTACAAAGTTAAATGGTTGTCAAAATTAAAGGGACACTGCTTGGCTTCTTTTTGCATCTTTTTGTAAAGGCTCCCGTCAAAGTTTAATCATACTATGTTTCAAAAAAAAAAAAAAAGTTTAATCATACTAAGGTTTATTTCGATTTTCCTTAACCTTATTCGAAACATAGAATCATTTTTTTTTTTTTTGCGAAACTACTGTCCACCTTACTTTAGATTATGAAAATAGTATTTCAAAGTCCTGACAACAAGGAGCTATATGAGGCTTTGAAACAACAACTTAAGAATCACGACTTGGACCAAATTAGTCGTGCCTCAATAGCCATCTCGGTAAGAGATATATCCAATCTGACTATAAAAATTAGATATAAGTTTGTTTGGGTCTCAAGAGAGATTGTGAATAGTGTAGATAAATTAGCTTAGGAAGCAAGGCATCAAGAGAAACGTTATACTATATCATGGATCATGTAAAATATAACGTTCTTGCAGTTAATAATATTTGGACGACAAAAAGAAATCAATTCAAAGTAGTATAGTTCTCTACACTATCATAATGCAATTTAGTTTCCAAAAATGAAAGAACGTCTTTGGAAATCGTCTCTTCTGAAATACACCAAGCTTGAACCTCAAAGTCCTCCAACCATGTCTTCGCTTTCCCCTAACAATGTCTTCGCTTTCCCCTAACAAGCATCGCTCTACCACTATTTCTTTAGGTCTTCTAGATACGTTGCATTGTACTCGAAAATCCTCCACGCAAAACCTAGCAAAGAGGCAGAATATCCCCAATTAAGATGAGGGCTCAGTAACTTGATTGTGAGAGCAAACGAAGCCGTGAAAGAGGTTTGAAACCATGACAATTACCAAGTGGAGAGAATTCTGAGTTGCATTTTGTTTACTTTTACCGAACCGGTTCTTACAGCCCAAGCTACAACAATCGCTGGTACATTCAACAAAAACATTTTGAAATAATCTATTACATGATCACTATAAACTTGCATATCCAAAGAGTTAACAAGTCTATATTATATCTAGAGTTTGCTGTAAGCAATGAATATAATGTTATGTTCTATAACGTTTTAAGAATAAAAAAGCTTTCCAAACAAATATACTTTATCTTTCATCAAATAGCTATCAGCTATTACCTTTTTACTACGAGGAATGCATATTGTATCCTCGCACACAATTTCACGTTCATCTATATAAGCAAAAATTTAATATTCCCTCTGTTCCTAAAAGATAAAAACTTTACAAAAAAATTTTGTTCCAAAAACTGTAAAATTTTTACAGATTTCTATGCATTTTTACAAATTTCACGATAAATACTGAAACACTATTGGTTAAACTTTATTGAAAACTGTATTTCGTAGAAATCAATAATTTTTTAATAAGTATGCATAACCTTAAACATCTATCTTTAAAGAACGGATGGAGTATATATTGTATCCAAGTTATACATGTAGCACGATGGATACAACTACAAAGATGGAAACCTTTAATTTCACTTTCAGCTCTTACTGGATTTCCAGACACATAAACCACTGAAGCTTCAAGGAATCTTTGTTCATCATAACATGCAGTTCATAAAATTTAATCACAAATCAAGATTGCAGACGTAAGAAGAACCAAAAAGATTAAGAAGAAATTAAAAAAGCATAGTTTCATTACTTAGCATCACAACACTGCTTTCTTCCCACATCAAATCTTCTTTAAGGTTATCGCTTTGCCTTCATAATAGAATGACGACAAAAGAAAGGAAGGCGAGAAAACCTCCTTATCATATTTCAGTAAACCATTAAAAAAAGAAAATTGTTTCTTCTGTGTTACTTGCATCGCTTCGAGAAACTCTTGTTCCATTTCGCTGAGTGATCTCTTCTCATTCTTGCTGAGAATGAAGTTAAATCTTGCTATCGATCCCTTCTCCACCCACTTGTCCTGAAAGCAAGAATCAAGACTTAAAAAAAAAAAACTTAGGAAGCTCTGAAAGAGAAATGTAAAGGTTGACTATTTACTCACTTAAAGATAGAATGAGAGTCTTATGAACTCTAAATTCAGAGAACTCTGTGTAAGAACAGAAGAGCACCTTCGCAAATCCAAAACTTAAACTCCTTTGTTTCTTCCTAATCGATGGAAGAGTTGATTTTCCATACTTGATGGCACGAAGTATCTTAGAGAGTTAAGATTCCATCTTTTTCATGCTCTGTTTGATTGCCAAAAGTATAGAAACAACACAAAAGTAGGAAGGTTGCATCAGTTTTGCAAATCTCCAATGAATCCCATTGACTATGGTATTTAGAAGGAACAAAAAGAGAAAGCGAAGATGGCATTTTCAATTATGCATCGAAAGAAAGGTTCATAACCGAAAGCATGACGAAATTGAAACTTGGGCACCAATAATACAACCTGAAACATTGCACTTGTCACTGTGTTCAGAAGGGTGTTGTTAGTGTAACTATTTTATTTGATACGCCTTGCTTCAGTCTTGGACCTAAAAGGCAGAATAAAATAATTCAATTTCTCGTATCGTATCCCCTAAATATTAGGAAGGCGATTTTTTTTAAATATGTTTATGTGTCTCATTCTCCTTCAAAGTTAGCAAAATAAAAGCCATGTCAAATGTGACATGGCAAAAAACTCATTCAATTAGCTATGGGCTATTGAATACTTTGCCCATTAACTTTATAAAGAATCAAAATTAATTAACTTTATACTTAGCCCATTAACTTTGATTATGCTTATTCAATTGATTATTTTATGTAAACTAATAGTAAACTTCATATATCTATATATATAAAAAGACATTTTCTCTTTTCTCATGAAGACACATCATCTTCCACCTCATTGCCATATCAAATTTTTATTTAGAATTTATTATTTTTAATTCAAAAAATTATCTACATGCAAAATCAACATTAATTATGATTTGTTAACATAAGAATTTGAAAAGTCATTATTATAGTTACTGAAATGATAAAATGTCTTATTTTAACAAAGAAGAAATCTAAATGTAGATAGAGGAATGGACGATAATAAAAATTCTATATAATTACATAAATCATGTAAGTTATATCATGTAAAAACTAGCAATAAAATATTAATCGAGTTGCTCATAAAGACAACCATCAAATAAGGAACCGAAGAGTATGTGAGAGCTTCATCATCTTCTTCCAAATAATTTCCTTCTCTTTTATAATGGTTGTTTCCTCTTTTCTATACTTCTATTAAAAGAAAATCTAACGCAGAGAACACAACTTCAGTTTGATAAGTACGTGACTAGAAATGTACATAAGGCCAATGGTATCTATTTCATATAACATGTTGGGTTACGGAAAATATTGTGGATGATATTAGATCGATCAGGAGATTAAACGAGTTTGGTATGTTGAAATTTGATGTTCCTCTTTCTCAAAATATGGAGCGAGCTCAAGAGATCATAGAGGTTTGGTTAGTCCATACTTCGTTGAAATTCTTCCATTAAAACTGGAAAAACTTTGATGTTCATTTGAAATAATGTTTCCTCTTTTTATGTTTTGAAGAATACATGAAGACCGGATGTTTATTAGTGCTAAGCAAGAAGGACCGATAAAGAGCTTACCTACTTGAGGAACATTGCTCAAGATTTACCATTTCATTTCATCCTCGATAATACATCTTTTGAGCTGTCTTCCTCATTTTGTACAAGTGTAATATAGAATTAAGTTTCAAGAAGAATTATTCATATGGTTCGTGATGAAAGCATGAAAGGATGATGATACTTGCAAAGCCTAAAACTAGATGATAACTCTTCGTTTCATGAAGATAAAAGTAATTCTTCAGTAGGTTAAGAAGTTTGAGAAGAGTTTGGGAAAACGGAGAATTATTACTTCAGTAGGTTAAGAACTTTGAAATTCGGAGAAACGGAAAAATAAAACCTCGAGACTAAGCTGAGAAAGCAAAAGTAGAAAATGGACTCCAAAGCCAAGAACAAAAGATTTTCCCTATACGCCTTTTAACTTCACAAAAATGCATCTTTTAAGCTTTTTCTCATTCTAATATAAGTTATATGGACTGTTCTTTTTTTTTAGCGAAAATCAAAGATAGAAAAATCAACAATGGAATTAGTCAAACTGAATTCATTATGAAAACTTTATGAGCAAGATGATAACATCGAGATATTGACAAATGAAGAAAGATAATGCTTGAGAAGAATATGCCTTAAGATGAACATCAACTTCGTTATTGGTAGGATCTCACCAGATCCATGTTTACCTTTTCTTATTTCTTAACCAATGATTAGAAGAGCGATTTACACAAATTTCAAATGAGCACGTTCCATTTTTGGTAAAAAATGAGTCTTTCATAGAGTAATGGAAGGTTTGCATCAACATTGAAAGAACATGGAGATTGCGAAAGTGATCACGAACGCATGAGATTTAATGAACTAAAACAAAACCATAACTGAAAATATAGTTAGAAACTCGGCCTGCGCGTAGCGCAGGCTTTCACCTAGTTATGTATAAAGTTATACACAAATGACAAAATTTCAACATGAACATTTTTATAAGTTTACGTAATATTATAAAAAATAATATTTAATCAAAATTTCCAAATTTACCATTGAATAAAATAAAATGCAATATTGATCTATTAGAGAAAAATAATATTTTGATTAAAATGTAAACACAAGCCAAAATTAAACTAACAAACTTATCCATAGTAGATTATTTTCATTTTTTATATTGTTATTCACAAATAATTCACATTGCTTTAACCAAATGGATATTGAACACAATTAGAAGAAAAAAAAATCACAAAATATTTTTTTTTAAATTTATTGGATATTTTAACAAATAAATAATATTTAGATACTAATTTAAAAGTTAAATTTATTTGAGATAAAAATTATTTGATCAAAATTTAAATATGAATCGAAATCATATTATCGCCTCAATATATGTTTTATTCTAGATGCTATTATTAATAAAAATATTCATAAATTATCATAAAGACCAAAAATGAATCAAAAAACAAATTATAATATTATTGGCAATCGTAACTCTTACAAAGTATAAATCCGCGTATAACGCGGGGAGTCATCTAGTTTTTTTATATAAAGGAGAGTTTGTCAAAATTGTAACTCACGAGATTATGACATGTGTCTAATATCGATCGAGATAATAACACGTGTTAAATTTTAAAATAATTAATAAACTATTATACTAAAAATGGAAACTAACATAATAATTGTTAAGTAACTAACTAAATTGTAAACAAGAAAAATTTAAAAAAATAAAAAATAGAAAGTAAACAAAATAATTGTTAAGTAACTAAGGAAATTGAAAAAGGTAAAATTCCTAATAATCTAAATTAATTAGAAAATAATAAAGTTTATATTTCCAAGGTACTTAATTAATATGAGTTGAATTACACTTACATCTATATTAGGACTCAAATGATATGGATTAAAACATGAAATTAAGATAAAAAATTTGACATATAATGATTTAGGATCCATGTTTGAATAAAATTTAAAATATTTAGATAATTCAACAAATTACTAATTAAAATTTGATCATTTTTAGGAATAAATTTTAATATGATTATCCGCGTATGAACGCATGCTTTAATCTAGTTAAAAATAAACATAAGACTTACATTGATGCAAATGGAAAACCAAAATATCTCAAGAAGAAGGTCTAATCTTTTACTCCGCATCTTGTGATGTCGTCAAGCTCAAGAGGATATATTCTGATAGTTGGGCTAGGATTTGGATCAAGCATCCAATGACCATCCAAACCAATATGGTAGCACGAAATAGACAGCCGATTAACTTGAAACATTTTAGGTAATACCAAATTCAGAACCTTTGAATTAAGAGCAAGAGTAAAAGAGTTCGATTCTTCGTAAATCTAACATCGGACTAAATGATCATACCATATTATTGAGTTTAGCAAGATTAAGCAAATTTACAAGTCAAACTGAAAGAAATAATACATCGAATTGGCATATCACCTGGCGAGAAACATCTGTTGTGGTTTGACGACCGTGGATCTCACCCAACAATTGGACACAGAATTTCTGCAGACGGTATCTTCCTTGACATCAGCCTTAAGGATAGATCTTAGGGATAGCTCTACCGATCTTGGTTGAGGTCGAGCTAGCAGAAGAATCTCTCCCCAAAGAGAAGTTAATGGATTCGTCCATAATCGTTATTTGCAAACGTGAAACGATTACCCATATTCAAATAATAGATGAGAGCACAATCCGTGAGAAGAATCTGGTAATCCGAAAGACTTCTTAGGACTATGAAGATTCCAACGCTCAATCACAAGAGAACAACGCTTGAGAGATTTGTGTTTGATGAAAAATCTAAAATAGTCGACCCTTCGATTTCTTGTCACTCGCGAGGAAAAGCGTTTAGTTTTTTTTTGTTTGAGGCGTTTTATTTTTAAAAAATATTAAAAAAATGCTGATCTTATAGGCCGTCACGTGTCATTCTGCTGAAGAGTGTTGGTCATCTATTATAATATAGAAGATTAACAATTTACCCCTAAAAAAGACATTGTTTGGCTCTTAATTTATGTATAAACTCTTAATTTAATCCATCCTGGCTCTTAAGTTATGTATAAACCAAGAAATTTACTCGTCTCGCGACATATTATATTATACCATGTCCTTTAAACCGTAGGTCGAATTGGTCGGCCATTACCAAGTCCAGTCGACGGTCAACATTGATAACAACACATATTTTACTCTTAAATTAAAAGGCGTATAGCAAATATGAATGCATATCAACTAGGATGCATTCAAACGCAAAGTTTGTGAGTAATATACAACAAGCTTTGAGAATATATCTTTTTGTTTAATTAAATGAACATAAGATTAGCTAATTGTTTGTTTAGTGCGTATGTTTGAATCATGTAAATTACTAGCCCACAATCACATTTAGCTTATGGTTATATAGATATATATAGAGACGAAACATGAATATTTGATTGGAGAGTGAAAATTAAAATGCTAACAAAAGAAAGTAACTTGGTATTAAAAAGGAGAGACGAGAGTTTAAAAATGAGACAAGAGTTGAGCAACACAAAAATTACAAGTGAAGAACGTATGTATATAATGTTTCATAATTACATCAATCTCTAAGTCGTCTTGACTTCCCCATCTTCCTTCAACAATGCTCTATCAATACAAAAATCATTCTTCTCCATCTTTTGTAAACAACAAATATCGTAATTAATCTTAATCTTTTCCATATCTTCAATGCTTTGTAGCTTCCATTACCACAACAATCATTGAGATCCAATTTACTATTTTGCATATCCTCGAATATCTCCTCTGCGTACTATGTCAATTACCACAATGATCATCAAGTTTCATCTTACTCTGATCAAGATTCATCTTACTCTCATCAAAATCCATCTCACTCTCATCAAGATCCATCTTACTCTTAGGCGGCATATCCACGAATCTCTTAAATATCATTCGTGGATAGCCTTGGATGGCTGACTTGTTCTTCTACCATTCAATCAACTAGAGTTCTAACTTTTGAGACATGGCAAAGATTGGATAATTTACGTATATCCCATTTCTACCATTTGATCAACTCAAACTACCCCTTATAAACCATCTATTTTGAGTCAAAATCTGTTGAGGCTCAGAATTTGACCAATTTGCAACATCCTACAAATTAGACAGTCTACAAACTATAGATTACTGGTAATTTGAGTATAACCATTCGCTTGTCGAGAAAAATCACAAACCATGTCGTTTCAACTTGAAAACAACACTTTGTATCCCATTGAAACCAAAAACAGAGAGGAGGAGACGAGACATACACATGTCCGATGACAAATCCATTGCACCATCGTAGATAACATCATGAAACCAACTTCTCAATCTTAATCTCAATCCCATCCTACCTCTAGAAGATGCTACTCTACAGAAGGATTAGATATGAGAGTACCTTTTGAATGCGAGAAAATGGTGAATCAATCAAACACCTCTTCGAAACCCATCAATGTAACAGCAGATTCAGAACCGAACACAACCTTTGTGTTTCGCCAAAAGTGGCTCACTTCTCGATCTCTTTGTATGGAATGAGTTCAAGATCGTAGGTTGCAGAGCTGTGGCTGCGGTTTCTTTTTATTTTATGTCAGGCTAAGTTTTAGGCCTATCATTTATGTGGTCTATAGTGATGAGATGGGTGTGCATTGTATTTATCAAAACTGTTCCGTATTTCATTTTCCCCAAAATCTTTGTATTATTACGTAAAATCCTCCATTCTGATCTTTTTTTTTTTTTTCCTTTTAAGTGTTAATTAGGAAACTGACCAAAGTTTAGGCCCTTAATTGAGAAATTAATCTTAGCCCAACTTTCTTTGGTAAATAACTCAAACATGTAATGTGAAATGAAGAAAATGTAATCGGAGGAGCAAAAGATGCATAGAGAAATAGTGGACCATTTTTTTTCAAGCACATTGCAAAACAAACATCTAATTCTATCTGTTTTTCGACTTTTTTTTTGTTGTTTTCAAACCGAGTGTGGTTTTATTTTATAATTTCAGCGCTAGAAAATATTTTATAGAGGGGAAAATAGGTCAATTTCGTTCATAAATTTCTCTAAGCCATTAGCCCATTACTTTATATATGAATTATATTGCTTGTATGTACCGAAAAACCAACAAAACTTCTGTTAAAAGATATCAAACGATACCTAAAAGTAGTCTCTAGGATGATGGGGTTCACGTCAAGACACCTCTAAAGCCTGTGTTTGTAAGTCTGATCCGCCGTTATTCTGGCAAGTCTCATGTGACTAACATTATCCTTGACAATCTCAAGCGACCAAAACAGAAGTCAATAACTTTAACTCTTTTAATAAAGTTATGTTTAATCCGAATTCTGGTTTCGGTTCAATATTTTTGGTATTTTATTTTTCTCATTTATTAACAATAATATTCGAAATAAAATTTTAATATTTATAGATGGTTTGGTATTTAAAATACATGTTTGGTTAAATATATCCTAATTTACAAATAAATTAATTTCGATTACCAATGGATTTTTTGTTTATTCAGTTCGTTTTTGATTCATGTTCTGTTTTTAGGATATGCAAAAGGTGAATCCAACTTGTATATTATTCACTTTAAAATAAAAAAAATTATTTTGGTTTGGTTCAGATCAAATCGGTTCATTTGGATTAAACACTCATTTTGATATTGTTTTTAAGTCATTTTAAATTTGTAAGTTGTAACTACTCTCTAATTAGGTCCAATTCTCCGACCGACCCTTTTAATGGCTCCCACGTTTCATTCTAATCATTTATACCATCTCTCATTCTCTACTTAGACTCAATTCGTTCTTCTTGAAAACGCATGAAATTTGAGTAACACCTCATGGAAGCTTCACAACAACACAATAACAAGAGGCATGACTTAGAAGAAGGAGTAAGCATATATCTATCTCTGATCCTACTCGAAATCTTTATTCCTTACTTATATGATTTTGAATGTTTGTGTTTATATGTAGGTGATGCATCTTAAAGAGAAACTAGAGGAAGAAGAAGCACTAAGTAGAAATTTACAAGCTGCTTTCAATGGCTCTACCTCTATTGTTTCGCTCCCAAGTCTCTCCTCTCCGTTTCTTCCACCTCAGGCAATACCAATACACATATCTCACATCTAATGTTATTAGTTATTTCTTAATGACTAAACAATTTGATTCTGGAACAGTTTTCTGAGCTTATACAAGAATTAGCCCTTGTGGAGGCAGAGATACTTTGTCTAGATCGAAAAATCGAGGAGCTAAAGCTTAAACTGTACTATGAACAGAGACAAACGCAAGAGATAAACGAGCAGAAGAGGACATTGGCTAGACAGAATCATGCTAGACATAATAGTTTGCCACTAAGACATGATCTTCATCAACGATCTTTGTCACATCACTACCAACATTCTACGTTAGATACTGTCACAAGTACTCATCACTCAAGGCTCTCTTTCTCTTATGCTCCCGATTTCGAGGATGCTACTTCCTCAGGTGGCTTCACAGGTAAGTAATTGCTTATTTCATATGTTTATAAATTGCACTATATAGTACTCAAGGTCATGGTTTTGCTATGTAGATGAATTTGATGGATTATCGAGAACGCAAATGGGTAGAGTGAGAAAGGGGCTTAGATTTGTGGAAGCAAAGACCAAAGACGACCCAAACGAAGTATCTGAACAGCTCATAAACTGTCTTATTGGCATTTACTTAGAACTCAATCAGGTTTCATCAAAGACCAAAGAAGATGTTACCGCGGTTTCGAGACGGCCTTCTTCTTGTAGCCGGAAATCAAACACATATAGTTATTATCAGAATGAAATGGATCTTGATCCTTATCGAGTATTGCCAGAATCGAGCGGAGGAATCACTAGAGACATTGGCCCTTACAAGAGCTTCATTCATATTGCAAGAAGTTCCATAGATGTGACTCGCTTTACTCATTATTGTTCACCGGCTGTTCCACGCCTAAGGTTTTATAAAATGATCTCATCAAATAGTATGATTCTTGATGAAAATCTAATTATATTTTGACGATTTTACGTGTGTTGGCAGTGTTTTGATGCAGAAACTATCAGAGGTGGATTTGAGTTTCTTGACCTACAAGCAAAAACTCGCTTTCTGGATCAATATCTACAATGCTTGTATCATGCATGTATGGAACATTTTCAAATCAATTTGTTAAAGAGACTTAGTATATATCACGCATATCACACACGATGTGAATCTAAAATTACATCCTCCATTTCCATTACAGGCATTTCTTGAGTATGGGTTACCTTCGTCGCACAATAGACTACTTACCTTGATGAACAAGGTAATCTTTTTGGATCTATATTCTAGGCAAAGAATATGTTATCTTCGAATGTAGATATTATCAAACGGTATGATGCTCTTTGTGTTTTCTTGGCAGGCCTCACTCAACGTCGGTGGCATAGTCCTCAACGCTTTGGCTATTGAACATTTCGTCTTGCGACATCCTTGTGAGCCAGAACATGTAAGTGCATCATTCCATATAAATTCATATTTATAAATAGAAATTACCACAAGAAAGTAATCAACATCTTCATGAAACAAGGGCTTGCTTGATGAGAAAGAAACTCTCCTACGACACACTTATGGTTTAGGATATTCAGAACCAAACGTGACATTTGCACTTTGCCGCGGAAGTTGGTCTTCACCAGCAGTAAGTGTACAAACATAGTTTATCTTGATGATTGTATATCACTCAAATATATATATGGATGATGAGATTGATATTCATGTGCAGCTAAGAGTTTATACAGCAGATGAGGTAGTGAACGATTTAGGAAGAGCAAGAGTGGAGTATCTAGAAGCATCCATAGGAGTTTCAAGCAAGAAAAAGATTGTGGTTCCACAGCTTCTACAATGGCACATGAAAGATTTTGCAGATGATATTGAATCTCTTCTGGAATGGATATATAGCCAGTTGCCTCGATCAGGGAACCTAAAGGGCATGGTTATGGAATGTTTAAAGAGAAAAGCAAAAGTTCCGTTAGCTAAAATGGTAGAGATTCAAACGTATGGACACGAGTTTCGTTACTTGTTGTCATTGTAAAGGTGAGAGATCCTTATATTTCGTGTAGAATCGAATAACACTGTTTGGTAACAGAAAGAAAAGGAAGAAATAATGTGTGGCAATTGTCTCTAAATCAATGATCAAAGTCACGGGTGATCATAGATGCCTCAAACATTCACACTGATATTTATTTCTCAACATCAACCTTTTACTCGGATGCTTTCATCAATTAAACCAAACCCTTTTAAAGTGGAGTAATATATATAAATTAATTAAAACTGTATATAGTATAACTTAATTAAAATGAATATAAACTTTAGCTAAATTTGTAATGGAGAAGACATGTTCCGTTCATATACCAATAAAGAGAAAAAAATGAATAAGTAGAGGGGACTTGTGTTACGTTTTGCATCAAATGCTGTCGGAAATATAGACTTTATATTTATTTATTTTAAATCCATCGGTCAACAAAACCAATCCCACTTATTATTTAAGGCATTTTTTTAGACCAATAGCCATTGAATTATTCTTGTTTCTTGTTACCAAATCTAAGTGGGATCCTCGTGGATAACACTAACATGCATTAACTTCACTCTATAAGAGAAACACTTTTGTAAATGGCTAGTTAGAGAAAAAAAAACAGGAGATTAGCAATAGTATAAAGTATCATTAATATATTATCATGTTTTTAGAACATGAAATTAAAAACGTTACAAACCCAACCATGTAAAATACTTTAGTAGCTGCGGGCTGTTACAAAATTTTCTCACAGCCACTTCAGCTACTTACTGTCTCTCTCCCCCTTTTTCCCCCTTCACAATTAAAAACCCCAAACCCAAAACAAATACAATAAAAAACAACACACACAAAAGTCAAAGATACTACTATTCTCCCTCTCATTTTCCTCACCTTTCCATATATAAAATTTTTTTTAAAAAAAAGGAGAAGCGAAATTAGCGGAGAGTTTTGATTTGTCTCGAACCACTTTAATTCTTTTCCCCAAATTTTATTTTCTTGAAACTCGTAATTAGACCCTGAAATTCTTCCCGACAAAAGTTTGACCAAACTGCCAGTTTGAAGGAACCATGTTCCATGAAGTTGAGGTTCTACGGTCACTGCCTGTGACTCGGAAAGTAAGTGACTGACCAACCAAAACTGCATTTGATTGCCAGTTTTGTCCCCAGTTCCTGCTCAAACTCATCCAACCTGTCTTGGTCCCTTTCACGCTTGCCCTCACGATGTCTCCAGCTCCAGCCACGTTAGTGATCAGAACCAAGTTGAAATATTTGTGACCGTTGATTGTGAACCTTATCCCTCCTCTCTTTCTACAAGGAACCCTACGAAACGAAACCAACATTTCACACTCGTTTAGTACACCAACATTAACGAAACTAAATAATGCATTTGTTTTAGTGAAATATCATAGAAAAAAACTTCTAAACGTTTATCAAAAAAACTTCTTCTAAACACACAATTTTTTGGTCTCTAACTAAACGAGGTCTTAAACTAAGAAAAGGTTTTCATCAAAAAAAAAAACTAAGGAAAGGTCAAGTATTAGTTAGATATTTAACTAAATAACTTCATTTAGTAAACTTTTCTACTAGTGTAATGGATAACCCGAAAATTACGAATTTAACCTTAACTGAAGATCATTTGGTGTCAAAATGTAAAATAGAAAAATATAATGTACAAAAATGTCTTTCCACTAGAGATTTTAACCCGGTTTTGGTAAAAGTTTTTAGATAACTTTGGTCTTATGTTCTCGTAAAATATTGTCAATTAGGCCAAGATTTGTACCTGCGGTATGAGACGGGGACAATGCCGGCACGATATTGAGCGATCTTGAGGAAGACAGGCATGGCTAGGTCGAAGTGTTCACGTGGTGGGTTGCACCATCCTCCGTTGTCACTTGGCTGAGCCAAGTTGGGTGGGCAGAAATTGGTTGCGGTAATGAGGATAGAAGGACTACCTGCGTGGCACCATTGTGGGTCGTTGGCGCATTTTAGCTCAAAGCAGGCTCCACAACTCATACCATTGTTAAAAAGAGCAGTGCTCAAAGCAGCTGTGTTGGTTCCGTAACCTTGGCTGTATAAATTTCCGTAACCACAAGCTCCTCCTGTAAATAAAAATAAAAAAATGTTATAAAATGAAGTATATAATATTTAATTATTAATGCTCTGTTTTTTTTGGTTTGTGGACTGACCCATAGTGCCGGAGGCGTCGCTACCACCGTAGAAAGTGGCGTGTGCGTTTTGCCACGCGCCGCCGCGGTAGTTACCCGGTTTTGATGCGTCGGCGAGGTTCAAGAGGAGAAATGTGGTAAAGAGAATTGCTAGTTTAATAGCCATTTTTGTGTGTGTATTGTTAAAGAAAGGGTTCTAAAATTACTATGAAGGTAAAGGAGAAGAAAGAACAAGAGCACTTTCGAGCTCTTGTTAAAAGATGAGTTAGGTTTTTGTTATTTGGAAAAGAGGATGGTGAAAGAAGAAGAAGTGAGGTTGTGTATTTATGGAGGGAAGGAAACTCCAAAGTTAGTGTTAGAGAGAGAGAGATTGGGAGAGATTATTGGCTAAATTTTTTTTTGTCAAAATTAAACTTTAGAATAAAAATAGATTACTATTTCTACGTATGGTGGAGGTAGGTTTGTAACCGTTTTGTCAATTTTTGTATATATTAAAATATAATTTTTTAAATTATAGATAATAAGGATACTAAAAAATGTTTTATCTCATTGATTCATGGATCTAAAATTGTGTGTGACTACAAACTTGATGCAAAAAAAGGTCGACAAATTAAAGAATATTGAGTTGACTTATGTTAGGCGTTTCATACTTATGATGAGAGTTTTGTATTTTATGCAAATGAATATTATGTTTCTTTTGCTGACCAAATGCAAACATAAGCATTTAAGTTGTCTTTTTGACTCTGTTTTTCACTTCTCTACTTGAGCGGTAAATCATGCATACCGAAACTGACCTCAGTGTTTTTAAACAGTTTTCGATTCTATTTTATTTATTTATCTACCAGTAGCATCATATATATTATAGCCGACTATCTCAATAATGTATATAGTTCTCGGAGAGACCAAAACTAAAATCCATACAATTTTTTTAAAACACGTCGATAGTAAAGTTTTTTGTTATTTATTAAAAACGTTTATAATGGTCAACTACGATTGAAATCAAAGTGCAAAGATTTAAACTCTAGTCTTTTATATGCGTTCATGAGTATTATGTCAGCATAAATTACACATCCACGTATGTTTCTGGAAAATAAAATCATGCTTACATTTTTAAAATAAATTTTGGAAAGCAAAAAGTATTTTTAAATGGGTTTAAAAAACTATGATTATATTGATATTTACGTTCCCTTAGATGTATAAGAAAATGCGTACACAAATTTCAGACAGTATCCAAATTAATATAGTTAGCCCAAATGAGTAGAGTTATGTTATTTCACTGATATCAACTTTGTCCAAAAATACTATATAGTATATACGGAGGTGGACGATTTATGTTTTATGAATCCACTACAAGTATATATACAGTAGTATCAAAATATGGTCCCAAAATCTTTTGAAAACACAAATACGAATCAAAGATAATAAAATTTCTTGGTTAGCACAAAAATCATGCAATAAATGTGAGTTTTGTAGTAAGTAGGTTAAGAAAAAGAGAGAAGAAATTAGGTTTGCTTAAAAAACAAGTTGTAGCATCAATCACGAATGGATTTTGCTAAGCACAAAAATACCACCATCATTACTTTCTTTACCCTTTTTTTGGTCCTAAACCTTTTTTTCTATTCTCATGCATGCCACTGCCACTAGTTTTCCTTCTTACTTTTACTTCTTTAATTTTGCCAAAAACTCAATGCTAATTTCAATTACGGTTTTAAATGGTAGCAAAATTATAAAGCTTACAACCACTTTACATTTTGTAATGTTTTAAATTGTATCAATCACAAAAACTATATCAAAAGTTTTATACTTAGTTTTATTTGTACCGTTTAATCTTACAACTCTTTTTTACAGCTTTTGATTATGCTAATAGCTTACCGCTTAATATTACCGCCACTCAACTTACAGTTTTTGATTACCAATGGGATCCTACCTCCAATATTTATGTTTTGATTCAAAATCTTTTTTTATTTCTTTAAAGCTTTTGAACTATTGCCGCCAAATATTTACCCTCCAAATTCAAGAAATTTCACTTTATAAGGTAGAGAGAAATTCCCACTTACATAGAATAATGTTTTTTATTTCATTTTATTAAATCTATAACAAGTTTTCTAAAACGATTAAAAAGCAAAAAATTGGGGCCTACATCGTCCGCATTCATCGGTCCACGTATTGCGCCGTGCATTAGACGTACGTAAAGGGATATACCCGACCCGACCCACTATCTTTCGGATCTATTCGGTCAATGTTTATTGTGCCATGAAAAATAATCTGTCAAAGATTTTACATTTAAAGAGCAAACGTTTTTCCACTTCTTAGTTCTCACTAGGTCTGGGCATTAGGATATTCGGATACAGGTTCGAGTCTTAATGGATACAAGTTTCATCGGGTATAATAAAAACATACCCATACAGGTTCATGTAAAACACATGTTCGGGTCCAGATTCGGGTCCAGGTTCGGGTCCAGGTTCGGGTCCAGGTTCCAACTTATTAAACCTTTTAAATATCCAAATTTTACAAGTTCTTTCTAGATATAGGTTCGAATCTAGGTTTTGTGATGTATTTATACCCAAAATCTAAACAAAAACCTGTAACTTGAACCTGTAAAATGCATTTGAAACACAAACAAACCAACAAGACAACAATCATATACTATGAACTAATTTAAGAATACAATTATCAATCGAAGTTTGTCAATGTATAAAACTATATCAATGTAACCAAAGCAATTACACAAACGAATAAGAGTCAATGACGAATCACGAATCGAAACAGATCATTTAGACAGACGAACAACGGAACAAGAATCAATGACGAATCACGAATCAATCAAAGCAAGATTAGAAAGAGAATGATGATGACTGTAGATCAAATTCAAGATGCCTCTGATAAAAGAGACGAGTGTGGTCGAGGTCGAAAAGGATTTGCAAAAATCGAGCTTGAAATTTTAGGGATTATATTCGTCTGAGGAATCGATGTTTTGGTGTTGGTATTGGAAAGTCGAACCTGTAACAACAAATAAAAGTAAAACATTTAACTCACTTGTAAACGTTATATTTATCGGTATTATAAAAAAAATTATAGAAAACAGTATCAATAAAATCTATTTTATCATAATCTTTGGTAGATTTGACCTACTAGGCTTAGACATACAAGTTCAAGTTCGGGTACAGGTTCGGGTCCAAACGGGTACAGGTTCTATCGGGTCTACTAAAAACATACCCATAAGTTCCTTTAAAATTTCGGATCGGATCCAAGTTCGGGCCTTACAGGTTCGGGTTTTACATGTTCGGGTCCAGGTTCGGGTCTAGATTCAGGTACACAAATTGTGGTTATTTTGCCCAGGACTAGTTCTCACTTCTCACGTAAGAAAGGTCAAAGCTTCATATCTCCCTCCACCAGCATTCAACATTTCTTTAGCTATATACTTTTTGTCACAAAAAAACCTTTTAAGGTATATATGAAGACGGATCCAAGAAACTTTTTTCAAAAAACTAGATAAGAAAATTTGGACTCAAGACACAAACTAAATTATACTTCTTGTAATTTCACACTACTAAAATTCAGATTAATAGTTTGAATACCACGAGTCTACAGCTAATGTTTTATGATATATACATGTTAACGTATAACTTTTTTTGGGTATAATTACAAGTATCATATAACTAGCATGACCGGTCCCGAGAGCAAATTTTTTTTTGAAGTTTTCTTTATGTATTTTTCGTCCTTTTATTTTCAAAAGTTGTTTTTAAAACAAGTGTTAATATGTTTATTTGTTAATATTTGAAGCCGTGGGTTCAATTTTCCTTGGTTTTATTTCATTTTACATATATATATATATATATCTTTTATAAGATGTAATAATAAGTGACCCATTTTCTTTTCCCGTTTGTGGCATTTAGTTTTTAAGGCCGGTCCTGATAACTAGTGCTTATCTGTTGAATTATAAGTATATCTTGTTAGTATGAAAACCTAAGAAGTAATGGACGACTTTTTAGTTAATACTCATTTATTTCCAAATTGTAGCTCAAAGACCTCTAAACTTTCTAGTGATTAGCTTCCGCAATTTAGCTACATGAACATTAACTCTCTTTTTTTGTTACTTCTTGAATAAAGAACATGCACACTAACACACTTTAATCTTTATGCATCGGCGCGCGACCATCATCAAAAACATCAACGTAATAGTTGTAAGTAAAATATACTTGTTTAGCAAAAAAAAAAAAGAAGTAAAATATACTTGAATATTATAAGTGCCAAACTGCCAATTCAAGTTAATATGGATAATTTCCCTAATAGAAATATAGTTACTAATAAAGATATTTAATAATAGTAAAACTTAGAAAATGAAGAAGTGATAATTGGAAAAAAGAAGAAAACCGTGAGAAGATGACAAGGCATATCTATGCACCAACCAGATCTTCTTGTATCTGCCACGTCACTCTAAATCTTCTTATATCTGCCACGTAAGCCTAATCTGTGTCAGCTTCTCCTTGATGTTAGATTGAAATTCTAGACGGATTTGTTAGTTACCGACGATTTAATTCTTCTATTCCTCAAGACAATACGTGGACATATAATGTAATATTGTATTAAAAATGTTTACGAGGATATCTTTGGTGCAAAATGTGGTAACCACAAACTAGGGATACAAAAATGGTCATATTTTATATTTGATTGGTGAAAAATGTTGTTATTACCCCCAAATTAATCTCAAAATTAATGTTTCAAAAGTAAATCTTTTTATAGACATTATTTGTGTAGTCTTTTAAAAATTATGAATTATTGTATACGTCTATTATTTATATGTATACATCCAAAATACACATGCACACGCATAGAAGCGAAGGTAGCCATGAGAATACAAATGCACTTGCATGTGAATTAATTATCTACCACTCCTCTCCCAACGAATTCACGTCTTTACATTTATTTCGTTTCAGCATATGACATTAATATTTAAAAAAATGTATATATAACATTAATATTCTCTCTTTTTTAGTCCGGTCCCTCTTATTTTTTACATTTTCCTAGTTTTGTTTTATTTTATTTTATTTTATTTTATTCATAGTAAGGAAATAACAGTGTATGCTTGTTTAGGAATTAGGACCACTGGAGAAGTGATCAGGGATCTAAATGAATATTGGTATCCTTCAGTATGGTTTAAAACGTTGATGTTTCTATAAAAAATTGTTAATATTATGGAACATTTGTTAATATTAAACGGGAAGTGTCTTTAGTTAAATAATTTAAAATCTATATGTGCAGAGCCGTGTCTAAGGTAACGGAGACCCGAGGCGGTGTTAAAAAAAAATACTCATGTTCATATTGAGCAACACATCCCATAAAACTGTAAAATACATATAGTTTTTTCTACAAAAACGCTAACTAAATTTTTAAAATACACTTTTAACAAAGATCAACATTAGACAGAGAAGATAACTAAATCATTCAATATCTTTTGTGATATATTTGATCGAAGATAAAAATTTATGAACTTGATTTTGAATGATTTTTTTACCAGATGCAATTGATTAGAATTGTCAACAATATTTGATTAGTGCATCAACCAGAAATGCTCTATTTCTTTGTTTTTTTAATTTTAGCTTATAATATGTTTTTATCTCTATTAAATTAAAGGCAGTATTTTTTACATTTGTGGACTTAGTTTACACTATTACTTATTAGTAAAACAAAATTTAAAGACCTTAAACTTTTAGAAGAAAAAAAGGGCCACATGCCAAAGTCTCATTTTTGCTCATGTAGCCACGGCCATGTATATGTGCTATCTTCGAATATTAGTATAGTTGACTCCGCTAATATTTTTTTTATCAATACTAAACTTCATCACAAATGGTCTAGAAAAAACAAAATAAATTATAGAATATTGTATATTGTAGCCTTTGGATCAGCAACGCGTTAAATAGTTTAAAAAAAAAAAAAATATAATCTCCTAAGTTCGAAACTTTTTGGGAAGAATTTAATCCCGATCGAAAAATGTATAGACATAATCCTTGAAGTCTTTGTAACCACAGTAAATGGAACCAAAAATATATCATTCTTCCTTTTATATTTCATCTCCAAATCTAGAAAAGTCATATATGATCTATTCATACGAGTCTTTGCAAGATTCAATTTCTTAGAAATAAATTTAACATTATAAATAAAATTCTTCGTAACAGTATTTAACCAGCTTAGCATTACACTTTCTTCTAACCGTTTAAGTTAACAAAGCTTGGGGTTTTCTCTTTATTTTGTGTGACCCAAATTATCCTTTTTTTGCAGCTTGACTCGATTTATCTTTCATTCAGAAAGCTTTTAAACTAGAATCATAATCTTTGTATATAAATTAATGATGTGTAGGAACTTCTGAATGAAACTTTCAAAATCGTTTAAATACAAAATGATGGTCTTGCAGTACTCTTGCCTAATAATGGTTATTATTATACCAAATAATACGAAGAACGTGAATGTTCATGATAACTAGCTCACTAAATTTTTTTTGCTAAAAAACTAGCTCACTAAATTACTTAGGAGTAAAACATAAGTACGTGTAGATTGCTAATTGAGCTACATTCAAGCAACACATAAAATCATTACTAAATTCTGTTATTAATGAAGTATAACTAAATCGTGCATGTAGTTTATACAATTCATTTACCGAAAAATTAATTTAATTATTTCGTATAACATGCCATTAAAAACCTCAATGAGAATGAAAGTTTTATTTTTGGCCCGCCAACTATTTAGGTGAGCAAAAAAGATATGAAATGCTACATCTATTGTTTGTTGTTCACATCTGATTTTATGTACACTCTCTTTGAAGAGCATATATACAGTCAATAGTATGCAAGAGTACAGACTCAAATTTAGAAATTAAGAACAATTGGAACATCATCTTATAGGAGAGGTAGGGTCATGAATCATGAGTTGATATAAGTGGGAGAAGGAAAAATTGTAATTGACAAAAAGTAACTGAGACCACACATGCTATGTCCACAAACACATTGTAAGAAAGATTCCCCTCGAAATTTCGCAATAAAAACAAGAAGAACTACAGTATTTCAGTGTTTTTCCTCAAATACTACAGCTCATAAATAATCTTTATTTTTCTTCTTCTTATTATTTACATTTTGATTCTATTTTACTTTTGAATTTATAGTTAGAGTTTTTTTTTTGTTAAAAGAAAAGCTTATTGTAATCAGAGTTTTCAAAGTTACTGTTATAGTCATATATACATACATCTTGAAGTTTTAAATTAACTGTCTTTAAAAAATATGCTAACAAGGAGTAATTAAATCATCAAAACTTGAATTTTAGAGAAATGACTAATTCTCCCCAAAAACACTCTAGGTGTTCTTAAAAAGGCTATTTTATAAGTTAGTATAGTGGTAATTTTGACCCGTAATGTTTATGAAATTCAGATTGGTTCCTCATATACTATGTTACTATATATTACTATTCTATAACATGCATGCATTAAGCTGAAATTGAATAATACAATGACGGCACTAATATCTATTAGCGAGAGAGTGGAAGGGGCAACTTATCTCTTTTTAAATTTAGTACAATGTTATATACTCTTCTAATTGTGTACTAGATAATTCTATTTTATAAGGTTATATAATATCTTTTATAATTTTGCGCTGCGAGGGTAAAATTAATTCGTTGATGCACTAATTAAGTTACATGTTTTGGTTTATTATATAGCAGTTTTCTTATCACAAAAATAAATATTTTATTTTGATATTGGCATGTATAACTAAAGTTACAATGTTTTTAATTTCTCCCAATTATGGTCTTCCAAAGTGTGAAATATACGAGTGAAAATGTATACACGCTAGTCTATAGCGACTTCATCTATTCTACTGGAAATTTTAGGGCAAGCTATGGGTGCCTATAAAAGAAGTGGAATCCTTTGGAACCACCACGTGAGGTCATTAGAAAACAAAAGCAATTGTGTCATGTAGAGATTGGTGGTATCTAAAGAAGAAGATCTCGTGGCCACATATGTTAAAAGAGTTTGAGATTTTATGATTTTACGTTCGAACAGGATATGATGACTATACCAAACGCGTGGAGAGTTTTGTGGCTTCATGGTTGCTTTGAGCTGTTAAGCAAGTTTATTATTATGTCATACATATTTTTTGAAATTTCTAACAAATTAGAGTAGACTTCTGCATGCACCGACAATCAAATAAATTGGTAACCAAAATGAATATAAAAGAGTTTGCACAACAATATTTTTTGATATTATCGGAGTTTTGATGAGTGTTTAGTTGTTGTTATTAATTGATTTAAGAAAATTCTCCCATTTTGTTTATAGACAAGGTTATAATTATAATCGAAATTTCTAGCATTTGATGTTTTTACCACTATTATAAATATGAATACAACCCATATAATTATGGCGAAACTCGTATATATTAATATAGTTGCATTAATTATATGAAATTTGAAATTGAACATCGCACTAATATAGTTTCCCTCGCGCATGCTTAGCTAGCTAATTTGAAGCTCTATGAATAAACATAACGAGAGGAAACGTTCGATGGCGTAATCAATCTTTTTTTAAACCCTTAATTTAAGGTTAAGGGATTGGACCAAAAAGGACCATTGCTAAATTTATGTCTCCCCTTTACATGCATCGATGTCTCGCACTCATGCTTATTAGGCTTTACGCAACACTCTCTTTTTGCCAAAGATTAGATCCCAAGTTTTGTCACGCAAAGCACAATTAATTGGAATCCTATATCCAATGTTTCACCTTTTTCACTTCATTGGATTCTTTTATTTGTAACCATGTAATAAAACAGCTGATAAATAATTTGCTGTACATTATTTTTATATATCAATCAAGTTTTGACAATTTATATATTATCTTATTATATAAAGGAGAGTTTGTCAAAATTGTAACTCACGGGATCGCGACATGTGTCTATTATCGATCGAGATGATGACACGTGTTAAAATACTTTATTTAAAATAAAACAATAAAAAAATAAAGATATCATTATGTTAAACCAATACAATAAATATACATTAACATTTTTCTTATTGTTTCATTTACATATATCTAAAACCCAAACCAAAGTTTATGTAAATCGTTGAAAAGAAAAGCAAAATATAAATACCATTATGTTAAACAAAATAAATGTAACATCACAAAAAAAAAAAAACTTTATATATTAAAATTAAATAAATGTTAAACCATAAATTATTTTAAAAGGAAAAATAAACATACGTTCAACCTTATAAATGTTAAACCATACATGATTTAAAAAGAAAAAGTAAACATACGTTCAACCTTTCAAAAATGTTATTACTTCAGAAAAGACAAATCCAAAAACTATATAATAACACACACCTCCCATTAGTTAATGTACTAATTTTATTTATGTTACCTATTTTCATAATATTTTGTTAGTATATGTAATTATATTTTCTGAAATTCATGTTGTAATGTAAATATTCAAATTTAAATTTTCGTAACTCGATCTTTATTTAAAAATTATCAAATATGTAAGAAAATTCAATTAAAAGTACCTTTTTTAAAAAATAATTGATGTTTACGTATAAAATAGATTTAGTTTCAAAGTATATAAGATTTCAAATATGATTTAAAACATTACCATTCATTTAGATGATTTTTTTTTTTTGAAGATTTAAACTCATTATTGATTTTTTTACCCACAGTCAACAAAACGTAATTTATGACTATATTAACGGGGATTTAATTTAGAATATAACTATACAATTACAAATTATCAATTTTAATATCTAATACCCGCATATTATGCGGATCCTAATCTAGTTCTTCTATAAGTGAATGATTGACCCTTTAGGGTACTGTTAGTTGTTGTATGATTGTATCTGATCATTCCAGCAGCGGACAAATTTTTTATATAATTGGAATGTTTTAGTTTAACGTTTGAAATTTAGGGTTGAATGATTATCTAAAAATGGTAATAAGCGTGTAAGATATGATAAAATAATGAAAATAGTAAAAAAAGAAGTAGTAAGAGATGATGGTATAAATATATATTTGTATTGTTTCCTACTACATACTCTTATTTTTTACCCTCTTTGTGATTAGTAACAGTGGTATATATCCGGATAAAATGTTACCAATAAAAGTCGATAGTGATAATGTATGTGACAAATTTATAAAACGTAAATTTTATTTCCTGATGTTGTATTTAATAACATTTACTTATTTAATTGGTTATAATATATAACCAGGCACACTTGCATCACTTCAAGAATATATCAAGTTTACTCTCGACCAAAAAAAAAAAAGAATATATCAAGTTTACTAGTAGTGGTGATTAGAAATATCTTGTTGATTTCTTAAAACGAAATATGAGCACGTACGACGGTCTTGCTTAAGAAGAAAGCCAAGTTATATAAAACACATATTTATTTGCTTTATCTTGAAAAAGTGTCTATCAACTAACTTAACCTCCAGGACGACATCTTCAGTTAGGTTCACTTGTCTCCTATATGATGATTTTCTTTAAAATAAGATTCTCAAAAACCAAAATTGCACATTTTTTCTCCTTTTTATGTGGAAATGACTAGATTCTCATGAACCAAGTGGTCTTATCTAGTGATTCCCATTTGAGGAAGAGTTGTTTTGTTACTCCAGATCAGGGATCAATTCTATTCTCAAGTGCGGAACTATCTAGTCATTTCCACTTGGCTATCGGAGCATTCACATGGCTTTTCCGAATCTCGGAATTTGTCGGATTTCATGTCCTGTTGATCCAAAAATCAACTAGGGAATAAATGTCTCCACGACCTGACTCGAAGCTCATGGTATTCGTTGAACCGGATCACCCACGTTGATTAAAAAAAAAGTTTATTACCTATTTTGTCAGCCAACTGAATAATGATTAATAACAGTTAAATGACCCGAGTAAAAAGAAACATTGGGAGACACATTAACAAGACAATCAACTAGAACATTTGCTTCTCTCGGAACAAAGTTACAAAGACATCTTTACAAAAGATCTAGATGCGAGGGCTTGTAAGGGGAAATTTTAATATAAACTGATCGTGTATTTCGTATATAAAAGTTCTCAATTATGAAAATATCTCTTTGTGCCTTCTAAGAACGTGTACACTGTACTCTCTCTTGCAAATAATAAGATCATATCAAATTGCTAAACCTATCTGTGTTAAGAAGATATCAAAGAAGTCCAGACCTATCATATGTGGTTCTTGTGACAAAAGCCCAAATTGGAAAAATGAAAACGCTTGAAAAGAAGTAGCATGAATGCTGCACTGGGCCAAGAAAATAAGTTTCTTCAACTAATATGAAGAAAAAAATTCAGGTTAAGCCCATACCAACTCGTAAAGAGATCTGCAACCCAAAAAAAGAAGGGAAGCAAGCAACATACAACTAAGTAACTAACAAATAAACAAAAAAGGCATTAGTACAACTTACAAGAGTAGATAAGCTTGAAATCAACAATCATATGCTAGACTGCTAGTCAAAGATTAACAATTATTTGCTAGATAGCTCGGATTGGGAAAATATACTTCAACTTCTAAATGACCAAGATTTCGACAAGATCATACTCTTTCTGATAAGGTATATATGTGTGTTTCAATCAACCATATATCATGTGTGGAGAGAATGGAATTGTTGTCGTCATGGAGAGACTCCCTTGGCACTTGGCAACCACGATACTCATCAAACTTATACGGGTGAGCTCTATCCTAGTACCATGGAACAATGCATATGAAGAAGGTTTTTGCAAGTGGTTTGTAGCCCAAGCTCCCTCACGAAACTAAACTACAAGTCCCAAACCCAAGTCTCAAATGAATGAATCAAGTTCTTCAATAGTCTTTGTCTTTATATTCTTGCTCTGTTTTTTTTCTTCTAAGTTTCAGACTCGAAGATGACATTGAATGTAAAAACGCTTTCTAGTTTAAATAAATTGAATATTCATTTCTAAAAAAAAGGGATTAATGATAAAAAAATTGATTGGTTTATGGAGAATCAATATATATAAATCATGTATACATCGTATGAGAATATTCTGTGTGTGCTTAGAAAATCAATAAAAGCTTGATAAGATTATGTATTTTTATATACATACACGTATACAAATGATTTTCCTTAAACCAAACACTTTTAAAATTAATTAATAACCTTATCGTGTGCATCAATGAAGTAGTTTTTAAACTTCTACACTCTGTTAGACATGAAAAGAAACCCTAATTGATCACTGATTCCCCTGATAAATAAAGTCGGCCCTGAGTTCTAATGGGGCACAAGCTACAAATTAAAATAGACGAACTCAAATAGAAATTTTGGGTTTTGACCACTAAATTAAAGATATTTTTTTTGAATTTTATGGCCGATTTTTATAAAAGAAATAAAGAGCCGCAATTATCGGCTTGGTCCTC
This sequence comes from Arabis alpina, assembly GCA_900128785.1. Lineage (NCBI taxonomy): Eukaryota > Viridiplantae > Streptophyta > Magnoliopsida > Brassicales > Brassicaceae > Arabis > Arabis alpina. Next base: position 46,226,746 of record LT669791.1, read on the forward strand.
TTGCCCTCATAATCAGTTTTGTTGAGTATCTAATTATGAATACAAATAAGAGATTGTAATTGAGGCTAAATATTTTCTTTTTTTGCTAAATGGTAAATATTTTATAAAAATAAATCAGTTCGTGATTACAATCAAGTTTATAGCCCTACGAAATAATTTTACGACAAAAAAAGGTAGAAACATGAAAAGATAAGTTCAATAGGTTTTCAATTTATACCTCGATACAAACACAAGGTTTATGGCGCTAAATGAGGTGATGACGATGTTCTAGTTTTTCCCATTTCAATTGCCGGAGTTGAAGATCACAAAACGAAGTTGCACAAACCTTACCAAGAACCAAAACAAAAATATAGTAAGATAATTTACGTGTTGAAAATTGAAATGTTGTTATGTTAACCAAAAATATCAGTTCTTTTTATATATGTTTCCCCCCCTCCCCCCTTTTTTTGTCTATACAATTACAATTAGAATAAATAAATGATTATTGTCTGAGGCTCTCATTTCTATATATAGAAGCGATGTCCTTTTCAGGTCACCAAATATTAATGTTAACTAGGGTCTTTCTCCGCCCTACGGGCGGATTGTAATGAATTATTTAAATTATATGCGTATCTTTTTTGTTTTGAGTTTTATCCTTTTAAAATTGGGGCTATTTTTGTTTCAAATTATTTTCATAATATCGTTTTAGTTAGTTGGATTTTTGTAATGAATTGTTTATATTGTATGTGGATTTTTTCTTGTTTGGATTTGTTTATTTTTAAGACTGGTTCTATTTTTTATTATTAATATTTAAATAATTTGTACTTATATATTTGTTGAATGAATTATACTCCTAATGAATTTTGTTTTTCTATGCTGTAATTTGTTTACTATATTAAAATTTGAAGCTTTGGTATCATTCTAACGGAGGAAAAAATCGGATTGGAAGAAAACCATTCAGTAGACCATATTTATTCCAATGTATATATGCTATGTGATGTTTATAAAAGTATAAAGATTATTCGTATTAATGTATGGACCATAGTTCAGGTGTTATTATGTTCATTAAAGATCTAAAATATTCATAGAAGATAAGTCGACAATTTAGTTTTTTTGGCCACATAATTTTTTAGTTATTCTTTAGTTAATTTCTACCAATGATTGTAAAATAAATTAGTTTAATTGTTTGCATATGTTTATGCATATTTTGTTTCCAAAACTTATTTAATTAGTTGACTTTATAATTTGATAATATGAAAACATTAATTTATTTGGGTCAAATAGAACCTTCAAAAATTAAAATTTCTTAAACAAAAAATTTCGAAAACTTCTTCACTAAGTCACACGCTACAAAATTTAAACAATTCTCCTTAGAGTTTACGGACAATTACATGTTTGCTATAATGAAAAAAAAGAGTACAAACTTCAATTTTGATATGCTTTCAAAGTTTCAAAGTTTCTAGCTTAAACAACCAATTTGTTTATCCATATAGCTGACTCTATTGATCGAGGCCCCTGGTACGTCCTGCAGTGGAAGCCATTCAACGATTTCAATTTTTCATAAGAATAATTTAACATACTCAAATTTCAGGTTTTCCAACTGCTTAAATAAAAAACATTGAACTTTTTTTAACCTTCTTGATTTAGTATGTGTTTCCTCGTACTAAATCTTTAGTGCCTAAATCGCATGGAACCATCTAATCCTCTCTATTACCAAACTTTCATGGTGACCATTTTTTGTAGTAAATAATCCAGTGTGTGGACTGATGTTGGTATGGAATGCCACGATCTCCTTATCCAGATCTACACAACTACAAATTGGTATGCATTTGTACACAAATCAAGTTTAACACGACGTTTTCCGTTTCATGTGGATCACACTTAAACATCTATCAAACTTATGATCAGACAAATGCAATCTTACCCTAGGTTCCTTGGACCTCACCAAACATTTGATACATGACGTGTCAAACATTTTGTTTTATTTGATGTTTTGATATACGAAGCATGGTCTATTAAAATATATAATGAATGGTAGAAAACTTACTAACAAAAGAGTATGAATATGTAAACCTTCCATATTGGTTCCAAGTCACCTGCTGAACCTAATATATCAAGCATCTGACCAATTCATAAATTGCGAGACCGGGATAAATAGAGACGGGTACTCCAAACTCATCAAGAAGGTAGCTCCCAATCATAGTCAAAACGTTGTAGTCTACACATATCATGGAAGAAATTAAAGCTGTCAACAATTCTGCTTTAGTCATGGGAAAAATAAAAAGGAAATTAGTTGTTCCAATGAAACATATTTAAACATATTTAATCGTGTAAAAGTTTTGAATATATGATATGATAGTGAAAACCACCTTATCAAAGTAGAATTTAGTCTCATAGATCATAAAAGAAGGATGAAATCTTCACTAATTAGGTCAGGACGAATACGATGAAATGGAAATACAAGTCTTAAGTAAAATAGTGATGTATCTTGTAAACCCAAAATTTTACTAAAATGACAAAAATTCCACTGCATTTTATTGTTTCTCACAAGACAAGAAATAAATCAAAAGTGAAAAACCCCGCAGAGGTATTCATCTAGTAAATTTATAAATTTATGGTAAAAATGCTTCTGAATAATAATTAGATTAACTTGTACAAGTATTGGCTCCAAAATCATTACGGAATACGGACTATGCACTTGTATTCCATAGTCCCCCATATTATTCCTTTTTGTTTTAACTACACTTTGGTTACATGATGATGATGATCTCTATGTCGCTAGAAATGTGCTACACTTTACTCTTAAGCAACATAAGCTTCAGGAGTGTCTTTCTTGGTAGGTGTGGAATCAGCCTATAGCAACTTTAGTGATGATCTTTATTGTCATGAGATGCGACTTTGAGGCGGTCTGAGTAGTAGCGACATTGCTTGAAGAAGAAGAAGGAGATGTATCTGACTTCTTCTTGCTCTTATGTTTCTTTGGTGAAGAAAATGATAAGTCAATGTCTTGTGATTTAACACCTACTTCCATTGCCTCCGTTTCCTGCAAGTTTGGTTACAACCCATATAAGCAACTATCTTTGAGGTTCTTGTGTCTATTTTCCCCTAGATGATAATATATGCATTTCATGTATCATGTATGTAATTTATCTGACCTTAGCTTTAGCATCTGCGAGCTGCGCTTTTTGTTCAAGCTCTATGATCGTTGATTCAAACTCGGCGACTGCCTTTTTCTTAGCTTCAATCTCTTCCTGTGATTGCTTTAATGCAGACTCTAGCTCTGAATGCTTCTGGGAGTGTGCTTGTTTTGTTTCCAATAAAACGTTTTCAGAGCTTAGTGACATAATGGGAGAAGATGGAAATCCCAAAGAGGTTACTTGAGATAGAAGTCAAACAAAAGAAAAGATCATTAACATGTTCATCAATGGTACTCTGAGGTTCTTGAAGCTCTTTCTGAAACTGAATCACTTGCTCATTGAGCACATCTCGATCACTGGCGTTATGTTCATGTTCCTGTAGTTTTGAGGTCAGTTGTGCCACTTTTGCAGACGCAGCAGTTGCATTTTAAACCTGTAGAAACATCATCAATTAGTACTTTGTAGATCTTATAATAATTGTAATTCTATTTCTATGTGTTCGAGATGAGTGCAATACCTCTTCTTTCAACTGAGCTTCAACTTTTGTCAGACTTTTTTGTAGTTCTTCAACATGTGATTCCAAAGCAGATTTTTCAGTAGCCACTGTCTTGAGCTTCTCAATCTCGGACATAAGAGTATCAGCTTTAGACCTCTCTACGGTTAGTTCTTCTTCAAGCTTTGCAATAACTATCAATGGACGAAACAAAGAATTTAGAGTGGACAATATATACCTTACAAAACAAAAAATACAAATCACAATCTGACTCCAAATAGAATCAAATCTATTTCTACCACTCTTCTCCATAGCCAGGCCAACTCCCACAACACCGGATAACGCTAGGCTATAATTTCACTTGCCAATTTCCGATGTCGCTACAATCACAAACGATAATAAAAAATCAGAGTTTTGTTTGTTTGTTTTCCTTCCGATTGCAAACGAATTTGATAGATTCCATGAGGAATTAGAGAACGTTACCACTGGTGATGCTGCTTCCAGAGAAATTGCGAACAGACCCAATCGATCTCCCTCACTGAAATTTTTTGGTAAAAAAGATCAGCATTGAAGTTAGTATGAGGGGTGTGTTGTGGCTAAATCCAATGTTATATATAGAAGATGGAGGGGTCGAGGCACTTGTGGCGCCATTACTACGGTATGCAGACTTGAATTCGACATGATGGGTGTTGACAGTAAGAGAAGGTGAAAGGTTGTGAAGTATATGAATCAAATTAGGTTTTCTAACAGATATTAAATCGTCCTCTGAGGTTTCCGTTTCCGTTAATGGTGATATGGGAATCTTATGAGCCAAGTATCATACAGAGAATTTAGGTTATGGAGGAAAGGGAAGTCGAGAAGATGATAAGATGTGGTTTGGGAGAGTTATTGGTCTTTACTGGCTTTGTTGATGGGCTTTCTCTGGGCTACATTAAAAAAACGAAATTATTGTGTTTAATGAATTTTATTATGAGATGGCAAAATGATAGGCTGGGAAAATTCAGCATTGTGCTGATGTGGATAGTTTTAGAGGGCATGAATTCTTCCCCTTTTATATAAAGGAGATGTTTCTTCGATTTAACATATTAACCTCGTAACGGTCAAATCAGAGCTGACTTATCGAAGTTAGTCTTTCCACATTTACTAATTACTACGGCTATTCCCATCACAATTCACATGCATGAACATAAGTCAATTCGAATAATCAAAATTATTGGGATAAGTATCTATGTATTAGGATAAGGATCAACGTTACTTGTGTATCAAGGTTGATCTCCTGAATATTAGGGGATTTGGGTTTATCTTATGTCAAACTCTTGTGTATAAATACATGTTCATGTGAATCAATAAAATCGGGCGAGTTTGATATCTATTTCTACATGGTATCAGAGAGCTAAAAGACCTAAAAACAAAATTTTCTATTCTTAATCTTTCAATTCTTCAAAGTTTGAAGAATCGTTTCTTTGTTCATCTAAGTTTTCTCCAAAGTTTGAAGAAATCTTTTTGTCACCATGGCTGGAGAGGTAGTTACGACTCAACCAACGGCAGGAGTTTCCAAGGAGGCTGTGTCTCCATCGCCATACGTGTTGTATGGATCTGATAATCCAGGTTCAATGATCACTTTCGTTTTACTTAACGAAACCAATTACAACGAGTGGTCAACAGAGATGTTGAACGCACTTCAAGCAAAACGGAAAACAGGCTTCATCAACAGAACCATCAAAAAACCTGATGGTGATAGTCCAGATCTAGAGAATTGGTTGACGGTAAATTCTATGATAGTTGGGTGGATACGGGCGTCGATCGAACCTACGGTAAAATCCACTGTCACTTTTATTTCTGATGCAAACCAACTGTGGAATGATTTGAAAGCTCGTTTCTCTGTCGGAAACAAAGTTAGGGTTCATCAAATCAAAACACAACTTGCTAGTTGTCGTCAAGATGGACTGTCAGTGCTTAACTATTACGGACAATTGTCTGCACTTTGGGAGGAATTGCAGAGTTATGCACCCCTTCCCGTGTGCTCTTGCGGTGCAGGAGTTGCAATAGCTAAAGAGAGAGATGAGGAGAAGGTACATCAGTTCATCATGGGACTTGATGATGCGAGATTTGGTGGCCTCTGTACAACTCTTATTGGCATGGATCCTTTGCCAACTCTCAGTGAAGTATATTCAAGAGTGATTCGAGAAGAACAAAGAGTTGGTTCTGCTTGAACTCGTGAACAACAGCGTGATGCGGTTGGATTTGTGACTCGTCAAAGTGAGCCAGTGACTCACGGCGAGCCTATTACAGGACGATCTGATAATCAGAATCATGTCCGATCAGAACTGGCCCTGCGATCTCGTGATCGTAATGCTTTTTGTTCACATTGTGGACGTCACGGACATGAGAAAAAGGAGTGTTGGCAGATCGTGGGATTTTCGGAGTGGTATACTGAACGTTTGGATAAGGGATCGAGTGGTCGTGGTTATAGTGTTCGCGGTCGTGGTCGTGGGGGTTCCTCTGCTCGTGGTCGTGGACAAGCTATCACAGCTCACGCTACTTCATCCAATCCCTCACCTTTCCCGGAATTCACACACGATCAATGGCGGGTTCTAACACAAATGCTTAACGAAAATCCAGCTACGGTGGTTCCGATAAATTGTCTGGTAAGATAAAATATGGTGATGTTATTCTTGACACAGGAGCTTCTCATCACATGACTGGCAAGCTTTCTTTGTTGAGAAATATTGAGTCTATTCCCCCTTGTACAGTGGGATTTGCAGATGGTAGTAAAACATTTGCTTTAAGTATGGGCGTGTTCCCACTTTCGGACACAGTCTCGTTGACTAATGTTCTTTATGTACCTTCGTTGAATTGTACATTGATCTCTGTTTCAAAAATTGTGAAACAAACCAATTGCTTTGCTACGTTTACTGACACACTTTGTGTTCTACAAGACCATTTTTCGAAGACTCTGATTGGAGCCGGTGAAGAGCGTGATGGAGTGTATTATCTTACGGATGTGGCTACAGCAAAGATACACACGGTTAAAGCAGCTCCTGATCAAACCTTGTGGCATCAGCGTTTGGGACATCCGAGTTTTTCAGTGCTTTCAGATTTACCTTTGTTCTCTAGTTCTTTCTCTCATGTTGGTCCTCATTCTTGTGATGTATGTTTTCGGGCAAAACAAACAAGAGAAGTTTTTCATGAAAGTATTAATAAATCTACGGAATGTTTTTCTTTGATTCATTGCGATGTATGGGGTCCATACCGTGTTCCTTCTTCATGTGGAGCCGTTTATTTTTTGACCATTGTTGATGATTACTCAAGAGCAGTCTGGACCTTTCTCTTGCTCACGAAATCAGAAGTACGTAATGTTATTGTCAATTTCCTTGCATACACCGAAAGACAGTTTAACAAGCAAGTCAAGATAGTTCGCAGCGATAATGGTACTGAATTCATGTGTCTCTCATCGTATTTCCGAGAACATGGAATTGTACATCAAACTTCTTGCGTCGCAACACCACAACAAAATGGACGTGTTGAGCGCAAACATCGACATATTTTAAATGTCGCTCGTGCCTTGTTATTTCAAGCTCATTTGCCAACCAAGTTTTGGGGGGGGGGAAGCAATCTTAACTGCTGCACATCTAATCAATCTCACTCCATCAGCGATACATAAAGGGCGTTCTCCTTATGAGCTTCTCCATGGGTCCAAACCTGACTATTCACAATTAAGAGTTTTCGGATCAACTTGCTATGTCCATCGTAGGGCAAGGGACAAAGACAAATTTGGTCCGCGAAGTACATTATGCATATTTGTTGGTTATCCCTTTGGGAAAAAGGGTTGGAAGTTATTTGATCTTCAACAAAATAAGTTCTTGGTCTCTCGAGACGTTATTTTCCGGGAAGATACTTTCCCTTACGAGACTGCACCTCCATCGGTCTCTGCTCCTACTCCATCTCCACTTGTTGTTGACGAAGAGTGGTTACCAGTATCAATGGATAGGGGGAGTACGGAGGAGCTCGTACAAGAAATTACTCCTCCTTCTCCTTCACCCGATTCAGCTGATATTGAAAACACACCTGACATTGATATTATTGTACCAGAAAGTGCTCCCACTGGTGAACCACCTGCTGCAAAAGAAGTAATAACACTGTCTATACAACCACCAGCACCTCTAGGACGAGGACAACGAGCTCGTCAACCATCAGTCCTATTGAAAGATTATGTCACTTACAACGTCACGTCTGATAATACACTTCCTCACGCTCTCTCATCACTCACGTCTCAGTCCTCGTCATCGGTCCAAGGTACATCCCTATATCCTTTCACTCATTATATCTCGGATGAAAAGTTTTCTCCAGGTCAAAAGGCTTTTCTAGCTGCTATTACGGTTGCTGCTGAGCCAAAACACTTCAAAGAAGCAGTTGGAATAAAGGTTTGGAATGATGCAATGTCTACTGAAGTAGACGCTCTTCAAGACCTTGATACATGGGATATCGTGGATTTACCACATGGAAAAGTTGCCAATGGGTTTATCGCACTAAATTTCTTGCTGATGGGACAATTGAGCGTTATAAAGCGCGTCTTGTGGTTCAAGGAAATAATCAAGTTGAGGGTGAAGACTATGGTGAAACGTTTGCTCCTATTGTTAAAATCACCACGGGTCGAACTCTTCTTCGGCTTGTTGCTGCTAATGATTGGGAAGTTTTTCAAATGGATGTCCATAACGCATTTCTTCATGGTGATTTAGAAGAAGAAGTTTACATGAAACTTCCACCCGGCTTTCATCATTCACATCCAGGCAAAGTTTGTCGTCTTAAAAAGTCTTTGTATGGACTTAAGCAAGCACCTCGTTGTTGGTTCAAGAAGTTGTCAGATGCTTTGATTCGGTTTGGCTTTGTTCAGTCTTATGAAGATTATTCTCTTTTCTCTTATACTCATAATGGTATTGAGATCCGAGTATTGGTATACGTCGATGATCTTATTATTTGTGGTAATCATAGTCATATGCTCAAGAAATTTAAAGAGTATTTGGGAAAGTGTTTCAAGATGAAGGATTTGGGTAAACTCAAATATTTCCTCGGCATTGAGGTTAGTTGTGGTCCCGATGGTATTTTTTTATCACAACGCAAATACGCGTTGGATATTGTTGCAGAGACTGGAAATCTAGGCTCTAAGCCTGCTTCCACGCCACTTGAACAAAACCACAAGCTTGCTGAGTCTACGAGTCCTCTCTTGCTGGATCCGACACCGTATCGTCGTCTCTTGGGTCGGTTGATTTACCTTACACATACAAGACCAGAACTTTGCTATTCCATACATATCTTATCACAGTTTATGTAATCTCCTAAAGAAGCTCACTGGGATGCCGCGCTTCGCGTTGTACGTTACTTGAAGGGTTCTTCAGGTCAATGGATTTTTCTTAAGTTTGACCCTGACTTATCCCTTACCATCTATTGTGACTCAGATTTTAGTTCTTGTCCTCTCACACGACGTTCTTTAAGTTCGTTTGTTACGATGCTTGGTGGCTCGCCTATTTCATGGAAGACGAAAAAACAAGACACTGTTGCTCATTCAACGGCTGAAGCGGAATATCGTGCAATGGCTGTTGCTCTTCGTGAGGTTCAATGGTGTGACGCCCGTGAACCAAAACAATTTAGAGAAGGGAATTGAATTGGACCGAATGGTTTAATTTTAATTGTCCGGTTTAGCTTGTTTGGGTTAAGAGAACCCTAGGGCTCGTTTATAAGAGGGAGCAGCCTCCCTTTTGGGAAGAAAAACGTGATAGAGGATGAAAGATTGGAAGAGAAGAGAAGAGAATTCGTTTTGGTGTTTGTAGAAAAGAATGGGATGAAGTCAGTTCTGACGCGTTTTAGAAGAATAGAGGATCCGACTTTCTAATCTGTCTGGATTGGAGTGAAACTTTTAGGGTAAGTTCTCCACTCTTATATCTAGCTTTAGGCGAAATCGGATTGTCTTTTGGATGAGTATTCTGAGATTTATTGTTGTTTTACCGAGAGAGGTTCGTGCAGAATTGGATCTGCGATCAGTCTACTTCGTGGGTGTTTTCCCGTCGAACCAGAAGGAGTTAGGAAACGATCTGCATATCGTTGGAAAGGTCTCAGTCTCACGATTCCAGACCAGGTTTCCGATCATGATTCTGAGGTAATCTCTGTTCTCAGTGTGCTTTAGAAGTCGGCGTGTCGTTTCTGTTTTTTAGAAAACCCTAATCCGGTTTAGGAGAAACTCGAATTGGTTTGGTTTAGTTAACCAAATTGGTTTGGTTTGGTTAGTTAACTGCTTTGGTTTAATTTGGTTTGGTTTGGTTTAGTTAACCGGATTGGTTTGGTGTAGTTAACCAGATTGGTTTGGTTGGTTGGTTTAACCGACTATTTCTATTTGGGTTAACCGACTGGTTTGGTTTGCCTTGTTCATCAGGCAAAGGAGGAGAGTTGCCAGAGGTTGAGGTCTGAGGCAACTATTAGGCTAAGGTGAGTGCGTGACCATGGTCCCAAGTGGATGGAATATTAGGATTCCTGGTGTTAGGTTGATTGATAGTAGGATTATTGATTGATTGAGATGTTTGTGTGGTGCAATCGTTTCTGTGTATTTGTTGACATTTTATTGCAGGTGATCGTGTTTCCGCAGGCTTGGAATCGAGCCAGAGAGGAGATGGCTCGATCCTAGCGTCACTGCGAGGTGGTGTCAATCGACACTCATGTGATTTTGTTTTGCTTATTGTTTGTTGTGTTGTGTGTTTGCCTGGTGTTTCATTTACCTTGGTAATTGGCCGAGTAGATGGGATGACCGCCTCACTGAGTATTAATGATAATACTCACGCATCTCTTTTTGCCATGTGATGCAGGTAAAGGTAAAGTGTGACCGTGGGATCGTGGCTATGAGGAGGATGATGATCTAGGGTCTCAGTTTCGTGTTGTGTGTTGTTGTTATTTCCTTTCTGTTTTAGAACCTGGTTAGGTTGCTAGTTTTGTGGAATTGTGTTGAACTGGTTTAGTTATTTTATTGGAATTGATTTCTGGTTTAATTGTATGTGTTATCTGCTGGTTGTCTGTGCATGTTGCTTGGTTGTTGAGGATAGCATTTATGGGAATGCTAGTCCGAGACCAAGGGTTTATTGTTAAAAAACGGGTCGGGTCGTTTCAAATGGTTACGTAATCTGCTACAAGATTTAGGTATCAAACAAACTGCGCCTACTCGATTTTTCTGTGACAACAAAGCAGCTATTCATATCGCCGCTAATCCTTTCTTCCACGAACGCACGAAGCATGTCGAACGCGATTGTCATGCAGTACGTGACGCTGTACAAAATGGGACGATAGAGACTCAACATATTAGTTCCTTCGATCAGTTAGCTGACATTTTAACTAAGTCTCTTGGTCGTGCTCAATTTGCTAATATATTATCCAAGTTGGGCGTTACTAATTTGCACGCTCCAACGTGAGGGGGAGTATTGGGATAAGTATCTATGTATTAGGATAAGGATCAACGTTACTTGTGTACCAAGGTTGATCTCCTGAATATTAGGGGATTTGGGTTTATCTTATGTCAAACTCTTGTGTATAAATACATGTTCATGTGAATCAATAAAATCGGGCGAGTTTGATATCTATTTCTACAAAAATCAGGAAATTTCAGTTTCTAGGAATATAGTATCATCAATTGCGACATTAATGAGGAAGTAGAAAAAAACACTACGATATTGTGCGTTTGTGGAATTTTGATTTGCATTACGTGGCTTTCTAGCTATATCAAGGACGAAAAACTGAATAGCCGTTACTGAAATTAAAAGTAATTTTAGAAATTTTTTTAAGAAAAAAATGGAATAATCTCGTGGCCCTTTTATTATCCATAGGAGTCTCGTGTCAGAAACTGCATGTGACGAGTATTAATATTCCCATTCGTTTCAATGTGAACCCATTTTTTTTCATACACGCATCAATAATAATTCACATTCATGTTCGCATATAGTATTTAGAACTGAACGAATCTAATCCGTTTCTCTATCTTTTTTTCTTTTATCACAACAAATTTTTTTAACAGATACTTCTTGCATTTTTTTATAAAAAAACCCATATGATTAGAAAAAAATGTAGGACTTCACGCATTACCGTATAAAAACACACAAAGATTTAGCAAAAAAAACACACACACAAAGAATCAATACACTAAAATATGAAGAATTTTGACTTTAAAATAAACATGAAGAATGTCATAAATGTATAAATTCTGGAGAAACGTGCATGGTATGCTAATAGCCTAATATTACTAAACATTTCAACTTTCAAGTCATTAATAAATTCATTTATTCATTTCGTAATACGTTTATAGCAATGTTTTGAAACCCGGACCGGACCGGGGGTCGGACCGGGTTCAACCGTGAACCGGCCGACTACCTGGGTTGGATCGACCCGGGTTCAAGATTTTTTTTTTTTTTTTTTTTTTTGAAAATTTACATTTTTTAACATTTTCATATTTAATTTTTATAATTAAAATTTATAAAAACAAATACTAGTTTTGAATTTAGTTAATTTTTGTTATGGTTTAATGTTTTTAATTTTTTTTTACATATAAACTTAACTATTTTTCATTAAATTTTGTTTTTAAATAGTTTTTTTTGTTATTGAAATGATTTTTCTCATGACTAATATTTAGAAATATGTTTATTTAAAGGTTATATTATATATTTGGATATTATAATTATACAAAAACTATATATATTATTATTTTTAAAAACACTATTAAACCCGGTTCGACCCGGTTCGAACCGATCGGACCACATTGACCCATGACCCAAAAACTTTTTCGGTTCAGTCGCCGGTCCGGTTTTAAAAACATTGGTTTATAGACTTATAGAGTAGAGAAGAGTGAAAACATTATTAAGAAAAAAAATCAAAAGAAATTGAAGCCGACCAAAGGTAGAAATAGGGATTGAAGAAGATACAGTAAACACGTGCTTTGAGTTTGCAGATTCTCTTCATGCATATTATTAAATAACAAAATAACAAAAGAGAGAAACTGAAAATTTGACCGTTGACCGGTAAACGGGCTAAGTCGGTCCCCCCCGCCTCCGATAATCGAAACCTCGCTTTCAACCATCTCTACAGACACGTGCCAGTGGTCGCACCCACGTGCCACAACTTCCGGATCTCACAGTGTTTATTTACCTTAATTGTCAAAAACTTGAGTATGTTGTGCAATATACAAATAATACTAATCTATATATAATAAAAGTATACATATATTTCTTAATCTTTAATCTAATACTCCATCCGTTTTATAATATAAGTTGTTTTGACTAAAAATATAAAGTGTAAGAATTTTTTTTGGTCAAATATATAATAAAAACAACCCAACCAATTAAAAATAAGACTGCATAATATTATTACTCACACAATATTCAATAAAAATAAAAAGTGCATAAAAATTTAAAAACAACTTATATTATGAAACGGAGAGAATAAGAAATTAAGAGAAATCTTTTACTTTATTCATATGTTTAACCATCATTTACATTTGCTTCGCTTTCAAATATATATAGGAAAAACAGTCATTTAAATACCGAACTCTCCAGATTGCGCTATTTTAATACCCAGCTTCTAAATGCGTCAAACTAATACCGAATTCGAGTTAACTAAAACATTTTAGATATGAAATTAGTCAAGCATAACTTATTTCTAACTGACGTTAACGACTGTTTACTGTAGACGTTTAGACAAAACGACGTCGTTTTTAAAAACAGAGGGAAATAAGAAAACTCCCAAATTGAATATCAAATCCCTAATTTCTTTTGTTCTTCAGCTCTCTTCTTCTTCTTCTTCGATACCTCTCTTTTCTTTGATTCTCTCTTCTCTCTTAGATGGTTAGAAGAAAGAAGCTTGCGATACAACATAATCCACTTGTTGTGCCTCTTTAAGAAGATTTGATCATGCATGATGAAGATGCAACGACCGTTGTACCCGACGACGATTGTACCGTTGTTGATGATGAGTTAGAGGAGAATATGAATGATGACAATGAGGCAAATGATAGTGAGGAGGATGCGGAGAATGAGCAGTCTAAAGATTTTCTCAGTGAACAAGAAGTGAGTGTGATCCTAGCTTCTCGATATGGAGAAGATGTTATCAATGAGGCAGAGCAAAGTGATGGAGATTGTTGGGGTCAGATCTCACTCCGGTAGAGATCGTCAAGAAAATGGCTAAGTACCAGAGGTAGGCGCGCAGTTATCTGGACCTGTTCTGTCTCAGGGACCAGCTCTGTCTCTGGGACCGGCTCTCCAGAATAACTAGGACTAGGACCTCGGCATCTTTCCAGGACGACGTCTGTAGTAGTCATTTAGACTCCAAGAGACCGTTGCGACCATTTCACTTCAAAACAGGGAATGGGCCGAGCGTCGGGCCCACATTGGAGAAAACGAGTCGGAAACCCACGAGTAACAAGTCACGCCGACCTCTACTGCAAGACTGGGCATGGAAGGCGAGCTCTCGGATTTGGGCCCATGACGAGGACGAGGTCAAAACCTAAAGACGGCGCCGACTATGCTGGAGAGAATCCCAAAGATTGAGGGATTCGAGCTTATCTCTTTAGGCGTAGACTTAGGCCGACTTAGACTTGTATAAATAGACCTAGGATACCTCCAAAAAGGGGATCCGCAATTTTACACAGAAACTATTGCAAAAGCTTAATAACAAAATCTCTTGAGATCTTCGCTAAGTGTTTCTCATCTCAGAGCTTTCAGACCCAGCTGACCACCTCAACGAATTCAGTGTGGCTATGACCAGAACAAATTTCAAAGAACAAGAGATGGACGTCGGACAGTGCTTGCTTTTCGTCGAAAACCTCAAAGGACCAGCTCTCAAATGGTTTAATGGGCTCGAAAGTAACTCTATCGATACTTTCAAACAGTTGACAGCGGCCTTCATCAAGCACTACTCCATCTTCATTGAGACTCAAACGTCTGATGCCGATTTATGGTCCATGAACCAAGAACCAACCGAGTCTCTCAAGACTTTCATCGAACGCTTCAAATTGGTACTATCGCAAGTGAAAGGGATAGAGGGCTCGGACGCACTCCGAGCGCTGAAAAGAGCCATATGGCACGAATCTGACTTCTGGAAGGAAATGTCTCTCAATGAGCCTTCGACTATACAGGATGCTCTCGAGCGACGAACTTCGCCAAAAGCGAAGAAGAAGCGAAGAAACTCGCAAAAAAGTATGGAAAGTCAAAACAGAAAAATGACAGCGACCACCAGCCAAGCCAGGCGCGAAAAACCCATAGTGGAAATTTCGTCCAACACGAAGGAGCCCACAACTATCAGATGGATTCTCCCAACTATGGGCACGACCAAGGAGGATGTTTTCCTAACGCGTGGACCGGTAATTCAACTTACGACGAGTCATTATACTGCGACATTCATCACACTCACGGGCACTCAACAGTAAACTGCCAGTCTCTCGGCTCGGCGCTCGCCCAAAAAGTATTGGACGGTGAACTTGGCGATAACTTCAACCTCAAAGACTTTGAATTAGAGGAAAACGACGTTGAAGTAGCGCCGATCAATGAAGAACCGCTTAAACGCGGAAGGCAAAACGACGATTCGGCACAAGGTAGTTCAAGAAAGAAGTACTACCATTGAGCAACCTTACGGTCATTCATCCACCACTCAATCACTTACCATGAACTACGGGTGACTTGATCCCTACAAAGGGTACGTAGGCAGCTCATTTTCAGATGGGTTCAGTTACTCGTATACTCCTACCTCTCTTTGTAGCAAACCTTTATGAGAATAAACACCTGCTACAAAAACTTGTCAAAACGACTCTCTCTATCACATCCTTTACGGATAATTCATGGTCTCACTTAAACGACTATCTCACCTTCCACCGCCGCTGCTGGCCACAGTGGTGACCGTTCACAAAAATTTCTGCAGATCTTTACAATAACATCCACCATTGGATAAGCGCGCTATATAAATAACAATGGTTCATTATAAGAGCAGGTGTGTTTAGAGAGAAGCACACTTGTAACCGAAGTGACCATTCAAAAAACCCAACAACATCGTTGGTCAAAACCAATGGTTCATTATAGGAGCAGGTGTGTTTAGAGAGAAGCACACTTGTAACCCAAATGACCATTCAAAAAACCCAACAACATCGTTGGTCGAAACCAATGGTTCATTATAGGAGCAGGTGTGTTTAGAGAGAAGCACACTTGTAAACCCAAATGACCATTCAAAAATACCAACAACATCGTTGGTCAAAGCTAATGATCGTTATATGAGCGGTCGTGCTCAAAGAGTAACACAATCGTAAACCTAAACGATCATTCAAATAACCCAGCAAACCTTAACGCTGGTTGCAACAACGTAACATGCTCACTTCTGAAGTTGGGTGGTCAACGATGACCTAACTCCTATAACAAGAACGAACGCCAAAATACAGCAACGACGCCTTCAATCATGATGATTGTTCAAATGGATTTTTAAACAAAGTCATTTGAACCAGACTAACTATGCATCATAGAAACGGATTCAACAAGGATACAATTCATTACTATTAGTGGTCTCTCTTTGAAAAACTAAGCAAAAATGTTGGAAGGAAGATCATCGATAAATTAAAAGTTGCATTCATTATCACCTTTTATAACACAAGCCATCTAGGCACAAAATCAAAGTCAAATCTAAAAGAAAAGCGCTAACAGGCGCGCAAAGCAACTAAGGGACAATCCCTTCATCATCGATGACTTCCGCAGGAGTAGTCATGGTAGTCGGCCCTGCTGCCTCCTCTCACCTGGTCTTCTCAAAGGCTCGTCAATCCTAGTCTCCCCGGTGACCTCGTTGGTCCTGGTCTCCTTGAAGACTTGCCAGTCCTGGTCTCCTTGAAGACTTACCAGTCCTGATTTCCTCGATGACCTCGTCTGTCCTAGTCTCCACAAAGACTTCTTCGGTCCTGGTCTTCTCAAAGACTCGTCGGTTCTGGTCTCCTCAACGATCTCGTTGGTCCTAGTCTCCTCAACGATGTCCTCGCAACAGTAGTCGTTGGGCGCAGTTAGAGCAAGCGTACTAGTGGGCGCGGCTAGAGCAGATGCAGTAGTGGTCAGCGCAGTAGAATGCCTAGTAGTGGGCGCGGCTAGAGCAGATGCAGTAATGGTCGGCGCAGTAGAATGTGCAGTAGTGGGCGCAGCTAAAGCATGTGCAGAAGTCGGCGCTTTCTCTGGGAAATACGAGTATCGACGACTTGCTCGTCAATGAGAGATGGAGACCAGGACTTGCTGCGTCATTCGCATCTGGGACCAGGACTCGAGTCGCCTCTCTATCCTTACAAGGATGAAGCCAGGAGCTAGACTCCGCATCAGAACAGTTCATTTCAAAACTCGGCCCTAGGCTCTCCAAACTGATTGTTCTTAGTTTCGAGATGGATTCTATAAACTTTCCAAAGATGACGAGGAACCTAACATCGAAGCAATGGTTGGGAATGCTAAAATACCAAAGTCACGGCGATGATGCTTAACGCAATGGGGGGTTTGTTGACATTTTCAGTGACTTGCCGAAGCCAATGGTTTAGGTTCGAAATCGTCACGAGGCTAACTCTCGTTTTCAATGAAACGTTTGGGATGATGTAAAATTAAGAGAGTCTCGCAGGAGACTTGTGTTATCGCGCTCGTTTTCTTTGCGTCAATGATTAAAAATCAAGTTCCCATTTTTATCACACTGTGAATCAAGCTCAGAACCATCCCTTCGGCGTCCGAGACTCACGGCGGTACGTTTTTGTTTTCCGGCGAGATCTCCTCCGAGAAAGCCAATGTCTCCTCCGACCACGACGAACCTCTTTCTCCTCCGGTAAGAAACGTAGCCGGCAAAAACAAGGCCACCTTCTCCTCCGTTAAGAAACGAAGCCGGTGGAAGCAGGGCCTCCTTCTCTAACGGTGAGGAACGACGATGTGGAGCAACCTCTAGATCCGGGTTCCACGCCGAAGAGTAGAACGAAGCCGAGCCCTCCAAACCAAAGTCACACAGTAGCGGAGAGAGACCGGCGATTTAGGTCGTGGCGGACAAAGCTTTCACCGGAAAAAATGGAGACCTAACATCATTGACTGGAGAAACAGACCGTCGGCGACCAGGTTTGAACAGCGACGAGCAGGACCAAGCTCGACCTTCAACTGAGAACGGAGAGGCGGAGATGTCGGCCTGAGTGACGACTGGGTCTCACCGGAAAACGTAGATTGGCTCAACGACGACGACACGAAAGAGATCTAACGGAGACCTCATCACCTGGATTCACGACGGCTCAAACGAAGCCGACTCCTAGTCTGGTCTGACTCGTCGGCGTAGGGAAAGCTGGTTTGAGATCTCGTCGGGAAACGCAGAGAAGTCGCCGGAAATAATGGTGACGGCATGGAGAAGTCGTCGTCGGTGGCCTGCTAACAACGCCGAGAACCACAATCCAGGAACGACGACGTGCAGGGACAGAGAAGAAGACTCGTCGGAGCAGCGGACGGCGGTGGAAGTGAAACTCATCAGAAAACGCGGCCAAGACGTTGTCGGGGAAGGTGACTTTGTGTGGTGGTCGGTGTCACAAAAAAAAAAAAAAAAAAAAAAAAAATCCAAAACCCTAGATCTCAAACAAAAATTAGAGAGAGAAGAGAGACTACCTTTCTTTTGATGGAGTGAAGTTGTGGAGAAAAGAAAAAGGGAAAGAGTATTTATAGTGTTACTGTCAAAACCCTGGAATGACACGTTTCAGTAGTCGGCGGGAACGATTCTGATTTCTGAAAGGAACCAAATTTCTCAGTTCCAACAGGAATTAACAATTCTAGTTTCTAACATGAATTTAATATTTCCAATTTTCAGCGGGAATTAAATTTTCAGCTTCCGGAAAATAACAGTATCTTTACTAAGTCCGGAAAGCACCTAGACAGAAACGTGACGCCCAACTCAGCATTAACGTGAACATGTGAGAGTTGGGCAAGGTAAACAAGTTTTACGAGCTTTAGCGAGAACAAACTCTACAAACTCTACAGGACCAAATCCACTAAACTTTATAACACAAATTCAGAAACACAAGTCTATTGAAAATCCTTATTGGGCTATGCGTTAAGCATGAACACGAAAGCTCAGTAACATCGGCAGGTCCTCAGAACGAGTTTTCACAGTCTCGTCTCGTTAGACGCAAGCCAAGCAGTACATTTTCTTGAGAACCTCACTACGACTCTTTTACCTCGGCATCATCATAACTGATACTATCGAGCTGGGGGGTAACTGTTGGGGTCAGATCTCACTCCGATAGAGATCGTCAAGAAAATGGCTAAGTACCAGAGGTAGGCGCGCAGTTATCTGGACCTGTTCTGTCTCAGGGACCAGCTCTCTCTCTGGGACCGGCTCTCCAGAATAACTAGGACTAGGACCTCGGCATCTTTCCAGGACGACGTCTGTAGTAGTCATTTAGACTCCAAGAGACCGTTGCAACCATTTCACTTCAAGACAGGGAATGGGCCGAGCATCGGGCCCACATTGGAGAAAACGAGTCGGAAGCCCACGAGTAACAAGTCACGCCGACCTCTACTGCAAGACTGGGCATAGAAGGCGAGCTCTCGGATTTGGGCCCATGACGAGGACGAGGTCAAAACCTAAAGACGGCGCCGACTATGCTGGAGAGAATCCCGAAGATTGAGGGATTCGAGCTTATCTCTTTAGGCGTAGACTTAGGCCGACTTAGACTTGTATAAATAGACCTAGGATACCTCCAAAAAGGGGATCCGCAATTTTACACAGAAACTATTGCAAAAGCTTAATAACAAAATCTCTTGAGATCTTCGCTAAGTGTTTCTCATCTCAGAGCTTTCAGACCTAGACCATTGACTATTTCAACTGTGCAGGTTTCCACCACCACAGAGATAATGCAGGTGACATATGGAATGATGATACGATTCCAGATCCGTTGTCAGAGGAAGATGAAGACGACAGAGACATAGAGGAACGTGTGCGTAGGGAAGACGAGCAAGATCCTAATGCTCTTCTAGCTCTAGGTAAATGCTATAATGACACTAAGGATTTCAAGTTAGCATTGCTTCGGTATTCTCTTAAAATTGGATTTGATATCAAGATCTTCATATCAAATGAGAACAAGTGTGGTGCGATTTGCACAGACCCAGAGGATGATGAGTGTCCGTGGAGAGTTTATTGTTCATACGAGCAAAAGAATCACATGATCTAGGTGACGACATTCGTTAATGAACATTGTTGTGTAAAATGAGGGTATTCAAAGTTGTTGAAGAGATTAACAATTGCACAAATTTTTGAAGAAAGATTGAGAGTGAATCCAAAGTTTCTTCCTCGTGAGATGGTTGATGAGATTAAGAATGTGATGCCTCAAGATGAACATCGTCTGTGTGTAGATACATCTTAGGCAATTGGAAGAGAGCTAGCACCGACAGAGAACTAGAGCGTCTGTTTTGAAAATAGCAAGATCATACACCATTGGACAGTATCGGTCTCATATGGATGCATTGGAAAAAGTATAGTAATGGTGTACATGAGTCTTTGCTAAAAACTTCTCATAAGTTATGGTCTAGAGCATATTTTAGGGTTGGTTCCTTATGTGATGTATTGCATTTTTGACGCATTCTAACCCGTGTTTTCAGTTTTTATCGAGTCTTTTCTTTGGTTTTAGAGTCTTTGCAGGTTAAAACATGTTTGGATATCTAACGCAAAAGAGTAAGGAATGAAAGCAAATGTGCAGAAAAGTCAGAAGTTTGGCATCCGTTGACAAACTTTCCATCGATGGACGGACTTGAAACTTTGACACAAGCTAGAGGATTGAGTTAAGTTTTATTTGGAGGTGATTTGAGGACATTCCAACAGTGCGATCGAAAGTTACGCAAGTTTTAGTGAAGACGTGTCAATTTGGCAAACAAAAGAAGCATGTGCAGAAAATTCAATGCCAGCCTGATCAAACTAGTAGCCGGCCAAAGATGGAAACAAATAGTAGAAAAACAAGGACCTCAGCCCGATCAGGCTATTAACTAGTCAGAGTGGGCCAGTTCCAGACGAAAATAAGACAATTCTAAAGTTTCATGTTTTGCCTTGGAATCATTCCAACTTAAGAGAAACTTGTTTTACCATTATATATTGGATTTTTGAGTTAGTTTTTAGGGTACGCTTTATTTTGTATTGAGACCTTTTGCTTTTAGAGTTTTGTAAGCTTTTGGTTTAACCCACTGATAAATACTAATCATACATTAGTCAATATTTTTGAAAGAAAACCAAAAACTAAAAGATAATAGTTTTTGAAACTTTCATTCATAACAAAAAACGTTAGTTATAACCTTTACCCTTTTGTAACATATGTAAAAACATATATAAATACGATACTTTCTATCTATTGTAACCTCAACACGAAATCTCAAAACGATATATATTTAACTGAATTTTCACTAAAAAATGAATAAAATTGTCATGCTCCTAACTCTTTTAAATCTTTTTTTTTTCAACCTAACTATTAATCAGAAAACACCATCTGAATTTGGAATCAAGGTCGGTATAGTGTTGCTTACATAATAAAAATTAAAATCTCGTGATCTTACATAATCCAGGTCGGCAGTCAGCCTTCAGATTAATAGCGCGAAGGATGTGGGATACTGAGAAGTTGGGTGGACAATCTTGTAAGCTCTTAAGCTTGACTGAAAGAATCGAAAACGCCCGCCACTTCTAATTCTTTTTTCTTCATGTAAGTTTATATATGCTTTTATTCTGATACTTCGAAGAAGAATATTTTATTGCATTTACTAAAAATATATGTTTTTGAAATTTATAGGTGCATCAAGTATCAAGGCAAAATCTAATGACAAAATAAGAACACAATCTTTCAATCCAGTTGCGAGTCCTCAAATTTATCTTCCGAGATTCCACGTTACATGGAGAAACATAGTTATCTTTTGCCATGAATGTGCTTATGAGTGTATCCAAATAGGGGTTAAACCTGGTAGTTGTGCTGCTTTTAGATGTGTTTGTTCCGGCAATATAATTCATTAATACGTTCTAATTTTTTTGAAATTATGATGTATAAGATAAAATAACAATTTGATAAACAGTTTTATTTTGCTATTTATTTAATATTTTTTTTACTAAAAATGGATATATATATATATATATATTTATATATTTATATAAAAAACACACCAACATATAATAATTATGAACAATATTAATTTTAATAAAAAGATACGACTGCGTCAAATTTTATAGACAATATAAAATTAACAGATACCTATACTACAAAAAAAAATGACATATTTGTAACGTATCAACTACTAATATTAAACACATATTACCTATATGTAGATACTTTTGTTGTTAACCAAAAACTCCCATTAAAGATGTATAAATTACTTAGTAATTTTGGTTTTATTTTATCGGACAATTTACTGAATTTAATTCTCTTATTGAGATATAGATCAAGACATTTTGCATTATCTTTTGTATATTTTCCAATTTAACTAATCATGCCCATAATTAAATTTAGTTTTGTATAGCACCTACACTCTACCTTTCTTATTACTATTTCATTATATTTTGTGCATACATCTGCGAAACCATCACATAAAAAAAAAGTGCTTACTCATGATTATGTCTTCTATAGTTGTTTGATAAAGCTGAAGGAAAAACATATTATTTTTTGGCTTGTATGTTATCTAATAAGGGCTAGAGGAATATGGCATTATAATGAATATTTGGTATGTTTTGTTTTAACTATAATAGTGAAATAAATATTTCTAGAAAATATTTTTAAAGCTATATTAGTAAAGGCATGAGATATTGGTGAACATGGGAAATGTTAGTGACGAATTCTAATTAAGTAGCTATCAGTTCAGTGTAGATATGTCCTTCACACGACTTAAAGAAGAAGAAAAAATATGGAGAGTGGGAGTGGAAATGTATCAATGTTTAAAAAATACCCAACAAAGCATGGTACTCTATTAGTTGGTTGGTTTGTGGTTCGTTGGGGGTTTAAGTTGGTAGGAAAACTATGTATTCACAAATTTACCTTATTTTTTCTAGAAGGTTTGCATTATACTTTGCATCCTCGATGCATGTGGCAACGTGAAAATAAGAAAGCCTCACAAATAAATACATATTTACTTATGAAACGTATATCCTCGTAGATATGCATTGATGTAAGAGCCATGCTAATTTTCTTGGATAAAAATATATTTTAATTACGTGAATTCAGAACTTCTGTATATTTGAGATTTCATATATGGACCAAGCTTGTGAAGGACATGGTTAGAGTATAATGAGACATATCTAACTTGATTCTCTTATACGAGTTTCGCATGTTGTTTGACTATTTTAAGTCTTTTTTCAGTTAGAATACTAGGTTCTCTCACCCCATCCCCCTTGCTTTAATATCTTCCTCAAACGTCACAAGACGTTTGTAGATCAACCCCTTTTGACCCGATGCCCCATATTTTGTTATTTTTTTTCTCACTTCTTTCTAGTCATTTCATGCTGAAACCCTTTTTTGTTTCTTTCTTTTTATAAGTTTCACGTTGGAGAACCGTCAACAAAACACCATGATCGTGTTTTCCGAGCCTCAACGCTTTCGTTATCTTTGAAGGAGACTTTCCCCTAGTGGTTTAACCCTCTGATAAAACAAAACTTAAATACTAATCATACCTTAGTAAATATTTTTGAAAGAAAACAAAAAAATAAAAGATAATAGTTTTTGAAACTTTAATTCATAACAAAAAAAACGTTAGTTTTAACTTTAATTTTTTGTAACATATGTAAAAACATATATAAATACTATTCTTTCTATCTATTGTAACCTCAACACAAAATCTCAAAATGATATATATATTTAATTGAATTTTCATTAAAAAAATGAATAAAATTGTTATGCTCCTAACTCTTCTAATTCTTTTTTCTTCATGTAAGTTTATATATGCTTTAATTTTAATACTTATAACAAGGATATTTTATTGCATTTACTAAAAATATATGTTTTTGAAATTTATAGGTGCATCAAGTATCAAGGCAAAATCTAATGACGAAATGAGAACTCATTCTTTCAATCCAGTTGCGAGTCCTCAAATTTATCTTCCGAGATTCCAAGTTACATGGAGAAAAAAAAAACATAGTTAGCTTTTGCCATGAATGTGCTTATGAGTGTATTTGGATAGGGGTTAAACATGGTAGTGGTGCTGCTTTTAAATGTGTTTGTTCCGGAAATATAGTTCATTAATACGTTCTAATTTTTTTTGAAATTATGATGTATAAGATAAAATAACAATTTGATAAACATTTTTATTTTGCTATTTGTTTAATATGTTTTACTCAAAATGGGTATATATATGTATATATATTTATATAAACAACACACCAACATACAATAATTATGAAAATTTTAATTTTAATAAAAAGATACGACCGCGTCAAAATTTATAGACAATATATAAATAATAGATACATATACTACATAAAAATGACATATTAGTAACATATCTGCTACTAATATTAAACACATATTACCTATATGTAGATACATTTGTTGTTAACCAAAAACTCCCATTAAAGATGTATAAATTACTTAGTAATTTTGGTTTTATTTTATCGGACAATTTACTGAATTTAATTCTCTTCTTGAGATATAGATCAAGACATTTCGCATTCTCTTTTGTATATTTTCCAGTTTAACTAATCCTACCCATAATTAAATTTAGTTTATTATAGCACCTACACTCTACCTTTCTTATTACTATTTCATTATATTTTGTGCATACATCTGCAAAACCATGACATAAAAAAAATATGTTTACGATTATGTCTTCTATAGTTGTTTGATAAAGCTGAAGGAAAAACATATTATTTTTTGGCTTGTATGTTATCTAATAAGGGCTACAGGAATATGGCATTATAACGAATATTTGGTATGTTTTGTTTTAACAATAATAGTGAAATAAATATTTCTAGAAAATATTTTTAAAGCTATATTAGTAAAGGCATGAGATATTGGTGAACATGGAAAATGTCGGTGACGAATTCTAATTCAGTAGCTATCAGTTCAGCGTAGATATATCTTTCCCACGATTTAAAGAAGAAGAAAAAATATGGAGAGTGGGAGTGGAAACATATCAATGTTTAAAAAGTACCCAACAAGGCATGGTACTCTATTAGTTGGTTGGTTTGTGGTGCATTGGGGGTTTAAGTTGGTAGGAAAACTATGCATTCACAAATTTACCTTATTTTTTCTAGAAGGTTTGCATAATACTTTGCATCCTCGATGCATGTGGCAACGTGAAAATAAGAAAGCCTCACAAATAAATACAAATGTATTTCCTCGTAGATATGCATTGATGTAAGAGCCATGCTAATTTTCTTGGATAAAAATATATTTTAATTACGTGAATTCAGAGCTTCTGTATATCTATGGACCAAGCTTGTAAAGGACATAGTAAGAGTATAGTGAGACATATCTAACTTGATTCTCTTTTACGAGTTTCGCATGTTGTTTGACTATTTTAAGTCCTTTTTTAGTTAGAATACTAGGTTCTCTCACCCCATCTCTCTTGCTTTAATATCTTCCTCAAACGTCTCAAGACTTTTGTAGATCAACCCCTTTTGACCCGAGGCCCCATATTTTGTTATCTTTTTTTCCCACTTCTTTCTAGTCATTTCATGCTGAAACCCTTTTGTGTTTCTTTCTTTTTTATAAGTTTCACGTTGGATAGCTGTAAAAAAAACACCATGATCGTGTTTTCCGAGCCTCAACGCTTTCGTTATCTTTGAAGGAGACTTGCCCCCTAGTGGTTTAACCCACTGATAAAACAAAACTTAAATACTAATCATACCTTAGTAAATATTTTTGAAAGAAAACACACAAATAAAAGATAATAGTTTTTGAAACTTTCATTCATAACAAAAAAACGTTAGTTATAACTTTTACTTTTTTGTAACATATGTAAAAACATATATAAATACGATACTTTCTATCTATTGTAACCTCAACACAAAATCTCAAAACGATATATATTTAATTGAATTTTCATTAAAAAAATGAATAAAATTGTTATGCTCCTAACTCTTCTAATTCTTTTTTCTTCATGTAAGTTTATATATGCTTTAATTTTAATACTTAGAACAAGGATATTTTATTGCATTTACTAAAAATATATGTTTTTGAAATTTATAGGTGCATCAAATATCAAGGCAAAATCTAATGACGAAATGAGAACTCATTCTTTCAATCCAGTTGCGAGTCCTCAAATTTATCTTCCGAGATTCCAAGTTACATGGAGAAAAAAAAATATAGTTGCCTTTTGCCATGAATGTGCTTATGAGTGTATTTGGATAGGGGTTAATGTAACACCCGCATCTCGGATTATGAATCCAGACCCAAGTGTTAGACAAAAGTGATATTTTCATTGCTCTAAAATTTCTCTGTTACATTGCATGGTAATTTACAACATAGGGTACTAGATTCACTACGCCTTGGGAAAGTCTTCCTCCGTTGCCTGCCGCTCCGTCCTGGCTTGCCATCCTATGGTCCACCTGACCGGATGTCCCATCATGCGCACTGGTAAAGGGGTGAGTATTGAATACTCAGTAAGACGGTCTACTCCGTCTCACCACCTAAACCTACAACCCCACACAGTACCCTTAGCACTACTTGCCAGGTACTGCGTCTCACGGCCAACCCTTTGGCGGTGATACAAACACAACTACTCAACCTCATGCCGGGCACCCTGACAACCCTTTACATACTACACTAGCAAGCTGGTAACTGATCCAGTAACACTGGAATGCCTGGCATCCTGGCAGCCACTACTATACAACACACCAACAAGCTGGTAACCGGTCCAGTAACACTGGAATGCCTGGCCCCCTGGCTGCCACTACTATAGTCGGCCCGTCGGCGGACTTTACGAGTTTAAGTGCTCCGACCCTTCTAGCGATCCTCGGAACGCTAGGTCTTCGTGCCATCTTTCAGGCCAAACACAAACAAGGCGGAACGCATGCCCATACATACGTCCCTATGCAATATTTAATTGGTGGCATTGTGAACCTACTATCCTACCGGTTTAACATGCTTTACTATTCTATCCTAAGGTTCACAATCAAACTATCTTCTCCGGTTAATCCTAATACTTTATACCTCTACGTTCTCAAGCAATAGCCGAAACATTTCAAGCAATACCTTTTGCCCCGTATGGTCGGCCCCAGGTAAGCATGGCTATCCCAATACGTTACCCATTACGCATCTATGGCCATACGGTGACCGTCCGTGCAGAAATTCAAACACAAACTATTTGTTAGTTGTGGAAGACGCGCGGTCCAACCTTGACCGTAACCGGCCTAAGCGTTCCTGCGGCCTTGCCTCTAACCCTGGAGTCGTATGCGGCCGTACGAGTTTGCTAAGCCTCTTTAGCTCTTCTCTTGTTGGCCTACACCGTCTAGATTTTCTACCAGGTTGACTAAGGCGTGTCCGTACAACTATCGAGTTGGCCGGCCACTACCTGTCTGGCCTACAACATTCTCTACTAGTCTGCTGAGTCCAACAAATAAGCGAACCATCGAGTATCCTTACGGCCTTGTGGCAGTAATTCTACCATAGCTCTATTTTGTGGTTCAATGATCGGTTAGTATCAGACCTTTCAGTCTGCCACGCTAATTCTCACATTTGGCCCACTGGCTCCCTTGTTAGAGTATAGCCGGCCTATGCATTAACTACTTCCCTAAACTACATGCGGTGCGAGTCGAAACTAGGCATGATCCTGTCATGACTAGTTTCCAGTCCGCCAAACAACGAGTCACTCTTAGGCCGACTTATGCCGAGCCAAGTTTCCTCGAGATACAAGGTTGAGTCCCACGACCGGTAACACCTAGGTACGTGTACCCTCACCAAGTTCCATTGTGATAGCCGAGTTACTTGACAATCTATGTTAGCCTTGTCATGCTCCTCTACTGTCTCACCTACGAGTCCATAGCCAGATCGCCATGATCTGATCGGATGCTCTGCCACTGTTGGTAAGCCAAGCACGCTTTTGCTTACCAGGCTTGATTCCGAACCGAGGCCGTACCAATCTCTATCGAGGCCTTACCGATTCGCGGCACAGTGGTTGGCACTGGCCGTCTAGCTTTCTCTTCGATCATCGATGCCTTCACCGATGATTACCGGTTGTTCATCGCGGACGAGCAAGGTATCGTACCGATACACCGATGCCTACACGAGACTTACCGATGCCAGGCTGCGATCATATCGCGGCCTGCCCTTGTGGACTGCTCATTTATCCTCGATGGCCAGTGGTAGGTCGATCGTAGGCCTCCCCGAGTGCCTATCGACGCGTCCCCATGGTTCGACCGCTGATACTACCTGATAACCACTATTGTCACCGTCGGATCGTTGAGCGTCCGTACCGATTGCTCATCGATACGTCCCTCGTGGTACGATCCGAGGCTCCTTTGTCCTGATCATCGATCAGCCTTACTACTTACGGTGCCTGGTCAATGCGTCACCGGCCCTGTCGAGGCGCCACCAATGCCTCGCATTGATGCCCTCTCGAGGCTCACCGATGCCCTATCGAGGCGGCCTCTACTCAGCTCTAGGACACTTGGTACCCAGTCGTGTTGTCACCGGTATCTGACCGATGCCAATCCTTGGCGCTACCTAGGCCTATCGTTGGTACCCAATCATGTTATCATCGAGGCACCCCGAGGCCATACCGATGCCAACTCTTGGCGCTACCAACACTACCGGTCTTGTACGGAATCACTATCCGCACAAGACCACTACTACTACTACTACTACTACTACTACTACTACTACTACTACTACTACTACTACTACTACTACTACTACTACTACTACTACTACTACTACCCTAAACCGTACTACTAAGACTACTGCATGAAAGCTATAAGGAAGAGAATAGAAAGGGAGTATTAGGTACGGATCGCGCCTTACCTTTTACCGCTTCTCTTTAGGTGGGGTGCCGAGTTCCTTCTCGAGCTCCTCCTTTTCTCTATCTCTTAAGCGTGTATCTTTGGCTCTAGAGAGGAGAGAAATATTTTGGTGTGTGAATAATGAGCTCCCTAACTCTCTATTTATACTACACCAAAAACCCTAAGGAGAATATCCACTTTCCTTATTTTTCTCCACTTTCTTTATTTTTCTCCACCTCCTTACTACACGGGCCGAAAGCCCAACTCCCTTCCTTTCCTTCCATTTCTAACCCTCTCGATCGTCCTGCGTGCCTTAGTTACCATTCCTAAGGTCCGCGCCTCTTGTTTTCCTTCTTGGGTTTGGGATGTTACAGTTAAACCTGGTAGTTGTGCTGCTTTTAAATGTGTTTGTTCCAAGAATATAATTCATTAATACGTTCTAATTTTTTTTTGAAATTATGATGTATAAGATAAAATAACAATTTGATAAACATTTTTATTTTGCTATTTGTTTAATATTTTTTACTAAAAATGGGTATATATATGTATATATATTTATATAAACAACACACCAACATACAATAATTATGAAAATATTAGTTTTAATAAAAAGATACGACCGCGTCAAAATTTATAGACAATATAAAAATAATAGATACTTATACTACATAAAAAATGACATAATTGTAACGTATCTGTTACTAATATTAAACACATATTACCTATATGTAGATACTTTTGTTGTTAACCAAAAGCTCCCATTAAAGATGTATAAATTACTTAGTAATTTTGGTTTTATTTTATCGGACAATTTACTGAATTTAATTCTCCTATTGAGATATAGATCAAGACATTTCACATTCTCTTTTGTATATTTTCCAGTTTTAATAATCATGCCCATAATTAAATTTGGTTTTGTATAGCACCTACACTCTACCTTTTTTATTACTATTTCATTATATTTTGTGCATACATCTGCGAAACCATCACATAAAAAAAAAGTGTTTACTCATGATTATGTCTTCTATAGTTGTTTGATAAAGCTGAAGGAAAAACATATTATTTTTTGACTTGTATGTTATCTAATAAGGGCTAGAGGAATATGGCATTATAACGAATATTTGGTATGTTTTGTTATAACTATAATAGTGAAATAAATATTTCTAGAAAATATTTTTAAAGCTATATTTGTAAAGGCATGAGATATCTCGATGCATGTGGCAACGTGAAAATAAGAAAGCCTCACATATAAATACAAACGTATTTCCTCCTAGATATGCATTGATGTAAGAGCCATGCTAATTTTCTTGGATAAAAATATATTTTAATTACGTGAATTCAGAGCTTCTGTATATCTATGAACCAAGCTTGTAAAGGACATAGTAAGAGTATAGTGAGACATATCTAACTTGATTCTCTTTTACGAGTTTCACATGTTGTTTGACTATTTAAGTCCTTTTTCAGTTAGAATACTAGGTTCTCTCACCCGATCTCTCTTGCTTTTATATCTTCCTCAAACGTCTCAATACGTTTGTAGATCAACCCCTTTTGACCCGAGGCCCCATATTTTGTTATCTTTTTTTCCACTTCTTTCTAGTCATTTCATGCTTAAACCCTTTTGTGTTTCTTTCTTTTTATAAGTTTCACGTTGGAGAGCCGTCAAGAAAACACCATGATCGTGTTTTCCGAACCTCAACGCTTTCGTTATCTTTGAAGGAGACTTGCCCCCTAGTGGTTTAACCCACTGGTAAAACAAACTTAAATACTAATCATACCTTAGTAAATATTTTTGAAAGAAAACAAAAAATTAAAAGATAATAGTTTTTGAAACTTTCATTCATAGCAAAAAAACGTTAGTTATAACTTTTACTTTTTTGTAACATATGTAAAAACATATATAAATACGATACTTTCTATCTATTGTAACCTCAACACAAAATCTCAAAACGATATATATTTAATTGAATTTTCATTAAAAAAATGAATAAAATTGTTATGCTCCTAACTCTTCTAATTCTTTTTTCTTCATGTAAGTTTATATATGCTTTAATTTTAATACTTAGAACAAGGATATTTTATTGCATTTACTAAAAATATATGTTTTTGAAATTTATAGGTGCATCAAATATCAAGGCAAAATCTAATGACGAAATGAGAACTCATTCTTTCAATCCAGTTGCGAGTCCTCAAATTTATCTTCCGAGATTCCAAGTTACATGGAGAAAAAAAAACATAGTTGCCTTTTGCCATGAATGTGCTGTTGAGTGTATTTGGATAGGGGTTAAACCTGGTAGTTGTGCTGCTTTTAAATGTGTTTGTTCCAAGAATATAATTCATTAATACGTTCTAATTTTTTTTGAAATTATGATGTATAAGATAAAATAACAATTTGATAAACATTTTTATTTTGCTATTTGTTTAATATTTTTTACTAAAAATGGGTATATATATGTATATATATTTATATAAACAACACACCAACATACAATAATTATGAAAATATTAATTTTAATAAAAATATACGACCGCGTCAAAATTTATAGACAATATAAAAATAATAGATACTTATACTACATAAAAAATGACATAATTGTAACGTATCTGTTACTAATATTAAACACATATTACCTATATGTAGATACTTTTGTTGTTAACCAAAAGCTCCCATTAAAGATGTATAAATTACTTTGTAATTTGGGTTTTATTTTATCAGACAATTTACTGAATTTAATTCTCCTATTGAGATTTAGATCAAGACATTTGCCATTCTCTTTTGTATATTTTCCAGTTTTACTAATCATGCCCATAATTAAATTTGGTTTTGTCTAGCACCTACAATCTACCTTTTTTATTACTATTTCATTATATTTTGTGCATACATCTGCGAAACCATCACATAAAAAAAATGTGTTTACTCATGATTATGTCTTCTATAGTTGTTTGATAAAGCTGAAGGAAAAACATGTTATTTTTTTACTTGTATGTTATCTAATAAGGGCTAGAAGAATATGGCATTATAACGAATATTTGGTATGTTTTGTTTTAACAATAATAGTGAAATAAATACTTCTAGAAAATATTTTTAAAGCTATATTAGTAAAGGCATGAGATATTGGTGAACATGGAAAATGTCAGTGACGAATTCCAATTCAGTAGCTATCAGTTCAGCGTAGATATGTCCTTCCCACGACTTAAAGAAGAAGAAAAAGTACAGAGAGTGGGAGTGGAAACGTATCAATGTATAAAAAGTACCCAACAAGGCATGGTACTCTATTAGTTGGTTGGTTTGTGGTTCGTTGGGGGTTTAAGTTGGTAGGAAAACTATGTATTCACAAATTTACCTTATTTTTTCTAGAATGTTTGCATAATACTTTGCATCCTCGATGCATGTGGCAACGTGAAAATAAGAAAGCCTCACAAATAAATACAAACGTATTTCCTCGTAGATTGCATTGATGTATGAGCCATGCTAATTTTCTTGGACAAAAACATATTTTAATTTTGTGAATTCAGAGCTTCTGTATATCTATGGACCAAGCTTGTAAAGGACATAGTAAGAGTATAGTGAGACATATCTAACTTGATTCTATTTTACGAGTTTCGCATGTTGTTTGACTATTTTAAGTCCTTTTTCAGTTAGAATACTAGGTTCTCTCACCCGATCTCTCTTGCTTTTATATCTTCCTCAAACGTCTCAAGACGTTTGTAGATCAACCCCTTTTGACCCGAGGCCCCATATTTTGTTATCTTTTTTTCCACTTCTTTCTAGTCATTTCATGCTTAAACCCTTTTGTGTTTCTTTCTTTTTATAAGTTTCACGTTGGAGAGCCGTCAAGAAAACACCATGATCGTGTTTTCCGAACCTCAACGCTTTCGTTATCTTTGAAGGAGACTTGCCCCCTAGTGGTTTAACCTACTGGTAAAACAAACTTAAATACTAATCATACCTTAGTAAATATTTTTGAAAGAAAACAAAAAATTAAAAGATAATAGTTTTTGAAACTTTCATTCATAGCAAAAAAACGTTAGTTATAACTTTTACTTTTTTGTAACATATGTAAAAACATATATAAATACGATACTTTCTATCTATAGTAACCTCAACACAAAATCTCAAAACGATATATATTTAATTGAATTTTCATTAAAAAAATGAATAAAATTGCTATGCTCCTAACTCTTCTAATTCTTTTTTCTTCATGTAAGTTTATATATGCTTTAATTTTAATACTTAGAACAAGGATATTTTATTGCATTTACTAAAAATATATGTTTTTGAAATTTATAGGTGCATCAAATATCAAGGCAAAATCTAATGACGAAATGAGAACTCATTCTTTCAATCCAGTTGCGAGTCCTCAAATTTATCTTCCGAGATTCCAAGTTACATGGAGAAAAAAAAACATAGTTGCCTTTTGCCATGAATGTGCTGTTGAGTGTATTTGGATAGGGGTTAAACCTGGTAGTTGTGCTGCTTTTAAATGTGTTTGTTCCAAGAATATAATTCATTAATACGTTCTATTTTTTTTTGAAATTATGATGTATAAGATAAAATAACAATTTGATAAACATTTTTATTTTGCTATTTGTTTAATATTTTTTACTAAAAATGGGTATATATATGTATATATATTTATATAAACAACACACCAACATACAATAATTATGAAAATATTAATTTTAATAAAAATATACGACCGCGTCAAAATTTATAGACAATATAAAAATAATAGATACTTATACTACATAAAAAATGATATAATTGTAACGTATCTGTTACTAATATTAAAAACATATTACCTATATGTAGATACTTTTGTTGTTAACCAAAAGCTCCCATTAAAGATGTATAAATTACTTAGTAATTTTGGTTTTATTTTATCGGACAATTTACTGAATTTAATTCTCCTATTGAGATATAGATCAAGACATTTCACATTCTCTTTTGTATATTTTCCAGTTTTACTAATCATGCCCATAATTAAATTTGGTTTTGTATAGCACCTACACTCTAACTTTTTTATTACTATTTCATTATATTTTGTGTATACATCTGCGAAACCATCACATAAAAAAATGTGTTTACTCATGATTATGTCTTCTATAGTTGTTTGATAAAGCTGAAGGAAAAACATATTATTTTTTACTTGTATGTTATCTAATAAGGGCTAGAAGAATATGGCATTATAACGAATATTTGGTATGTTTTGTTTTAACAATAATAGTGAAATAAATATTTCTAGAAAATATTTTTAAAGCTATATTAGTAAAGGCATGAGATATTGGTGAATATGGAAAATGTCAGTGACGAATTCCAATTCAGTAGCTATCAGTTCAGCGTAGATATGTCCTTCCCACGACTTAAAGAAGAAGAAAAAGTACGGAGAGTGGGAGTGGAAACGTATCAATGTTTAAAAAGTACCCAACAAGGCATGGTACTCTATTAGTTGGTTGGTTTGTGGTTCGTTGGGGGTTTAAGTTGGTAGGAAAACTATGTATTCACAAATTTACCTTATTTTTTCTAGAATGTTTGCATAATACTTTGCATCCTCGATGCATGTGGCAACGTGAAAATAAGAAAGCCTCACAAATAAATACAAACGTATTTGCTCGTAGATATGCATTGATGTAAGAGCCATGCTAATTTTCTTGAATAAAAATATATTTTAATTACGTGAATTTTGAGTTTCTGTATATCTATGGACCAAGCTTGTAAAGGACTTAGTAAGAGTATAGTGAGACATATCTAACTTGATTCTCTTTTACGAGTTTCGTATGTTGTTTGACTATTTTAAGTCCTTTTTCAGTTAGAATACTAGGTTCTCTCACCCGATCCCTCTTGCTTTTATATCTTCCTTAAACGTCTCAAGACGTTTGTAGATCAACCCCTTTTGACCCGAGGCCCCATATTTTGTTATCTTTTTTTCCCACTTCTTTCTAGTCATTTCATGCTGAAACCCTTTTGTGTTTCTTTCTTTTTTATAAGTTTCACGTTGGATAGCCGTCAACAAAACACCATGATCGTGTTTTCCGAGCCTCAACGCTTTCGTTATCTTTGAAGGAGACTTGCCCCCTAGTGGTTTAACCCACTGATAAAATAAAACTTAAATACTAATCATACCTTAGTAAATATTTTTGAAAGAAAACAAACAAATAAAAGATAATAGTTTTTGAAACTTTCATTCAAAACAAAAAAACGTTAGTTATAACTTTTACTTTTTTGTAACATATGTAGAAACATATATAAATATGTGTTGGGGTCAGATCTCACTCCGGTAGAGATCGTCAAGAAAATGACTAAGTACCAGAGGTGGGCGCGCAGTTATCTGGACCAGCTCTCTTTCCGGGACCAGCTCTCCTGTCTTCTGGGACAAGCTCTCCGAAGTGACTGGGACCAGGACTAGCTCTCCTGCTCATTGGGACAAGTTCTCTAAAATGACTAAGTACCAGAGGTAGGCGCGCAGTTATCTGGACCAGCTCTGTCTCTGGGACCGGCTCTTCAGAGTAACTAGGACTAGGACCGGCACCTTTCCAGGACGATGTCTGTAGTGGCCATTTACACTCCAAGAGACTGTTGCGATCATCTCACTTTAAGATAAAGAATGAGGCGAGCTTGGAAGGCCCACACTGAAAAGAACGAGTCGGGAGCCCACGAGTAACAAGTCGTGCCGACCTCTACTGCAAGACTGGGCCCGGAAGACAAGCTCTCGGATTTGGGCCCATGACGAGGACAAGGTCAAGACCTATAGGCGGCCGCCGACTACGCTGAGAGAGAATCCCGAAGATTTAGGGATTCGACCTTATCTCTTTAAGCGTAGACCTAGGCCGACTTAGATTTGTATAAATAGACCTTGGACATCTCTAAAAGGTGATCCGCAATTTTACACAGAAACCACTTGTAATACTTGCAAACAGATTAATAACATACTCTCTTGAGATCTTCGCTAGGTGTTTCTCATCTCACAGCTTTCAGACCTAGACCATTGACTATTTCAACTGTGCAGGTTTCCACCACCACAGTTTGACGCTAGAAGGAGGGGCCATTGAAAGCTTCTTACTCCGAAGAACCACCGCGAAGAGATCCAGAACACGATGACTGACGAACGACGTATCGCTGATCCAAAAGACATCGCGTCGAGAGATCTGGAAGAGGGCGAGATCCAGGCTGAAGGAGATACCAACAAGGACCAATCCGCTCGCGTCTATCTCCCTGGCGAGAAGTCGAAGGAAACCCCGAAAGCGAGCTCGCTTCTTCCTAAGCTGTTGCAGAAGATGAGCACGACACTGGACGCATTGCTGGATAGCGCCGAGCGGCAAAACAGAGCCAACGGGACAATAACCGACGAGCTCAGGTCTATATGAGCAGACGTCCGTGCACGACCCCTCGAGCCAGGTCTGTTCAGAAAACCAGCGGCACGAATCGATCCAGTGGCGCTTAACTTCACTACACCAGTAGGATCATCGAGCCGACCTCGGCAGCAAAATCCATGAACCGTCGCAACAGGCGGACGATCCGCCCTCCTAACTCGGACACGACGAGAAAAAGCTAAAGTTGGCGACGAGCCAATAGACCTCGACAACGACGACGATGACCTAGCTAGAAGAGTCGTTCCTGATACAGAACTCACTGAGGAAGAAAGAACTTGGCACGCAACAGCCAAAGCGAGGAACGATGGTCATCGGCATGTAGCTTCACAGCAGTTCTCCACCTTCGGAGGCGAAGGCTCCGCGAGGAGAGTCGCACGCAACGCCGACCTCCCAGAGGAAGAAGTGGACGGCGAACGACTACGAGGATAAAGCATGCCGACCCACAGAGAATGACCCAACATCGTTTCTCCGCTTTCGACTACAAAGACCTCGCTAGAAGAGTCATTCCTGATACCATCTTCACTGAGATAGCGAGGTATCGGCAGGGAACAACCAAAGCAAAGAACGACGATCATCGATACATAGCTTCACAGAAGTTCTCCACCTTCGGAGACGATGGCTCCGCGAGGAAAGTTGCACGCAACGCCGATCTCCCAGAGGAAGAAGTGTTGCGGCAAACCACTACGAGGACAAAGTACGCCGACCCACAGAGGATGACCAACAACGTTTCTCCACTTTTGACGACGAGATCGATCCTGGATATGCTAGACACATCTCTGAAGAAGTGGAAAACGTTGAATGGGTGAAACAGGCAG
This sequence comes from Arabis alpina, assembly GCA_900128785.1. NCBI lineage: Eukaryota > Viridiplantae > Streptophyta > Magnoliopsida > Brassicales > Brassicaceae > Arabis > Arabis alpina. The sequence continues at coordinate 46,263,483 of LT669791.1, forward strand.
AGGTTGCTGAAGCAAAGCAAGCTGCGGTTCGAGCCCATCGTCACGAGATGGCCGAGTTTCGAGCCTCATTAACCAAGACTACGGCTGAGTTGAAAGCTATCCGCTCGCAGATGCATCGTGCCACTAGCAAGGCACCGGAACTCGATCTGATCCTTGAACAAGCTCAGCACACTTTGTTCTCGGCAAGCATCACCAAAGCTCGAGTATCAGACCCATGCAAGATTAGGGTGCCGACCTACGACGGAACCGAAGACCCAGCTGACCATCTCAACGAATTCAGCGTGGCTATGACAAGAGCAAATTTCAAGGAGGAAGAGCTGGACGTCGGGCAGTGCTTGCTTTTCGTGGAAAACCTCAAAGGACCAGCTCTCAAATGGTTTAAAGGGCTCAAAAGTAATTTCATCGATACTTTCAAACAGTTGACAACGGCCTTCATCAAGTACTACTCTATCTACTTTGAGACTCAAGCGTCTGGCTCTGATTTATGGTCCATGAACCAAGGACCAACCGAGTCTCTCAAGACTTTCATCGAACGCTTCAAGCTGGTACTATCACAAGTGAAAGGAATAGATGACTCGATGCACTCCAAGCACTGAAAAGGGCCATATGGCACGAATCTGACTTCTGGAAGGAAATGTCTCTCAACGAGACTTCGACTATCCAGGATGCTCTGCATCGAGCGACGAACTTTGCCAAAAGCGAAGAAGAAGCGAAGAAACTCGCAAAAAAGTATGGGAAGTCAAAACAGAAAAGTGACAGCGACCACCAGCCAAGCCAGGCGCGAAAAACCCATAGTGGAAATTTCGTCCAACACGATGGAGCCCACAACTATCAGGTGGATTCTCCCAGCTATGGGCACGACCAAGGAGGATGTTTTCCTAACGCGTGGACCGGTAATTCAACTTACGACGAGTCGTTATAATGCGACATTCATCACTCTCACGGGCACTCGACAGTATACTACCAGTCTCTCAGCTCGGCGCTCGCCCAAAAATTACTAGACGGTGAACTCGGCGATAACTTCAACCTCGAAGACTTTGAATTAGAGGAAAACGACGTTGCAGTAGCGCCGATCAATGAAGAACCGCCTAAACGCGGAAGACAAAACGACGATTTGGCACAAGGTAGACCAAAAAAGAAGTACTACCATTAAACACCCATCCCATCATTCATCTACCACTTACTATGTACTACGGGTGACTTGGTCCCTGTAATGGGTACGTAGGCAGCCTATTTTCGGATGGGTTCAGTTGCCCCCCTCCCAATAAAGGGGGGGGAGTGGAGTATGTATACTCGTATACTCCCACCTCTATTTGTAGCAAACCTTTATGAGAATAAACACTTGCTACAAAAATTTATCAAAACGACTATTTTTATCACATCCTTTACGGATAAGTCAAGGTCTCACTTAAACGACCACCTCACATTTGACCGCCGCTGCTGGCCACAGCGACGACTTTTCAACGAAAATTCTGTAGAATAAATACAATAACATCCACCATCGGATAAAGCACGCTATAGAAATAAAAGTGATTCATTATAGGAGCAGGTGCGTTTAGAAAGAAGCGCACATGTAACCAAAATGACTACTCCAAAACCCAACAACATCGTTGGTCAAAAACCAATGGTTCATTATAGGAGCAGGTGTGTTTAGGAAGAAGCACACTTGTAACCCAAATGACCATTCAAAAAACCCAACAACATCATTGGTCGAAACCAATGGTTCATTATGGGAGCATGTGTGTTAAGGAAGAAGCACACTTGTAACCCAAATGACCATTCAAAAAAACCCAACAACATCGTTGGTCGAAACCAATGGTTCATTATAGGAGCAGGTGTGTTTAGGAAGAAGCACACTTGTAACCCAAATGACCATTCAAAAAACCCAACAACATCGTTGGTCGAAACCAATTGTTCATTGTAGGAGCATGTGTGTTTAGAGAGAAGCACACTTGTAAACCGAATGACCATTCAAAAAACCCAACAACATCGTACGTCAAAAACTAATGATCATTATAGGAGCGGTCGTGCTCAAAGAGTGACTCGGTCGTAAACCAAAACGATCATTTGAAAAACCCAGCAAACCTTAACGCTGGTTGCAACAACGTAACATGCTTACTTCTGAAGTTGGGTGGTCAACGATGACCTAACTCCTATAACAAGGACGAGCACCAAAATACGGCAACGATGCCTTCAATCATGATGATTGTTCATATGGATTTCTAAACAAAGTCATTTGAACCAGACTAACTATGCATCCTAGAAATAGATTCAACAAGGATACAATTCATCACTATTAGTTGTCTTTCTAAAATCTAAGTCAAGGAAGCTGGACTTATCAGAAAACAGAAACAAAATAAAAGTTTCATTCATTATCACTTTTTATAAACACAAGCCATCTACGCGCGAAATCAAAGTCAAGTCTAAAACATAAGCACTAATAGGCGCTCAAAGCAACTAAGGGACAATCCCCTCATCATCAACAACTCCCACAGGAGCAGTCATGGTAGTCGGCATTGCTGCCTCCTTGGTCCCGGTCTTCCCAAAGGCTCGTCGGTCATGCTCTCCTCAACTACCTCGTCGGTCCTGGTCTCCTCAAAGACCTTGTCAATCTTGGTCTTCTCAAAGACTCGTCGATCCTAGTCTCCTTAACGATGTCCTCGATCCTATTCATGGTCACCTCGGCCCCATCTTCGCCAGTACGTACAAATTCCCAACTTCGCTCACCAGCAACAGGTTTTATCTTGGCAGCAGAAATAGTGGTCGGCGCATATGGAGTAGTGGTCGGCACGGTAGAAGGTGCAGTAGTGGGCGCAGCTAGAGCAGGCGTAGTAATGGGCGCAGCTAAAACATGCACAGTAGTGGGCGCAGCTAGAGCAGACGTAGTAGTGGGCGCAGCTAAAACATGCACAGTAGTGGGCGCAGCTAGAGCAGGCGTAGTAGTGGGCGCAGCTAGAGCAGATGCAGTAGTGGTCGGCGCAGAAAGTGCAGTAGTGGGCACAACTAAAGCATATGCAGCAGTTAGCGTTTTCTCTGAGAAATACGAGCTCCAACGACTTACTCATCAACAAGAGATGGATTATGTGCGTTCACTGCATCATTCACATATGAGACCAGGACTCGAGTCACATCCCTATCTTTACAAGGACGAAGCCATGAGCTAGACTCCGAATCAGAACCGTTTATTTCGAAGCTCAGTCCTAGGATCTCCAAACTAGTAGTTCTCAGCTTTGAAAGGGATTCTAGAAACCTCTCAAAAGACGATGTCGAGTTTGTCATCGGAGTAATGTTCAAAAATTCCGAAGTGTCGACCCTGCTACATAGCAATATCGCAACAATTTATCAGGCCGCGTGGTCACGGTAAATTTCTGTTCAAGCCCTCGGCATCAAAGTAAATCCAAGATAATAAGGCATAACAACATCCACGCTGAGTTTGCTGCGAGTTGCCTTGCAAGAATGACGACGTCCCGGAAGTAGCTTTTAAACACACGAGACTAAAATCGAAGCGAGGTCGTGATCCTAGTCACAGGCCTAGAGCTTGGATTCGTTCTAACCTACGTGTCGACTCGACGAACTGTTTCTTCAAAAGACCTCGTCAATGTCGAAGACTAACCACGACGCAACTCGACCTCTGGTTTCAGACGAGCTCTCGTGAAAACAAACCGACTCCGGTACAGGAACGAAGTTCAAAGCTCCATTGTCGATGATGTTTTTCTTAAAGTAACGATGAGCTTGTCTTCAATCGAATAACGACGAGCTTGACAAAGCCACTTCCGGTATATACCTCATATGGGAACGACGACGTGGTGACGAACATAAGCTGTTGTAGTCGTTGTCGGAGAATGAAACAAAGACGAGCTCTCTTGAATGGTGAGCCCTCGCTGGAAAGCTGAGCTCTCGCCGGAAAGAATGGTGAGCCCTCGCCGGAAAGAATGGTGAGCTTACAATGACGACGATTTCAGCTCCAAAGGACTTTCAGCGGTTCAGATCTCCACAATTAGAAGAAAGACGTAGGCGTCTAGCACTAAGAGCGATGACCGGAGCTCGACGTCTTCACGACCAATGGACCACCCAGAACGACGACGAGCTCACCAGTTCCACAGCCGGTAAAACTTCCTTAGAAACGACGACCACTATTCGGTAACGGCGATGAAGAACCAGAGCTCGCCGGAGAGCGTGAGCGTCACATTCTCTTTTGTATATTTTCCAGTTTTACTAATCATGCCCATAATTAAATTTGGTTTTGTATAGCACCTACAATCTACCTTTTTTATTACTATTTCATTATATTTTGTGCATACATCTGCGAAACCATCACATAAAAAAAATGTGTTTACTCATGATTATGTCTTCTATAGTTGTTTGATAAAGCTGAAGGAAAAACTAATAAGGGCTAGAGGAATATGACATTATAACGAATATTTGGTATGTTTTGTTTTAACAATAATAGTGAAATAAATACTTCTAGAAAATATTTTTAAAGCTATATTAGTAAAGGCATGAGATATTGGTGAACATGGAAAATGTCAGTGACGAATTCCAATTCAGTAGCTATCAGTTCAGCGTAGATATGTCCTTCCCACGACTTAAAGAAGAAGAAAAAGTACGGAGAGTGGGAGTGGAAACGTATCAATGTTTAAAAAGTACCCAACAAGGCATGGTACTCTATTAGTTGGTTGGTTTGTGGTTCGTTGGGGGTTTAAGTTGGTAGGAAAACTATGTATTCACAAATTTACCTTATTTTTTCTAGAATGTTTGCATAATATTTGGCATCCTCGATGCATGTGGCAACGTGAAAATAAGAAAGCCTCACAAATAAATACAAACGTATTTCCTTGTAGATTGCATTGATGTAAGAGCCATGCTAATTTTCTTGGACAAAAACATATTTTAATTACGTGAATTCAGAGCTTCTGTATATATCTATGGACCAAGCTTGTAAAGGACATAGTAAGAGTATAGTGAGGCATATCTAACTTGATTCTCTTTTACGAGTTTCGCATGTTGTTTGACTATTTTAAGTCCTTTTTCAGTTAGAATACTAGGTTCTCTCACCCGATCCCTCTTGCTTTTATATCTTCCTCAAACGTCTCAAGACGTTTGTAGATCAACCCCTTTTGACCCGAGGCCCCATATTTTGTTATCTTTTTTTCCACTTCTTTCTAGTCATTTCATGCTTAAACCCTTTTGTGTTTCTTTCTTTTTATAAGTTTCACGTTGGAGAGCCGTCAAGAAAACACCATGATCGTGTTTTCCGAACCTCAACGCTTTCGTTATCTTTGAAGGAGACTTGCCCCCTAGTGGTTTAACCCACTGATAAAACAAACTTAAATACTAATCATACCTTAGTAAATATTTTTGAGAGAAAACAAAAAATTAAAAGATAATAGTTTTTGAAACTTTCATTCATAGCAAAAAAAACGTTAGTTATAACTTTTACTTTTTTGTAACATATGTAAAAACATATATAAATACGATACTTTCTATCTATTGTAACCTCAACACAAAATCTCAAAACGATTATATTTAATTGAATTTTCATTAAAAAAATGAATAAAATTGTTATGCTCCTAACTCTTCTAATTCTTTTTTCTTCATGTAAGTTTATATATGCTTTAATTTTAATACTTAGAACAAGGATATTTTATTGCATTTACTAAAAATATATGTTTTTGAAATTTATAGGTGCATCAAATATCAAGGCAAATCTAATGACGAAATGAGAACTCATTCTTTCAATCCAGTTGCGAGTCCTCAAATTTATCTTCCGAGATTCCAAGTTACATGGAAAAAAAAACATAGTTGCCTTTTGCCATGAATGTGCTGTTGAGTGTATTGGATAGGGGTTAAACCTGGTAGTTGTGCTGCTTTTAAATGTGTTTGTTCCAAGAATATAATTCATTAATACGTTCTAATTTTTTTGAAATTATGATCTATAAGATAAAATAACAATTTGATAAACATTTTATTTTGCTATTTGTTTAATATTTTTTACTAAAAATGGGTATATATATGTATATATATATATATATAAACAACACACCAACATACAATAATTATGAAAATATTAATTTTAATAAAAATATACGACCGCGTCAAAATTTATAGACAATATAAAAATAATAGATACTTATACTACATAAAAAATGACATAATTGTAACGTATCTGTTACTAATATTAAACACATATTACCTATATGTAGATACTTTTGTTTTAACCAAAAGCTCCCATTAAAGATGTATAAATTACTTGTAATTTGGTTTTATTTTATCGACAAATTTACTGAATTTAATTCTCCCATTAAGATTTAGATCAAGACATTTCCATTCTCTTTTGTATATTTTCCAGTTTTACTAATCATGCCCATAATTAAATTTGGTTTTGTATAGCACCTACAATCTACCTTTTTTATTACTATTTCATTATATTTTGTGCATACATCTGCGAAACCATCACATAAAAAAAATGTGTTTACTCATGATTATGTCTTCTATAGTTGTTTGAAGCTGAAGGAAAAACATATTATTTTTTGACTTGTATGTTATCTAATAAGGGCTAGAGGAATATGGCATTATAACGAATATTTGGTATGTTTTGTTTTAACTATAATAGTGAAATAAATATTTCTAGAAAATATTTTTAAAGCTATATTAGTAAAGGCATGAGATATTGGTGAACATGGAAAATGTCAGTGACGAATTCCAATTCAGTAGCTATCAGTTCAGCGTAGATATGTCCTTCCCACGACTTTAAGAAGAAGAAAAAGTATGGAGAGTGGGAGTGGAAACGTATCAATGTTTAAAAAGTACCCAACAAGGCATGGTACTCTATTAGTTGGTTGGTTTGTGGTTCGTTGGGGGTTTAAGTTGGTAGGAAAACTATGTATTCACAAATGTACATTATTTTTTCTAGAAGGTTTGCATAATACTTTGCATCCTCGATGCATGTGGCAACGTGAAAATAAGAAAGCCTCACAAATAAATACAAACGTAAATTCCTCGTAGATATGCATTGATGTAAGAGCCATGCTAATTTTCTTGGATAAAAATATATTTTAATTACGTGAATTCAGAGTTTCTGTATATCTATGGATCAAGCTTGTAAAGGACATAGTAAGAGTATAGTGAGACATATCTAACTTGATTCTATTTTACGAGTTTCGCATGTTGTTTGACTATTTTAAGTCCTTTTTCAGTTAGAATACTAGGTTCTCTCACCCGATCTCTCTTGCTTTTATATCTTCCTCAAACGTCTCAAGACGTTTGTAGATCAACCCCTTTTGACCCGAGGCCCCATATTTTGTTATCTTTTTTTCCACTTCTTTCTAGTCATTTCATGCTTAAACCCTTTTGTGTTTCTTTCTTTTTATAAGTTTCACGTTGGAGAGCCGTCAAGAAAACACCATGATCGTGTTTTCCGAACCTCAACGCTTTCGTTATCTTTGAAGGAGACTTGCCCCCCTAGTGGTTTAACCTACTGGTAAAACAAACTTAAATACTAATCATACCTTAGTAAATATTTTTGAAAGAAAACAAAAAATTAAAAGATAATAGTTTTTGAAACTTTCATTCATAGCAAAAAAACGTTAGTTATAACTTTTACTTTTTTTGTAACATATGTAAAAACATATATAAATACGATACTTTCTATCTATAGTAACCTCAACACAAAATCTCAAAACGATATATATTTAATTGAATTTTCATTAAAAAAATGAATAAAATTGCTATGCTCCTAACTCTTCTAATTCTTTTTTCTTCATGTAAGTTTATATATGCTTTAATTTTAATACTTAGAACAAGGATATTTTATTGCATTTACTAAAAATATATGTTTTTGAAATTTATAGGTGCATCAAATATCAAGGCAAAATCTAATGACGAAATGAGAACTCATTCTTTCAATCCAGTTGCGAGTCCTCAAATTTATCTTCCGAGATTCCAAGTTACATGGAGAAAAAAAAACATAGTTGCCTTTTGCCATGAATGTGCTGTTGAGTGTATTTGGATAGGGGTTAAACCTGGTAGTTGTGCTGCTTTTAAATGTGTTTGTTCCAAGAATATAATTCATTAATACGTTCTATTTTTTTTTGAAATTATGATGTATAAGATAAAATAACAATTTGATAAACATTTTTATTTTGCTATTTGTTTAATATTTTTTACTAAAAATGGGTATATATATGTATATATATTATATAAACAACACACCAACATACAATAATTATGAAAATATTAATTTTAATAAAAATATACGACCGCGTCAAAATTTATAGACAATATAAAAATAATAGATACTTATACTACATAAAAAATGATATAATTGTAACGTATCTGTTACTAATATTAAAAACATATTACCTATATGTAGATACTTTTGTTGTTAACCAAAAGCTCCCATTAAAGATGTATAAATTACTTAGTAATTTTGGTTTTATTTTATCGGACAATTTACTGAATTTAATTCTCCTATTGAGATATAGATCAAGACATTTCACATTCTCTTTTGTATATTTTCCAGTTTTACTAATCATGCCCATAATTAAATTTGGTTTTGTATAGCACCTACACTCTAACTTTTTTATTACTATTTCATTATATTTTGTGTATACATCTGCGAAACCATCACATAAAAAAATGTGTTTACTCATGATTATGTCTTCTATAGTTGTTTGATAAAGCTGAAGGAAAAACATATTATTTTTTACTTGTATGTTATCTAATAAGGGCTAGAAGAATATGGCATTATAACGAATATTTGGTATGTTTTGTTTTAACAATAATAGTGAAATAAATATTTCTAGAAAATATTTTTAAAGCTATATTAGTAAAGGCATGAGATATTGGTGAATATGGAAAATGTCAGTGACGAATTCCAATTCAGTAGCTATCAGTTCAGCGTAGATATGTCCTTCCCACGACTTAAAGAAGAAGAAAAAGTACGGAGAGTGGGAGTGGAAACGTATCAATGTTTAAAAAGTACCCAACAAGGCATGGTACTCTATTAGTTGGTTGGTTTGTGGTTCGTTGGGGGTTTAAGTTGGTAGGAAAACTATGTATTCACAAATTTACCTTATTTTTTCTAGAATGTTTGCATAATACTTTGCATCCTCGATGCATGTGGCAACGTGAAAATAAGAAAGCCTCACAAATAAATACAAACGTATTTGCTCGTAGATATGCATTGATGTAAGAGCCATGCTAATTTTCTTGAATAAAAATATATTTTAATTACGTGAATTTGAGTTTCTGTATATCTATGGACCAAGCTTGTAAAGGACTTAGTAAGAGTATAGTGAGACATATCTAACTTGATTCTCTTTTACGAGTTTCGTATGTTGTTTGACTATTTTAAGTCCTTTTTCAGTTAGAATACTAGGTTCTCTCACCCGATCCCTCTTGCTTTTATATCTTCCTTAAACGTCTCAAGACGTTTGTAGATCAACCCCTTTTGACCCGAGGCCCCATATTTTGTTATCTTTTTTTCCCACTTCTTTCTAGTCATTTCATGCTGAAACCCTTTTGTGTTTCTTTCTTTTTTATAAGTTTCACGTTGGATAGCCGTCAACAAAACACCATGATCGTGTTTTCCGAGCCTCAACGCTTTCGTTATCTTTGAAGGAGACTTGCCCCCTAGTGGTTTAACCCACTGATAAAATAAAACTTAAATACTAATCATACCTTAGTAAATATTTTTGAAAGAAAACAAACAAATAAAAGATAATAGTTTTTGAAACTTTCATTCAAAACAAAAAAACGTTAGTTATAACTTTTACTTTTTTGTAACATATGTAGAAACATATATAAATATGTGTTGGGGTCAGATCTCACTCCGGTAGAGATCGTCAAGAAAATGACTAAGTACCAGAGGTGGGCGCGCAGTTATCTGGACCAGCTCTCTTTCCGGGACCAGCTCTCCTGTCTTCTGGGACAAGCTCTCCGAAGTGACTGGGACCAGGACTAGCTCTCCTGCTCATTGGGACAAGTTCTCTAAAATGACTAAGTACCAGAGGTAGGCGCGCAGTTATCTGGACCAGCTCTGTCTCTGGGACCGGCTCTTCAGAGTAACTAGGACTAGGACCGGCACCTTTCCAGGACGATGTCTGTAGTGGCCATTTACACTCCAAGAGACTGTTGCGATCATCTCACTTTAAGATAAAGAATGAGGCGAGCTTGGAAGGCCCACACTGAAAAGAACGAGTCGGGAGCCCACGAGTAACAAGTCGTGCCGACCTCTACTGCAAGACTGGGCCCGGAAGACAAGCTCTCGGATTTGGGCCCATGACGAGGACAAGGTCAAGACCTATAGGCGGCCGCCGACTACGCTGAGAGAGAATCCCGAAGATTTAGGGATTCGACCTTATCTCTTTAAGCGTAGACCTAGGCCGACTTAGATTTGTATAAATAGACCTTGGACATCTCTAAAAAGGTGATCCGCAATTTTACACAGAAACCACTTGTAATACTTGCAAACAGATTAATAACATACTCTCTTGAGATCTTCGCTAGGTGTTTCTCATCTCACAGCTTTCAGACCTAGACCATTGACTATTTCAACTGTGCAGGTTTCCACCACCACAGTTTGACGCTAGAAGGAGGGGCCATTGAAAGCTTCTTACTCCGAAGAACCACCGCGAAGAGATCCAGAACACGATGACTGACGAACGACGTATCGCTGATCCAAAAGACATCGCGTCGAGAGATCTGGAAGAGGGCGAGATCCAGGCTGAAGGAGATACCAACAAGGACCAATCCGCTCGCGTCTATCTCCCTGGCGAGAAGTCGAAGGAAACCCCGAAAGCGAGCTCGCTTCTTCCTAAGCTGTTGCAGAAGATGAGCACGACACTGGACGCATTGCTGGATAGCGCCGAGCGGCAAAACAGAGCCAACGGGACAATAACCGACGAGCTCAGGTCTATATGAGCAGACGTCCGTGCACGACCCCTCGAGCCAGGTCTGTTCAGAAAACCAGCGGCACGAATCGATCCAGTGGCGCTTAACTTCACTACACCAGTAGGATCATCGAGCCGACCTCGGCAGCAAAATCCATGAACCGTCGCAACAGGCGGACGATCCGCCCTCCTAACTCGGACACGACGAGAAAAAGCTAAAGTTGGCGACGAGCCAATAGACCTCGACAACGACGACGATGACCTAGCTAGAAGAGTCGTTCCTGATACAGAACTCACTGAGGAAGAAAGAACTTGGCACGCAACAGCCAAAGCGAGGAACGATGGTCATCGGCATGTAGCTTCACAGCAGTTCTCCACCTTCGGAGGCGAAGGCTCCGCGAGGAGAGTCGCACGCAACGCCGACCTCCCAGAGGAAGAAGTGGGACGGCGAACGACTACGAGGATAAAGCATGCCGACCCACAGAGAATGACCCAACATCGTTTCTCCGCTTTCGACTACAAAGACCTCGCTAGAAGAGTCATTCCTGATACCATCTTCACTGAGATAGCGAGGTATCGGCAGGGAACAACCAAAGCAAAGAACGACGATCATCGATACATAGCTTCACAGAAGTTCTCCACCTTCGGAGACGATGGCTCCGCGAGGAAAGTTGCACGCAACGCCGATCTCCCAGAGGAAGAAGTGTTGCGGCAAACCACTACGAGGACAAAGTACGCCGACCCACAGAGGATGACCCAACAACGTTTCTCCACTTTTGACGACGAGATCGATCCTGGATATGCTAGACACATCTCTGAAGAAGTGGAAAACGTTGAATGGGTGAAACAGGCAGAGGTTGCTGAAGCAAAGCAAGCTGCGGTTCGAGCCCATCGTCACGAGATGGCCGAGTTTCGAGCCTCATTAACCAAGACTACGGCTGAGTTGAAAGCTATCCGCTCGCAGATGCATCGTGCCACTAGCAAGGCACCGGAACTCGATCTGATCCTTGAACAAGCTCAGCACACTTTGTTCTCGGCAAGCATCACCAAAGCTCGAGTATCAGACCCATGCAAGATTAGGGTGCCGACCTACGACGGAACCGAAGACCCAGCTGACCATCTCAACGAATTCAGCGTGGCTATGACAAGAGCAAATTTCAAGGAGGAAGAGCTGGACGTCGGGCAGTGCTTGCTTTTCGTGGAAAACCTCAAAGGACCAGCTCTCAAATGGTTTAAAGGGCTCAAAAGTAATTTCATCGATACTTTCAAACAGTTGACAACGGCCTTCATCAAGTACTACTCTATCTACTTTGAGACTCAAGCGTCTGGCTCTGATTTATGGTCCATGAACCAAGGACCAACCGAGTCTCTCAAGACTTTCATCGAACGCTTCAAGCTGGTACTATCACAAGTGAAAGGAATAGATGACTCGGATGCACTCCAAGCACTGAAAAGGGCCATATGGCACGAATCTGACTTCTGGAAGGAAATGTCTCTCAACGAGACTTCGACTATCCAGGATGCTCTGCATCGAGCGACGAACTTTGCCAAAAGCGAAGAAGAAGCGAAGAAACTCGCAAAAAAGTATGGGAAGTCAAAACAGAAAAGTGACAGCGACCACCAGCCAAGCCAGGCGCGAAAAACCCATAGTGGAAATTTCGTCCAACACGATGGAGCCCACAACTATCAGGTGGATTCTCCCAGCTATGGGCACGACCAAGGAGGATGTTTTCCTAACGCGTGGACCGGTAATTCAACTTACGACGAGTCGTTATAATGCGACATTCATCACTCTCACGGGCACTCGACAGTATACTACCAGTCTCTCAGCTCGGCGCTCGCCCAAAAATTACTAGACGGTGAACTCGGCGATAACTTCAACCTCGAAGACTTTGAATTAGAGGAAAACGACGTTGCAGTAGCGCCGATCAATGAAGAACCGCCTAAACGCGGAAGACAAAACGACGATTTGGCACAAGGTAGACCAAAAAAGAAGTACTACCATTAAACACCCATCCCATCATTCATCTACCACTTACTATGTACTACGGGTGACTTGGTCCCTGTAATGGGTACGTAGGCAGCCTATTTTCGGATGGGTTCAGTTGCCCCCCTCCCAATAAAGGGGGGGGAGTGGAGTATGTATACTCGTATACTCCCACCTCTATTTGTAGCAAACCTTTATGAGAATAAACACTTGCTACAAAAATTTATCAAAACGACTATTTTTATCACATCCTTTACGGATAAGTCAAGGTCTCACTTAAACGACCACCTCACATTTGACCGCCGCTGCTGGCCACAGCGACGACTTTTCAACGAAAATTCTGTAGAATAAATACAATAACATCCACCATCGGATAAAGCACGCTATAGAAATAAAAGTGATTCATTATAGGAGCAGGTGCGTTTAGAAAGAAGCGCACATGTAACCAAAATGACTACTCCAAAACCCAACAACATCGTTGGTCAAAACCAATGGTTCATTATAGGAGCAGGTGTGTTTAGGAAGAAGCACACTTGTAACCCAAATGACCATTCAAAAAACCCAACAACATCATTGGTCGAAACCAATGGTTCATTATGGGAGCATGTGTGTTAAGGAAGAAGCACACTTGTAACCCAAATGACCATTCAAAAAACCCAACAACATCGTTGGTCGAAACCAATGGTTCATTATAGGAGCAGGTGTGTTTAGGAAGAAGCACACTTGTAACCCAAATGACCATTCAAAAAACCCAACAACATCGTTGGTCGAAACCAATTGTTCATTGTAGGAGCATGTGTGTTTAGAGAGAAGCACACTTGTAAACCGAATGACCATTCAAAAAACCCAACAACATCGTACGTCAAAAACTAATGATCATTATAGGAGCGGTCGTGCTCAAAGAGTGACTCGGTCGTAAACCAAAACGATCATTTGAAAAACCCAGCAAACCTTAACGCTGGTTGCAACAACGTAACATGCTTACTTCTGAAGTTGGGTGGTCAACGATGACCTAACTCCTATAACAAGGACGAGCACCAAAATACGGCAACGATGCCTTCAATCATGATGATTGTTCATATGGATTTCTAAACAAAGTCATTTGAACCAGACTAACTATGCATCCTAGAAATAGATTCAACAAGGATACAATTCATCACTATTAGTTGTCTTTCTAAAATCTAAGTCAAGGAAGCTGGACTTATCAGAAAACAGAAACAAAATAAAAGTTTCATTCATTATCACTTTTTATAAACACAAGCCATCTACGCGCGAAATCAAAGTCAAGTCTAAAACATAAGCACTAATAGGCGCTCAAAGCAACTAAGGGACAATCCCCTCATCATCAACAACTCCCACAGGAGCAGTCATGGTAGTCGGCATTGCTGCCTCCTTGGTCCCGGTCTTCCCAAAGGCTCGTCGGTCATGCTCTCCTCAACTACCTCGTCGGTCCTGGTCTCCTCAAAGACCTTGTCAATCTTGGTCTTCTCAAAGACTCGTCGATCCTAGTCTCCTTAACGATGTCCTCGATCCTATTCATGGTCACCTCGGCCCCATCTTCGCCAGTACGTACAAATTCCCAACTTCGCTCACCAGCAACAGGTTTTATCTTGGCAGCAGAAATAGTGGTCGGCGCATATGGAGTAGTGGTCGGCACGGTAGAAGGTGCAGTAGTGGGCGCAGCTAGAGCAGGCGTAGTAATGGGCGCAGCTAAAACATGCACAGTAGTGGGCGCAGCTAGAGCAGACGTAGTAGTGGGCGCAGCTAAAACATGCACAGTAGTGGGCGCAGCTAGAGCAGGCGTAGTAGTGGGCGCAGCTAGAGCAGATGCAGTAGTGGTCGGCGCAGAAAGTGCAGTAGTGGGCACAACTAAAGCATATGCAGCAGTTAGCGTTTTCTCTGAGAAATACGAGCTCCAACGACTTACTCATCAACAAGAGATGGATTATGTGCGTTCACTGCATCATTCACATATGAGACCAGGACTCGAGTCACATCCCTATCTTTACAAGGACGAAGCCATGAGCTAGACTCCGAATCAGAACCGTTTATTTCGAAGCTCAGTCCTAGGATCTCCAAACTAGTAGTTCTCAGCTTTGAAAGGGATTCTAGAAACCTCTCAAAAGACGATGTCGAGTTTGTCATCGGAGTAATGTTCAAAAATTCCGAAGTGTCGACCCTGCTACATAGCAATATCGCAACAATTTATCAGGCCGCGTGGTCACGGTAAATTTCTGTTCAAGCCCTCGGCATCAAAGTAAATCCAAGATAATAAGGCATAACAACATCCACGCTGAGTTTGCTGCGAGTTGCCTTGCAAGAATGACGACGTCCCGGAAGTAGCTTTTAAACACACGAGACTAAAATCGAAGCGAGGTCGTGATCCTAGTCACAGGCCTAGAGCTTGGATTCGTTCTAACCTACGTGTCGACTCGACGAACTGTTTCTTCAAAAGACCTCGTCAATGTCGAAGACTAACCACGACGCAACTCGACCTCTGGTTTCAGACGAGCTCTCGTGAAAACAAACCGACTCCGGTACAGGAACGAAGTTCAAAGCTCCATTGTCGATGATGTTTTTCTTAAAGTAACGATGAGCTTGTCTTCAATCGAATAACGACGAGCTTGACAAAGCCACTTCCGGTATATACCTCATATGGGAACGACGACGTGGTGACGAACATAAGCTGTTGTAGTCGTTGTCGGAGAATGAAACAAAGACGAGCTCTCTTGAATGGTGAGCCCTCGCTGGAAAGCTGAGCTCTCGCCGGAAAGAATGGTGAGCCCTCGCCGGAAAGAATGGTGAGCTTACAATGACGACGATTTCAGCTCCAAAGGACTTTCAGCGGTTCAGATCTCCACAATTAGAAGAAAGACGTAGGCGTCTAGCACTAAGAGCGATGACCGGAGCTCGACGTCTTCACGACCAATGGACCACCCAGAACGACGACGAGCTCACCAGTTCCACAGCCGGTAAAACTTCCTTAGAAACGACGACCACTATTCGGTAACGGCGATGAAGAACCAGAGCTCGCCGGAGAGCGTGAGCGTCACATTCTCTTTTGTATATTTTCCAGTTTTACTAATCATGCCCATAATTAAATTTGGTTTTGTATAGCACCTACAATCTACCTTTTTTATTACTATTTCATTATATTTTGTGCATACATCTGCGAAACCATCACATAAAAAAAATGTGTTTACTCATGATTATGTCTTCTATAGTTGTTTGATAAAGCTGAAGGAAAAACTAATAAGGGCTAGAGGAATATGACATTATAACGAATATTTGGTATGTTTTGTTTTAACAATAATAGTGAAATAAATACTTCTAGAAAATATTTTTAAAGCTATATTAGTAAAGGCATGAGATATTGGTGAACATGGAAAATGTCAGTGACGAATTCCAATTCAGTAGCTATCAGTTCAGCGTAGATATGTCCTTCCCACGACTTAAAGAAGAAGAAAAAGTACGGAGAGTGGGAGTGGAAACGTATCAATGTTTAAAAAGTACCCAACAAGGCATGGTACTCTATTAGTTGGTTGGTTTGTGGTTCGTTGGGGGTTTAAGTTGGTAGGAAAACTATGTATTCACAAATTTACCTTATTTTTTCTAGAATGTTTGCATAATATTTGGCATCCTCGATGCATGTGGCAACGTGAAAATAAGAAAGCCTCACAAATAAATACAAACGTATTTCCTTGTAGATTGCATTGATGTAAGAGCCATGCTAATTTTCTTGGACAAAAACATATTTTAATTACGTGAATTCAGAGCTTCTGTATATATCTATGGACCAAGCTTGTAAAGGACATAGTAAGAGTATAGTGAGGCATATCTAACTTGATTCTCTTTTACGAGTTTCGCATGTTGTTTGACTATTTTAAGTCCTTTTTCAGTTAGAATACTAGGTTCTCTCACCCGATCCCTCTTGCTTTTATATCTTCCTCAAACGTCTCAAGACGTTTGTAGATCAACCCCTTTTGACCCGAGGCCCCATATTTTGTTATCTTTTTTTCCACTTCTTTCTAGTCATTTCATGCTTAAACCCTTTTGTGTTTCTTTCTTTTTATAAGTTTCACGTTGGAGAGCCGTCAAGAAAACACCATGATCGTGTTTTCCGAACCTCAACGCTTTCGTTATCTTTGAAGGAGACTTGCCCCCTAGTGGTTTAACCCACTGATAGAACAAACTTAAATACTAATCATACCTTAGTAAATATTTTTGAGAGAAAACAAAAAATTAAAAGATAATAGTTTTTGAAACTTTCATTCATAGCAAAAAAACGTTAGTTATAACTTTTACTTTTTTGTAACATATGTAAAAACATATATAAATACGATACTTTCTATCTATTGTAACCTCAACACAAAATCTCAAAACGATATATATTTAATTGAATTTTCATTAAAAAAATGAATAAAATTGTTATGCTCCTAACTCTTCTAATTCTTTTTTCTTCATGTAAGTTTATATATGCTTTAATTTTAATACTTAGAACAAGGATATTTTATTGCATTTACTAAAAATATATGTTTTTGAAATTTATAGGTGCATCAAATATCAAGGCAAAATCTAATGACGAAATGAGAACTCATTCTTTCAATCCAGTTGCGAGTCCTCAAATTTATCTTCCGAGATTCCAAGTTACATGGAGAAAAAAAAACATAGTTGCCTTTTGCCATGAATGTGCTGTTGAGTGTATTTGGATAGGGGTTAAACCTGGTAGTTGTGCTGCTTTTAAATGTGTTTGTTCCAAGAATAGAATTACTTAATACGTTCTAATTTTTTTGGAAATGATGATCTATAAGATAAAATAACAATTTGATAAACATTTTTATTTTGCTATTTGTTTAATATTTTTTACTAAAAATGGGTATATATATGCATATATATATATATATATAAACAACACACCAACATACAATAATTATGAAAATATTAATTTTAATAAAAAGATACGACCGCGTCAAAATTTATAGACAATATAAAAATAATATATACTTATACTACATAAAAAATGACATAATTGTAACCTATCTGTTACTAATATTAAACACATATTACCTAGATGTAGATACTTTTGTTTTTAACCAAAAGCTCACATTAAAGATGTATAAACTACTGAGTAATTTTGGTTTTATTTTATCGCACAATTTACTGAATTTAATTCTCCCATTAAGATATAGATCAAGACATTTCACATTCTCTTTTGTATATTTTCCAGTTTTACTAATCATGCCCATAATTAAATCTGGTTTTGTATAGCACCTGCACTCTACCTTTTTTATTACTATTTCATTATATTTTGTGCATACATCTGCGAAACCATCACATAAAAAAAATGTGTTTACTCATGATTATGTCTTCTATAGTTGTTTGAAGCTGAAGGAAAAACATATTATTTTTTGACTTGTATGTTATCTAATAAGGGCTAGAGGAATATGGCATTATAACGAATATTTGGTATGTTTTGTTTTAACTATAATAGTGAAATAAATATTTCTAGAAAATATTTTTAAAGCTATATTAGTAAAGGCATGAGATATTGGTGAACATGGAAAATGTCAGTGACGAATTCCAATTCAGTAGCTATCAGTTCAGCGTAGATATGTCCTTCCCACGACTTTAAGAAGAAGAAAAAGTATGGAGAGTGGGAGTGGAAACGTATCAATGTTTAAAAAGTACCCAACAAGGCATGGTACTCTATTAGTTGGTTGGTTTGTGGTTCGTTGGGGGTTTAAGTTGGTAGGAAAACTATGTATTCACAAATGTACATTATTTTTTCTAGAAGGTTTGCATAATACTTTGCATCCTCGATGCATGTGGCAACGTGAAAATAAGAAAGCCTCACAAATAAATACAAACGTAAATTCCTCGTAGATATGCATTGATGTAAGAGCCATGCTAATTTTCTTGGATAAAAATATATTTTAATTACGTGAATTCAGAGTTTCTGTATATCTATGGATCAAGCTTGTAAAGGACATAGTAAGAGTATAGTGAGACATATCTAACTTGATTCTCTTTTACGAGTTTCGCATGTTGTTTGACTATTTTAAGTCTTTTTCAGTTAGAATACTAGGTTCTCTCACCCGATCCCTCTTGCTTTTATATCTTCCTCAAATGTCTCAAGACGTTTGTAGATCAACCCCTTTTGACCCGAGGCCCCATATTTTGTTATCTTTTTTTCCACTTCTTTCTAGTCATTTCATGCTTAAACCCTTTTGTGTTTCTTTCTTTTTATAAGTTTCACGTTGGAGAGCCATCAACAAAACACGATGACCCTGTTTTCCGAGCCTCAACGCTTTCGTTATCTTTGAAGGAGACTTGCCCCCTAGTGGTTTAACCCACTGATAAAACAAACCTTAAATACTAATCATACCTTAGTAAATATTTTTGAAAGAAAACAAAAAATTAAAAGAAAATAGTTTTTGAAACTTTCATTCATAGCAAAAAAACTTTAGTTATAAATTTTACCCATTTGTAACATATGTAAAAACATATATAAATACGAGACTTTCTATCTATTGTAACCTCAACACAAAATCTCAAAACGATATATATTTAATTGAATTTTCATTAAAAAAAATGAATAAAATTGTTATGCTCCTAACTCTTCTAATTCTTTTTTCTTCATGTAAGTTTATATATGCTTTAATTTTAATACTTAGAACAAGGATATTTTATTGCATTTACTAAAAATATATGTTTTTGAAATTTATAGGTGCATCAAATATCAAGGCAAACTCTAATGACGAAATGAGAACTCATTCTTTCAATCCAGTTGCGAGTTCTCAAATTTATCTTCCGAGATTCCAAGTTATATGGAGAAAAAAAATATAGTTGCCTTTTGCCATGAATGTGCTTATGAATGTATTTGGATAGGGGTTAAACCTGGTAGTTGTGCTGCTTTTAAATGTGTTTGTTCCAAGAATAGAATTACTTAATACGTTCTAATTTATTTTGAAATTATGATGTATAAGATAAAATAACAATTTGATAAACATTTTTATTTTGCTATTTGTTTATTATTTTTTACTAAAAATGGGTATATATATGTATATATATTTATATAAACAACACACCAACATACAATAATTATGAAAATATTAATTTTAATAAAAAGATACGACTGCGTCAAAATTTATAGACAATATAAAAATAATAAATACTGATACTACATAAAAAATGACATAATTGTAACGTATCTGTTACTAATATTAAACACATATTACCTATATGTATATACTTTTGTTGTTAACCAAAAGCTCCCATTAAAGATGTATAAATTACTTAGTAATTTTGGTTTAATTTTATCGGACAATTTACTGAATTTAATTATCCTATTGAGAAATAGACCAAGACATTTCACATTCTCTTTTGTATATTTTCCAGTTTTACTAATCATGCCCATAATTAAATTTGGTTTTGTATAGCACCTACACTCTACCTTTTTTATTACTATTTCATTATATTTTGTGCATACATCTGCGAAACCATCACATAAAAAAATGTGTTTACTCATGATTATGTCTTCTATAGTTGTTTGATAAAGCTGAAGGAAAAACATATTATTTTTTGACTTGTATGTTATATAATAAGGGCTAGAGGAATATGGCATTATAACGAATATTTGGTATGTTTTGTTTTAACTATAATGGTGAAATAAATATTTCTAGAAAATATTTTTAAAGCTATATTAATAAAGGCATGACATATTGGCGAAGATGGAAAATGTCAGTGACGAATTCCAATTCAGTAGCTATCAGTTCAGCGTAGATATGTCCTTCCCAAGACTTAAAGAAGAAGAAAAAGTATGGAGAGTGGGAGTGGAAACGTATCAATGTTTAAAAAGTACCCAACAAGGCATGGTACTCTATTAGTTGGTTGGTTTGTGGTTCGTTGGGGGTGTGACGCCCGTGATCCATTTTTTTAGAAAATGGAGGGGCTGTCGATCGACACACAAGGGATTTTTCGATCAATAGGCTTGTTAAGGGCTGTCGATCGACACACCTAGTGTCTGTCGATCGACAGGGCCTTACTAAGTCGGTTTTTCTGTTTCGATTTAAGTCGTGTGATCACTACAAGAAAACAGTCCATGAGTGACTACCACTTGCGACTGTTTTTATTAGTCACAAAAAAGAATGACGAATTTGTGACCGATTTACCACGACTTTGCGACGAACCAAACGGTAGTCACAAAATAATCGCAAATGTACGACTAACAAAATCAGTCGCAATTTCATCTTACATTTGCGACTAATTTACGATTCATCCTCGATTGTGTAAACCCAGACACAAATCAGTCGCAAATGTGCGACTGATTTGCGATTACCAAATAGTAGTCGCAAATTTGCCACTACTTTGCCACGTTTTTAAAAATTGGGATAATGACAAAAGTGTCGGCCAACTGTTTATGGGGGCCTATTGAATATGTCGGCCAACTGATTGAGTAGTTGAAAACGTGATAAATACGTTTGTTAGGTAGTCCACCTACTTTTATGAGTTGTGACAAAAGAATGGCAAATCAGTCGCAAATCTGCGACTGATTTTATGTAGTCACAAAGTAGTGAGGTGAAATTTTGTCTATAAAAGCAACGAACCCTCACCTCATTTTCAGACACCAACTAGAAAAAAAAAACGAAGAAGAAAAAAAAAAGAGGGAAAATTGAGAGAGAAAAAAATGTGGAATTCAGCTCGAGATTGGATGTATGAGAGGATCGATCCAGAAACAAATAATCTATCCGACGCTTTTTTGGAGGGGGTGGAGCAATTCATCAATTTCGCATGTAACCAGCCCTTAGCCATTAGCAGTAACGGTAAGTTACACTGTCCATGTGTTACATGTAAAAATTCGGGTAGATTAAAGGGAGTTGAAAGAGTGAAAAAACATTTACTAAGTCAAGGATTTATGCCCCATTATTATGTATGGTCTTATCATGGTGAAGACTATGATGTAATGGGAGCAGGAAGTAGTAGTCATAATTATAATCATGATTTTATTAGTGATAATCAACAAAATAATTATGATGGCGGGAACGTTTATGCTGAGATGGTCCATGATGCATTTTATGGTTCCATACCATTAAATGATTATCATGATCATAATCGTGATGAAAGTGGTTATATACCATTTAGTGATGGTCAAATAGGAAATGATCATGTTTATGAAGAACCTACCCAAGAGACGAGACGGTTCTTTGAGATGTTAGATGCTGCAAAAAATCCATTGTATGATGGTTGTCAAGAAGGGCATTCGCAGTTATCATTAGCTGCCCGTTTCATGAACAACAAGGCAAACCACAATTTATCTGAAGTTTGCATGGATGATTGGGCAGAATTATTTACGGAGTATTTACCCCAGCCTAATGAAGCTACTGGTTCATTCTACGAGACGGAATCATTGATGCGAAAGTTAGGATTACCGTACCATACATTTGATGTATGTGTAGATAATTGTATGCTCTTCTGGAAAGAAGATACGGAGTTGGAGTATTGTAAATTTTGTGGAAAAGCAAGATATAAGGCTAGCAAAGGAAGAAAAAAAATACCATTCAGTCGTATGTGGTATTTACCTATCACTGATAGATTGAAGAGGATGTACTCATCAGAGAGCACCGCATCATCGATGAGATGGCATGCTGAGCATTACTCAGAAGACGGAGTAATGTGTCATCCATCTGATGCGGCAGAGTGGAAACACTTCAATCAAAAGCATCCAAGCTTTGCGGAGGAAACACGTAACGTTTATCTTGGATTATGTACAGATGGGTTTAATCCTTTCGGGATGTCAAAAAACCATTCGTTGTGGCCTGTGATCATGACGCCCTACAACCTACCCCCCGACATGTGCATGAAGTCTGAGTATTTGTTTTTGACGATTTTGAATTCGGGACCAAATCATCCACGAGGGAGTCTTGATGTTTTCCTCCAACCACTGATCGAGGAGTTAAAGGACTTATGGAACAACGGAGTTGAGGCTTATGATGTTTCATTAAAGCAAAACTTTAATCTTAGAGCTGTTCTGTTGTGGACAATAAGTGATTTTCCGGCTTATAGTATGTTGTCGGGATGGACGACACATGGAAGATTATCATGTCCAATTTGTATGAGTGATACAAATTCTTTCCAACTGCCGGCTGGTAGGAAACCATGTTGGTTTGACTGCCACAGAAGATTTTTACCCAGCAATCATCCGTTGCGAAAGAATAAAGTTAATTTCTTGAAGGGAAAGAACGCTGTGCATGACTACCCCCCAGAAATGTTGACTACTGCACAGGTACTACAACAGATACTATATGCTGAAGCGTCAAAAACATCTGATTGTGGTGGAAATGGACACGAAAAAAAACCAAAAGGGTACGGGGATTGGCATAATTGGCATAAACAAAGCATTTTTTGGGAGCTACCGTACTGGATTGATTTGACTCTACGACACTGTCTTGATCTGATGCATATTGAGAAAAACTTTTTCGATAACATCATGTATACTATTATGAATGTTAAAGACAGATCGAAAGACAATATCAAGTCAAGATTAGATATTGTAAGATTCTGTGCTCGGAAAGAATTACATGTTGATGGTCATGGAAACGCACCATTTCCCATATGGAGATTGACACCAAAAGCAAAAGAAGCCTTACTACAGTGGGTGAAGAATGATGTTAAATTTCCAGACGGCTATGTAGCAGATTTAGCTAGCTGTGCAGACATCAATGGTGGAAAGTTTTCCGGAATGAAAAGTCACGACTGCCATGTTTTTATGGAACGAATGCTTCCATTTGTTTTCGCCGAACTTCTCCCAAAAAATGTTCACAAAGCATTGTCAGGTATATATTTAAAAACAAGTGTTAGTCATGAATTCTAAACTTTTTTCATAATATACAACTAACGCTGTTTTGATAGGGATTGGAGCGTTTTTCCGTGACATCAGCAGTAGAACATTGGATATAAGTCGTGTCCTAATACTGAAGGAGAACATTGTAATGACTTTGTGTAATTTAGAAAAAATCTTTCCACCATCTTTCTTTGATGTGATGGAGCATCTACCAATCCACCTGCCATACGAAGCAGAGCTCGGTGGTCCAGTGCAATATCGGTGGATGTATCCATTCGAAAGGTTTTTTAAACGTTTGAAAGGCAAAGCAAAGAACAAAAGATATCCAGCGGGATCAATTGTTCAATCATACATAAATGATGAAATATCTTATTTCTCAGAACACTACTTTCCGGAACACATTTCGACAACTAAGAGGCGAAGGTGAAATAACTTCATCATTAATTTGTATATATCTTTATATTGGTTTATACTTAATTTGAGTTCTGAAGATAAATTTTGCAGGAAAAAACGGTATGATGAAGGTGAAGTTCCCATATATCCGGTACAAGTACCGGATATATTTACGGTTGTTGGTCGTCCAAGTGGCAAATGCAGTGAACTTTGGATTCCCAAGAAAGAACGTGAATGCGCACATTCATACGTTTTACGCAATTGTGGCTATTTTAGACGCTTCGAAATGTACGTAATTCTACTTTCTAAAATTCGTAAATTATATGTAATTCATTAACGTTATTTATATTTTTTGTACTTTGCAACACAGATTGTTGGAATCACAAATTTCATCTGAACACCCAGGACTAGATCATGCTGAGCTCACGGCAAAAAGAGATGCAGACTTTCCTAATTGGATTCGTCAATATGTACGTACTTTAGCATCTAAGTGGTGTGGTTAACCGTGATATTTTTTTTGAATATATGTAACATTATTTTATATTTATTAATTAGGTGCATTTCCATGAACGAGAAGAACATTTTCCACCATGGGTTCTTGATATTGTGGAAGGTCCTGAACATAAAGTTAGATCATGGCCCAGGTATTTTACAAGAGGATATGTGTTTCACACAAGTCAACACGGAGAAGGGAAAAAAACTATGAACTATGGTGTATGTGTCTGAGGCGAAACATTAGAGGACGATTACTATGGGGCTATAGAAACTATCATGGAGCTCAAATATGTCGGAGCTGTGAATTTAAAGATCATACTATTCAAATGTAAATGGTACGACCCCACAATTGGAAAAGGCACTCGGAAAAGCGAAGGAGGCGTTGTTGACGTGCTAGTTAATCGCTTTTACCATAATTACGACCCTTTTATTTTAGGTATGACCATTTTATATATTTATTTAACTGCTACTATATATATGTAAAAAACTTTGATACACTTGTGTTTATTAATGACAGGATCTCAAGCTGATCAAGTTTGTTATCTCCCATATCCATCTACTAAGCGCCAACCTAAACCTTGGAATGCAGTTCTGAAAGTGAATCCTAGAAGTCGTGTGCAAGGAAATTATGTCAGGAATGAATTAATAATTTTGCAGCAAACAAACGATGATAGCATGGAAGAAACAGTTGACGAAATTGAGGTGGATCGTTTGGTCGATGGAAACCAAGAAGGAGAAGAAATTGACTATGAAATAGAAGATGGTGAACCCGAAGACGAATTTCTTTGTAATTTATCATCTTCAGAGGAAGAAGAAGAAGAGGAAAATGAAGACGAAGATGAACTTTAAATATAATATGTCCGGGTTGGTAAATCAATGTTTATAATATATTCGAAAATATGTATAAAAATCTATCAAATTATTGTGAAATATCCAACAAATTTATGTTATTTTATTTTGAATTAATGCATATAAGTAATATAATCCAAAAATTAAAATGAAATACATATATAATTTTTAACACACTGATACCGATTAAACACACTAGCACAACGGTTGTACACAGCGGATATTGAGTATATGGTCGAGGGTTCGAACACCCAAAACACCTGTTTTTTAACGTATTAAATAACGCGTTGCAAATCAGTCACACTTGTGACTGATTTGCGACGCATGTTTCTCTATATGAGAATACATAACATTATTTCCACAAACTTATCGATTAAACACACTAGCACAACGGTTGTACACAGCGGATATTGAGTATATGGCCGAGGGTTCGAACACCCAAAACACCTGTTTTTTAACGTATTAAATAACGCGTTGCAAATCAGTCACACTTGTGACTAATTTGCGACGCATGTTTCTCTATATGAGAATACATAACATTATTTCCACAAAATTATTAGACTTTTGCGCTAAAACTTGTAAATGCGTGATATGTACTTCTCAAATTCTATTTTAGAGATGTAAATGTTTAGGGTTTAGGGTATAGGTACAATAAAGCGTCGCAAATTAGTCGTAACTCCGTCGCTAATATGACTAATGTGTGACTACACAGAATTGAAAATTGTATGATGTACATCTCAAAATGTAAGTGTTATAATATGTATTTCAAATATTCGACGATGGAGTTGTAAACGTGTAGGTTTAATAAAAGTAGAGACAAAGTAGTCACAATTTGTCACTATTGAGTAACTAATTACCAACTCTGCTTAATTATTTTGAACAAATCTTAAGTTTTTCGTTCTTTAAAGATGGTTTTTAGTAGGTTGGACTAAGTATAACAAATTTAATCGAAAATAATTGGGAATTAGATAAAATCATTTTTTCAATCAAAACCTCAAATGTATACCATCATAAACATATACATTTAGTGTAAGTGTTGGATTCTTTAAATTTTTAGCATCTTACACTTATTTAGCATATATACTTAAAATTATGTGTTAAAACTTGTAAATGAGTGATAGGTACTTCTAAAATTCTATTTTGGAGTTGTAAATGTTTAGGGTTTAGGGTATAGATTTGTCTCTAAATTGTGTTAGTTGGAAATCAGTCACAATGTGTGACTAACTTCTATCTAATTAGTAATGAACAATGAAAAAATTTGGCGCGGGTTTGAAATATTTGGCCCAAAATCCAAATTTTTTGGGCTTTTGGACGCGGGGTTTTTAACCCCCAATATTTTAGGCCCTCACTGATCTGTGACTAACTTGTCACTACCGAGTAAACAATAAACTGGATACAAAATCCCCAATTCATTTTGTTTCAAACCCTAAATGTTTCTGTGCGATTTCTCTCTCGAAACCCAGACAAATCTTGTCCAGATTTGTGTCTAATTACTCGATTTTGCTTCTCCTCTTCGATTCTCTCTTCCAGTTTCTCTTCATCTCTTCAATTTCTCTTCAGTTCTTCGATTCTCTCTCCCAATTTCTCTTCATCTCTCTGACTTCTCTTAATCTCTCTGATTTCTCTTCAGTTCTTCGATTCTCTCTCCCAATTTGTCTTCATCTCTTCGATTTCTCTTCAGCTCTTCGATTTCTGTCCAACTCTTCTCGATTTCTGTCCAAATCTCTTCTATTCTCTCTAATCGATCAACGAAATGAAAAAGAAACGAGCTACTGCGAAAGGTCGTAAAGCCGCCGCCACAGGTACAGATGCAGACCTGAGAAGACTCGCTGAAGCCGCCGCTGCAGAGAAAACCAACAGTGGCGGTCAACGCAACAATGGAGATCCACCAAACGGTGGCTCCTCTGGTTCTATTCCGAGACCTAAAGCTGGAGTTAGTACCCCAACATCTGGTGTTAGAAGAGCCGGTCTTAATCGTTCTTCCATCGGTGACGGTACAAGCGCCGTTCGAGGAGGTTCTTCCCACTCCTCTACTCCCTCTGCTCGAAATACTTTGTCTGGGTCTCAGACTTCTATTCCGACAGAGTATCCACCATCGACCCAACCTCCTCAACTGCTCCGGCGCCAACCACCATCTAGTCGACTCAACCCACGGCAGTCTCAGCAGCCTCAGCAGTCTCAGCAGTCTCAAGAGGAACAGCATGCAAGTGATGGTCTTAACCTAGAAGACTATGAACTTCACCATCACCAGAATCAAGTGGACCTGCCACATCAGGAGGTCTATGAAGACAGTGAAGACTCTGATGGTGAGGAGGAAGAAGGTGATGAACAAGTGGAGGAACATGCTGTGGATCCAGCCGAGCAACTAGAGTATGACCAAATGCTAGATAATCTCATGGCTCTGCCTGGCCGAGGACATCTACCTCTCCTCAGTCCGCATCCAATACCCAACAAGGACACAACATGGTAAGTCCCTTGTAGTTTTAGGATGTCTGTGAACAATATAGTAGGTTAGACTGCTAAAGACTAGGGTTTTACATACTGCTCTGTTTAGTCTTCTAGGTTTATTGTAATTACCTAAACCTTGATTGCATCTTTATGTTCATAGGTTTGGTGAGGACGACGGCGCAGTCACTAGAGACATTGCTGGGATATTGCGTCGCAAGTTTGATAAGGCTTACTATAACTGGAGCGTTACTCCTATAAAACAACGAGAATTGTTTTTCAGAACATTTGCGGTAAGTTTTCATCTTTCACTTGTTAATTTTTAGTTCTTATTTTTACACATACTGATTATTGAACTCATGTGTAGCAACTGTACACTTGGGAGACTGGCATAACAGGGCTTGTGAAGCAAGAATTCAATGCCATTGCTTCATTGCGGCTGAAGGGGATAGTAAGCCAAGCTAAGGCCAGTAAAGCCAAGCCTTACTGGATTGATCCGGAGCTCTGGGACAGCATGTGCCTTTACTGGAAGACTCCAGCAGCGCAGACGAGGAGCAAAACTGCATCAAACTCCCGCAACTCCCAACGCAACGGTCTTGGCACCCACAAGCATAACTCTGGTCAGAAATCATACCGTCGTCTTCAACGCGACATGGTAATCTTTCCTCCTTCCATTGTAACTCAACTTTTTGTTATTGTATTACTAACTGGACCACCTCTTTGCAGGAAAAAGAACTTGGTCGTCCAGTTTCATTCGGAGAAGTTTTTAGGAGGGCACACACAGCAAATGATGGGAGTTTCATCGATCAAAAAGCAAAAAATGTTGCGGAAATCTATGAGGCGGCACTAGCAGAAGCAATGAACCAATTGATGGCTGAGGGTTCAGACAATGCATCTGAAGATTCAACTGATCGAACTCTCACCGTTCAACAGAAGAATGATCTGTTTTTGAAGGTATTTTTCCCCTCTCATGCTCTCTTACATATTTTCATCATTCATCTTTGCTTTGAGCATTTTGAATATTGTTTATGCTTAGATTAGTTTATGATTTAGAATGATTGTGAATCATTCTGGTTTTCACATTGCTTTATCATGTTTCTTTACGCTTTTATATTTTTTTTCTTATCATCTGCTCTCATTACCATCAATGATTAACAAATACGAATTCATACACTCACTCCTTCTTGTCTTAAATTGTTCTGCGGTTGTTGTATGACTTGTGTTGTGTTACTTATGCAATATTGTTCACTTTTTTGTTCTTGTAGTGCACTGTAAAGGATAAGAAAGGGAACATCTTTGGACTTGGTCAGCTTCGGTCCAAGCGAGACAAAAGGAAGAGAGATGAAAGCTGTGGAAGCTCATCTTCATCATTTTCGGACATGCAGCAACAACTACAAGCTGCTCAGCAGAAGCTAGCCGAGCAAGACTTGGAGAATGCCCGGCGTGATGCTCGCTTGGACAAGCTTCTCACCATTCTCAAGCATAAGGATCCCGCAGTAGCAGCTCTTATGGAAGAAGAGTGAGCTCCCCAACCATCCTAGTTTCATCCGAAAGGGCAATACCTTTTGTGTAATATATATCTACTTCTTCTAATTGCACTAAACAATGCAATGATGGTTTTATTTTGTTATAACTATCTAACTATTTTCTAATAACTTTTGTAGTAAATATGTTTATAATCTACTATTTTCTCTTTAGGTTTTCCATTTTAGTATTGATTATCAGTTTTAAGGTTATTTGGCTATATATTTTTTACCAATTTACATCCACAAACAAGAGAAATGGTCTAATTCATTTGTGACTAAATCCAACAAAAGTAGTATCCAATTAGTCTATAATTTCGACTAACAGAGATCGTCACAAAGTAGTCGTATACCACTACCAGTAACACATTAGTCACAAATAAAGACCGCACAACATCATCACTAATTAGTCGCACATTTACGACTGACAGAAATTGTGTCACACATTAATCACAAGATCAGAGTAGTAACAAGTGCGTCACAAATCTACGACTATTAAAAAGCATCACAAATCAGTCGCTTATTTACGACTAACAGAAGTTAGTCACACATGAGTCACAAAGTCAGAGTAGTAACACAATCGTCACAAATGTACGACTATTTATCTCAATCACAAATCAGTCGCTTATTTGCGACTAACAAAAATTAGTCACACATTGGTTTGTAATGTGCGACTGGTTTGCGACTAATAATATTTGCGACGAAACAATTGCGACTACTTTTTTTAGTCGCAAAGTAGTCACTCATGAAGCTTTTGCGACTAATCTGTCACTAATTTGGTAGTCACTCGTTGACTGTTTTCTTGTAGTGGATTGGACCGGGCCGGTTTCGGGAAACCTTAGGGCTTCCTATATAAAGCCTTTGGCCGCATTCTTAGTGAAACCAAGTTTCAAAATCAGCAGAAACAGAGATTGAGAGTTCTCTTGTTCCTGGTAGATTTGTGTGTTAGGGTTTCGTTGTTGATCGTTTTGGAGAAGATTTTCGTGGTGATTGTAGTGAATTTCGTGTCTAGCATCAATTTTCCATCAATTCTATCCGAAAACCTATGGTGAGTGCGTGACCATGTCTTCTGGGCCGGTGGATTCGTTGGGGTTGCTTGGTGATAGGTTTGGAATGAACTGTTTGATCTTGTGATGATTGATTATGGATGTGCAGGTTTCGTGTTGACGCAGAGGAGGAATCGATCCGAGAGGATTATGATCGATTTCCTATGAGTCTGCGCCGGCCTGTCGATCGACAACCACGAGGTGTGTCGATCGACAGGCCAACACGAGGGCTGTCGATCGACAACCTCTAGGTGTGTCGATCGACAGGTATGTTGAGGTGCTGTCGATCGAAACCTAGAGGGTGTGTCGATCCACATGCACATACAGGGGGTGTCGATCGACACCTAGTGGTAGTGTCGATCGACAGGCTTGTCTGTTTGGCTGTGGTTGAGCCGTTTTCTTGTGTTTATGTGCTGTTTGTTGTATGTTTGCCTGAGTGGTTCCATCGTGCCTGAGTGCGCAGTCGTAGATGGGATGACCATCTCACTGAGTATTTATGATAATACTCACGCATCTCTTTTTCCCATGTGATGCAGGTAAAGGCAAAATGTGATCGTGGAATCATGGCAACGAAGAGGAAGATGATCTAGGGACTCGGTTTCGTGCTTGTGTGGCTTTTCGTTATTGCTTTCTTTAGAACTGGCTAGGTTGTTGGTTAGTTCTTGAATTTGATTAGATTTGATGTTGAACCGGTTTGGTAATTTTTAATGGAATTAATTATTCGTTTAATTTGTTTGTTATCCGCTGTAGTTTTGACTGTGTTGTTGTGCTTGGTTGTTGAGGATAGCATTTATCGGAATGCTCGTCCGAGACCAATGGTTCTTTGTTTAAAAAAAAAAAAATAGGTCGGGTCGTTTCCGTTTGGTATCAGAGCCCTTACGGTTTTAGGACGGTCTAGAACTGCTAGGATTGAAATGGGTTTGGGGGTTCTAGATCATCTTCCTTCGAGCCTTCAAAGAGATTCCATGGTAAGTGTTGATTGTTTTGTGTTTTGGTTCTTTAGTGCTTAGTGTGTGCTGTGGTAGAACATTGTGTGGCTAGAGGCACTAGAGAATGTGGCCTTGGTGGCCGGGTGGCCGTGGAGGTCAGGATTGTGGTCGGGGACCAGTGAGTGAGTTGGCTGGGGATGCGGCTCAGGGTTCCACGTTTGAGACTGTGACAGATCTTTAGACGTATCAGGAGGGTCTGTGTATTAGTGCGAGTGCCAGTGGGACTGCCTGAGTGAGAGCCAGTGTGAGGGCTGTGGGGCCAGGGCTGGTACTCGAGCTGATGTTGGATTAGCTCGCTGTTCAGGTGCACCCGCAGGAGGAGTCTAGGTGACGAGTTGATCGTCTTACAGATCTGTTGCAGTAGTTGTTGTGGCAGGCACTAGTAAGTGTTTCTGCCGGGAGTGCGGCTCAGAGTATTGCGCATGTGGCTGAGAGTGATCCGTAGACGCTTCAAGATGGCTTGAGCGCCATTGAGACAGCCAGAGTGCAGCCAAGTGTGAGCGCCAGTGTGAGGGCTGGTGGGGATAATGTGGTCCCAAGTTGGCTGCCGGAGGCCGGTGTGGGTCCTCGTGAGGTTGGTAGTGCGGGTGCGCCCGCGAGTGGGGCTCAGGGACAAGATGATCGTCTAGCGGATTGGCTTCAGCAGTTATGGGAGCTGTTACCGAGGGCGGCGCCAGTTAGGCTCCGGTGATGCCACGAGTGGCAGTTCTGCAGTTGAAGGTTGCGGTTGTCGGTAGGGTTCCGTCTTATTTGCGGATAAGGGAACAGGTGCAGAGGATTGGTATAGGATTCTTTACGAGTGGTGTAATGCAGCTAGGAAGGTTCAGGCAGAGTTGGCCTGGGCGGACTTTTGGGTAGAGTGTGATGCCAAGTTCTTTCCTCGAGAGGCTGCGGATCGTTAAAAGACGAAGTTTTTGGAACTGGATCTGGGAGAGAAATCAGTTCCTGGGTATGATTTGGAGTTTAACCGACTCCTGGTTTATGTTGGTTCATGCTGGTAGGAGCATGGGGCCGAGGAGGCCCAGGATAAGAGGTTCTTGAGAGAACTTCGATCTGATTGGAGGACACGGTGCGGAGTGTCCATGTATGCTATGAGAGCATAGTTGGTTGAGACTGCTGGAGGCATTGTAGAGGACTTGTGGGAGCAGGATGTGGTGGTTAGCCTAGTTGTTCAGGGACATAAGAGGAAGTGGGAGGAAAGTAACTAGTTACTCATGGTCGGGCGAGAGGTGTGGAGATTCTAGTGGCTGGTGAGTTGATGCCAATGAACTTGGTGATCAGTCCAGTGGAATTGTATGATGGCATCCTGTGTACGGATTGACTTGATCAGTACAGAGTTCATCTGGATTGTCACCGGGGCCGTGTTGTGTTTGAGCGTGGTGGAGGAAGTTTGGTTTATCAAGGAGTGAGACCGACTTCTGAGAGTCTCGTGATCTCTTGGGTGTAGGCTGAGGCTATGACTTAGGGGTTGCGAGGCTTACTTGGAGACTATTGTGCTGGCGGAGTCTGTAGATGAGGTTGCAGTGAGGATATTCGGGTTGTCCAAGACTGTGAGGATGTCTTTCAGTCATTGCAGGGATTACCGCCGTCTCGGTTTGATCCTTTCACGATTGAGTTAGAGCCCGGGACGCCGCCGTTGTCTAAGGCGCCTTATCGAATGGCTCCAGCAGAGTTGGCAGAACTGAAGAAGCAGTTGGAAGATTTGTTGGAGAAGGGTTTTATTCGACTAAGTACTTCACCGTGGGGAGCACCAGTGTTGTTTGTGAATAAGAAAGATGGTAGTTTTTGGTTGTGCATCGATTATCGAGGTCTTAACTGAGTCACTATGAAGAACAAGTATCCTTTTCCGAGAATTGATGAGTTGTTGGATCAGTTGAGAGGGGCTTCTTGGTTCTCCCAGATTGACTTGGCATCCGGTTACCACCATATTTCGATCGACGAAGCAGATGTCCGGAAGACTGCTTTCAGGACTCGGTATGGGCATTTTGAGTTGGTAGTTATGCCATTCGGGTTGACGAATGCACCTGCGGCATTTATGAGGTTGATGAACGGAGTTTTCCAGGAATATATGGATGAGTTCGTGATTATCTTCATCGATGACATTTTGGTGTATTCGAAGAGTCTTGAGGAGCATGAGGTTCATCTGAGGAGAGTTCTGGAGAAGTTGCGGGAACATAAGTTGTTTGCGAAGCTGAGCAAGTGTAGTTTATGGCAGAGAGAGATGGGATTTTTGGGTCACATCGTTTCTGCAGAAGGAGTTTCTGTAGATCCGGTAAAGATTGAGTCGATCCCAGATTGGCCTAGACCGAGGAATGCTACTGAGATCATGAGTTTTCTTGGGTTGGGAGGTTATTATCGGAGATTCGTTAAAGGTTTTGCGAGTATGGGTCAGTCTATGACGAAGCTGACAGGGAAGGACGTTCCTTTCGTGTGGTCTCCTGATTGTGAGCTGAGTTTCGTGAAGCTGAAGACGATGTTGACTAGTACACCAGTATTGGCGTTGCCTGAACCGGGTGAGCCTTATGTGGTGTATACAAATGCTTCAGGAGTTGATTTGGGTTGTGTGTTGATGCAGCAGGGTAAGGTGATTGCGTATGCTTCGACGCAGTTGAGGAAGCACGAGGGCAATTATCCTGTTCATGACTTAGAGTTGGCTGCAGTGATCTTCGGGTTGAAAATCTGGAGGTCTTATTTGTATGGTGGCAGAGTTCAAGTGTTCACTGATCATCATAATCTGAAGTACATTTTTACTCAGCAGAATCTAAATGTACGACAGAGGCGATGGTCAGAGTTGTTGGCTGATTACGACTTGGACATTGATTACCATCCGGGTAAGGCTAACACTGTAGAAGATGCTCTTAGTCGGAGAAGGTATGATTCATCTCAGGAGAGGGATGTGGAGAATTTGGTGAGCATGCTTAGTACTTTGAGGTTGTGCGTTACTTCAAAGGAACCGTTGGAGTTAGCGGCAGCGGATCTGGCGGATCTTTTGAGCAGGATCCGAGTAGCTCAGGAGAAGGATCAGGTGTTGTTAGATCTCTCTAAGGCTGCTGGTTCCGAGTATCAGGTTTCTGCTAATGGAACTATCTTAGTGCATGGACGAGTCTGTGTTCCTAAGGATGAGGACTTGAGGCAGGAAATTCTGAGAGAGGCTCATGCGAGTAAGTTTTCGATTCATCCGGGAGCGACTAAGATGTATTGGGATCTAAAACGGTACTATCATTGGGTCGGGATGAAGTGAGATGTGGCGGATTGGGTTGCAGCTTGCAATGTTTGTCAGCTGGTTATGGCTGAGCATCAGGTTCTTAGTGGCTTATTACAGAGTTTACCCATTCCAGAGTGGAAGTGGGACATGATTACCATGGATTTCGTAGTAGGGTTGCCAGTTTCTCGGACCTATGACGCGATTTGGGTGATTGTGGATCGACTGACTAAGTCAGCACATTTTCTGGCCATTAAGAAGACAGATGGAGCTGAGGTCTTGACTAAGAAGTATGTGAAGGAAATTGTGAGGTTGCATGGTGTGCCAGCGAGCATTGTGTCGGATAGAGATCCGAGGTTTGCTTCAGTGTTCTGGAGAGCTTTTCAGGCTGAGATAGGCACTAAGGTGCACATGAGTACAGCTAATCATCCGCAGACGGATGGGCAGTCTGAAAGGACGTATCAGACACTGGAAGATCTGTTGAGGATGTGTGTGCTAGATTGGGGTGGTCATTGGGCGGATCACTTGAGTTTGGTGGAGTTCGCATATAACAACAATTTTCAGGCGCATATTGGTATTGCTCCTTTTGAAGCGTTGTATGGGAGGCCATGTCGTACTCCGCTATGTTTTACCCAAGTGTTGGAGAAGAGCATCTTTGGTGCAAATTTTGTTCAGGAGACGACGGAGAAGATCCGTGTTGTGAAGCTGAACATGAAAGAGGCTCAGGATCGGCAGAAGAGTTATGCCGATAGGAGAAGAAAAGAGTTGGAGTTTGCAGTCGGAGACCGAGTATCTCAAGATGGCTATGATGCGGGGTCTGAACAGGTCCATATCCGAAGATAAGCTGAGTACGAGGTACATGGGTCCGTTCCGGGTTGTGGAACGTGTGGGACCAGTTCCTTATCGGTTGGAGCTGCCTCCGATCATGGAGAAATTCCATGACGTGTTTCATGTTTCGAAACTTAGGAGATGCTTGCATGCTTCTGAGGAGGTAGTCGTGGCGATTCCTGCAGATCTTCAGCCTAATCTGACTGTTGGGATGAGGCCGGTTAGGATTCTTGAGAGAAGTATTAAGGTTCTGCGCCGGAAAAGAGTGCCGTTGTTGAGAGTCTTGTGGGACTGTGACGGTGTTCAGGAGGAGACTTGGGAACCAGAGGCAAAGATGAAAACGAAGTTCAGGAAGTGGTTCGAGAAGCAAGCCGAGGAGTGATTTCGTTTTTCTTTGTGGTTTCCAAGTTTCGGTTTTTGTGTTGTGGTCACCGTGTGTGGTGAGGTTTTCGGTTTTGGATTTTTGTATTTTCATTAAGTTTTAATGATTATGACATTTTCCAGTTTAATAAGATGTGTATTCTTATTGTTTTGACTTGATAGTCATGTGTTAGTGGTTAGAGAACCTCGAAATGGAAGTTTTATTGTGGATAGAACTTTCCAGTTTCGGTAGGAACTCTAACGGGTTTGTGTGTGTGTATGATAGAGTCTCGGAATAAAAGTTTTACGGTGGTTAGAACTGTCTAATTCTGGAGAGACTCTCTAGGGACATCCGGTGTGATGGATGGTCCAGGTGATCTGTGAGATCATGTTGTGATGGTATTCCGGGTTGGGAATATCATGTTGAGACATTGGGAGATGGTTCCGGTCAGAGGTGTATTTAGACGTCTAGTGTTGGATCGTCCAGGGGATGTGTGGGTTCCCTGCATATCGATCGTTTGCTAGGACTGCGTGAGATAGCTTTTTGGAGATTGTGATCTCTGGCAGATCTTTGAGAGTTGTGTCTCTCCAGGGAATGTGTGGGTTCCCTGCATACCGAGAGCTTGAGGGACACACATGGGATATGTCGATCGACAGGCTTGTTAAGGGCTGTCGATCGACACACCTAGTGTCTATCGATCGACAGGGCCGTATTAAGTCGGTTTTTCTGGTTCGATTTAAGTCGTGCGATTGGACCGGGCCGGTTTAGGGAAACCTTAGGATTTCGTATATAAAGCCTTTGGCCGCATTCTTAGCGAAACCAAGTCTCAAAATCAGCAGAAACAGAGATTGAGAGGAGTTCTCTTGTTCCTGATAGATTTGTCTAATAGGGTCTCGTTCTTGATCGTTTTGGAGAGGATTTTCGTGGTGATTGTAGTGGATTTCGTGTCTAGCATCAATTGTCCATCAATTCTATCCGAAAACCTAAGGTGAGTGCGTGACCATGGCTTCTGGGCCGGTAGATTCGTTAGGGTTGCTTGGTGATAGGTTTGGAATGAACTGTTTGATCTTGTGATGATTGATTTTGGATGTAATTGTTGTTTGTGTGGTTTGAATTGTTGTTTTCGTGCAGGTTTCGTGTTGACGCAGAGGAGGAATCGATCCGAGAGGATTATGATCGATTTCCTATGAGTCTGCGCCGGCCTGTCGATCGGCAACCACGAGGTGTGTCGATCGACAGGCCAACACGAGGGCTGTCGATCGACAACCTCTAGGTGTGTCGATCGACAGGTATGTTGAGGTGCTGTCGATCGAAACCTAGAGGGTGTGTCGATCCACATGCACATACAGGGGGTGTCGATCGACACCTAGTGGTAGTGTCGATCGACAGGCCTGCCTGTTTGGCTGTGGTTGAGCCATTTTCTTGTGTTTATGTGCTGTTTGTTGTATGTTTGCCTGAGCGGTTCCATCGTACCTGAGTGCGCAGTCGTAGATGGGATGACCGTCTCACTGAGTATTTATGATAATACTCACGCATCTCTTTTTCCCATGTGATCTAGGGTCTCGGTTTCGTGCTTGTGTGGCTTTTCGTTATTGCTTTCTTTAGAACTGGTTAGGTTGTTGGTTAGTTCTGGAATTTGATTGGATTTGATGTTGAACCGGTTTGGTAATTATTAATGGAATTAATTGTTGGTTTAATTTGTTTGTTATCCGCTGTAGTTTTGACTGTGTTGTTGTGCTAGTCCGAGACCAAGGGTTTCTTGTTTTTAAAAAAAAAAAACGGGTCGGGTCGTTTCAGGGGGTTTAAGTTGGTAGGAAAACTATGTATTCACAAATTTACCTTATTTTTTCTAGAAGGTTTGCATAATACTTTGCATCCTCGACGCATGTGGCAACGTGAAAATAAGAAAGCCTCACAAATAAATACAAAGGTATTTCCTCGTAGATATGCATTGATGTAAGAGCCATGTTAATTTTCTTGGATAAAAATATATTTCAATTACGTGAATTCAGAGCTTCTGTATATCTATGGACCAAGCTTGTAAAGGACATAGTAAGAGTATAGTGAGACATATCTAACTTGATTCTCTTTTACGAGTTTCGCATGTTGTTTGACTATTTTAAGTCCTTTTCAGTTAGAATACTAGGTTCTCTCACCCCATCCCTCTTGCTTTTATATCTTCCTCAAATGTCTTGAGACGTTTGTAGATCAACCCCTTTTGACCCGAGGCCCCATATATTGTTATCTTTTTTTCCCACTTCTTTTTAGTCATTTCGTGCTTAAACCCTTTTGTGTTTCTTTCATTTTATAAGTTTCACATTGGAGAGCCGTCAACAAAACACCATGATCGTGTTTTCCGAGCCTCATCGCTTTCGTTATCTTTGAAGGAGACTTGCCCCCTAGTGGTTTAACCCACTGATAAAACAAAACTTAAATACTAATCATACCTTAGTAAATATTTTTGAAAGAAAACAAAAAATTAAAAGATAATAGTTTTTGAAACTTTCATTCATAACAAAAAATTGTTAGTTATAATTTTTACCCTTTTGTAACATATGTAAAAACATATATAAATACGATACTTTCTATCTATTGTAACCTCAACACAAAATCTCAAAACGATATATATATGTAATTGAATTTTCACTAAAAAAATGAATAAAATTGTTTTGCTCCTAACTCTTCTAATTCTTTTTTCTTCATGTAAGTTTATATATGCTTTAATTTTAGTGCTTAGAAGAAGGATATTTTGTTGCATTTACTAAAAATATATGTTTTTGAAATTTATAGGTGCATCAAGTATCAAGGCAAAATCTAATGACGAAATTTATAGGTGCATCAAATTTATTCACCAATAACTCATTCTTTCAATCCAGTTATGAGTCCTCAAATTTATCTTCCGAGATTCCAAGTTAGATGGAGAAAAAAACATAGTTAGCTTTTGCCATGAATGTGCTTATGAGTGTATCCAAATAGGGGTAAAACCTGGTAATTGTGCTGCTTTTAAATGTGTTTGTTCCGACAATATAATTCATTAATACGTTTTTTTTTGAAATTATGATGTATAAGATAAAATAACAATTTGATAAACATTTTTATTTTGCTATTTGTTTAATAATTTTTTCTAAAAATGGGTATATATATGTGTATATATTATATATTTATATAAACAACACACGAACATACAATAATTATGAACAATATAAATTTTAATAAAAAGATACGACCCCGTTAAAATTTATAGACAATATAAAAATAACAAATACCTATACTATATAAAAAAATGACATATTGGTAACGTATATGCTACTAATATCTAACACATATTACCTATATGTAGATAATTTTGTTGTTATCCAAAAACTCCCATTAAAGATGTATAAATTACTTAGTAATTTTGGTTTTATTTTATCGGACAATTTACTGAATTTAATTCTCTTACTGAGATATAGATCAAGACATTTCGCATTCTCTTTTTTATATTTTCCAATTTAACTAATTATGCCCATAGTAAAATTTAGTTTTGTATAGCACCTACACTCCACCTTTCTTATTACTATTTCATTATATTTGGTGCATACATCTGCGAGACCATCACATAAAAAAATATTTTTAAAGCTATATTAGTAAAGGCATGAGATATTGGTGAACATGGGAAATGTCGGTAACGAATTCCAGTTCAGTAGCTATTAGTTCAGCGTAGATATGTCCTTCACACGACTTAGAGAAGAAGAAAAAATATGGAGAGTGGGAGTGGAAACGTATCAGTATTTAAAAAGTACCCAACAAGGCATGGTACTCTATTAGTTGGTTGGTTTGTGGTTCGTTGGGGGTTTAAGTTGGTAGGAAAACTATGTATTCACAAATTTACCTTATTTTTTCTAGAAGGTTTGCATAATACTTTGCATCCTCGATGCATGTGGCAACGTGAAAATAAGAAAGCCTCACAAATAAATACAAACTCCCATTAAAGATGTATAAATTACTTAGTAATTTTGGTTTTATTTTATCGGACAATTTACTGAATTTAATTCTCTTATTGAGATATAGATCAAGACATTTCGCATTCTCTTTTGTATATTTTCCAATTTAACTAATTATGCCCATAATAAAATTTAGTTTTGTATAGCACCTACACTCCACCTTTCTTATTACTATTTCACTATATTTTGTGCATACATCTGCGAAACCATCACATAAAAAAATATTTTTAAAGCTATATTAGTAAAGGCATGAGATATTGGTGAACATGGGAAATGTCGGTGACGAATTCCAGTTCAGTAGCTATCAGTTCAGCATAGATATGTCCTTCACACGACTTAAAGAAGAAGAAAAAATATGCAGAGTGGGAGTGGAAACGTATCAATATTTAAAAAGTATCCAACAAGGCATGGTACTCTATTAGTTGGTTGGTTTGTGGTTCGTTGGGGGTTTAAGGTTGTAGGAAAACTTGTATTAACAAATTTACCTTATTTTTTCTAGAAGGTTTGCATAATACTTTGCATCCTTGATGCATGTGGCAACGTGAAAATAAGAAAGTCCACAAATAAATACATATTTACTTATGAAACGTAATTTCTCGTAGATATGCATTGATGCAAGAGCCATGCTAATTTTCTTGGATAAAAATATAGTTAAATTACGGGAATTCAGAGTTTCTTTATATCTATGGACCAAGCTTGTGAAGGACATGGTAAGAGTATATTGAGACATATCTAACTTGATTCTCTTTTACGAGTATCGCATGTTGTTTGACTATTTTAAGTCCTTTTCAGTTAGAATACTATATTCTCTCACCCCATCCCTCTTGCTTTTATATCTTCCTCAAACGTCTTGAGACGTTTGTATATTAACCCCTTTTGACCCGAGGCCCCATATTTTGTTATCTTTTCTTCTACTTCTTTCTAGTCATTTCATGCTTAAACCCTTTTGTGTTTCTTTCTTTTTATAAGTTTCATGCTGGAGAGCCGTCAACAAAACACCATGATCGTGTTTTTCGAGCTTCAACGCTTTCGTTATCTTTGAAGGAGACTTGCCCCCTAGTGGTTTAACCCACTGATAAAAAAAAACTTAAATACTAATCATACCTTATTAAATATTTTTTAAAGAAAACCAAAAATGAAAAAATAATAGTTTTTTAAACTTTCATTTATAACAAAAAAAAAAACGTTAGTTATAACTTTTACCCTTTTGTAACATATATAAAAACATATATAAATACGATACTT
Source organism: Arabis alpina (assembly GCA_900128785.1). NCBI lineage: Eukaryota > Viridiplantae > Streptophyta > Magnoliopsida > Brassicales > Brassicaceae > Arabis > Arabis alpina. The sequence continues at coordinate 46,304,561 of LT669791.1, forward strand.
TCTATCTATTGTAACCTCAACACAAAATCTCAAAACGATATATATTTAATTGAATTTACACTAAAAAAATGAATAAAATTGTTATGCTCCTAACTCTTCTAATTCTTTTTTCTTCATGTAAGTTTATATATGCTTTAATTTTAATATTTAGAAGAAGGATATTTTGTTGCATTTACTAAAAATATATGTTTTTGAAATTTATAGGTGCATCAAGTATCAAGGCAAAATCTAATGACGAAATACGAACTCATTCCTTCAATCCAGTTGCGAGTCCTCAAATTTATCTTCCGAGATTCCAAGTTACATGGAGAAAAAAAACATAGTTAGCTTTTGCCATGAATGTGCTTATGAGTGTATCCAAATAGGGGTAAAACCTGGTAGTTATGCTGCTTTTAAATGTGTTTTTTCCGGCAATATAATTCATTAATACGTTCGATTTTTTTTTTGAAATTATGATGTATAAGATAAAATAACAATTTGATAAACATTTTTATTTTGCTATTTGTTTAATATTTTTTACTAAAAATGGGTATATATATGTGTATATATATATATATATATATATATAAACAACACACGAACATACAATAATTATGAACAATATAAATTTTAATAAAAAGATACGACCGCGTCAAAATTTATAGACAATATAAAAATAACAAATACCTATACTATATAAAAAATGACATATTGGTAACGTATATGCTACTAATATTAAACACATATTACCTATATGTAGATACTTTTGTTGTTAACCAAAAACTCCCGTTAAAGATGTATAAATTACTTAGTAATTTTAGTTTTATTTTATCGGACAATTTACTGAATTTAATTCTCATATTGAGATATAGATCAAGATATTTCGCATTCTCTTTTGTATATTTTCCAATTTAACTAATTATGCCCATAATAAAATTTAGTTTTGTATAGCACCTACACTCCACCTTTCTTATTACTATTTCATTATATTTTGTGCATACATCTGCGATACCATCACATAAAAAAATATTTTTAAAGCTATATTAGTAAAGGCATGAGATATTGGTGAACATGGGAAATGACGGTGACGAATTCCAGTTCAGTAGCTATCAGTTCAGCGTAGATATGTCCTTCACACGACTTAAAGAAGAAGAAAATATATGGAGAGTGGGAGTGGAAACTTATCAGTATTTAAAAAGTACCCAACAAGGCATGGTACTCTATTAGTTGGTTGGTTTGTGGTTCGTTGGGGGTTTAAGTTGGTAGGAAAACTATGTATTCACAAATTTAACATATTTTTTTATAGAAGGTTTGCATAATACTTTGCATCCTCGATGCATGTGGCAACGTGAAAATAAGAAAGCCTCACAAATAAATACATATTTACTTATGAAACGTATTTCCTCGTAGATATGCACTGATGTAAGAGCCATGCTAATTTTCTTCGATAAAAATATAGTTAAATTACGTTAATTCAGAGCTTCTGTATATCTATGGACCAAGCTTGTAAAGGACATAGTAAGAGTATAGTGAGACATATCTAACTTGATTCTCTTTTACGAGTTTCGCATGTTGTTTGACTATTTTAAGTCCTTTTTCAGTTAGAATACTAGGTTCTCTCACCCCATCCCTCTTGCTTTTAAATCTTCCTCAAACGTCTTGAGACGTTTGTAGATCAACCCCTTTTGACCAGAAGCCCCATATTTTGTTATCTTTTTTTCCCACTTCTTTCTAGTCATTTCGTGCTTAAACCTTTTTGTGTTTCTTTCTTTTTATAAGTTTCACGTTGGAGAGCCGTCAACAAAACACCATGATCATGTTTTCCGAGCCTCAACGCTTTCGTTATCTTTGAAGAAGACTTGCCCCCTAGTGGTTTAACCCACTGATAAAACAAAACTTAAATACTAATCATACCTTAGTAAATATTTTTGACAGAAAACAAAAAAATAAAAGATAATAGTTTTTGAAATTTTCATTCATAACAAAAAAACCGTTAGTGATAACTTTTACTTTTTTGTAACATATGTAAAAACATATATAAATACGATACTTTCTATCTATTGTAACCTCAACACAAAATCTCAAAACGATATATATATTTAATTGAATTTTCACTAAAAAATGAATAAAATTGTTATGCTCCTAACTCTTCTAATTCTTTTTTCTTCATGTAAGTTTATATATGCTTTAATTTTAATACTTAGAAGAAGGATATTTTGTTGCATTTACTAAAAATATATGTTTTTGGATTTATAGGTGCATCAAGTATCAAGGCAAAATCTAATGACGAAATGAGAACTCATTCTTTCAATCCAGTTGCGAGTCTTCAAATTTATCTTCCGAGATTCCAAGTTACATGGAGAAAAAAAACATAGTTAGCTTTTGCCATGAATGTGCTTATGAGTGTATCCAAATAGGGGTATAACCTGGTAGTTGTGCTACTTTTAAATGTGTTTTTTCCTGCAATATAATTCATTAATACGTTCTAGTTTTTTTTTAAATTATGATGTATAAGATAAAATAACAATTTGATAAACATTTTTATTTTGGTATTTGTTTAATAATTTTTACTAAAAATGGGTATATATATGTGTACATGTATATATTTATATCAACGACACACGAACATACAATAATTATGAAAAATATATATTTTAATAAAAAGATACGACCGCGTCAAAATTTATAGACAATATAAAATAACAGATACCAATACTATATAAAAAATGACATATTGGTAACGTATATGCTACTAATATTAAACACATATTACCTATATGTAGATACTTTTGTTGTTAACAAAAAACTCCCGTTAAAGATGTATAAATTACTTAGTAATTTTAGTTTTATTTTATCGGACAATTTACTGAATTTAATTCTCTTATTGAGATATAGATCAAGACATTTCGCATTCTCTTTTGTATATTTTCCAATTTAACTAATTATGCCCATAATTAAATTTAGTTTTGTATAGCACCTACACTCCACCTTTCTTATTACTATTTCATTATGTTTTGTGCATACATCTGCAATACCATCACATAAAAAAATATTTTTAAAGCTATATTAGTAAAGGCATGAGATATTGGTGAACATGGGAGATGTCGGTGACGAATTCCAGTTCAGTAGCTATCAGTTCAGCGTAGATATGTCCTTCACACGACTTAAAGAAGAAGAAAAAATATGGAGAGTGGGAGTGGAAACGTATCAGTATTTAAAAAGTACCCAACAATTCATGGTACTCTATTAGTTGGTTGGTTTGTGGTTCGTTGGGGGTTTAAGTTGGTAGGAAAACTATGTATTCACAAATTTACCATATTTTTTATAGAAGGTTTGCATAATACTTTGCATCCTCGATGCATGTGGCAAAGTGGAAATAAGAAAGCCTCACAAATAAATACATATTTACTTATGAAACGTATTTCCTCGTTGATATGCATTGATGTAAGAGTCATGCTAATTTTCTTGGATAAAAATATAGTTAAATTACGTTAATTCAGAGCTTCTGTATATCTATGGACCAAGCTTGTAAAGGACATAGTAAGAGTATAGTGAGACATATCTAACTTGATTCTCTTTTACGAGTTTCGCATGTTGTTTGATTATTTTAAGTCCTTTTTCAGTTAGAATACTAGGTTCTCTCACCCCATCCCTCTTGCTTTTATATCTTACTCAAACGTCTCAAAACGTTAGTAGATCAACCCCTTTTGATCCGAGGCCCCATATTTTGTTATCTTTTTTTCCCACTTCTTTCTAGTCATTTCATGCTTAAACCCTTTTGTGTTTCTTTCTTTTTATAAGTTTCACGTTGGAGAGCCGTCAACAAAACACCATGATCGTGTTTTCGGAGCCTCAACGCTTTCGTTATCTTTGAAGAAGACTTGCCCCCTAGTGGTTTAACCCACTGATAAAACAAAACTTAAATACTAATCATACCTTAGTAAATATTTTTGACAGAAAACAAAAAAAATAAAAGATAATAGTTTTTGAAACTTTCATTCATAACAAAAAAAACGTTAGTGATAACTTTTACTTTTTGTAACATATGTAAAAACATATATAAATACAATACTTTCTGTGACGCCCGTGAACCAAAAATTTAGAGAAGGGAATTGAATTGGACCGAATGGTTTATTTTAATTGTTCGGTTTAGCTTGTGTGGGTTAAGGGAACCCTAGGGCTCGTTTATAAGAGGGAGCAGCCTCCCTTTTGTGCAGAAAATCGTGATAGAGGCTGAAAGATTGGAAGAGAAGAGAAGAGAATTCGTTTTGGTGTTTGTAGAAAAGAATGAGATGAAGACAGTTCTGACGCATTTTAGAAGAACAGAGGATCGGACTTTCTAATCTGTCTGTATTGGAGTGAAACTTTTAGGGTAAGTTCTCCACTCTTATATCTAGCTTTAGGCGAAATCGGATTGTCTTTTGGATGAGTATTCTGAGATTTATTGTTGTTTTACCGAGAGAGGTTCGTGCAGAATTGGATCTGCGATCAGTCCAATTCGTGGGTGTTTTCCCGTCGAACCAGAAGGAGTTAGAAAACGGTCTGCATATCGTTGGAAATTTCTCGGTCTCACAATTCCAGATCAGGTTTCTGATCATGATTCTGAGGTAATCTCCGTTCTCAGTGTGCTTTCGAAGTCGGCATGTCGTTTCTGTTTTTAGAAAACCCTAATCCAGTTTAGGAGAAACTCGAATTGGTTTGGTTTGGTTTAGTTAACCGGTTTGGTTTATTTTGGTTTGGTTTGGTTTAGTTAACCGGATTGGTTTGGTTTGGTTTTGTTAACCAAATTGGTTTAGTTAACCGGATTGGTTTAGGTTAACCGACTGGTTTGATTTGCCTTGTTCATTAGGCAAAGGAGGAGTGTTGCCAGAGGTTGAGGTCTGAGGCAACTATTAGGCTAAGGTGAGTGCGTGACCATGGCTTCTGGGCCGGTGGATTCGTTAGGGTTGTTTGGTGATAGGTTTAGAACGAATTGATTGATATTGATGTGTTTGTTTGAGACTGTGTATTGTGCTTGTTGTATGTGGATTGCTGTTTTCGACAGGTATGTGAGGTGTTGTCGATCGACACCTAGAGGGTGTGTCGATCGACAGGCACATGTAGAAGGTGTCAATCGACACCTAGTGGTAGTGTCGATCGACAGCCTGTCTGGTTGGTTGTGGTTGAGCCGTGTTGTTGTGTTTTGTGTGCTGATTGATGTATGTTTGCCTGAGCGGATCCATCGCGTCTGAGTGCGCAGTCGTAGATGGGAGGACCGTCTCACTGGGTATTTATGATAATACTCACGCATCTCTTTTTTCCATGTGATGCAGGTAAAGGCAAATTGTGATCGTGGAATCATGGCAACGAAGAGGGAGATGATCTAGGGTCTCGGTTTCGTGCTGTGTGATTTTGTTGTTTTCCATTTCTGTTTTAGAACCTGGTTAGGTTGCTGGTTTTGTGGAATTGGAATTTATCTTGGATTGGTTTAGTTTAATGGAATTGATTTCTGGTTTAATTATTTATTGTTATCCGCTGGTTGTTTGTATTTTGTTGCTTGGTTGTTGAGGATAGCATTTATGGGAATGCTAATCCGAGACCAAGGGTTAAATGTTTTTAAAAAAAAAAATAACGGGTTGGGTCGTTTCAGTTTGGTATCAGAGCGATACGGTTTTAGGACGGGCTAGAACTGCTAGGATTGAAATTGGTAAATTGTCAATTCTATGGGTTTAGGGGTTCTAGATCATCTTCCTTCGAGCCTTCAAAGAGATTCCACGGTAAGTGTTGTTTGTTTGTGTTTTGTTCTTAAGTGCTTAGCGTGTGCTGTGGTAAAACAGTAGGTTGGCTAGAGGCACTAGAGAATATGGCCTTGGTGACCGGGGGACCGTGGAGGTCAGGATTGTGGTTGGGGACCAGTGAGTGAGTCGGCTGGGATGCGGCTCAGGGTTCCACGTTGAGACTGTGACAGATCTGTAGATGTATCAGGAGGGTCTGTGTATTAGTACGAGTGCCAGTGGGAGTGCCTGTGTGAGAGCCATTGTGAGGGATGTGGGGCCAGGGCTGGTACTCGAACTGGTGCTGGATTGGCTCGCTGTTCGGGTGCGCCCGCAGGAGGAGTCCAGGTGACGAGTTGATCGTTTGGCAGATCTATTGCAGTAGGTGTTGTTGCGGCACTAAAGAGTGAGTCTGCTGGGAGTGCAACTCAGAGTGTTGTGCGAGTTGCTGAGAGCGATCCGTAGACGTTTCATGACGGCTTGAGCGCCATTTAGACTGCCAGCGTGCAGCCAAGTGTGAGCGCCAGTGTGAGGGCTGGTGGGGATAGTGTGGTCCCAGGTTGGCTGTCGGGGGCCGGTGTGGGTCCTCGTGAGGTTGGTAGTGCGGGTGCGCCCGCGGGTGGGCTCAGGGTCGAGATGATTGTCTGGCGGATTGGCTTCAGCAAGTGTGTCAGCGGTTACCAAGTGCGGTGCCAGTTAGGCTCCGGTGATGCCACGAGTGGCAGAGGTGCGGCAGAGGGCTGCGGTTGTTGGTAGGGTCCCGTCTTATCTGCGGATAAGAGAACAGGTGCAGAGGATTGGTATAGGATTCTTTGTGAGTGGTGTGTTGCAGCTAGGAGGGTTCAGGCAGTGTTGGCCTGGGCGGACTTGTGGGCAGAGTGTGATGCCAAGTTCTTTCCTCGAGAGGCTGCAGATCGTTTAGAACGAGATGTTTGGAACTGGATCTCTGAGAGAGATCAATTCGTAGGTATGTGTTGGAGTTAATCAGCTCAAGGTTTTGGCTGGTTCATGCTAGTAGGAGCATGGAGGGCGAGGAGGCCGGGACAAGAGGTTCTTGAGAGGACTTCGATCTATGGAGGAGAATTTCTGGCTACGCATGGCCGGGCGAAGGAGGTGTATATTCTGGTAGCGGGTGAGTTGATGACAGCGGACTTGGTGTATAGTCTAGTTGAACTGTATGATTGGATCCTGTGTATGGATTGGCTTGATCAGTACAGAGTTCATCTGGATTGTCACCGGAGTCGTATTGTGTTGGAGCGTAGTAGGAGAAGGTTGATTTGTCAGGGAGTGAAACCGACTTTTGAGAGTCTCGTGATCTCTTGGGTGCAGGCTGAGGCTATGACTGAGAGGTTGGGAGGCTTACTCGGAGACTGTTTTACTAGCGGAGTCTGTAGGTGAGGTTGCAGTGAGGGATATTCGGGTTGTCCAGGAGTGTGAGGATGTCTTTTAGTCGCTGCGGGGATTGCCGTCGTCGCGGTCGGAATCTCGCATGATTGTATTAGAGCCTGGGACGACGCCGTTATCTAAGGCACCTTACAGAATGGCTCCAGCAGAGCCGAAAGAGTCGGTGACGCGGCTAAAGGTTTTCTTGAGTAAAGATTCTTTTGGTCGAGTACTTCACCGTGGGGAGAACCGGTGTGTGGTGTTGAGGAGTTGTGGTAGTTTTCGGTTGTGCTTTGTTTATCAAGGGCTTAACCGAGTCACTATGAAGAACAAGTTTCGCCTTCCGAGAATTGATAAGTGGTTGGATCAATTGTGAGGGGCTACTTGGTTCTTCAAGGTTGACTTGGCATCCGGTTAACACCAATTTTCTATTGATGAGGTGGTTGCTAGCAAAACAGCTTTCTTGACGAGTCATGAGCAGTGTGGAGTTAGTAGTGACACTTTTCGTGTTGACGAGTGCACCAGCTACGTTTATGATGTTGATGAGCGAAGCCTTTTAGGAGTATCTGAATGAGTTCATGATTAACTTCATCGATGATATTTTGGTGTATTCGAAGAGTCTGGAGGAACATGAGGTTCATTTGAGGAGAGTTCTGGAGAAGTTGCGGGAACAGAAGCTGTTTGCGAAGTTGAGTAAGTGCAGTTTCTGGCAGAGAGATGGGATTTTTGGGTCACATTGTTTCTGCCGAAGGAGTTTCTGTGGATCCGGCAAAGATTCAGTCTATCCGAGATTGGCCTAGACCGAGGAATGCAACTGAGATCAGGAGTTTTCTTGGGTTGGCAGGCTATTATCGGAGATTCGTCAAAGGTTTTGCGAGTATGGCTCAGTCCATGACGAAGCTGACAGGGAAGGATGTTCCTTTCGTGTGGTCTGCTGATTGTGAGCTGAGTTTCGCGAAGCTGAAGACGATGTTGACTAGTACACCAGTATTGACGTTGCCTGAACCGGGTGAGAATTATGTGGTGTACACAGATGCTTCGGGAGTTGGTTTGGGTTGTGTGCTGATGCAGCAGAGTAAGGTGATTGCTTATGCTTCAAGGCAGTTGAGGAAGCACGAAGGCAATTATCCTGTTCATGACTTAGAGTTGGCTGCAATGATCTTCGCGTTGAAAATCTGGAGGTCTTACTTGTATGGTGGCAGAGTTCAGGTGTTCAATGATCATCATAATCTGAAGTACATTTTTACTTAGCAGAATTTAAATGTACGACAGAGGCGATGGTCGGAGGTGTTGGCTGATTATGACCAGGACATTGTTTACCATCCGGGTAAGGCTGACACTGTAGCTGATGCTCTTAGTCGAAGGAGGTATGATTCATCCCAGGAGCGGGATGTGGAGGCTCTTGTGAATGAGTTGAGTACTTTGAGGTTGTGTGTTACTTCAGAGGAACCGTTGGGTTTAACGGCGACGAGTCTGTGTTCCTAAGGATGAGGACTTGAGGCAGGAAATTCTGAGAGAAGCTCATGCGAGTAAGTTTTTGATTCATCCGGGAGCGACTAAGATGTATCGGGATCTGAAACGGTATTATCATTGGGTCGGGATGAAGAGAGATGTGGCAGATTGGGTTGCAGCTTGCAATGTGTGTCAGTTGGTGAAGGCTGGGCACCAAGTTCCTAGTGGCTTATTACAGAGTCTACCCATTCCAGACTGGAAGTGGGACATGATCACTATGGATTTCGTAGTAGGGTTGCCGGTTTCTCGGACCTATGATGCGATTTGGGTGATTGTGGACCGACTGACTAAGTCCGCACATTTTCTGGCCATTAAGAAAACAGATGGAGCTGAGGTCTTGGCTAAGAAGTATGTGAAGGAGATTGTGAGGTCTTGGCTAAGAAGTATGTGAAGGAGATTGTGAAGTTGCATGGAGTGCCAGCAAGTATTGTGTCGGATAGAGATCCGAGGTTTGCTTCAGTGTTCTGGAGAGCGTTTAAGGCTGAGATGGGCACTAAGGTGCACATGAGTACAGCTAATCATCCGAAGACGGATGGGCAGTCCGAAAGGACGATTCAGACACTGGAAGATCTGTTAAGGATGGGCGTGCTAGATTGGGGTGGTCATTGGGCGGATCACTTGAGTTTGGTGGAGTTCGCATGTAACAACAGTTTTCAGGCGAGTATCGGAATGGCTCCTTTTGAGGCGTTGTATGGGAGGCCATGTCGTACTCCGCTATGTTTTACCCAAGTGGGGGAGAGGAGCATCTTTGGGGCTGATTTTGTTCAGGAGACGACGGAGAAGATCCGTGTTGTGAAGCTAAACATGAAAGAGGCTCAGGATCGGCATAAGAGTTATGCCGATAGGAGAAGGAAAGAGTTGGAGTTTGCAGTCGGAGATCGAGTGTATCTCAAGATGGCTATGATGCGGGGTCTGAACAGGTCCATATCCGAGGATAAGCTGAGTACGAGGTACATGGGTCCGTTCCGGGTTGTGGAACGTGTGGGACCAGTTCCTTATCGGTTGGAGCTGCCTCCGATTATGGAGAAATTCCATGATGTGTTTCATGTTTCGAAACTCAGGAGATGCTTGCATGCTTCTGAGGAGGTAGCAGTGACGATTCCTGCGGATCTTCAGCCAAATCTGACTGTTGGGATGAGGCCGGTTAGGATCCTTGAGAGAAGTATCAAGGTTCTGCGCCGGAAGAGAGTACCGTTGTTGAGAGTCTTGTGGGACTGTGACGGTATTCAGGAGGAGACTTGGGAACCAGAGGCAAAGATGAAAACGAAGTTCAAGAAGTGGTTCGAGAAGCAAGCAGAAGAGTGAATTCGTTTTTCTTTGTGGGTTTCAGTCTCGGTTTTGTGTTGTGATCACCGTGTGTGGTGAGGTTTTTGGTTGTGGATTTTTGTATTTTCATTAAGTTGTAATGATTATGACATTTTTCCAGTGAATAAGAAATTGTTTTTTTTTTCTTATGTTTTGACTTTGAGAGTCATGTGTTTGTGGTTAGAGAACCCCGGAATGGAAGTTTTATTGCGGATATAACTTGCCAGTTTCGGTGGGGACTCTAACGGTTTGTGTGTGTGTGTGTGAGAGAGTCTCGGAATAGAAGTTTTACAGTGGTTAGAACTGTCTAGTTCCGGGGAGACTCTGCAGGGACATCCGAGGTGAGGGATGGTCCGGGTGAGTATCATGTGAGACCTTAGGAGGTAGTTCCGGTCCGAGGTGCATTATAGACGTCTAGTGTTGAGTCGTCCAGGGGATGTGTGGGTTCCCTGCATATTGATCGTTCGCCAGGACTGCGTGGACTGGGGACGTGAGGATATGGAGATAGCTTTTTGGAGATTGTGATCTCTGGCAGATCTTTGAGAGTTGTGTCTCTCCAGGGGATGTGTGGGTTCCCTGCATACCGAGAGCCTGAAGGACTATGTGTTCTGAAGGTGAGGGGTATGGAGATAGTTCGTATCAGACATCGTCAAGACTGCGTGGACTGAGGTGGGTTGATACGAGGCACCGAGGGCTTGAGGGGTGACGATCCCGAGAGTCAGAGGGTGTGGTTATGAGCTATGAGCGATCAATGTCGTAGACGGGTCTATATGCATAGGACGGATGTGAGCCTCGATAAGGTCTGGGAGATGTAATCTCCGGTGTTACTGGCAGGTTGGCCAGGGGGTTAGTCGTGTGGGATGTGATTGAGGATTCGAGGACGAATCCAGTTTTAGTGGGGGAGAATTGTGACGCCCGTGAACCAAAAATTTAGAGAAGGGAATTGAATTGGACCGAATGGTTTATTTTAATTGTCCGGTTTAGCTTGTGTGGGTTAAGGGAACCCTAGGGCTCGTTTATAAGAGGGAGCAGCCTCCCTTTTGTGCAGAAAATCGTGATAGAGGCTGAAAGATTGGAAGAGAAGAGAAGAGAATTCGTTTTGGTGTTTGTATAAAAGAATGAGATGAAGACAGTTCTGACGCGTTTTAGAAGAACAGAGGATCGGACTTTCTAATCTGTCTGGATTGGAGTGAAACTTTTAGGGTAAGTTCTCCACTCTTATATCTAGCTTTACGCGAAATCGGATTGTCTTTTGGATGAGTATTCTGAGCATTATTGTTGTTTTACCGAGAGAGATTTGTGCAGAATTGGATCTGCGATCAGTCCAATTCGTGGGTGTTTTCCCGTCGAACCAGAAGGAGTTAGGAAACGATCTGCATATTGTTGGAAAGGTCTCGGTCTCACAATTCCAGATCAGGTTTCTGATCATGATTTTGAGGTAATCTCCGTTCTCAGTGTGCTTTCGAAGTCGGCGTGTCGTTTCTGTTTTTAGAAAACCCTAATCCGGTTTAGGAGAAACTCGAATTGGTTTGGTTTGGTTTAGTTAACCGGTTTGGTTTATTTTGGTTGGTTTAACCGACTATTTCTGTTTAGGTTAACCGACTGGTTTGATTTGCCTTGCTCATTAGGCAAAGGAGGAGTGTTGCCAGAGGTTGAGGTCTGAGGCAACTATTAGGCTAAGGTGAGTGCGAGACCATGGCTTCTGGGCCGGTGGATTCGTTAGGGTTGTTTGGTGATAGGTTTAGAACGAATTGATTGATATTGATGTGTTTGTTTGAGACTGTGTATTGTGCTTGTTGTATGTGGATTGCTGTTTTTGACAGGTATGTGAGGTGCTGTCGATCGACACCTAGAGGGTGTGTCGATCGACAGGCACATGCAGAAGGTGTCGATCAACACCTAGTGGTAGTGTTGATCGACAGCCTGTCTGGTTGGCTGTGGTTGAGCCGTGTTGTTGTGTTTTGTGTGCTGATTGATGTATGTTTGCCTGAGCGGATCCATCGCGTCTGAGTGCGCAGTCGTAGATGGGAGGACCATCTCACTGGGTATTTATGATAATACTCACGCATCTCTTTTTTCCATGTGATGCAGGTAAAGGCAAATTGTGATCGTGGAATCATGGCAACGAAGAGGGAGATGATCTAGGGTCTCGGTTTCGTGCTGTGTGATTTTGTTGTTTTTCATTTCTGTTTTAGAACCTGGTTAGGTTGCTGGTTTTGTGGAATTGGAATTTATCTTGGATTGGTTTAGTTTAATGGAATTGATTTCTGGTTTAATTATTTATTGTTATCCGCTGGTTGTTTGTATTTTGTTGCTTGGTTGTTGAGGATAGCATTTATGGGAATGCTAATCCGAGACCAAGGGTTAAATGTTTTAAAACAAAAAAAAACGGGTTGGGTCGTTTCACTTTCTATCTATTGTAACCTCAACACAAAATCTCAAAACAATATATATATATTTAATTGAATTTTCACTAAAAAATGAATAAAATTGTTATACTCCTAACTCTTCTAATTCTTTTTTCTTCATGTAAGTTTATATATGCTTTAATTTTAATACTTAGAAGAAGGATATTTTGTCGCATTTACTAAAAATATATGTTTTTGAATTTTATAGGAGCATCAAGTATCCAGGCAAAATCTAATGACGAAATGAGAACTCATTCTTTCAATCCAGTTGCGAGTCCTCAAATTTATCTTCCGAGATTCCAAGTTACATGGAGAAAAACACATAGTTAGCTTTTGCCATGAATGTGCTTATGAGTGTATCCAAATAGGGGTAAAATCCGGTAATTGTACTGCTTTTAAATGTGTTTGTTCCGGCAATATAATTCATTAATACGTTCTATTTTTTTTTGAAATTATGATGTATAAGATAAAATAACAATTTGATAAACATTTTTATTTTGCTATTTGTTTAATAATTTTTACTAAAAATGGGTATATATATGTGTATATATAAATATATATTTATATAAACAACACACGAACATACAATAATTATGAACAATATAAATTTTAATAAAAAGATACGACCGCGTCAAAATTTATAGACAATATAAAAATAATATATACCTATACTATATAAAAATGACATATTGGTAACGTATATGCTACTAATATTAAACACATATTACCTATATGTAGATACTTTTGTTGTTAACCAAAAACTCCCGTTAAAGATGTATGAATTACTTAGTAATTTTAGTTTTATTTTATCGGACAATTTACAGAATTTAATTCTCTTATGGAGATATAGATCAAGACATTTCGCATTCTCTTTTGTATATTTTCCAATTTAACTAATTATGCCCATAATTAAATTTAGTTTTGTATAGCACCTACACTCCACCTTTCTTATTACTATTTCATTATATTTTGTGCATACATCTACGAAACCGTCACATAAAAAATATTTTTAAAGCTATATTAGTAAAGGCATGAGATATTGGTGAACATGGGAAATGTCGGTGACGAATTCCAGTTCAGTAGCTATCAGTTCAGCGTAGATATGTCCTTCACACGACTTAAAGAAGAAGAAAATATATGGAGAGTGGGAGTGGAAACGTATCAATATTTAAAAAGTACCCAACAAGGCATGGTACTCTATTAGTTGGTTGGTTTGTGGTTCGTTGGGGGATTAAGTTGGTAGGAAAACTATGTTTTCACAAATTTACCATATTTTTTATAGAAGGTTTGCATAATACTTTGCATCCTCGATGCATGTGGCAAAGTGGAAATAAAAAAGCCTCACAAATAAATACATATTTACTTATGAAACGTATTTCCTCGTTGATATGCATTGATGTAAGAGCCATGCTAATTTTCTTGGATAAAAATATAGTTAAATTACGTGAATTCAGAGCTTCTGTATATCTATGGACTAAGCTTGTAAAAGACATAGTAAGAGTATAGTAAGAAATATCTATCTTGGTTCTCTTTTACGAGTTTCGCATGTTGTTTGACTATTTTAAGTCCTTTTTCAGTTAGAATACTAGGTTCTCTCACCCCATCCCTCTTGCTTTTATATCTTCCTCAAACGTCTTGAGACGTTTGTAGATCAACCCCTTTTGACCTGAGGCCCCATATTTTGTTTTTTTTTCACTTCTTTCTAGTCATTTCATGCTTAAACCCTTTTGCGTTTCTTTCTTTTTGTAAGTTTCACGTTGGAGAGCCGTCAACAAAACACCATGATCATGTTTTTCGAGCCTCAACGCTTTCGTTATCTTTGAAGGAGACTTGCCCCTAAGTGGTTTAACCCACTGATAAAACAAAACTTAAATACTAATCATACCTTAGTAAATATTTTTGAAAGAAAACCAAAAATTAAAAGATAATAGTTTTTGAAACTTTCATTCATAACAAAAAATTGTTAGTTATAACTTTTACCCATTTGTAACATATGTAAAAACATATATAAATACGATACTTTCTATCTATTATAACCTCAACACAAAATCTCAAAAAGATATATATTTAATCGAATTTTCACTAAAAAAAATGAATAAAATTGTTATGCTCCTAACTCTTCTAATTCTTTTTTCTTCATATAAGTTTATATATGCTTTAATTTTAATACTTAGAAGAAGGATATTTTGTTGCATTTACTAAAAATATATGTTTTTGAAATTTATAGGTGCATCAAGTATCAAGGCAAAATCTAATGACGAAATACGAACTCATTCTTTCAATCCAGTTGCGAGTCCTCAAATTTATCTTCCGAGATTCCAAGTTACATGGAGAAAAAAAACATAGTTAGCTTTTGCCATGAATGTGCTTATGAGTGTATCCAAATAGGGGTAAAACCTCGTAGTTGTGCTGCTTTTAAATGTGTTTGTTCCGGCAATATAATTCATTAATACGTTCTATTTTTTTTTGAAATTATGATGTATAAGATAAAATAACAATTTGATAAACATTTTTATTTTGCTATTTGTTTAATACTTTTTACTAAAAATGGGTATATATATATGTATATATATATATATTTATATAAACCACACACGAACATACAATAATTATGAACAATATAAATTTTAATAAAAAGATACGACCGCGTCAAAATTTATAGACAATATAAAAATAACAGATACCTATACTATATAAAAAATGACATATTGGTAACGTATATGCTACTAATATTAAACACATATTACCTATATGTAGATACTTTTGTTGTTAACCAAAAACTCCCATTAAAGATGTATAAATTACTTAGTAATTTTGATTTTTTTTTATCGGACAATTTACTAAATTTAATTCTCTTATTGAGATATAGATCAAGAAATTTCGCATTCTCTTTTATATATTTCCTAATTTAACTAATTATGCCCATAATTAAATTTAGTTTTGTATAGCACCTACACTCCACCTTTCTTATTACTATTCCATTATATTTTGTGCATACATTTGCGAAACCATCACATAAAAAAATATTTTTAAAGCTATATTAGTAAAGGCATGAGATATTGGTGAACATGGGAAATGTCGGTGACGAATTCCAGTTCAGTAGCTATCAGTTCAGCGTAGATATGTCCTTCACACGACTTAAAGAAGAAGAAAATATATGGAGAGTGGGAGTGGAAACTTATCAGTATTTAAAAAGTACCCAACAAGGCATGGTACTCTATTAGTTGGTTGGTTTGTGGTTCGTTGTGGGTTTAAGTTGGTAGGAAAACTATGTA
Organism: Arabis alpina; assembly: GCA_900128785.1. NCBI lineage: Eukaryota > Viridiplantae > Streptophyta > Magnoliopsida > Brassicales > Brassicaceae > Arabis > Arabis alpina. The sequence continues at coordinate 46,320,176 of LT669791.1, forward strand.
TTCACAAATTTACCATATTTTTTTATAGAAGGTTTGCATAATACTTTGCATCCTCGATGCATGTGGCAACGTGAAAATAAGAAAGCCTCACAAATAAATACATATTTACTTATGAAATGTTTTTCCTCGTAGATATGCATTGATGTAAGAGCCATGCTAATTTTCTTGGATAAAAATATAGTTAAATTACGTGAATTCAGAGCTTCTGTATATATATGGACCAAGCTTGTGAAGGACATGGTAAGAGTATAGTAAGAAATATCTATCTTGGTTCTCTTTTACGAGTTTTGCATGTTGTTTGACTATTTTAAGTCCTTTTTCAGTTAGAATACTAGGTTCTCTCACCCCATCCCTCTTGCTTTAATATCTTCCTCAAACATCTCAAGACGTTTGTAGATGAACCCCTTTTGACCCGAGGCCCCATATTTTGTTATCTTTTTTTTGCACTTCTTTCTAGTCATTTCGTGCTTAAACCCTTTGTGTTTCTTTCTTTTTATAAGTTTCACGTTGGAGAGCCGTCAACAAAACACCATGATCATGTTTTTCGAGCCTCAACGCTTTCGTTATCTTTGAAGGAGACTTGCCCCTAAGTGGTTTAACCCACTGATAAAACAAAACTTAAATACTAATCATACCTTAGTAAATATTTTTGAAAGAAAACCAAAAATTAAAAGATAATAGTTTTTGAAACTTTCATTCATAACAAAAAATTGTTAGTTATAACTTTTACCCATTTGTAACATATGTAAAAACATATATAAATACGATACTTTCTATCTATTATAACCTCAACACAAAATCTCAAAACGATATATATTTAATCGAATTTTCACTAAAAAAAATGAATAAAATTGTTATGCTTCTAACTCTTCTAATTCTTTATTTTTCATGTAAGTTTATATATGCTTTAATTCTGATACTTAGAAGAAGGATATTTTATTGCATTTACTAAAAATATTTGTTTTGGAAATTTATAGGTGCATCAAGTATCAAGGCAAAATCTAATGACGAAATGAGAACTCATTCTTTCAATCCAGTTGCGAGTCCTAAAATTTATCTTCCGAGATTCCAAGTTACATGGAGAGAAAAAACATAGTTAGTTTTTGCCATGAATGTGCTTATGAGTGTATCCAAATTGGGGTTAAACCTGGTAGTTGTGTTGCTTTTAAATGTGTTTGTTCCGGCAATATAATTCATTAATACGTTCTATTTTTTTTTTTGAAATTATGATGTATAAGATAAAATAACAATTTGATAAACATTTTTATTTTGCTATTTGTTTAATAATATTTACTAAAAATGGGTATATATATGTATATATATATATATAAACAACACACCAACATACAATATTATGAACAATATTAATTTTAATAAAAAGATACTACCGCGTCAAAATTTATAGACAATATAAAAATAACTGATACCTATACTACATAAAAAATGACATATTGGTAACGTATATGCTACTAATATTAATCACATATTACCTATATGTAGATATTTTTGTTGTTAACCTAAAATTCCCGTTAAAGGTGTATAAATTACTTAGGAATTTAGTTTTATTTTATTGGACAATTTACTGAATTTAATTCTCTTATTGAGAAATAGATCAAGACATTTCGCATTCTCTTTTTTATATTTTCCAATTTAACTAATCATGCCCATACTCTACCTTCTTGAAACAACACGACCCATTTTTTTTTAATTTTACAAACAATCCTTCGACTCGGAATAACGTTCTCACAAACGCTAAGCCTCAACGTCCAAGCAAACCCTCAAGAAGACTAGCGGAAATCAAACAAACTTAAACCAAACAACCAATTCCATTAAATCAATAAGCCAACCAGTTCAATTCCAACAAAATGTTCAAGGCTAACCAACAACCTAGTCAGTTCTAAACATTCATTGAAAGACAACACAAAACAATTGAGATCCTAGATCACCATCCTCCTCATAGCCACGATTCCACGGTCACACTTTGCATTTACCTGCATCACATGGCAAAAATAGATGCGTGAGTATTATAACAAATACTCAGTGACTCGGTCATCCCATCTACTTGGCCAATTACCGAGTTAAATGAAACACTAGGAAAACACACAACACAACAAACGAACATAACAACACAAAACCACATGAGTGTCGATTGACACCACCTCGCAGTAATGCTAAGATCGAGCCATCCTCTCTGGCTCGATTCCAAGTTTGCGGAAACACGATCACCTGCAATAAAACGTCAACAAACACAAAGAAATGATTGCACCACACAAACTTCTCAATAAAATAAGAATCCAACCATCAATCAACCTAACACCAGGAATCCTAATGTTCCATCTACTTGGGACCATGATCACGCACTCACCTTGGCCTATTAATTGCCTCAGACCTCAACCTCTGGCAACTCTCCACTTTTGCCTGATGAACAAAGCAAACCAAACCAGTCCGGTTAACTAAACCAAACCAAACCGATCTGGCTAACTAAACCAAACCAAACCAAACCAATCTGGTGAACTAAACCAAACCAATTGAAGTTTCTCTTAAACCAGATTAAAGTTTTCTAAAAACAGAAGCGACACACCGATTTCGAAAGCACATTGAGAACGGACCTTACCTCCGAATCATTATCGGAAATCTGATCTGGAATCGTAAGACCGAGACCTTTTCAACGATGTGCAGATCGTCGCCTAACTCCTTCTGGTTCGACAGGGAAACATCCACGAAGTGGACTGAACGCTGATCCCATTCTGCACGAACCTCTTTGGGAAAAAAATAATAACTCTCAGTATAATAATCCAAATGACAAACCGATTTCGCCTAAAGCTCGATATGAGAGTGAATAACTTATCCTAAAATTTTTAATCCAATCTGATCTGATTAGAATATCCATTTCTCTACTCTTCTAAAACGTGTTAGAATTGTCTTCATCTCCTTCTTTTCTAAAACCACCACAAACAAACCTCCTCTCTTCTCTTTCAATCTCTCAGCCTCTATCACGTTTTATTAGCACAAAACTGAGGCTGCTCCCTTTTTTATTCAAGCCCTAGGGTTTCCTTAACTCAAACCAGCTAAACCGAATAATTAAAACTAAACCATTCGGTCCAATTCAATTCCCATATCTAATTCCTGGTTCACAGGCATTACAACTCTCCCCCACTAACCCGTATTTGACCTTGAATCCTGAAACACTGCCACCAAGGCACAACACCTGGCCAACCAGCCAACAACAACCAGAGATACATCTCCCAGACCCACTCGAGGCTAACATACAGTCCTATGCCTATAAAACGTCTCAAACATTGATCGCTCATAACTCATAACTACACCATTCCACTCTCGGGATCGTCACCACTCGAGCTCTTGGTGCCTCGACTAATCCACCTCAGTCTCGCAATCCTGACAGGCGATTGGTACCAACCATATCCATATCCCTCAAACCTTCAGGACACACAGTCCGTCAAGCTCTCGGTATGCAGGGAACAACCATCCCCTGGAGAGAACTACCATCTCTCAAAGATCTGCCGGAGAACACTATCTCCCAAAACCATCTCCATACCTTCACGCAATCAGTCCCGCAATCGTGTCAAGTGATCGATATGCATGGAACAACCATTCCGTGGAGAGAACTCATCCCTCAAAGATCTACCGGAGAACACTATCTCCTAAAACTATCTCCATACCTTCACGCAATAAGGCCCACAGTCTTGTCAAGCGATCGATATGCAGAGAACAATCATCCCCTGGAGAAAACGCATCCCTCAAAGATCTGTCAGAGACCACTATCTCCTAAAGAGAACATTATCCCTCTCTGAGTTATGCGAGGAAATACTCATCCCCGAACGAAATCAATTATTAACGTTTATATATGCATCTCTAACCGGAACTACCTCTCGTGGTCTCCACATGATACTCCCAACCCGGAATACTACATGACCAATACTCAGGTCATCTGGACAACCCATCACACAGGGTCTCCCTGTAGAGTCTCTCCAAAATACAGTTTTAACCACTATAAAACTTCTATTTCAAGATCCCCTAACCACACACACGGCTACCACAACCAACAAGAAGTCCTCATGACTACCACAATCATAACATAAGAAAATTTCATGGCTACCACAGTCATAACATAAGAGTTACACATCTGATCAATCGGAAAATGCCATAATCGTTACCACTCAAACGAAAATATATAATCCAAACAACATCACCACACATGGTAAAATATCAAACACTTAAACCGGAAACCATAAAAAAACAGTTCACTCCTCGGCTTGCTTCTCAAATCACTTCTTGAACTTTTATAAAAAAATAATCGCAAATTAATATATGTAAAATTGATTTAAAATTCCATATAATCAATTTAACAGTAACTACAATTGAATATTTAACTAAGACTATATTAATTTTATTTGATAAATATTTTATCCCGCGTATAACGCAAGTACTATTCTAATAACATTTTAAATAGCATTAATATTGAATTTTTGTAGGTCTCCATAATTGTTATGGTTTTCGATCCAAGCTCTTCTAGTTGTTAAAATTTTAAACAAATAAAAGAGGTAATAACTACATTATAAAAAAAAGTGAAACTATTGTTCCACGCTACTGTTGGACCACTTATAATTTTAGGTTCGCTCCAAATATTTTTTTTACCCGTAGTAAATTTGCAGAAAGTTTCTGCAAACATATGCTCATTCGTGAGATTGGTCACTACACCGATCCAACATCCAATCCAAATGCTTATATATATATATATATATTGTTCTCTGTATTTTTTTCCAAAATATTCTTTTCTTAATCTCCAATCTATGATGGACATTTGCCCTCCACTACCGTTTTGGTTCATCTCTTAAAACCATCTTAAAACCATTTTATATTGGTTACTAAAATCAACCAAAGAAAATGAAAATTTTAATTAATTAAACCTAGTTTATTTGTTAACTTACACTCATTTTCTCTAATCGAGTTTCAATTTCAAGTCAATATTTTATTCAAATAATTTGTTTATTGAGGTAAGACTTGTTCGTTGTTTTTTCAGATAAACCATCCGGATAAATATAAAAATGTATGTACGGTGGTAAGAAAAGACGGGCTTGAGACGCCAACACATTTCAAATTCGATCTATCTGCTACATGAAAATAAATGAAGAAATTTGGAAAAAATACCCTTCTTAAGTTTAAAATTTTGAAAAATACTTTTTTATTTATTTTGTTTTTAAAAACTACACTTTTGAAATATAAATTTATTAAAATTTTCTCTATATATAGAAAAATTGTATTTAAAAATAGACAACTGTGTAGCAGATAAATCGAATTTAAATGACAAATGTTTTTTACAAGTACTAAATTACTTTCTTAAACAATTATTTTTAAATAAATTATCTAGATATTCTTATAATTTAAACAAACATACAATTTATCTATATCAAAAAAATTGAACCAATCAAACTAATAACAAACTAAATGGTGACTTTTATTAAAGAAGTTTGAAAAACTCATATTATACATAAACATAATTTTGAAAACATCCATCTTCTAATGATCAACTAGGCATTATGAAATTATAAAATGAGAATAGTTTAGCCTAACTTAATAAGTGTACAAAATCTTATATACTCTACTTCATTGATAAAAACTTAATTCGATAATCAAAACAAAATTTTCCGTCTCGTTTGTTTATAACACAATAACTCATATCGAAAAAGTGATATGACATTAAAGATTAAGTTATGATTACAAAACTTATAAGACGGCATGGTTTTGAGAATAAAACGAAACACATAAGTTAGGGTATAATATTAAGGTTGTAAATTTTAAATTCAAATTACTGTAATTTAATTTATCAAATATGTCATTTTTAAATTCAAATGGGAATTAAATAGTTTTATCACATTATAAAAGAGGTAGTTTGCAAAAAAAATTAGATTTAGGGTATTTTACAAAATTGTAAACTTAAATAGGGTATTTTTCAAAAAACCCCAAATCAAATCATATCGTTTTGGACACCCACATGAATATAAACCTTTATTTTTGGCCTATTTGCATATCCGGAGAGAGGATCTATCCGTGGGCTACATCTCTCCTTAGTGATTAGTCTGAGTCCCTCCATGAGTTTGAGATTGGGGTTTTTTGAAAAATACCCTAATTGAGTTTACAATTTTGTAAAATACTCTAATTCTAAAGTTTTGAAAACTACATCTTCTATAATGTGATAAGACTATTTAATTCCTATTTGAATTTAAAATGACATATTTGATAAATTAAATTACACTAATTTGAATTTAAAATTTACAACCTTAATATTACCATAACTTCTGTGATTCGTTTTATTACCAAACCATTTTGTCTTACAAGTTTTTGGAATCACAACTTAATCGTTAATGCCATCTCACTTTTCGATATGAATTGTTGTGTTTAAAACAAATGAGACGAAAAATTTCGTTTTGATTATCGAATTAAGTTTTTATCAAAGAGGCTAAGTGTATAAGATTTTGTGCACTTATTAAGGTACGGTAAACTATTCTTATTTCATAATTGCATAATGCATAGTTGATCTTTAGACGATATATGTTTTTAAAATTATGTTTCTCTATAATATGAGTTTTTCAAACTTCTTTAATAAAATTACCATTTAGTTTGTTATTACTCTGATTGGTTCAATTATTTTAATGTAGATAAAATTTGTATTTGTTTAAATTGTAAAAAAAATTCGATAATTTATTTTTTTTTAAATATCGAAAAAAATATTTTAGTATTTGTTAAAAACATTTGTCAATTTAAAAAACATTTTCTATTTTTTAAATACAATTTTTCTCTATCTAGAGGACATTTTAATAAATTTAAAAGTGTATTTTCATAAACAAAATCAAAAGAGGGTATTTTTAAAAAAATTAAACTCAAAGAAACTATCTTCCAAAATTCCTGAAAGAGACTTTTTACCCTGAATTATAAAAATATAATAATAAATAAATAAATAAAATTATATTCGTTTAATTTAAGAAATAAGCAACATTTAGATGGACTATTTGGATGAATTTTCAAAAGTTATTTGGCTTAACCAAATTGAATTATTTGAAGAGTTTTTCAAAACGATGTCCAAAAAAAAAAAAAAAGAGTTTTTCAAAACAAATATCTATTTTGAATATATAATCTTATTTTATTTATATAGTTAAATAAATAGGATCGCAAACTCATTAAAAAGGAGAAAAATACGGGAGAGAAACCTCAATTATAAAGACCATAGAAAAGAGAAAGAAACATCAAAGTCAGACACTAATGCGAGCACTCAAATAGCCAAACCAGATTACTACACCTACATGTGATTTCACATTGTATGCTTCATGTTCCTCTTCCTTCATTTTCTTTTTCAATTTTTAAAAAAGATTGATTAAAATTTACCGCAGTTAAAAAGAATGAAGAATATTATGTTTCATCAAGTAAAAAAGAGTAATAGAAACATTTTAGTTCCTTAGTAGTAACTAGTAAGTATTAACTCTGACAAAAAAAATAGTAAGTATTAACTAATAATTATCCATTAATCTAAAGAGCTACTTAGGTTAGGTTATATACATACAAACATATAAATATAGTTACTATAACTTGATTTAAAAATTATTCCTTTGTTGTTTGTCCAATTATTAATTGATCTGAGTAAGTAATTAACATTTACAGGTGCAGAGAGGGAGAGAGCGGTCAGTGACTGAGATTTGCTTTGATGCATTTAAATCTCCTCTTTCACTCTTCTCTACTCTCCCCACATTCTGACTTTTCCTTTCCTTTTAAAACTTCTGTATTATTTTGATTTTAGTTAGTTTTAAATATTGAAATAGGAAAATAGCAAAAACACTGATCCGATCTACTTTGAAAAATTATGTTCCGGTTGACCAAAAGCTTTGTTAAGAACCCTACTTTCCGTCGACAAGAAATTGAAAGATGAAAATCTATTTTCATGACAATTTTTTATGGTTTGATATTCCCCATTAACCAAATTCCTCTTCCAAACAACTTTTTATAACATGACATACCGTAAAATCTCTATAAATTAATATTGTTGGGATTTTAAAATTATTAACTTTTTTTTTTGAACATATCACATTTCATTAATCTTTCAAAGTTCCTACATAAATTATAAAGAAAATTGATGAATACACATTTTTTATCATCCGAACACCTGCTAATAATTTGATGTACATCAGATACCAAATTATTTATTGCTAGGCCCACTCTTCAATCATAGACAGACGCTTCGGAGAACCGGCATATGCTTTTTTGTAGCAACTTCGCCACACCAAACTCTACCACTGAAAGGCCAAACTCTACCACTGAGAGACAAAACGGTTACACATTAGAACCGACGCTTGAAAGACACAAACATATACCATCACCGCATAACACCATCACCGCATAACGAAGCCTATTCCATTTGCAAGAGAAACTATCCGATCCATGAAGTATTAGTTGCGACGGTCCTAGAAAACAGTTGTAGCAAAAATTAGCTTCAAAGAAAGCAATTATTCCCAAATGTTGATTCCCCAAAATCAACATTGACCCATCACCGCACAACGAAGACATAGACAATTCCAACATAACACATGAGTTCTAGGACAACTAAGACAATTGGCATATTCGGTGTGAACCAATATCTGACACGACCCGACCCGTTTTTTTTTTTTAACACAAGAAACCTTTGGTCTCGGACTAGCATTCCCATAAATGTTATCCTCAACAACCAAGCAAGACAACACAGTCAAATTACAGCGGATAACCAACTAAATAAACCAACAAAACAATTCCATTAAAATACCAAACCGGTTCAACAACAAATTCCAAATCAAGAGGTTCCACAAACCATCAACCTAACAGCCGTACTAAAATGATAAAAGCATTAAACACACAGCACGAAACCGAGACCCTAGATCATCTCCCTCTTCGTTGTCATGATTCCACGATCACAATTTGCCTTTACCTGCATCACATGGAAAAAAGAGATGCGTGAGTATTATCACAAATACCCAGTGAGACGGTCATCCCATCTACGATTGCGCACTCAGATGCGATGGATCCGCTCAGGCAAACATACATCAATCAACACACAAACACAAGAACACGGCTCAACCACAACCATCCAGACAGGATGTCGATCGACACTACCACTAGGTGTCGATCGACACCTTCTGTAGGTACCTGTTGATCGACACACCCTCTAGGTGTCGATCAACAGCACTTCACATACCTATCGATCGACAGACCTAGAGGTTGTCGATCGACAGTATCTCATCAGCCTGTTGATCGACACAACCTCTAGGTGTCGATCGACAGCTCTCGTGTTGGTCTGTCGATTCACATACCCAGAGGTTGTCGATCGACAGGCCGGCGCAGATTCATGGGAAATCGATCATTATCCTCTCGGATCGATTTCTCCTCTTCGTTAACACGAAACCTGCACGAAAATCACAATCCAAACACAACAACCACAAATCATAGTCTCAATCAAACATCACAAGATTCGAAACCTATCACCATTCAACCCTAACGAGTCCACCGGCCCAGAAGCCATGGTCACGCACTCACCTTGAATAAATCAGATAGAAACTGATGGAATTGAAGCTAGAAACGAAATCCACGACAACCACCACGAAATCTACTCCAAATCACTCAAGAACGAAACCCTAATCCACAAAACTCTCAGGAACAAAAGAAACTCCTCTCAAAACTCTTTTCTGCTGATTTTGAGACTTTGGTTCGCTCAAATGCGGCCAAAATGCCTTAAATACGAAGCCCTAGGGTTTCCCTAAACCGGTCCGGTCCAATCGAACGACTTAAATCGAACCAGAAAACCGACCCAATTTAGGACATGCCGATCGACGACACTAAGTGTGTCGATCGACAGCCCTTAAGATCCCAGTCGATCGACAGGCACCATGTGTGTCGATCGACAGCCCCTCCATTTTTCTCAAAAAAATGGTTCACGGGCGTCACAATTCTCCCCCACTAAAACTGGATTCGTCCTCGAATCCTCTAACACAGTCCTCAAGACTAACCCCCTGGCCAACCTGCCAGCACACTAGAGACTACATCTCCCAGACCCTCTCGAGGCTCACATACGTCCTATGCATATAGACCCGCCTACGACATTGAATCGCTCATAGCTCATAACCACATCCTCTAACTCTTGGGATCGTCACCCCTCAAGTCCTCGGTGCCTCGTATTAACCCACCTCAGTCCACGCAGTCCTGACGATGTCTGATACGACTATCTCCATACCCCTCAGCCTTCAGAACACATAGTCCATCACGCTCTTGGTATGCAGGGAACCCACACATCCCCTGGAGAGATAAAACTCTCAAAGATCTGCCAGAGATCTCAATCTCCAAAAAGTTATCTCCATACCCTCACGCCCCCAGTCCACGCAGTCCTGGCGAATGATCGATATGCAGAGAACCCATACATCCCCTGGACGATCCAACACTAGACGTCTAAATGCACCTCTGACCAGAACCACCTCCCAAGTTCTCAACATGATATTCCCAACTCGGAATACCATCACAATATGATCTCGCCGATCATCTAGAGTCTCTCCGGAACTAGACGGTTCTAACCACGGTAAAACTTCTATTCCGAGACTCTATCACACACACACCCACAAACCCGTTAGAGTTCCTACCGAAACTGGCAAGTTCTAACCACAATAAAACTTCCATTTCGAGGTTCTATAACCGCTAACACATGACTATCAAGCCACAAACAATAAGAATACACATCTTATTAAACTGAAAAAATGTCATAATCATTACAACTTAATGAAAATACAAAAATACAAAACCGAAAACCTCACTACACACGGTGACCACAACACAAAAACCGAAACTTGGAAACCACAAAGAAAAATGAAATCACTCCTCGGCTTACTTCTCGAACCACTTCCTGAACTTCGTTTTCATATTTGCCTCTGGTTCCCAAGTCTCCTCCTGCACACCATCACAGTCCCACAAGACTCTCAACAACGGCACTCTTTTCCGGCGCAGAACCTTGATACTTCTCTCAAGAATCCTAACCGACCTCATCCCCACAGTCAGATTAGGCTGAAGATCTGCAGGAATCGTCACGACTACCTCCTCAGAAGCATGCAAGCATCTCCTGAGTTTCGAAACATGAAACACATCATGGAATTTCTCCATAATCGGAGGCAGCTCCAAACGATAAGCAACTGGTCCCACACGTTCCACAACCCGAAACGGACTCATGTACCTCGTACTCAGCTTATCCTCGGATATGGACCTGTTCAGACCCCGCATCATAGCCATCTTGAGATACACCCGATCTCCGACTGCAAACTCCAACTCTTTCCTTCTAATATTGGCATAACTCTTCTGCCGATCCTGAGCTTCTTTCATGTTCAGCTTCACGACACGAATCTTTTATGTCGTCTCCTGAACAAAATCTGCACCAAAAACGCTCATCTCCCCCACTTAGGTAAAACACAGCGGAGTACGACATGGCCTCCCATACAACGCCTCAAAAGGAGCCATATCAATACTCTCCTGAAAACTGTTCTTATATGCGAACTCCACCAAACTCAAGTGATCCGCCCAATGACCACCCCAATCTAGCACGCACATCCTCAACAGATCTTCCAGTGTCTGAATCGTCCTTTCAGACTGTCCATCCGTCTGCGGATGATTAGCTGTACTCATGTGCACCTTAGTGCCCATCTCAGCCTGAAAAGCTCTCCAGAACACTGAAGCAAACCTCGGATCTCTATCTGACACAATACTCGCCGGCACACCATGCAACCTCATAATTTCCTTCACATACTTTTTGGCCAAGACCTCAGCTCCATCTGTCTTCTTAATGGCTAGAAAATGTGCTGACTTAGTCAAACGATCCACAATCAACCAAATCGCGTCATAGGTCCGAGAAACCTGCAACCCTACCACGAAATCCATGGTAATCATGTCCCATTTCCACTCCGGAATGGGTAAACTCTGCAATAAGCCACTAGGAACCTGATGCTCAGCTTTCACCAGCTGACACACATTGCAAGCTGCAACCCAATCTGCCACATCTCTCTTAATCCCGACCTAATGATAGTACCGTTTCAGATCCCGATACATCTTAGTCGCTCCCAGATGAATCGAAAACTTACTCGCATGAGTTTCTCTTAGAATTTCCTGCCTCAAGTCCTCATCCTTAGGAACACAGACTCGTCTATGCACTAAGATAGTCCCGTTAGCAGAAACCTGATACTCGGAACCAGTAGCTTTAGAGAGATCTAACAACACCTGATCCTTCTCCTGAGCTACTCGGATCCTACTCAAAAGATCCGCCTGATCCGCTGCCGCTAACCCCAACGGTTCCTCTGAAGTAACACACAATCTCAAAGTACCCAACATGCTCACAAGGGCCTCCACATCCCGCTCCTGAGATGAATCATACCGCCTTTCGACTACGAGCATATGATATAGTGTTAGCCTTTCCCGGATGGTAAACAATGTCCAGGTCATAATCAGCCAACAACTCTGACCATCGTCTCTGTCGTACATTTAAATTATGTTGAGTAAAAATGTACTTCAGATTATGATGATCAGTTAACACCTGAACTCTGCCACCATACAACTAAGACCTCCAGATCTTCAACGCGAACATCATTGCAGCCAATTCTAAGTCATGAACAGGATAATTGCCCTCGTGCTTCCTCAACTGCCTCGAAGCATAAGCAATCACCTTACCCTGCTGCATCAGCACACAACCCAAACCAACTCTTGAAGCATCTGTATACACCACATAAGGCTCACCCGGCTCAAGCAACGACAATATTGGTGTACTAGTCAACATCGTCTTCAGCTTCGCGAAACTCAGCTCACAATCAGCAGACCACATGAAAGGAACATCCTTCCCTGTCAGCTTCGTCATAGACTGAGCCATAATCACAAAACCCTTGACGAATCTCCGATAATAGCCTGCCAACCCAAGAAAACTCCTGATCTCAGTCGCATTCCTCGGTCTAGGCCAATCTCGGATAGACTCAATCATTGCCGGATCCACAGAAACTCCTTCTGCATAAACGATGTAACCCAGAAATCCCATCTCTCTCTCCCAGAAACTGCACTTACTCAACTTCGCAAACAGCTTTTGTTCCCGCAACTTCTCCAGAACTCTTCTCAGATGAACCTCATGCTCCTCAAGACTCTTCCAATACACCAGAATATCATCGATGAAGATAATCACGAACTCATCCAGATACTCCTGGAAAACTCCGTTCATCAACCTCATAAATGCCGCCGGTGCATTCGTCAACCCAAATGGCATCACTACAAACTCAAAATACCCATACCGAGTCCTGAAAGCCGTCTTTCGAATATTTTCCTCATCGATCGGAATCTGATGGTAGCCAGATGCCAAGTCAATCTTGGAGAACCAAGTAGCCTCTCTCAACTGATCCAACAACTCATCAATTCTCAGAAGAGGATACTTGTTCTTTACAGTGACTCGGTTAAGCCCTCGATAATCGATGCACAACCCGAAATTACCATCTTTCTTCTTCACAAACAACACCGGTGCTCCCCACGGTGAAGTATTCGGTCTACTAAAACCCTTCTTCAACAAATCCTCCAACTACTTCTTCAACTCTGCCAACTCTGCTGGAGCCATTCGATAAGGTGCCTTAGACAACGGCGTCGTCCCGGGCTCTAACTCAATCGTGAAAGGATCAAACCGAGATGGCGGTAATCCCTGCAACGACTGAAAGACATCCTCAAAATCCCGAGCAACCCCACCAACAGCCTCCGACATTACAATCGTGGCCAAGTAAGCCTCGCAACTTTTCTCAATCATCACCTCAGCATGGACAAGTGAGATTACGAGACTACCTGAAGTCGGTCTCACTCCTTGATAAACCAACCTACCACCTTCACGTTCAAACATTACTCGACCCTAGTGATAATCCAGATGAACTCTGTACCGATTCAGCCAATCCATATCCAGGATAACATCGTACAACTCCACCGGACTAATCACCAAGTCTGCTGGCATCAACTCGCCCGCTACCAACACATCCACATCCTTCGCCCGACCATGAGTCGCCAGAAACTCTCCTCCAGCAACCATAACCGGTCCAGTCCGCTCACCAGCATCACTCTGAATACCACTTCTCTCAGCATGATCCGGAGTAATGAAGCAATTCGATGCTACAGAATCAAACAAAACGTGGGACTCACACCCGCCCACAAACAAGGTCCCCACACAATTCTCATGTGCTAAGCAACTTAACTTTCTATCACAAGGCAAACAATCCAAAGCAACCACCAAAAATTCTATACTACTGAATTTACAAGGTCTGAATTAGAAAGTTTACATGTGATCGGCCTCGAGCTCGGCTCACCCGGCGCTTCAATAGCTGACGAACGATGCATCGCCGCAATCTGCTCTACAGGCTGTACTGTCCCATACTGCGCTATTGGCTGCACAACTGCCACTGCCATGTGCTGCAACTTGGGACAGTTCAACCTGAAGTGCCCCGGCTCTCCACACTGATAGCAAGTCTGAGTCGCTCGAGCCTCGCTCTGCTTAGGACAGCTCACCTTCTTGTGATCCAGACTACCACAATCAAAGCACCCTCGGCCACTCTACCCCGATCTCGAAATGTCTTCCCACTTCCTCTTCTGACCCTGCGCAGACTTGCCGCCCTTGCTAGGACCTACCTGCCGCACCTGCTGCAGAGGCCTTCGAGACTGAACAGCTGGAACAACAACCGCAGCCTGTTCCCTCAGATCCTCCTCGATCTGTGCAACCATCTCTACCAGCATAACCCAAAAGACGGTTAAACTCTGCGTAATACTCTCGAACCGACATCGAGCCCTGAGTTAACTCCAGGAACCTCGCCTCGAGTCTATCCAAAGCCTTATGAGGAAAGAACTTGGCGTTGAACTCTGCCACAAAGTCTGCACAAGATAACACCGCCCGAGCACGTCTCGCTGCAACACCTCTCCACCAGAGATGTGTTTCTCCGTCCAGATAATGGACCGCAAGATCGACCATGTATCCCTCTGGACACCTGATCGAGCAAAAGTTCCGCTCCATCCTCATCCGCCACTCATCAGCCTCCTCAGGCTTAGCACCCCCTGCAAAAGAACCAGTACCGATCCTCTGCATCTGCTCCATCATACGGATAAAAGACGGAACCTCCTCAGCAACCGCAGCTCTTGGCTGCACCTCTGCCACACGTGGCAACACTGGAGCCTGCACTGGCACCGCACCCGGTAACCGCTCCAACAACTGCCTCAACAGGTCAGCCAGATAATCATCTCCAGCCGGAGCCACACCCGCAACCCCAGCTGCGCCAGCTCCACCAGCACCACCAGCCTCAACATGACCCAAACTGGGCCCAACAGGACCCACACCGGCCCCACCACTGGCAGTCACACTGGCGGAGTGACCATCATACAAAGTCTGCTGAACTGTCGCAGCCCCATGCGTAGAACTCTGAGCCTCACTCACGACTGGCTCAACTATAAGTCCACGACCTCTACCTCGGCATCCTCGGCCCCCACGACCACGCCCTCTAGCTGACCTAGCCATCTCACTGCACTCACAAGCAGACAAGCTAAGCACTAGAAAGACCAAAACGCAACACCAAAACACACTTACCGTGGAATCTCTTTGAAGGCTCGAAGGAAGATTATCTAGAACCCCCAAACC
This sequence comes from Arabis alpina, assembly GCA_900128785.1. Lineage (NCBI taxonomy): Eukaryota > Viridiplantae > Streptophyta > Magnoliopsida > Brassicales > Brassicaceae > Arabis > Arabis alpina. Next base: position 46,335,876 of record LT669791.1, read on the forward strand.
CACATAATTGAAAATTTAACCAAATTACAATCCTAGAAGTTCTACCTCGTCCTAAAACCGTAAGGGCTCTGATACCAAATTGAAACGACCCGACCCGTTTTTTATTAACACAATAAACCCTTGGTCTCGGACTAGCATTCCCATAAATGTTATCCTCAACAACCAAGTAAGACAACACAGTCAAATTACAGCGGATAACCAACTAAATAAACTAACAAAACAATTCCATTAAAATACTAAACCGGTTCAACAACAAATTTCAAATCAAGAGGTTCCACAAACAAGCAACCTAACAGCCGTACTAAAATGATAAAAGCATTAAACACACAGCACAAAAGCGAGCCCTATATCATCTCCCTCTTCGTTGCCATGATTCCACGATCACAATTTGCTTTTACCTGCATCACATGGAAAAAAGAGATGTGTGAGTATTATCACAAATACCCAGTGAGAAGGTCATCTCATCTATGACTGCGCACTCAGACGCGATGGATCCGTTCAGGCAAATATACATCAATCAGCACACAAACACAAGAACACGGCTCAACCACAGCCATCCAGACAGGCTGTCGATCGACACTACCTCTAGGTGTCGATCGACACCTTTTGTAGGTGCATGTCGATCGACACACCCTCTAGGTGTCGATCGACAGCACTTCACATAATTATCGATCGACAGATCTAGAGGTTGTCGATCGACAGTATCTCATCAGCTTGTCGATCGACACAACCTCTAGGTGTCGATCGACAGCTCTCGTGTTGGTCTGTCGATTGACACACCCAGAGGTTGTCGATCGACAGGCCGGCGCAGATTCATGGGAAATCGATCATTATCCTCTTGGATCGATTCCTCATCTGCGTTAACACGAAACTTGCACGAAAATCACAATCCAAACACAACAACCATAAATCACAGTCTCAAATCTCAATCAAACATCACAAGATCAAATCACAAGATTCCAAACCTATCACCATTCAACCCTAACGAATCCACCGGCCCAGAAGCCATGGTCACACACTCACCTTGAATAAATCGGATAGAAACTGATGGAATTGAAGGTAGAAATGAAATCCACGACAACCACCACGAAATCTACTCCAAATCACTCAAGAACGAAACTGTAATCCACAAAACTCTCAGGAACAAGAGAAACTCCTCTCAAAACTCTTTTCTGCTGATTTTGAGACTTTGGTTAGCTCAAATGCCGCCAAAACACCTTAAATTCGAAGCCCTACGGTTTCTCAAAACCGGCCCGGTCCAATCGAACGACTTAAATCGAACCAAAAAACCGACCAAATTTAGGACCTCTCGATCGACAGACACTAAGTGTGTCGATCGACAGCCCTTAACAGCCCTGTCGATCGACAGGCACCACGTGTGTCTATCGACAGCCCCTCCATTTTCTTCAAAAAATGGTTCACGGGCGTCACAATATCAGTCACCGCTACAGAGAAGAGTTACAACAATTCACGGCTAGAATAATTCCAAAAACAACAATTCACGGCATCCGAAATCACGGAAATGTTGCAGACGAGAGAAGAGATCACCGTTAAAACCAGAGAGAAAACGGTTAATAATTATTTTTTGAAAAGTGATCAAGAAACCAAAATTGTTAATTTAGAGATATTAATTTATTTATAAAAGAGAAATCATTTTTAGATAATAATTTTATAGAAATTTTTTTGTATGATGTTATATTAAAGAATTTAATGAATCGATTTACAAAAATGACAGACATTAACTTGAAATAATGATTAAGTGTTTTTATTATTGTAATAGAATGGATGTTAATATCGTAATAGACTATCCAATTATTAAAATAATATATGTTCTTATATATAAAATTTAGGATACATCATGATTATCATCCTTAATGTTGATGTATACATTTAAAAAAAGTTAAAGAATCCATTATGTTATCTAGAAATTTTCACAAGTTTAGGATATGAAACACCCCAACTCGGACACTAAGTCCGCGATGGACGTTCCCAACCGGATCTCAAAGGATTCCGTGTTACTTAGTCAAATTTTTAGGCTCATTCCTTAAACAAGTTCTTTTTTGAGGTTCGGTGGTTTGATTCCGCTTAATCTATCCAAAAACTTTAGAAAGAGATAGAAATAAGCAACAAACGAGATCTTTATTAATTACTATCATAAGATTCGATAACATTGAGAGTTTGCATTATGCTATTACAACATATATCGATCCTAAGTAATTCCGGACTACACCACCCATCGATCCAACCACGAGTCTTCACGCAACTAAGTATGATCCTTCCCACGATCACCATCGTTTCCTGAAACCAAAGGAACATAAGTAATCCATCGCTCTTTTAAGCAATCGGATCAATGCATATGCCGAGATGCCTATATCATGCGGTCTAAGGACTTAGACGAATTCCGAGACTTGGCGCCGAGGTTCACCGCATCCGGTTTGGTCGAGTCACCGAATCCGTTAAGATCCCCAAGCGACTCGCCTTACCACGGATCATCCTCAAGCCTAAGTCCGAATCCGACCCAAGGCTAAACCGATCTAAGATATCATAGCGTCTATCCTAAGAGAGCCTTTGCCCGAGCGAGACTTCCCCGAATCACCGGTGGTCTCGACTCCGAACATCAAGCCTAAGATCCGCACCAACCTTAGCAACGCGTACCGAAGGGGCGCTTTACCGCGTCTCCTCTTCTAACGACTAGGTATCCCGGTGAGATCTCTCCCGAATGACCGCCAATCCTTAGTCGTTGTAAGCCTTCTCGATAAACCTTCCGCCTTGATGATTCTCTCGGTGTTTACTCTCGGTGTTTCTCTCTTTCGAGTTCTTTCCTTAGAGTTTTCTTGGGAATTTCCCTTGTTATGCGTGATCCTCAAGACTGATCCCAAGGCCTTCTTATATAGGCGACAATGGCATGGCAGTTATCCTAAGGCAACCGTTCGGCCACAACCAGCGAATGGGTGCGAGTGGGTCTAGGAACCCTTTCGGCCTTAACCGCTCAACTGCCCATAACCGCTCAACCGCCAGTGAGCTAACTCAGCTGCCGAACACTCTTTTCAGCTAAGTTGAGCTTCCTGGCAGCTAGTCCAGCTGAGTTGAGTTTCACGGCAGCTAGTCCAGCTTCCCGACAACTACTCTAGCTGACCCAGCTTGCTATTCCAGCTCTTTTCACCTTTTTTCGACTAAATCCTCCCAAAAACTAGATTTAGTCCTTTCGTGGACCTTTAGCCGAACTTCCTTAAGATTTTCCTCGAAGCCTTGCCCCATGTCCGACCATGGTCCGTTCTCCGCGAGCTTATCGCGGATCGGGGACGTTACAGGATACATATCGAGAAAACAATCATAAAAGATATGGATGCAACAAGTAAAGTTAAAGATAAGGTCTAACGAGATTTCAACTTTAAGTCAAAAAAAAATCATTAAAACAATATTTTACATAAGAGTTTCAAAAAAAATTATTATGTTATCATTTTACCGAAATTCGTTAATTTTTACATTGGTTTGCCTTAAAAACAGAATATTTTATTAATTTATAGTGATTATTAATTTATACAATATTAGTTTATACAGGTTTTACTGTACATCTGGTAATTATTTTTGAGATGTACGATTAATTAGGTAAATAGCCAAATTTTAACTCAAATCGACGAAAAAACGAATTGTATATCATGTTAAGAAATAATATATCATACTTAACAATAATGTAAAAAAAAGGAAAATAGTGTGGCATAACAAAAAATAACATGATATTCTAGGATAATTCACATTTAAAAAGTTTTCTTATGGTCAACTTCTAATTTGATGCAAAAAAATAGAACAACCGTTTTATACTTTAACCAGTATAATTAGGTGGATTGGTTTAATCTCAGGTAGCGCAACCGTTTTATACTTTGAAAAATCTAACATAGATCTTGTTTTACTATTTTACGTTCCCTTATGTAGGATACATCTTCATTTACTTTTTGTTTCCTTTTTAGCTTTGTGGTTTTTTAATTTAGATAAGATTTTATTTTCCTAAGTGTTTTATCTTTTCTTCTACAAGCATCCTCGTCAACTGAAGCTAAAGGTTATAGTCTACTCCATGCGATGCAAACATTGTGGAGTCGTGGATATCGACATATAATCTTCCAAAGCGATTCAAAACATTTAATTGATCTTATTAGGATAAGGCTTAGTTATATTTAGTGTTATCTCTTTTACATGTTTATGCTTATCTCTTTACTTAGTCGGTCTAATCTTCTTGTATAAATACTTGGCCTTTGGCATGTCAATATTCAACACACATATTTCTATACTCTTTTATGGTATCAGAAAAGGAAAAGATCTGACCTAAAACTTTCCTTCTTCTCTAAGATACTCTGTTTTTTTTTCTTCTCTACGATACTCTGTTTTCTTCTTTTTTTTTCTTCATCGTTTTTTTTATCAAATTTTGCTTGTCCAAACAAATTGATACGAAATTCATGATGACTACTCCTGCATCTACTTCATCTTCTTATACCTCTACGTTCAGCGAAGTCTCTTCATCAGAGTCTCCATACACACTCCATCCATCAGATAATCCGGGTGCGCTTATAACTCCGGTTCTGCTTCATGGAGGTAATTATTCCGAATGGGCTGTCGAATTGTGGAATTCTCTTCTTGCTAAACAAAAGATTGGATTCATCGATGGCACCATTACCAAACCTACTGCAAACCCAGAACTTGCTCGCTGGACGGCTACGAATTCAATGATTGTTGATTGGATTCGTACCTCCATCAATCCAAAGGTTCGGTCTACTGTTACACACGTCCCAGATGCTTACAAACTCTGGGATTCTCTGAAACGTAGGTTCTCAGTCAAGAATGGTGTTCGCAAACATCAAGTCGAAGACGAGATCACAAACTGCAAACAACACGGCCAAGCGGTTCTCGAATACTACGGTCGACTTTCTAAGCTTTGGGAAGAGCTTCATAGCTTCAAATCACCTACGGCTTGTACCTGCGCTGCTTCAACCCACATCGGAAAAGAAAGAGAAGACGCTAAGGTTCACAAGTTCCTTTTCGGACTCGATGAATCTCGCTTCAACTCCATTCGTTCCCAGATCATTGACGAAGATCCTCTTCCTGATCTTAACATCGTTTACTCTCGAGTCATTCGCGAGGAACAACATCTCATCACGATGCGGACAAAGGAAGCCAAACACGATGCCGTTGGTTTTTCTGTTCAAACAGATTCATCCGCGGCGGCCATCAATGCTCGTAATCGTGATCCATCTCGTTCTTGTACCCATTGTAATCGGAAGGGCCATGACGTTACCGAATGCTTTCTCATTCATGGTTACCCGGATTGGTGGCATGATCAGCAACAACAACGAATTTCCACTCCACCAATGCCTCAATCAAGTAATCGTGGTCGTGGAGGACGATCTGGAATGCTAAATGGAAGAGGACGTGGACGTGCTAATGCTTCTCGAACGATCTCACAAGGCTTGTCTACTACTACAACTCTAGCGGCTACCTCCGATCAAATTACGGGGCTTATCAATCTACTTCAGAACCAACAAACGCAGCTAACTACCGAACGTTTGTCGGGTAAAACTATACTCACTGATGTTATAATTGACACTGGTGTTTCTCACCACATGACTGGTGATTTATCTCTTTTAAAACAAGTACGAGAAATTCTTCCATCTGCCGTGACCTTTCCAGATGGGAGAGCTTCTCGTGCTACCAAATTGGGAACGCTTTATCTTAGCAAAGATTATTCTCTACTCGATGTGCTTTATGTTCCCAATTTTAACTGCACATTGATCTCTGTTTCTAAACTACTTAAGCAAACTGGTTGCATTGCTATTTTCACTGATACATTGTGTGTTTTACAGGACCGTTTTACGAAGACTCTGATTGGAGTCGGTGAAGAACGAGAGGGGGTTTATTATTTCACGGGTGTTACGGTTGCACGTGCTCATCAGACTGCGGCAGAAAAGACTCCTACAGCGGTTTTATGGCATCAACGACTCGGACATCCTTCTTACAAAGGTGCTTTCTTCATTACCAGTTTTTGATAGTTTTAAGGTTGATTTTGGTAACACAATTCTGTGTGACATTTGTTTTCGCGCTAAACAAACGCGTGGTGTTTTTAAAGATAGTTTTAATAAAGCTAATTCACCTTTTGCTTTAATTCATTGTGACGTTTGGGGCCCCTGTCGAACTCTTGCTTCTTGTGGAGCAGCATACTTTCTAACTATAGTGGACGATTTCTCACGCACTGTATGGACATATCATGCTCGAAAAATCAGAGGTTCCTCAATTAATCAAAAATTTATGTGCCATGAGTACTCGCCAATTCCAAAAATCGGTACAAGTAGTTAGAAGTGATAATGGCACCGAGTTTTTGCCTCTTACTTCGTTTTTCCGCGAGCAAGGAATTACATATCAAACATCGTGCGTTGACTCTCCTCAACAAAATGGAAGAATTGAACGCAAGCATCGCCACATCCTTAATGTTGCTCGTGCGTGTCTCTTTCAAGCTAAGTTACCTGTTCTTTTTTGGGGAGAAAGCATTCTAACGGCTGCACACATTATAAATCGTACACCGACACCTGTCTTCAATGGTAAGACACCATATGAGATCCTTCATGGTTCTCCACCTAATTATGAGTTTTTACGAGTTTTTGGTTGTCTTTGCTATGCTCATCGCCGTGCTAGGGACAAAGATAAGTTTGGTGATCGGAGTCGCAAGTGTTTGTTTGTTGGCTATCCCCTTGGAAAGAAAGCTTGGAAGTTATACGATATAGATCGAAACGAATTTTTTACAAGTCGTGATGTAGTATTTTTTGAAGATCAGTTTCCTGGTTATTCTAATGAACCCTACGTCACACCACCATTGTTTCAACCGGATTTAGCAATCGATGATTGGCTCCTGCCTGCTGATTTACCATCAACGGTGCCTACTTCGCCTACTACTCCACCTCCTCCTAGTGATATGAGTTCTCCCATACATGCGGATCTTATTACTCCCATCTCTGCTGAGTTGCCTAATACTGAATTGCCTTCAGTTGCGACGCCTACAGCTACTACTGGAACTCTCAATACTGATACGACTTCACCTCTGTCTCCAAATACTACTACTCCGGCTACGGTCTCATCAAATACCGATGAGATATCTTCTCCTGGTCTTCCGGAATTGTTAGGCCGTGGTTATAGAAAACTACAACCCTCTGTTTTGCTCAAGAATTTTGTCACTAACACTGCTACTCTTCGTGATAATAACCCTCTCGTTCAACATCACTCCACTTCAGTCTCCTCTTCAACGGTTCCAAGTACAACACCCTATCCCATTTCTGATTTTCTATCTGATATCAAATTTTCCACTTCGCACAAAGCTTTTCTTGCAGCTATCACTGTAGCTCATGAACCACGAGACTACAAAGAGGCTGTTAAAGACAAGGTTTGGCGTAACTCAATGGGAGATGAGATACATGCTCTTGAGCTCAATCAAACGTGGGACATTACTACACTTCCTCCGGGAAAGAAAGCTATAGGCAGCAAATGGGTGTATCGTATTAAATATCATTCTGATGGCACAATTGAACGGTATAAGTCACGTTTAGTGGCATTGGGAAATCGACAAAAAGAAGGTCTCGATTACACTGATACATTTTCTCCTGTCGCAAAGCCTACTACTGTTCGCATGTTACTTCAATTGGCTGCTGCAAAACAATGGGAAATTCACCAAATGGACGTCCACAATGCGTTCTTACATGGTGATCTCAATGAAGAAGTTTACATGACGCTTCCGCCTGGTTTTCAATCTACTGATTCTACTAAAGTTTGTCGTCTACGTAAGTCTCTCTATGGTCTCAAACAAGCTCCACGGTGCTGGTTTGCTAAACTACGTGCGGCTCTTCTCTCCTACGGGTTTACTCAGAGTACATCTGATTACTCACTATTCTCGTTTATTCGTGATAAAGTGTGTCTCCATATTCTTATTTATGTTGACGATTTCATTGTTGCAAGCAATGATTTGTCTCTAATGCAGAAATTCAAGAACTATCTTTCTACATGCTTTCATATGAAAGATTTAGGGAAGCTTCGTTATTTTCTGGGTATCGAAGTTGCTCGAAATCAAGAGGGCATCTTTATATCTCAGCGAAAGTACGCTCTAGACATCATTACTGAAACGGGACTCCTTGGTGCAAAGCCTTCTAATGTTCCTACTGAACTTAATCACAAGTTGGCTCTTGCTTCCGGTCCTCCTCTTGTTGATCCCGGCCGTTATCGCCGCCTTGTTGGCCGTCTTATCTACCTTACCTTCACCAGACCGGAGCTATGTTACATTGTTCAACTCCTCTCACAGTTTATGAAGTCTCCTCTTGAAGAACATTGGCAGGGTGCTTTACGAGTTGTCCATTATCTTAAAGGCACTCCGGGGTTTGGAGTTCTTCTTCGCGCTGATTCCGACTTACATCTCACAGTTTATTGTGACTCCGACTTCAGCTCATGTCCTCTCACTCGCCGGTCCTTAAGTGCTTATGTAGTTCTTCTTGGTGCATCACCACTTTCGTGGAAGACAAAGAAACAGGATATGGTCTCAATGTCCACTGCTGAAGCTGAATATCGTGCTATGGCATTTTCTCTCAAGGAACTAATTTGGCTTAAAGGTTTGCTCTCAGATTTTGGTGTGCTTCATGATCAACCTATGACTATGTTTTGTGACAGCAAATCGGCTCTCCATATAGCCGCTAATCCTGTTTTTCACGAACGCACCAAACACATTGAACGTGATTGTCATTTTGTTCGTGATGCATTACAAAAGAAGTTGATCGCCACTAAACACATCTCCACGAGAGCAGCCGGCTGACTTGCTAACTAAAGCATTACCCTCTACAACATTTGCTTATCTACTTTCTAAGTTGGGGATTCAAGACATCTCACCGCCAACTTGAGGGAGGGTATTAGGATAAGGCTTAGTTATATTTAGTGTTATCTCTTTTACATGTTTATGCTTATCTCTTTACTTAGTCGGTCTAATCTTCTTGTATAAATACTTGGCCTTTGGCATGTCAATATTCAACACACATATTTCTATACTCTTTTAGATCTCATTCATGGCAGGTCCAAGAACATAGCAATAGATAACTTAATTAATGATATTCATTTTTGGATTAGTAGGTTTGCAGGTGTCCACATAAACCATATTGAAAGAAAGTCCAATGCCATTGCTGATGGTTTAGCTCGAGTAGGATTGTCTCAATATCATTGTTGTTGTATTTATAAGTTTCTCCCATCTTGTATCCAACAATATGTCTTTTGAGACTTGTAAACTCTTAACATAAATGCAATAGACGTTCAAAAAAATAAACTCTTTTTGGGATTTTCCGTATCTTAATATATACTGTATATGTAAATAGGGGTTTAGAAAATTTGTTATTTCTCACTTTTAAATTTAGTATGCTGAACAAAACATTTAACTTATGGTTTGGGTTTATATCGTCGAAATTCACATATGACATATTGCATGTTGTAAGGGGAAAATAATAAAAATGGTGTTTAGCTAACAATTTGTTTTTATCTGTTCTTCTTTTGAGTTTATATTCTCATGAATTCTAAAACTAAAAGAGGAATAAGTTTATATACAAAAATTTAGTAATTCCGTTAAGAAAGACGGCCATGGTATGTTGCGCCATAATGACTGAGTTTTCGGATGATCTAACAAAAACAAATCTCAAAAACATTTTCAAATAAATATGCCTAACGACCAAATTGGTGTTAAGATCCATTGTACCATGCAATTCCGTTGTTGATAAGAACCATAACTTCTTTTGTTGTTGACAAAAACCATACAAACAAATTGGGTACATGAATATATCCCCTGAAAATGAATGAATAACGACGTATCATACCGTTTCTCTCTTCAATCCTCGCGTAGATATAAGTTGGATAACTCACAACAATTGAAACATAATCCTAACAATATTTCGTTAAATATTCGAAATTAGTTAGGATTTTTCTTCTTCTTTAAATTCGATTAATTAAGTTATTTATCTAAGACAATTCTCTTAACAAATTTTCTTTCATTAAAAAAAAAAGTGGTAATGGTGGGACAATCGAGGCATAACAAGGCCCCGGGCATTACCGACTGCCACAACTCTCTGCATCTTCTTCTAATTTTATATATTTATCACAAAAACAGCCAAAAACAATTCAAATATAAATAAATAAAATTTAATATTGTAATATTTTACCCTTTTTCTATTATAAATACGTAACCCTAAACTCCTCCTCCTTTAAATAAGTTTCTCTTTTCCGTTGCTGACTCAAAAAAATCTCCAAAGTCCAAGAAAATCTCCAAATTCCCAAATTTGTTTCTCTCTCACATTATCACAACTTCATCATTTTCCAATAAGAAAGAAAGATCACAATTTACTCACAAAGCATATCAAGAAAATCTTGAAAAAAATCTGAGATCTTGATTTATTACATTCAATGGCGTCTTCTTCAAGTCTAAGTCGATCAGGAAGTGCACCACAGTTTCATCTTGATGAGAAGTGGAAACTGTCGAAGAAAGACAGTGGCGCGTCGAGGATCACGCGCTCTTCGTCGACATCTTCGTTTAGTTTCAATGGTGGTGGAAACAAGAAGACAGAGAAACAGAGAAGATGTGCTTTTACGAGAAAGTGTGCAAGATTGGTTAAAGAACAAAGAGCTCGTTTCTATATCATGCGTCGTTGCGTAATCATGCTTATTTGCTGGAGAGATAATTACTATGATTCTTAAAACAATCAAATCTCTCTATGTTCTGTTTCTTTATCTGTCTTTTTTATGAAACCAAAGTAGATAGATTATACATGTACATAAAGGGTTTCTATGTTGTTTTGGTTTCTGTTTCTTTTAGATTTGTAATTTGTTTTTTTTTTTTTGTTAAGGTCATGTTTTTAGATTAGTTTCAGTGTGAAGAAAAAGGAGAAAAATATTGTAAAATAAGTTGATATAAAATAGTGAATTAGATTCTTTTTCTTGTGAAGATTTTGTTTTTGTTTTTGTTTGTTAGTTCTTGTTGTTGTTGTTGTTTCGTTAGTGATTTTAATTGTGATTGTGATGTGATGATGATGATGATGATGATGATGATGAATGTGGTGTTTATTAGTTTTTCTCTCTAGAGGTAGGGAGAGAGAGAGGAGAAAAAGAAAGATTCCATTGGAACTGTTACGATTAAGCTACGTGTGGATCTTGTGTGCTTAGTCTGACAAAGTAATTAGTTTTTATTTTATTTTTTTAATTTTTAGTGTCATTTATGGATTTATATATTGTTGTTTTGGTTAATTGTGATTAATATTTAAATTTGCAGTCAAGGTCTCTTATTTTTAATGTCCTAAGCCTAATGATTAATGATATATTCAATTAAACTTATTGAATTGTTAATATTGTGAGACTAAGCCATGATTAGACTAGTTCAAATTACGTCAAGAAATTTCGAATGTGTTAAATATGATTTACGACTTTGTTTTGTTCTAGTATTACGAAGCTTCTTAAATATTTTTAAAATTATTATCGTTCCGCCACTGATGAAATTGGTTTAATGTGGGATATTTGATTTTGATCGGATTGGAAAAAGTTTATATTTTTATATTCTAATTACCATTCAAATAATTGTTTTTTTATAAAAGCTTAAACATTATTCTTTACGCTGAAAAAACTCTATCAATCCTAATTTACTTGGGTAGTTTTCTCGTGAATTGTGAATTGTGAATTAGTAATCGGAGATAAATCTAAAATTTAATTTAATTAATAAATAATTAATACTTCACATGGAAAACTAACAGCTGGGTTTCTTGTAGTTTCTTACCATGGGCATCTCTGCAATGCAGAGATATCATATGCATCTGACTCCTTTAAATACTAATTTAAGTATATATATTTTTATACATTTTTTAACCTATATGGCTTATAATGTGGTACATATATACTGTATATATTTATTCTGCAACAAAAAAATATGAGTGCATTTGAAGAAATTATTTTCTACCGACGCTTTTTATTTTAGTGGTAAATTGAGCAAGAATTAATTGAGACATTAACTACATAGTGTGATTTTAGATACCAAATCAGTGCACTGTGTAAGTCTGTCCATTTACAATAGAGCTTACCACTTTAGGCTATTGGATTTGATGATACAGCTGATATACTATTCTGAAATATTGACAGATCAATATGATTTCCACCAAAATAATGTATATTGATATCACTATTGAGGTATTTACAGAAATTAAACATAGACTATAAGTAACTCTAGAACTTGCGTATTCTTCATTTTTGTTTTCGGTTTTCTTATCAATTTATCAGTTGAACAGTAAAAACATAACATTGGAAATGTAATTCTATAATATGGAAATTCCATTTCGTCTATGCCCATCACTGACCACGATTTTTGTTTTTAAGAAGTTCTTCGATTAGTTGGGCAATGATTATGTAGATAAAATTTATAGCATGCCAAACACTTTTCACCATGTCGCCACTAGCATTTCTTAAGTCTTGCGAATAAAAATCTAACTGATACAAAAACTTTAATCTGTCATGTGAGTACTATCACACTCTATAAATATGGGTATATTATGGTTTCCTAAAACATCTAATAATAAACAAAAGAGATGTTGAGAACAAATTATCCAATGAACTTGGAATGGAAAGCTACACTTGTGAATGATAACCATATTAAATACGGTTTGATTACGATTCTTGATCATTATTTACAAATTCAAGTTTGTTTGCTACGTGATGCAATCACGTTTTTTTAAGTTAGTCAAATGTTGTGAATGAAATCAAAGATGAGATTTTGTCGTAACCGCATCTTTCACAAAAAATTTGTTGTGTTAAAAACATTTAGCGTTGAGTTTTATCCATTGATACAATTCTGTTTAAAACAAAACTGCGATTCTAAGTGATCAAAAACCACATATAAAATTTGAATTTTTTTGTCAACATTGAAAATTTGATAGTTGTTATACATTTATACTAAATCGCACTTTTAACACTAAAAAAATTATCTACATTTGTTTCGTCTCTTTTATCTGTTTACACTAATCACACTCGTTTAATTATATATATATATATATATATATATATATATATATACCGCCAAATACATTGACATAAGAAGAGAACGAGAGAAAGTATAAGTAGTAATTTAAGTGGTAGATTTTTTTTTTTACCACAATGGTAGAATATATATGGATAAGTTAAGAAATATATTGTCATGACTCATGTAGCCATGAATGTTAAATTTTAATATCAGGATGTTTTGGGAGGTTGTTTTACATATGGTTCAAACTCTCATGCATTTTTCATAAGTATTATTCTGTGCAATATTTTTTCGGAATATGTGTTATACATGTAAATAACTGTTTTTGAAAAAGAATATTCCATTAGTTTAAACATCAAGAGGGAAATATATAAGCAAAATGGCCTAAGAAAAGGCGTATATTAGTATTCCCTACAAATCCAAAGGATCTTTGTTTAATGATTATAAAAGGTTTGATTGTTCACTAGCATGCTTAAATTGGATTATTATAGACATACATATCCGGAGTTCCGGACAATTCCATTTGACTTTCATTAATTACTTTGTCACTTTTGTTGCCGTCTTGTTGATTAGTTTATCGACAATTATTGAGTATCATTCATATATTATATAGTTTTGTTCTACTTAACATTTTTCTAAAATCCAAACTAATGAAAAAGTGTAACTAATGCGTGTTTTCTTCCGAAAGATAAAACAAATATAGAAGTGTTGTCTTTAGCAGTAGTGCAGTACTAACTACAAAGTAGGAAATGCTAGTCCATGCCTTATGAAGTCATAACAAATGGTATTATAACTAAGAGCCGATAGCTCAACTGGTAAAGATTTCAGGCTAAGCTTAGAAATCGTTGGTTCGAGTGATGCTTAGAACGAAACTAATATTACATGTTGTGGTTTCGAGCCTGGGAGATTACGGATTTCAGGTCTGGTGTATTACGGGTTTCGGCTCTGAACCTCTCAATAATAAAAAAAAAAAAAACAAAAAAATGGTATTGTATTTAACCTACATAATAAGGAACACGAATTGCAACACACCAACCATTAATTTTTTATCAAAAAGAATAATAAGGAACACAAACTATATTTCTTTACCCGGTTATACGTATACTGTTTTCTTTTTGAGAGTTATATTTAGCTATGAGCCTATGACTATATTTTTGGGAGCTAATAATAGCTAACTGAATAAGACCTTCATTTTCTTTCATCATGCACTCACGTGGAGAGACGAATTGCAAATTTGCAAGCTTGAGATTTTGAATTATTAAAGGCTTCATTTATATAAAACATTTTCTTATAGGATTACATATAAAAGTTTTGAATCATTATACATATATAGAAGTATAGAGTACGTCAAAAAAAAATATAGAAGTATAGAGCTCCAGTCATTAATATCAGAGGAATTATTTTTTTTGCTAACAGAACAAATATGTAGAGCACTGATTGCAAATTCTCTATATATATAGGTATTAGGTAATTTACTAATATGTGTCAAACTTGATTGGTGATATTTTTTCGTTTAGTTAGAAATCTAGTGTTCAAGAAGCTACCAATCATGCTGATGGTTGATATATAACTGGCAACAAGAATTGGAGTAAGACGGCATAAGTGTTTTTTGTTCTTCTAATTTGCCAGCCATATATATTGTACTAACCTTTAATATTTAAGAAGTTTCATATTTCGTTTTTGTAAGAAAACCCAATATAAAATGGTTTTAACTATTCAAACCGTTCATACATCATGATCAATCAAAACTATTTTAACTGATATATAATAGGCTTGTAACATATTCCTTTCTACATTTATACTTAAAACTATAAAATAAAGGTGTCTTACGTACGTCTAGAATTTGTTCACGAATGTATTATCATATATAGTCACTACAAGAAATAAACATTATAGCCACATATTTTTGTGTAGCTATGATATGATATTTGTAACCAAAATCTTGTTGCTACAAATTTTGTCTTTGAAACAATGTAGTGGTAGCAAATGAAATTTCGTAACAAATTGTTGCTAATTAGGGACGAAAACCCACAGCGGTATAGTGTAGCTATCTGAATCAAATTAGCTTCAAATATAGCATGGCCAATTGTTACGGAATTAGTTACAATTTATACGTAGTAATTAGAAACAAAAAGCTACAACAACATTGAAACAAATCACCCACAAATAGCCACACATAATTACATTCTTTGTATAACTAATAACCACACTTAGTTACAACATATTTGTGACTAATCGGTGGTTTGTTTCAAAAAAAAAATTGATTTATTACATTGATATTTTGGAATGTATAATAAATGAAATAATATAATAAAATACAAAAATGAAAATAAAATATACACAAACTTATCTAATGTTTTCTAAAAACAAGTATAAATCCAGCCAGTAATCAACAGAATATCGAATTAAAAGAACATATAAGAGATGTATAGCTCCATGTAAGAGCTCGAGATCTTCCCAGAACGAGGTTAAAACTGACTAAGAGATAGAATTACCATGAATTTCTCTGGTGATTCCATACTTTCCCCAAGATTCAATGACAGATCCTTTCTATGTCTTCTTCTCCTTTCTCTTCCTAACAACATCGATTCCTTTCTTATCTTTCTCTCTCACTGTGTTCATTGTGCCTAGTTTCTTCAAACCCCTTTTTCATCTCCTTTTCCAACTTACATGGATATTGTGATCCCTCATAAAACTGTGAAGAATCAATTGAACACCATTTTATCAGAAACCAAAAGAGCTTCACATGAAGATAAAGTATGGAGATATCAGAACAAAAATCATAGTACATACTCTTTAAACATTTTCTTCTCATACCAAGGTGGTAAGCTATCCAAATTAACCTGTTATAGCAGATATACAACATAAATCAGTTTGTGATTGCCTGGAAACAGGGCTACTAGAGATTGAATTCCAAAGGAAAACCGGATCTTAAAAAGGCTATAGAGTAGATAATAATACATCTTTTACTTCAAGCAACCATGGTGTGAAGCTTGATCGTATATGACTTTGTGTGTTCAAAACTGCAAAAAATGAGAAAAAGTCACTCACACATGAAAAAGGTTGAAAATTAGAGAATAAAAACCAGTGCAATGCATATAAGACTGATTCTAAAATCCTAATCAGCTTGATTGCTTAATGTTAACCACCAGCAATTAAAACTCCAACGAAACCAAGAAACCACCAATCCTTGAAGCGAAAGAAGGACCACCACCACTCACGAGCAAAAGACAGAGATAATCACAAGCTCACCGGAAAGTAAACGAACTTCAGTGAGCCGCCGCTAAGAACCCAAAGGTAACACATGGAGGAAGCGGGCAAAGAAATCCAGCCTAAGAGAACCATGACCCTGAAGCCCTCACTGGAAGCGAAGCCTAACCACACACCAAGACATAAAAACCAAAGCTACAGAGCACACTACGGGATGACCAAGATCTACCACCAATCGAAGCCGGTACAAACAACAAGAGCAAGGACATTAGATCTATCAATACTGCAAGGACAACAAGTCAGAGAGTAACCGAAACAAATCCTTCAAAGGAGAACAAATTTGAGGGAGGAATGGACCCCCTCACGGCTTCGATTAAAGATCCGACCACCGGAGAGGGTCAAAGCGAAAAAAAAATTTGAGCGGCCGCTAGGGTTTTGTGGGGAGAGTTTCGTGCCTCTCAAAAGCTGATTTAATGATTTGTGGTTATGTTATATCTTTTAATTTTGGAATATTTGAGATAGTAATCTTTAAAATTCTGAAATTTGAAAATATAACTTTTTTAAAGTAATAAAACAATAATACTTTTGTAAATTTTAAGAACTTTTAACTGAAAATATATATTCAAAAATGTAAATTGAAATAATATAACTTTTGTAGCCAATTAATAACGATTGCAACAAGAAAAATTGTAGCTATTTTGTCATTAATACACAAATTATTCTATTTTTTCTTTCAATTTTTTATATAAGCATTTTCCCACAATATTTTTTGAAGTAAATTGTAGCTTTTGTTACATATTTCTTCGGGTGTGTTTGTAGCACTATTTTCCACCATAATATTGTTACAATTTGAAGGAAATTAGCTAGAATATTAACTTTGTAATACATTTGTAATAAAATATCCACAAATAACTATAAATTTGCTACAATTGGCTAACTTCATTAACTAGTCACAAAATTGTAACATTTTATAGGTAATTTTTGTTACAAAATTTTATTGTCACAAAATTTGTGACTATGTTAACTTATTCTTGTAGTGAGTAAAGATTAGTTATTTTGGCCAACCTGACCGAGTTTTAGTTCAATAAATGAATTCAGAAAAGAAGGCGAAGGCCAATCTCAATGTATTGAGAAAGGGTAAACTCCATCGACTCAAAAGCACTTTGGAATAAATACAAAAATAGGCATTGATTAGGGTCCATCGTTTGGTCAACAATCACATCCGTGACACGCAAGCCTGAATAATAATACTAGAGACAAATTATCCAAATGATGAGAATATAGACATCCATATAACTACATATGATCCAAATTATGAGAATGATTCATATATTATGGGAAAGATATGTACACTATTTAGATAAACACTTAATCACACAATCTTGAGAAATATAAAAGAATTCAGTTCAAGAAAGTGACATATCTTATAACAAAAAATAAAAAAGGATATACCGCAGGAAACGAGTTTAAGAAGACACATATTACAAAAGCAATGTGATAGTTTAACGAGTACAAGAAGAGACAAAGAGGTCTCTAGATTTCTTAAATTGTTTAGTACTTGCATGCGATTGCAAAAAAAAATGGACTCGCAATTAAGAATCTGGCAACGAGGACATGCAAAAAAAAAATCGTTAACTTTCGAATAATTTTATATTTTATTAACTGAAACAAATTATTTATCCGTCATATGTTATTTGTTATGTAGACTTCTAAATTTATTAAATAAAAATTAGTGGTAATATTTTTTTTTTTTGTAACACCATGATATATATATATATATATATATAAACTATTACAAATTGTAAGAATAATTATATGAAGATATCTATTTTTTTCGTTGTATGTTATCACCATTATCTTGTTGCTGTGTTATTTGGTAATTTCAGGTAAAATCATTATTGCTACGACGGTTTACAAATCAGGTCCAATGGCAAACATGCAAAGAGTATGTGACGTGTGTATATGCATGGACATATATGAGTCGACATATATTTGATCTATTTTAATGTGAGACAAAAATAGAGGTAGGTAATGAAAAAATTCAAAGAACCCAAAATCAGTTTCTTTTGTGGGAAATATTATGGGTCTTTGATAGCATCACATGAACAAATATGGATACCCACCAGCATCTGGCGTGACTTGGGTCTCCTTGATATGCTTTGTCTCTTTATGTTACCTCTTTGTATTTGTCTACACCATTTAAATATACTTTTAGGTTCTAAAAGAAAATAAGTAAATAAAAGAGATTCCTTTAAACAACTATAAAACATTTGGAAATGTAGAGATGTTTGTTGTATTTCAGTTGTACCCTTTAATTTAAGATGTAATGCAGCAAGAACGTCGATAATATTAGAATTCTTCGAATAGTTGGAACTTTTTATTTTTTTTAATTGTTGAATTGTCAAAACGAATACTAATTTGAAAGAGATGAACACTTAAACCATAAACTGAAAATAATTTTAGGCAATCATAAACTTAAATATTTTGCTACAACATGAAGATGGATATTCCACTTGAGGAAAGTCATTAGCATTTTTGGTGAGCAAAACATACTTGAATTAATCTTAACTTGTAGTTACATCCCAACAAAAACAGAAAATTCTTCGAAAAAAATGATTCGCTTCTCCGGTACGAAATTGAGAAAATACAAAGCATGATAAAAATATAATGTTAAAATTGGAGACGACAACAGAAAGCTTCGTCGATTTGAAGTTGTTTCAATTTGTTATGATGAAATGAGTAATAGTCTAATAGACAAAACAAACTAAAATATTAGGAAGTGTAATGTGATATTCGGAATTGAGCGACTGTTTGTATCTGATATACATTTTCAGCAAATTAAAACATTCGTTGATATAGCCCATTGTATGGCCCAACCAATTATTAGGCCGCAGGGCCTAACCCAACCCAAACATTGCTTCTAATTTTGTTTTTGCAGACCAAAAGTAAATCGGTTTACTATATTATCTTCAGTTCCAACGGTTTGATTCCAAAATCTAAATAAATAAATTGGTTTTAATTAAACTATTAGATATTTTGCTATTTTTGGTATATGCATAAATTTTTTAAAACATTAGTTTCAATGAATATTGGTTCGTTTTGATTATACGAAATTCGCCTTCGATTCATTTTGTTACTATTACCATTTGGTTTTTAACAATATTTGGTTAGTTTTGGTTAAATTTTTTTGTTTTCTGGGTTAAACCTATTTTTGTTAAGTTGTATGGATTCTTTATTCAAAATTAATTAGTAATGAGTCTAAAAATTCATATCTTTATTATTGTGAAGTATTCTAAGAGCATGATTATTGGTGATATTATAGGAGTATCAATGAGCTAATTGAATCATCTCCTTTATATAAAAGGAGAAGAATCTTTGGCCTCTAAGCTATGCCACCTAAGCAAAAAGCTGAATTTTCTCAGCCTAGGCCAACTCAATAATCTCAATTCATTGCCTTAAAAAAAACTCATAATTAATATTTAATCAAAAAACAACCTAGACATCCGTTTATAATCATTTGGTCTTCACATGAAACCCAATAGGCCCAATTAATTTCCACGAACAAAACTGCTTTAAATAATCGTATCTACTATATGAAAGAGCACACATAGACAGGCCACGTGGCATTGAGAAAACCAAACGAAACTTCAATGAAGAAACGTAATAAGTTTGAACTTTTTCCCTTCCCATCTCTTCCGTTCCCCATCCCTTCTTCATTTAGGGTTACGATCATTTGAATCTACATAAACGATCAGTCTCTTCTCTTTTTTCGATCATCTCTTCCTCTTCCTACGAGTCTCTTTAGATTCCAAATTTTTCTTCATATGTGATTTTCATCTGCGGCTCTACGAGTTCAACATACGAAGGAGTGAAAATGAGACGAGAACTACAGCAGCTTTTGGGCCCATCAATGGACAAGGTACATTGAAATTAAACTCAAATCCCTAATGAATTGATCAATTTCATTGTCTAAGAAGCTAATAAGAGGTTCCCTTTCTTTGTTAGGAAGAAATCCATGAACGCAAATCCTACTTCTTTGAGGAAATTGAAGATGGAGGAGATCGACGAAGAACACGATGATAACAAACCCATCACCCAGCTTTATCTACTTCTTGCCAAAATCCAGGAAGACACGATGATAAGAAGAAGCTTGTTAATTCCTCTAGAGTCTGAAAGGTTCGGTTTTACTTCTTCCTCTGCTTGAGTAAAGATGAGATTACTGTCAGCAATATGTGTAATAGGACGGTGAGTTAATTGATGTAGCATTTTGTTGGTCTCTCTATGTCTCCTGTTTTTAGGAATTCGACAAGTAACATAAAATTCCTAGCTTGCTGGTTCACTCCTTTTCTGTTACGATAACAACTTCTCCGGGCTACATAATAGAGCGCCTAACGATGAAGTCGGGGTACGATTAGTTCGGGAAATCACTCTTACAGAGCAATATCATAGTCGTTCTCGATCGAACACCAATCCACAAAGAATATCCATGTTCATACCCGCCTCAAGCTATTGTCCCATTGGCTATAGCAAGTAGATCTACTGATAGTTCACAACTATGGGTCCAAAGAGGATAATATGCATCGAGAAGGTACAACCTTTTTCAAACCTACACTTGGGTTTCTCTCACTTAGAGATTTAGGGCATGTTCAAATGGAACTTGCGATGAATAGTTTCACAAAATCCTAATACTTGTCATTCACATATTTGTGTCCTTATATTGCAGAAAAATGATTTCAGTGATGCTCAAGCCAAAATACATGCGCCAAACAAACCAACACCAAACAAGACGACATAGAAAGCCACTATAATCAAGACCAACAACAGCTTCTTCTTCAGTTATCTTAATAGAATCTGAAGCGTACGGTGTCAAAGGTGTGTCTACGATCAAAATATTTGACTTTTGAATGGCAAACGCTAAGTTAAAATTTCATATTGTTATGCTTTAATTACCTCTGTATTTCTTGATGTGGTGGAATCAGGTTAGAACAACATAAAAATCATTGGCAATGACAAGAATATATAGAGAGAAATGGTTCTTCTAATTGTAAGTTATCCTATCTTATTCATTTTCATTCCATGTCACGCCAGAAAATCAAACTTCTCTCTAAAGTTGACATTGTTGTGTTGTTCTCCTTCTCTACAACTAGTGGATTTTATTGGCTCTTTACTCTCTCCTATATGCAACGTCAAAGATCTTAGAGTGTTGAATGGAATTACTCTTCAATTTTATATTTCGTTTACTTATGTTGTTCAAAATATGTTAGGCTGTTAGCATGTCTCTCATGAAGCCTATCAAAAAAGTTAGTGTTTGATATCATGAGTTTAATATCTTATCAACAATATTCTTGGAATTGGTTTTGATGCCTAATCTTATGTATTTTCTTTTGTTGCTTGAATATTTTCTCATGGTATAACAGACTATGATGACGTTAGATATTGTTGCTCGAGAGCCAATGTTTGCTCCAACTATTGGCTCTTCGTCGCTATCGTCTCTCGCCTTTGAGATAAACAAAAAAAAACACAAAAATGAAACAATTTCCCCGAAATAAAATTACTGTCCAATGGTAGTGTGACACGTGTCCCTAAACACTGTGCATTTCGGATCAAAGAACTGATATTTGTTGGGCTAATTGATACCCAAATCCATTAGTTTAATCAGATATAATAAAAGAAATTGGGCCAAGTTATACCTATAATGATGCTCTAAGAGCATCTTTAACCATCATTTTTGATGGGTTTCTTTTGTTTAAACTGAATATTAAATTTGGGCTTTTTCTGATTTGGGATAGAGTCGGATAACGTAGAAGAGTTTGCTGAAGCGTTTCTTCGGTGAGTCAGCAAGCCACGTGTCAAATGTCTATTGGACCGGGTTTTTTTCGCGTGCCCAAACCCAAATTGTTGTTTCATTTGCGTGAAAAGAAAAATTTCTCTCTTGTTTCTTCCGCTGTGATGCGATTCACAGGGACTCCAATTGAATCGAATCACCGGCGATTCACAGCGACTCCAATCGAATCGTCGGAGACGATTCTCTTCTCCTCTCCTCCTCCTCTTATCTCGCTGTGAATCGACATAAATCAAATCGTTCGTCTCCTCTCTTTGAAACCCTAAATTCAGATCGCATGTAGTGAATTGAAAAGTGATTTGGAAGAAATGCCTCTACCTGTCAATGAAAGTCTTTCGTCTAATGGTAATGTACCATCAACTGGACCAAAATCTATTGAGGATGAAGCGTGGGATCTGTTGAGGCAGTCCATTGTTTACTATTGTGGTACTCCTATTGGAACAATTGCTGCTAATGATCTGAGCTCTACTAGTGTTCTGAATTATGATTAGGTCTTCATTCGTGATTTCATACCGTCCGGGATTGCCTTTCTTCTTAAAGGAGAGTATAATATTGTTCGCAGTTTCATCCTTTACACCCTCCAATTACAGGTAATACATTCTTTTTTTGTTTCTACTAAATTGGTTCTATAACTAGAAAATTGCTACTTATTTGAAAAGCAGTCGATATTCAATATGATTAGTGCATATCAAAGCGTGACATTGTCAAATGTTTTTGTGGTTGATGAGAAAAGATTTTTTATGCATTGTCAAACGTTTTGTTGATGTGGAAACTGAGTTCAGGGTAGTTATTATCATGAAGTTATTAGGTTTTGTTCTTCACCAGAGTTAGGAGAAAACCATGGATTGCCATAGCCCTGGTCAAGGTTTGATGCCTTGTAGTTTCAAGGTGAAAATTGTTCCTCTTGATTGCGATGATTCAATGACAGAGGAAGTGTTAGATCCTGATTTTGGGGAAGCAGCAATTGGAGGTGTTGCCCCGGTTGATTCTGGTAAGAGAAGCTTAAATATTGAAGTTCTGTCTTACAACTATATGAAGTGGATATTTGAATTTGTTCTGGTACCAAGTTAACTTAACTTACTGTTTGTTTGTTTCGGAGTTTCAGGTTTGTGGTGGATTATATTGTTGAGAGCATATGGAAAATGCACAGGAGATCTTTCCGTGCAGGAAAGAATTGATGTGCAGACCGGAATCAAGATGATCTTAAAGCTCTGTCTTCCTGATGGTTTTGATATGTTCCCTACTCTATTAGTCACTGACGGGTCCTGCATGATAGATCGTCGAATGGGTATCCATGGTCATCCCCTAGAGATTCATGTGAGGATTTCTCATCGCATTTTTTGTAAACATTCAATCTGAATTTGCAGCCGTTTAATCCTGTTTTATCTTTCCTTAGGCACTTTTTTATTCAGCTTTGGTCTGTGCACGTGAGATGCTTACACCAGAGGATGGATCAGCTGATCTAATCCAAGCTTTGAACAATCGTCTTGTTGCATTATCTTTCCACATCAGGGAATACTACTGGTTGGACCTGCGGAGGATATTTGATTGGAAATTTTTAACCCGCACACATGGATTTCAGATTCTTTTCTTTTGGGAACCTGTTTGGCTACAAATGATCAGTCTGGTGCAATTCTTGATTTCATCAAAGCCAAATGGGCAGAACTTGTAGCAGATATGCCATTCAAAATCTGTTATCCTGCTATGGAAGGTGAAAAATGGCGAATTATAAGTGGAAGTGATCCAAAGAACACGTAATTTCTCTTTGTTCCACATGATATTCAATAAATGTTTCATATTTTTGTACAATTATAAATTCTTTTTTTCTTTTAATACTCAAGTACCATGATTAAACACCAAAAAACAACTAAATTTTTAATGAGTCTCAGTTACTAAACTAATATTTAAATTAATTAATATTCAATTGGATGAGATCCACACCAAGTTTTTGGTTGTGGATGCTCTAACATTCTAATACATCACATCAAGTCATCAAGTATCAAGATGATAGATTTTTTTGTTCTTTCATTTTGAACGGTACACCATATCCTTTTTGGATCGATTACATCCATTTTAATTTTCTAAGTTGTGATACTATGTTAAGTTTCATGAGTTTTTTTTTTAACTCAAAATACATCAATAATTAGTAATATATTTTTTATATATTCATGTTGAACTATCTCTATTTCAATATGAGTCATTAACACTCTAATAGATTTATGCCCATGCCAAGAGTTTTCTTTTGACTTATCTAAACAATATTTGGATATTGACATGTTGTGGGACGCAATGCGACGCTTTGATCTTTCAAGTGGAGTTAATTGCCAAGATTACCAATATATTAAAAATGTTTTATACTTTCAAAATAAAGCTTTAAAATTTGAAAATTCATATGATACACATTCGTATAACTTTCCCTACCAAAAACAAAAACTCTAGCATCACATCGTAGTAGCTAATCTCGCAAAATATATATGGTCTTAAGCTGCTATTGCCATTTTCCACATTGGCACAAGCGACCAACAATTTCTTAACAAGTCCTAATCAATCAATCTTGCGATTTGAGCCGTTGACTAGCTTGATCACATCTAACATCAGCACCAAAGCCAACCCTTGATTTAGCCAAATCAAACTCCATCCACACGTTTTGCTGATGATGATGACCAATCACAAATGCTTCTATTCCCAAAAGATCGGAGTTCCCAAATGTCAAGCAATACACATGATCTTTACCTCCCAACCCTGATCCGATTACGCGGTATAACAGTTTCTGACCCGATACACTCATCTCTGCGCCACGGAACACTAAACTAACACCGGGTAAACGCGAGAAGTCGGGCCGGGACAAAGCCCCGACCCGATAACATAGGTCCATGGTCCCTTGGAACACAAAATTTGGGTCGTCTACAACTTTGAGTACTGATTTGGTTTGCGAAATAAACTCGTTTCTCAAAGCCGTGTAAACCGGACCCATCAGGAAAGTAAATTGTGTACCGGAATCCACCATAGTCTGACCAGCCCCGGTATGGTCCGGTACAAACACTGATTTGGGTAAAGACAATAATTTGGACCCAACCCGGATACCTTCTAATTGGACCGTGTAAGCAACCCGGTCGAAATACGGTAACGGCGTCGTTTGGAGTACCAAAGGCGTGTATTGAATTGGACCGAGCCAGGAGAAACTCGAGTCACCAAGAAGCAATATACCGGAGGAATCTGAACCGGAGATACAATACGAGAATTTAGAGAAACCAAGCTGGTTAACAAACGATAAAGAACCCCGGTTCATACCCATTAAACCGGTCGATTTAGCATCCTCCTCTGTATTCGAGCTTAAACCAGAGTCCATGCATCCAAAGATCGTACCGGGTCGGGTCCAAGACCCGATTACAAACGTTTCTTGAGCTAAGTTGCCTTCTATTGAAGAAGCATCAGCATAGGAGATTGCCACGTGACAAAGATGGCTCTTCGGGTCACATGAAGCGGGAATGGGTAAATCCCGGGTCCGGGTCCTGCATATTGGTGAGGTGCAAGGTAAGGGTGAGTAAGTGGAGGATTTAACCGGGTCGAACACGGATCCTAAGTTGGGTGATTTCTTGCAGTGAAGCCAAGAAAGTTCACTTCCGGTGTCAAGAACCATTGAAATGTTTTGCGGCGGAGAACCAACGGCGAGTGTGACCGTAAGAGTAACATTATGTCTGAAAGAAAGCTTGTCTGAAGAACTAGAGTGAGCAAGATTCTGTGTTTTGAGAGAGAAGATTAGTCTTTGATTTGTAAGAGATGTTTTGCATAGAGGGAAAATGAAGAGAAGTAGAATTGAAATTTCAAGAAATAAATTTGAAAGAGATGATGATGATGAAACCATCATATAAGTTTTGACTCTTTGTTACATTACTAACGATCTTTTAAATACAATATTGTGGCTTTTTACACTTTTTTTATTCTCTCGATTTCTTGACCCGGTTTGTTCCGGTTTACTTAAATCAGTCAGAGCGAAAAAAGTTATATGAAATTTTAGGTGATAAACTTTGAGATAGCTTCTAAGCAATAATAATTTTTAGTAGCTAGTCAAAATCAATGACCAAACCAATGGATACTATTCAGAAAACATAATCTTGTCTCGACCCAAAATATATCATTTCAAGAAGATCAGTTAGGGGTTTTTTTTTGTGTTGTCAAATTTCATTTGAATGTTTTTTTATTTTAGGGTTAGGAATGAGGCAAGTCTCGAGACAAAAGACAAGTTAGTGGAGGAGTAGGTCTTTTTGGCCGTGTCTTTTGTGGGCTTCTGTTTGAGTCTCTCCCTGTAGTTTCACATCAACTTTGTTTTCTACTTTTCTACGTGTTCCCACTTTCTACGGGATCTTAATTTTTTTCTTTAATTGTATCATATCTACTATAATTAAATCGAAAGAGAGAGATATCGTGTAAAGTTCACGGAAAAAAATACGAATGGTTGGATGATCATAATTTGATTGATGGTTCTTTTTATGTTTTTGATTGATCTTTTGAGACCAGTCTAATTTTGCAAAGTTGGTTTGAATATGATTAGTATTTAGATTTGTGATTTGACAAAAAGCACCTCCCTAAAATAAACTCTTGACCGACATAAATATATATTTTACATTTTTGGAAATCTCTTTTGTCTTCTATTAAGTTATTTATCACTTTCAGACTAGTGACTACTAGCTTGTAGCATTTGTTATCGTAAAATATCCTACAACACAAAAAATAGCGGTTTAAATTTTAATCCAATTTTTTTCATATGTTATTGTCCTTCGTTTTGTTCCGTTTCCATTCCATATGAAATTGCAACACATTTAGAACAAACCATTTAAGAGCAAATTTCTAATTTTTGTTTCTTTTACATTTTACCTCTTTTTGGATCAATCATGCACCGTCTCTTCTTGTTTCCCACCCACGTTACCCATCACCTAACCTAACAAGACCGTACTATACTAGCATATATAATTGGTGCAATTCTTATTCTTAACTCCAAAATTATTTTTATAAGCATAAAAGATTAATAAGCATGCATTTATAATCCAAGATCTATATTTAACATGGTCGTAAACCTAATAGCAAACGCGTCAAACCGAGTCAAAACTCCTTTTTGTCACTCTCAACTTTTAGTTATCCAAGCATTTCACCGTAATAAAGTTATATTTTTGTTGAATAAAGTTTTACATTACTACAAAAAAAAAACACGTCAAACCTAGTCGTACTTGCCTTCTAGTGTATTTAAGGTAAACGAAACTTTAATTATTTATTATAATTTTGTGAAGTTTGTCAAAAGTTGGCGAAAGGTGAAGACGAAAATCGACCAAAAAGTATGTCAAAATGTGTGCTGGAGGCAACCCATTCCTAAGTCTTTCTCAATTCTCACCAACTACTTCCTCTTGTGTTACCAAATGACCAACAAATATATTTTGGACGTATGAGTCTCAACTAATAATGTTATAGACTTACAGCTGCAAGGTGATTAATTAAGCTTAGAGGTCAAAACTACGCTTCTACCTTAAGGTCCGAGAAAAAATATCTCATATAGAACAATTTAATTTTTGTGAGGCAGTGGTTCAGTGATCGAATGATTCACAATGAATGATAGTGTTTGGTAGAGTTCGAACTCTTCCACTGCCCTTTTAATCATTCTTGGTTACCTGTAGACATTTTTAGTGGCAAGAAAACCCAAATTTTTAGAGGCCTCATGAAATTAGTCTACGTTTTTTTTTTGTCAAAGAAATTAGTCTACGTTTGGGTCTGGAATTTTCATGGATAAACAAAAATTTGTTGAAAAAAAGAATGAAACCTCGAGCATTATGGAATTTTTTTGTCAGGGTGATTGGATGTGAAAATTGGACCAAGCCAGTCTTACAAATGATTGAATAAACTCTATGGTATATCAGTTTTAGTCTCGACCATGATGGTGTAAAATAACTCAAATCTCGGATGCTGTTAAAAAACTTATGATTAGGGCTACAAATTTATTATCATTTTCAATTTTAAAACTTCATTGGTTAGTTGGTTACAAGTATGTATCGAAGTTGTGGAGGTGGAGGTGGAGTGTTCGATCTCCCCTCTACAATGGATGACAACTTGCCACACTATCCCATACTTAGTTGAGTTTGTTGAAAATATTGAACACACAAATTAGGAATATAACGTATTATTTCCAATTTATTTCATATTCTATAAGTTTGTGGTTATTCTTTTTTAGTTAGAATAATCAACGAAGAATATTAATATTTTGGACGTTCGTCAGAAAAAAACCAAACATCAAGGAAAAATATAAATACGAATTGAAGAAGTAAAGTCAAAATGAATAAATGCGTTATTTGTATTCTAATGTATTTTTCTGTGGCAAGGACAGACCATTGCGTATGGGGACCAAATCTTTTAGCCAGTCTTTCGTGTTTACGGTCTATTGAGATTTTAGTAAGCCTTCCAAAATATTATGAGTGTGAAAGTGATCGAAGCAAATCAATAAGTTACGTTTCTATGTGAACTTGTTTGTCCCGTTTCTCTCATTAGGCTGCTAACTAAAATGTCATTTATTAAGTTTTGGAGTTTCATAATTTTGAGTTTGCCTCTATGTATGATGTATGTTAGTAAACTTCTGCTAATGTTCTGTGATTGTTGATCATTCAATTTTGATAGATTTTATGTGTGTGCTTTGTTCTTGCATCAATAGTCTAAAAGGCCTTTTATAGCACAAGCATAGTATAAGTCAAGAATTTAAAGATCTGTTCACATTTCTGTTCTCTTTGGTTATTCTGTATATTGTGTCTCAACGTTTCAGGTTTGTAAGTGACTTACAAAATAGTTAAATCAGTCTTGCTGTATTCATGCTTGCACTACTCCAAGTAGATGTCATAGATCATCAACTAGAACTTTGTCAAATTGGATAAAAGTTTGTTGATCGTATTTTTCATTATAGTTTCGTGAGCGTTTGCGAATAAAACACATCTTTCCTTCCTTAGTAATCACCATGAAAATATTTTGAACAAAAACCACATATGAGAGTTCGCTTAACACCTGAGAGAAATGGTATATCTTCAAAATCAATTTTACGATATCAAGTGGAAAAAAAACAAGTGCCTTTAAAACATTACCAATGAATGAGGTCGATAGTAATATTGGAGACCTTTTTTTATAAATGTTTATTGTAACTAATCCCCGAACCAAACGTTACAGTTATTCATTCCATGACATTTTGCAACATGGTCAAACCACTACGCATAAGGGTTTAAGGCCATCTTTCAACAGCCCAGAAAGTAAGAAAGCAAATAAACTCAAGAGTAAGACTGCATAGGACATAGAAACACAAAGGGCATAAACAAATCTAGAAATGACAAAATAATGGCTAAACTACAAAAGGTTGTCTCCAATAATCGAAAGTCATCATATGCGTTGTATAACTCTATTATTGACCACAAATTAATTCTTCACTTTCTAAGCTTTCTAGCCTCTAGGTATCAATTGTTCTATCTTTAGTTGGAAGATTATAGCTGTACAATTTTAGCAACATAATTCTCTGGCTGTGAAAATAAACCATATGGTTTGAGGATTCTACATCCTAGTTAATCGAAATTCGCAGATTCAAAAACACATTCTAGTTAGTAAGTCTGCATAGCCTGTCTTCTCAGAATTGAAACTAACGCAATGATATATAATCTGCTCACAGGTTAATCGAAATCCGCAGACCGAACCCCATATTCTAGTCAGCAACACCGCATACCCTCGGAATGGCGAAAACTGGACAAAAATCTACCCGAAATGTCTCTCTAGAATTGAAAACTAACACAATGATCTATAATCTTGCAGAATAGCAGAGTCAATGCAAGTCTGTAACACCGCAATCCCACAAGGGATAGTTATCGGTAAATTCTCGCAAAATCGTAGAATTATACCGAAATTTTACATTCCGCGCCTTACCGATCAAGACAGCTTTCAAACATTTGTATTTACAATCCATTGACTCTAGACACAATTTCTAGAAACAGAACAGTAATGATTGATTATGAATCTCCCTTCAAAATCCATTATCCAATTGCTCTACACTATCACCCTCCTATTCAACTACATCCAACTTCACTACTACTATATCAACAACACTAAATCACCTAAAACTTTTTTTTTATAATTTTACTCGCATAGATTCAAATTACATCAAAAGAATATAATCATTACACTGAATAAAACAAAAACACAAAAAAACTTAGAGCAAGAAAGAAAATTTAAACAGAAAAGTGTATTTTTTCATGTTTTTTTTTGTTTACCTGAGAAATCAATACTTCTAGTAGTAAATCAAGCTAACCAATTCCGTCTCCTCGACGAAGATGATGCCGTATTAAACATCGAAAACGACCTTGTTCTACGAGTAACCCGTATTCGTGACCCGGACCCAGATGCTGCTGCTGCTATAGATCCAGATGATCCACTAAAACATCCAAATAGTCTCATGATCCGACCCGCAAACCCACCCACTCTCTCTCTACCACTACCACCACCATCCCTCCCTCCTCTTCTAGAACCCCAAGCTACTCTCCTCGGAAGCCTCTCATCACCACCACCACCGATTCTACCACCGTCAACCTCCGTATAAACAACCGGCATCATCCTATCTCCTCCTCTCCACCCTCCAGGAATTCTCCCAACCGCAAATCCTCCTCCAGGTAATCTCCAAATCGTTAACCCCGCCGCGGAATCCTCCTCCTCCTCATTCGTTGTTACGGCCGTAACGTCATTAACATCCTCGGAAGGAAGCTCGTGACGGCAAACAGGACAGGAATTCCGAATCGCGAGCCATGGTAAAATACAATCAGGATGGTAAATATGATTACAAGGCATTTGACGAGCAGATGATTTCAATTCGAAATTCTCTTTACAAACAGCACAATGAGATTGAGAATCGGAAATCAAATGATGAATACCGATTTCAATCACAGGTAAAGCTTCGATTGCAGATTTAGAAGCAGGTGGATGTTCACAAGAACGAATATTCCTATTAGTATTAAGCTCGATTTGTGAGATCTGATCTAATAATCTATCAAATCCAGAACCTAATAAAAACTCAGTCATACTTGGCGGTAATGGTCTAAGACCTGAATCAGTACCATCATCGTAATACATCTGAAAAGCAGATCGATCTAAACCTTCGTTAACATCATTACCACCAGATCCACGAAGAACGATAACTGGATTTGGAGATCGGTTATTGCTTCGTGTACGTGTGATGGTGGTTGGAGTAGGACTGTTTTCGGCGGTGGAAGCGTGCATAGAGGAAGAGGAGGAAGAGGAAGAAGGAGGAGGGAATCTGGTGGGACTACGGTGACGGTGGAAGGAATCAGAAGGAGTGAAATCGATTGGTTCTTGGATATGTTCAAGGAAGCCACCGTCGCAATCAGGGCAAGAGATTGAATCGGAAATCCAAACGAATCTGCTACAACTATAACACCAGTAAGATCCAGAAGCCATTAGAGAGATAGAGAGAGAGGAAAATTCAAAAATCTTTCGATGTGGAGAAGAAGAAGATAAACAACAACATCTGATTATTTTTTTTTATTTTTTTTTGGAGATTTTTGGATTGACTTGTGAGGATAAACAAAGGAGAGAGAAGCGGTGGTTGTTTTTTTTTTTTTTTTTTTTTTTTTGGTTTGTTGGTGTTTTAACAAAAAGAATACAGAAATGGCGTGTACATAACCGTCCACAATTCGTGTGTTGTGTCACGTTCTCATTCTCATGACTTTTTTTTTTTTGTTGGTCTTTAAAACCGTTTCGGTCTTTTTTTTTTTTGTTTGTTCGTTTTCTTTATAGCAATAAAGCCCATTAAAGGCCCACTAAGAGCCCATTAAAAGCCCATATAATTTTGTTTCAAATCCCTTAATCCCAGAGTTTGTTTTTCTTCTTCCTCTTTCAATTTTTTTTGTTTTTGGAGCAGATTTGATTATTTTGCAGGTACGTTTGGTCTTTCTTTTACTACAGTTTTTTTTTTGTTGTTGCAGATTCTCTTCGTGCTTCTACTTTGAGATTTGAGATAATTTTTATGAATGAAATGAAATTATTCTATTTTGGGGAAATGAAATTATCATATTTCTGGATCTTGTTGCTGCACAAATTCGATTTTTCTTAGGTTTTTTTTGTTTTCTGGATATTTCTTCTCTGATTTTGAGTAATTGATGAAATTGAACAAGATTCGGGCTTGATAATTAGAGATTCGTGGATCTTTATGCTGGATTTTTTTTTTTTCTGAATCCATTTTCTTTTTATTCATCACTATGTTTCTTGATATATATAATTGTTGCTTATTTTTTTGAAATATCTAATTGTTGCTTATTGTTCTGTACCTATTTATCATATCAAATTTTTATTCATCACTAGTCACTTTAATTGTTTGTTCTGGTGATTGAAATTGCAGTATAGAGATAATTTAGCTTTGTTTGGTGTTTTTTGGTCTTTGGTTAAAGGTTTGCAAAATGGGAGCTACGAAACTTTCAGGGATGCAAAAGCAAGTATTGAGTCTATACAGAGGATTTCTAAGAGCAACACGTTCAAAGCCAATAGAAGATAGGAAGAGAATAGAGATGATTGTTTCAACAGAGTTTCGTCGTAACTCAAAGGAAGTTGATCGTAAGAATTTTCAGTACATCGAGTATTTGCTTCGGTTAGGTACTAAACAACTCGATCAACTCAAAAGCCCCGATATGGTTAGCCTCTCTTCGATAAAGGTAGCTTCATCTAAAGCCTGATCATTTGATTTTGTCTCAGCCTTAGCTTTGTTGCTATAGTAGTGATCATAGATAAGAAAACGAGGAAACTGATTCGTTTTCTTCGGTTTTTAAAACATTGAATTTATGTATGTACAATGATACACAATACACAGAGTCTGCAAAACATTCTAGTACTTGAGAATAAATGTATTAGACTTCGTCGTGTGCTGGATACATGTTTGCTATGGCTATTGCTTTACTTGTGCATTTGTTACAATTCTTGGCTATGGCTAAGTACAAGTATGTATCTACTATGCAAACTATGCATTGGAAAGATAGTTTATGATAAGGCAAGTTTAAATTATCGATGTTTGCACAAGATCATAAAGTAAAAAAGGTACCAAAGAGGACAAGAACCAATCCACAATTACACAAAGTGAAAAAAAAGAAGACCCGAAAGTAGGAAAACAGAAAATTTAATGAGTAGGAGAGAGCTCAAAAGTTGTAAACACAAGTTCCATCGTCACTTCTAGCTGTTGGATCAAAGTTTTGAGCCACAGGATCAGTACAACCTTCAGGAACAGGGACACTCACTTGCTGGGCTCCTTTTCCTGCAAGACAAGTTAACGCAAAATTCAAAAACCCTAATTCCATTTCTTCTTCCAATTGATTGATTGAGTCTGTTGGCTAACCAACCAAACCAAAAACACAAAAGAGATCAAACCTCGGTTTTACCGTAGAAAGTTCCGCGGTTGATAGAATCCGCGTTTGCGTCTCCTAAAGCAGCCTCATTGAGGTATTGGTCAGCAAGTTGGACTCTCTTGACATTCTCTTGTTCCATCACAAGCATGTTTCCATACTCCAAAAGCTTCTCAAGAGTCATCTTGGGTTGCTCGAACACTGGAGCTCCTTCCCTCGAGTTCACCAACCTCTTTCCGATCTTCTCAACTCCAAGGTTTTCAACAAACTTCCTCACTTCATCATCGTACACTCTCGCCCTCAATGCACCAAAGAAATCTGTCCAATACAACAAATCAGAATCTGCAAGAACTATATACAAATTTCCCAATCAAGGGTACTAAGGATCTTTATTACCGATGGACTGGCCAGGGAACTGATCAACAAGTGTAACAATGTCTTCGTCCTTGATATTGTCAGTCTTGAAGATACCAATGCAGACACCGATACGGTCTTCACGGGTAGGAGCCCAGTAGAACTTCTCCATACGTCCATCACGGATGAGAGGAGCGTAGAGAGTGGAGAAATCGTTACCCGTGACAATGATTGGGACACGAGCGTTCTCTTCCTTGTTGTACATTCCAGGGAGCTGTACATTGGTTGGGTTATCAGCAATGTTCATGAGTGTAGCGTTAACCATCTGGTTGTTAACAGTGTACTGAGTAGTACCACCCATACGACCCGCACCAGCATCAAGATCGTTGATGAAGAGACAACACATCTTTCCTTTCTTGATCATGTCTGCTGCTTCACGGTACCTTTGACGGATAAGCTTTGCTGGTTCTCCTGCGTTTCCACTCTCAAGCTCTCCAGCACTCATCATGATTGGGCTGCAAAAGGGTTCAAAATTTGTTAGATTTCGACTAAAACCCGTTATAGATGAGACCATGGAGATTAGTAAAGGACTCACTTGATGCCCATCTTGGCCATGACAAGCTCACATTGGAAGGATTTACCTTGTCCCTTGCCTCCCCAAATACCCAAAATAAGTGGAACCTATAAGACAAAACAGAGCATTTTCAAGATGAATAAAGTTGGAATCTATGATGTGTAATTGCTTGTATAGAAGATTAGTAGTACCTTGATGTTAGGCAAAGTCAAGAAGTTCTTGGTGATGTGAACAACAAGTTTGTCCATGAAAGCAGGAGCAATGTAAAACCCATCCATCATGTTGTCCAAGTTGTATCTATTTCACCAAGAAACAGAAAATTATTGATTTTCTTTATAACCACAGATTCTAAATCTAGCTAAAGAGAGAATGGAAACTTACGTCTTAAGACCTTGGCTAATATACTCAAATGAGCTTAAGACAGCATTGTGAGTTCCGGTTCCCATAGGAGCTTGGAAGACTGCGTCAACCATACCTTTGCCTCTGGCAATGTCTTGTTGATCATCAGATATGTCATAGGCAAGACCTTTCCATCTGTCTCCATCGGTTTGTTTGTCTTCTTTCACTGCCAATACCTTGAATGATCCGTTGCTCTTCTTGTTGCTTTGCGCGAATTTCGACACTGTTACAACTTTCTTTCCCAAGAAAGTTGTAGCTGGGACTGATGCAGCTCCTGCTCCTGACCCGTTCAAGCTCAACTGTAACACACACACAAAGACCAAACACAAAGAAATCAATCACATGGTTCAAGAACCGGTTTAGAGACTAAACTAGATGCATTCGAACAAAACTAAACGGGAAAAATTATCTGAAAAAGTAAACTAAACTTTAATTTGATTACATATAGTTCAAGATTACTAAATCTTGGATTTAAATTTGGTTCAAGAACCGGTTTAAAGACTACAAATAAACTGATCGCATTCGAACAAAAATAAACCGAAAAATGATCTGAAAAAGTAAACCAAACTTTAATTTGGTTACATATAGATCAAGATTATAGACTATTCCTCAAAATTTGTTACCGTTGAAAACGTTACACTATGCTAAAATGTTTACTATACAATTTCTTAACTAAAAGAACCGGTCTGAACAAAATTTTAGTTTCCTAGAAGTAGAGAATAAAAGTATCTCTAGATTCTAACGACATATGAAAGACAGAGAATCTCAAAGTGATGCTAAAGATCATAATCTTGAAACCAAAGCTACTAAAGTAGATAAACACAAGTGTAAATGTTTGAACACTAAACCATTAATGAAAGTGTAAAGTATGTACCGGAGCTCTGTTGATGGCACCGACGGTGGAAACTGCGGCAGCCATAACTCACGACGGCGACAAGTGTGCTTGACACAAGAAGCTGAAGAGAGAGAGAGAGAGAGAATTTGATCGGAGAAGAGTGAGAGATTGTTTCTTGATGTGTGCAAGAAAATTTGAGAAGAGAGATTTATAAAGCCTATGATCAACAAACAATTCGTTATCTCTTCTAAACTCTCTGAACGCCACACGATCAGGATTGGCCAAGTCGCCACGTGGCATAACAAGGAAGATGATGAGGAAATTTCAGTTTTGATTGGTCCACGTGGAATATGTTTCTGAGGTTGTCATAAAATGGCTGATATGTGCCACTGGATTTGTTTGTTTTTGGAGTCTTAGCTTCGAGTGAAGATTATAACATTACTTATTACCACATATGCTTGGGTTGCTTTTATTTTATTTTTGAGGATGAGGTAGCCATTCATATGTGATCATCATGAAACTTCTATACAATTCTTCATACAATAAAACTCCAAAAATATTAGATAATGACATTGCTTATTGATAATAATGTTGTGTAAACTGATTGGTGGAGATGAATTATCTATAGCCGATTCTAATTTTTGTTATTAACAAAAATATATTTAGATAATAACAAGTTATGCTATATTTTTGTAACATGCTAACATATTTATTGTACCAAATAAATATTTAGATGTATCTCTCACTTAAATGTTAACGTGCTAATTAGATTAATAAATCATATATATAATTAGGGAGTCCTCTCTCCATCTAAGGTGTCCACATAGGCAAAAAATTTTTGTAACAATTAATTTTAGTTTTAAGCTCATGTTTATGTATATTTATTGTTACTTATAGCTATTAAGTTTGTAATTAAATTAAAAAACGAAAAATAAGTCAATAAATTACTAACATTAGAAATTAATATTTGAATATTTACTATGAATTTATGATAACGATAAAAATTTATACATTCAATTTGAAAAATTTGAAATATGTAAAATGAATATACATATAAGAAAAAGTGAATAAAGATATTATTGACATAAAAAAATCAAAGAAAAAGACTCTTGAGTGTCAGAAAATCATATGTATAATTAGGGAGTCCTCTCTCTATCTAAGGTGTCTATATAGGCAAAAAATTTTTTTAACAATTAATTTTAGTTTTAAGTTCATTAAGTTCATGTTTATGTATATTTATTGTTACTTATAGCTACTAAGTTTGTAATTAAATTAAAAAACGAAAAAATAAGTCAATAAATTACTAACATTAAATTGTTAAGAGGCTATTGGTTTTTTTTTTATCATGAACGCACTTACACCTATTCGTTAAAAAAATACATGAGCATATTTAAACCAATGAGGGATAAACGTGTTAATATAAGAGGTTCTTGATCTAAAGATAAAGAATATATATTATTTCACTAAAAGGATACTGAACCATCTAATTAAAGATGAGATAATAAGATGAAAATTTAGGATATACGATTTATTTATAATGTTATATAATTTTAAGGAAGTATGAAAAAAAAATATGAAAGTGTTATAATACTATTATTTTAAAGATATAAGGTATAAATTGGTGTAAGACAAAAAAATCACTTATTGCTTGAGTTATGTTCTACTAAAAATAAGTAAACAAAGTAACATAAAATTGTAAATAGTTAAATCAATTTTTTGTCGTTAAGTTTAATAAATGCATCATACGAATTACGAACAATATTTTAGGATTATTTGAGTATTTATTTTCGAATTAAAAATTACAATAATGAATTACTTTTATTTATATAGTCAAAATATTTCGAATTTATATATAAGAGCGCTGCATAGAAATGTTAATAAAAATAATCAAAGAAAAAATAGATTCAATGATGTTAATTATTGAAGTATCGTAATTGAGTTTTAACCGATTGTTAAGAGACTGAAGGCTTTAAAAAAAAGAGGATGTATGATTTCACTAAAGGATATTAAACGATGTCACTAAAATAAGAAAATAAGGTGAAACTTTAGAATATAATATTTTATTCAAAATGTTATTTTCAGGTTTTGGAAGTAGAAAAGAAAAAAATTGAAAATGTTATCGTAATTTCAAAAATAAATAAAAAATCTTAAATTTGATATAAAGTATAAAATTAATGGTCACATTATTCATAAATTGTACAGCAAAATATACCGAGAATAATTTGTGATCTTAATGTAAAAATGTACGTAGTTCTAAAAAAAAGCATTCCCCGGCGAGTTTCTATAATTCAATATTTGAAGCAATGATTTTAATAATCTAGAGAAACAAAAACTATTTTCGAAATGTTTGAAAAAACATAACAAAAAATTATGTATAAATTAGGTTTCTATAATTGTATAAGTGTTTTGTGAAAAAGTGACAAACGTAAATATATTGGTTATATTTAGAATTTGTTTGAACATTGGATGAATTTATTATGCAATAATAGATAAAATAATAAGTTCTCAAAAACTAAACATCTTTTTATTTAAAATCAAATACCAAATCGAAAGAATTAAAAAAAAAAGAATTACAAACAAATTAATAATTGAAAATATGATATTATAATGTGTAAATAAATGTAAAATATATATACTAACATAAAATATTTACTAATTCATGTTATACATGATACTGATAGAAAAAATAGGAAAATAATACAAAAATATCAAAAAAACTCAAACTCGCGCAACGCGCGAGTCCAACCCTAGTGTTTTGAATTACCATATTTATATGTGTAAAAAAGCATGTTAGTTTAATAAATTATATGTGTAATAATAATTTAATTAGCACAATACAAATAAATATAACTTATATATAATACAAGAGATTGTCTAACAAATTTTATAACAGATTGTCTACACTAATATTCATCATCAAGGAGAAAGAGAATCAACTATGGCTAATTGTACACGGTGAGTGAATCAGTGATCTTTTTATTTTATTTTGGTGTTGTTTCATTAGCTTTTGTTTTTTTAAAGTTCATTAGCTATTTGTTATCTAATTAATTGCATGTTTATTTTGCCATGGCAGGTCATTGAAGCGTATACTTTTTTTTGAAAAAGAAATGAAGCATTTATTTTATGTCATCGCCATGCATACAATTATCGTTATATTCGGTTTCACAGCATTCTTTATAGTAAAACTCAACAAGACTCCCATGAATCTAGAACAAAATATATGTGCGTTAGTGCTCTTCTTGTTCTACATCATTTCCGCGAGCGTGGGATGCCATGTACCCTCGGATTCGTGGGGTTTCATAATCGGATGTGTAAGTCATGTCTTTGGGTTAGCTCTTGTGATCTTACTCATATTTTGTATTTCTCCCAAGGCCGCTCTATATGTTGTAACACCCTTTTTGGTGTGGTTCATTGTCACGTATTGTCTTTGTATCTGTTCTTGCCCCATCGAGGACAGGCAAGAAAACCTAAGCGGTCAACAGAACCGTGGCTAGAGATAATAAGGGCGGAGGCGAGACTAATTACTAAAAAAATTAACATAATTTATATAAAATAAATGATAACCATTTTGTCCAAAAACAAAATTACATACTCTTAATTAATATATATATATATATATATATATATATACATTTTTTGCAATGAAAGCACTCAAAATTAACTTTTCAAAGCAATATATTTAACAATTCTCTTTCGATGGACAAGATAGCAAGTCACTCAATCTTTTTTTGTGATATACTTGAACGAAGATAAGATTTTATCAACTTCAACTTTGAGAAACTATTTTCAGCATATGCACTAAAACAGGAATAGTCAACAATATATGATATACTATCCTACAATCCTATTCCAATTTAAAATTAGAGATCATTTGTTTATTAAATTTCAAATCATGTTTAAATTGTTTAATCAGGTAAAAGAATCTAATTTAAAGTTACATGAACACAATTACAGTAAAGAGATTACTTACCAATTGACTGTATTAGTGTTTGTAATTGAGAAAGATTACAAATGTTCCTCTCGTTTAAGAAAAGTGAAAGAGATTAAACGGTTGAATATTACCCTAAATTACTTTCTTTGATTATTTTTAATTTCTAATTAGTTGTTGTTTTTACTAACTTTTAAATTAAGTTTTTTGTCACGTTACATTATTACTAATGATAGATTTAATAAAAGTTTGGACCTCTAACTTACTATTAATGGTAATTTAACAAAATTATGGGCCTCTAATTTTTTTTAAAAATATTAGGCCACATGCCAATGTATCTTTCAAGTGGTCATAGCCACGGCCCTGGCGGTCAACCATGATAGCCTTTCTTTCATATGGTTCCGTTTTAGTCGATCTTCAGTATTTTTATTTATTTCTAAACACATATGATTAGAGTTTTATTATACAATCTTTTTGTTTTTTTGGGTTTTAACTTTTAAACTCTTCGTGACTATTATATACAAAACCATATGGTTAACAACTAAAATGATTATTATTATAATTTTCATTATGATACTACACTCAAATTATCCCTTTGAAATGTGGAGTAAATATTCAAAATGCACAATTTTCCAGATAAAATGTTGAAATATATTTTATTACCAAAAATCAAAAGAGCATGGGTTGATCAAAAATGTAGAATGTTTCATTTCACAAAATGTGAAAACCAAGTGATTAATTATGCATACATAAGATTTGGTATTGCAGTTAGAAGATAAAGTAAAATAAGTTGAGGCTAAGATATGGTGAGTTTGTAGATTATCTTTACGGCAAAGTTATCTAGCTTATTCCATCATGCTAAATTTTATTCATAATTATTCGTGTTATTCAACACATTCCTTTCACTAGTTACCAGTTACACCTTTTGTGTGTCAACAGATTGTAAAGTTCTTTATTAGACAACATATAACAATTTCCAATCCTTTTTTTTTAAATAACACTACTTTAGTTTCTCAGCTTGTTTTGTTTTATTCTTATACCATTCCAAAATCTTTTATTAGACAGAGCTTAGCGCCTCTCCACATCATATTTGATGTTCTATATGCAATGTCTTCTCAAATCGAGAAGCAAATACTTTCAATGAAATTTGAGACGAATAGCTCTGACTAAGTAAAATTGATTTATAACTGATTAGATTAGCCTTTTTTACAATTAGAACTAGATAATTTACATTCCACATAGTTTAAATGTCTACTTCATTATAGACGAACACAAAATTATTTATTTTCTTATGTAAACCGTTTGGTGTTGGATGTTAGGTGTTCAATAAGTTGTATTCCGAATCCAATCTTTTTTCCACTGATATGAATTATATAAATCCTTTGGTGTTGGATTAGTTGTATCCGACTCTAATATTTTTTCACTGATATGATATAGTATATAGAATTTTAGTTGTATAAAAATACTTATTAGATTTATTGTAAATCATGTTAATTCTCTTAAATAAACCTCCAATTTTCATCATATAGCTTACCAACCCAACCTATTTCATTATTTTGTTTGTTTATTTTGATTTCTTTCGTTTTTTTTAACACGAATTTTATTAGATAGTAAACGGGTAAAACAAAACGTTAAACAACCATATAGGCGAAATACTAAAGCTAGCAAATCGAGAATCATAATCAAAAACAATTTTGGCAAAAAAATTGCAGCATGATTCTTCTACGGTTTTACATAATCCAATGAACACAGAGAAAACTTTGCTGTCCAATATTGGTATTTGTAAATATATATATATACCTAAAATATAATTATACGCGTAGGTCCTGCTTATATTTCCGCGTATACAGCTAGACCCCATGCCTTTATTCGCTGCCTAAAACATAAAGAAGATCCATTGTATATGGTTGATTTCTTTCGATTTGTGTCATTCAGCAAAAAAAGATTTCTTTCGATTTATGTCATTCAACAAAAAAGAAAATTCAACTTTATGATGTCACCCATTACTACTTTTTAATTGAATAATATAGAATATAATTTATATATATATTTAAATTATTTATCAATGCTTAAAAATTACACTGTTTACTCAATAAAAATTATATATGATTTTTTTTTTTTGCTATATTTTACGTAAAACTGCGATTAGTTTGTGAGTATTTATAAAAAAATTAAGATTAATAATAATTTGTAAAAGTTACAAATTTAAAAATCTAACAAGATTTTTAATTTTTAAAAAAAAGATCAATAATAATGCAATACATTTAGAAAATAATAATAATAGAATGCAATAAAAGATAAATTTGTTATGGATTTTAAAATCTAGTAAAATTCATATAATTCAACAACCCTCTAAAACCTTCCTCGTATAGGAGAGTAGACTTTTTCATTGTCTTCTTCACTGTATTTTCCTTCCAACCTATAAAAACTCTCACTACGGTGAGTTTGTACGGATGTCAAAAAACCCTAGATCGCAATTCGATTCTGGGTTCTAGGGTTCAAGCTTCCTTCACCTCCTTCCTGAAATTTCCCAGAAATCTCACTACTCTGAAGAAGAAGATTTACGTAAGTTGTTTACTTTTGATTAGGGTTTATTCTCAAACATGTTCTGCTTCGTAGTTGTAATGCTGATTCTATTGGGAAATGAAGAATCTTGCTTAATTTTGGTTTTAGAGACAAAAGGTTGTTCCTTTAGAGTAGTATTAAGAAAAATAGAGACTTGACGTTTTATCATTTCAAGTACTTCACTTTGATTGGAGCTTTTGTGTTATTGTTGTCCAAATTATGAATGTGTATTGTTGTAGAGGAGCTAGAAGATGAATAGAAACCCTATCCTTGATCCTACCCTTCAAGAGATTCTTCAAGTGATTAAACCCACAAGAGCTAATTGGGATACGAGGATCGGTGTCATTGATCAGTTGCGTACTGTCTTACAGTCTGTAGAGAGCTTAAGAGGTAAAATGTCTCTGCGTTATATATCTCTTGTTTCTATGCGTTATGTTACACTCTCAATACACAGTTGCTGAATCTATTTAGGGATAATAAAACTGTATATGTGGTTCATGTTGCTTTAGCTCATTTCGTGGTTATGGGATTGTTAGGTGCTACTGTTCAACCATTTGGATCGTTTGTGTCGAATCTCTTCACAAGATGGGGAGACTTGGATATCTCTGTTGACTTATTCAGTGGTTCGTCTATCTTGTTCACTGGAAAGAAGCAGAAACAGACTTTGCTTGCACAATTACTTCGAGCACTGAGAGCGTCGGGTGATTCACTTAGCTTCTTCTTAAAATTCTCTTTGCTTCAAGGTTTTTCGCCTTACACTACTTTAGTTTTCGACTTGTGTAAGTATCTTTTATGTGGCAATTTTGTCTGATAAACAGGTAGATGGTATAGCTTGCAATTTGTTGGTAATGCACGAGTTCCCATTCTGAAAGTCGTGACCGGTCACCACGAGAAGATTTCTTGTGACATTTCTATTGATAATCTAGAAGGGCTTTTGAAGAGCAGGTTCTTGTTCTGGATCAGTGAGATTGATGGGAGATTCCGCGACCTTGTTTTGCTAGTAGGTTAACATGCGACTTAAAACCAGATTCTGTATGTTTCAAACGGTTTTAATCGGTTCCACTCATATCTATCTCGTGTATTCTACCTTTATAGGTGAAAGAATGGGCCAAAGCGCAAAATATCAACAATCCAAAGAACGGGACTTTCAACTCTTACTCTCTCAGTTTGTTAGTCATCTTCCATCTTCAGGTAAGATAGCTGTTTTACGTTCATAGATTCCGCTGCATTTTGCAGTTACTGTATGGTGTCTTAATATGTTTTGTGTTTGTTTGTTGCAGACATGCGTGCCTGCTATTTTGCCGCCTCTAATAGAGATATATCCAAGGAGTGCGGTTGATGATCTGAAAGGTACTTTCTATGAAAAGGTTTTCAAGCCAAGCACATGAGGTTTTGGGATAAAAGGACGAAAGTTTTAGTGAAATGGTCTGTTGTAGGTGTGCGAAAAGATGCAGAGGAAAGCATAGCGCAATTATCTGCTGCTAATATAGCGAGGTTTAAATCAGGTACACCAAAACCAGTCAATCGAAGCTCGCTCTCTGAGCTCTTTCTCTCGTTTTTTGCAAAGGTGAATTGATTTCGCACATAATATCTTAGCTTAGACCTTTTGTTTCTCT
Source organism: Arabis alpina (assembly GCA_900128785.1). Lineage (NCBI taxonomy): Eukaryota > Viridiplantae > Streptophyta > Magnoliopsida > Brassicales > Brassicaceae > Arabis > Arabis alpina. The sequence goes on from LT669791.1 coordinate 46,379,658, forward strand.
TAATGTATCTTTCGATTTCGATAGTAGTTTGTCTCTTGATCTGCTGTATTTATCAGTTTTCAGACATAAACGTGAAGGCCAAAGAACTCGGTGTTTGCCCATTCAGTGGAAGATGGGAAGACATAAGCCGCAACACTGCATGGCTGCCAAAGACATACTCACTCTTTGTAAGTCTCTTTTTCTTACCATCTTGTTGAGTTGTATTCATCTTTATAGTTGAATCTCCCGACTAATGGTGATAATCTGTTTTAGGTTGAAGATCCTTTCGAGCAACCAGAGAACGCTGCAAGGAGTGTGAACCGTAAAACCTTGGACAGAATAGCACAAGCATTTAAGATGACGTATAGCCGTCTTGCCTCAGAATCTTGTAACAGAAACTCCATCATTGGTGTTCTAACAGAGGCACACATTTCACAGTCTTTGCGCATACTACCAAGCCTCCCTAATCATCGTCATGCAAACGGTGGGCACAATCCCCGTATTCCGCATGGTCAGTCAAGGCCATGGAACAACCAAATGCAGCAGAATTGGTCACCGAGCTACAATATACAGAATCCGCCATATTGGCCAGGAGCAACACAACCCCGACTGCAACAGAATGGGAATTGGTCTCAGAACTACCCCAGGAATCAGCAGTTGCAACCACCACCTGTCCAAGGCCAAACATGGCCTTTAATCACACAAGCTCAGACACAGCAGATGGGTCAATATAAGAACGGGAAGCTACCAGTGGAAAATACATCTGCAGGTCCAAGTCAGAATCAGGGTCATATTGGGAAGCCAGCAGGTCAAATGAATGGTGTGAATTTAGCAAGACCTGCACCAGTAAGTTCCCGACCACAACAGAACTCAGCTGGGTCTCAGAACTACCCCTCGCATCTGCGTGTCCAACCACCTGTCCCCCCGCATCTGCGTGTCCAACCACCTGTCCCCCTGCATCTGCGTGTCCAACCACCTGTCCCCCCGCATCTGCATGTTCAACCACCTGTCCAAGACCAAACTTGGCCTGTACTCGAACAAACTCAGACGCATCATAAGAGCCAATATAAGAATGGGAAGCTACCAGCGAAAAATACATCTGCAGGTTCAAGTCAAAATCAAGGTCACATTGGTAAGCCACCGCGTCGAGTGAATGGTGTGAACTTTGCAAGACCTGCACCAGTAACTCAATGGAGACAAAGATCTGAAAAGTAGGAGTTTGTGTGGTCCAGAGACACTACTTCACATAATGTTTTGGACAATATTGTATTCTGACCAAGGAGAAAGCCATGGAAGTTTTTTTTCTTTGGATCCTTTGTTACAATCAACAGATTTGCAATTGCAGAATTGTTACAAAAAGTCAAGGACCATGTAAAACTTTACTCAGTAAAATACCAACTACAATCAAATTTACAGGTACACAATGAAGGAAAAAAAAAACAAAACAATAAGGGATATTACCATACAATATATTGTGTATTGACTAAGTGCAGTGATTTTTCTGGTATTAAGCTCGAAGGAGGCGCTTCTCGCATGTTAGAATCCTGTAACTTGCGTGAGGACCCTCGGATGTGTCCCGCAGAGTAGTATGCCAACCCATTGCCTTAGTGATCTCTTGAATTTCATCCATAACATCAATTGAATCTCTAACGTATGCGCGTCCTCCCGGTCTTAATATCCGGTCCATCTCTAATAATATAGTTGACATCTCGCATCTGATACAATGTTAACAATAAGTGATCATACACTCTAAATTATAAATCATTTTGAAATTGAATTGGAGATAACGCTTACCTTTTCCTCTCGATTGAGAAGAGCCCTGAGGCATGCAAGAAGTCATATGTCCTTGGGTATGTATCAAATGGTTCACACCTGTGGGTAAAAAAAACGTTTAAAAATAGCCAGAGCCAAAACCTAAGTATATACGTGCTTGAATCAAACATGAGCAGGAAAAGAAACAAGAGTTTTTATATGATAGATTGTAAGGAGAAAGTAGTACCAGTCGTGCATCACTCCTAATAATCCACGATCATAAATGACTGGCAACGTGTTAGGTCCGCTGACAGGAACCACACTGAGAACCCAGCAATCGAGTTTATGGTCGTTTAGTGCAGCTGCAAATCTGTCAAAACCAAAGGAATCAAATAAAGAGAGCATAAGCTAAGATACCGAGGTACTATATCGTCATAGAACTTAACAGAGATATCATTTCATACCCGCCAAAGCCTGCTCTCATGTCCAAAACGTTTCTTAGTTTCATTTTTTTCCATTTCAAGGCACGGATATAACCCCCAATTATTTCATTCCAGTACTTTGATTCTGCTTTAAATAGCTCTTTCCTAGCAATGTATGAATCAAATTTAATTGTTTGCAGCCTATCAGGTGGAGTGTGGAGACGGGCAGGCCATGAGGGGGCATTTCCTCCATATCCATTCTCAGGTATGCGACTTATACAAGGTTTCAGGTTTGTGTACCTAAAGCAAGAACAAACAACATGAGACACAGAAAAGTGTGATTTTTAACGCACATATTATCACATACCAAACCTTTTGGTAGAGTAGATGCAATGCAATCAAACAAATTAAATTATTATTTTTTGAAGTTTTAATGCAATTCTGGCAGCATAAAGAACAAATAGCCTATATTAATTTGTTGTTATGCTTCCATATGTGCATAGCAAGCTATGTCTTAGTATGCAAATAGGGAAAGAAAAAGTTTAGCAGCTGTACCAAACATTATCAGGGTCATCAGATTCATCACAAAGAGGAGGTTTAGTTCCAGCCTCACGACTTAGATAACAGTTGTTGTTGAAGGGCTTTTGCCATATTGCAATGTATCCTTCCTTCTGAACCAGTTTCCAGCAGAGGCTAGTAGTAAGATTCAGCATTTCTGGAAACCAAAACGTGAGAATCAAAAAATAGACCTATTTGCTGAATCAAAGTAACAAATGGAAACAGAAAAAAATCTCCCTTACCCACAGAGACAAACTACGACAGTTTGCAAAAAAAGCATTGCCATTCCGAGTTTACATATTTCTCATTTGCACTAACACAAGTAGGTGCCACGACACACTAACTCGATAAGATTAATAGAAAAACCAAGAATCTTTATCCCCCCTAAATAACAGGTCTACTCAAAGCAGATCAAAAGGGGCGTTACCTGTCCACTGTTCTTCCAAAGCGGCTTCATGCTTATAAACAGGCTGCGCAGCCCAGGCAAAATATCCTCCAGCCCGCAGCATTCTATTGATCTCAAGGAGCAAAATTCCATCTTTATCACAAACAATGAAACAGCAGAATGAGAATTTTTTCTAGTAGTAACAGAAGCTAGTTCACATAGGGAGATAAGACTACAGTAGTGATTTCATATTTTCTGCTAAATTACATGAAGAATCAAGCACAGCAGAGAAACTTACCATCACGAGTCCAGTTGATTCTACATCTTGAACAATGTATAAGATCAAAAGCTTGGCTTGGATATAACAACCGCCTTGTAGCAAACGCTGCTGCCATAGCAGGCACACCACGCTCAAGAGCAAACTGAATTTGATTCTCATGTACATCTTTTGGTGCAACCGACATTGTCAACACATTACGTGACAATAAATAAGCACCAAAACTCGCCACACCACAACCAACATCAAGAGCAACCCGAATACGCTTGCCAAATGTGATATCAGAAACCATCTGCACACACAAACTCAGAGTTCAACATCAGATGAAAAAGATAAATAGATAAATCACACAAAGCAAGAACCACTACTTGGAAAAATAAGCAACCTTAGAGATCTGGTCCAAGTACTGATCAGCCCCATGAATAAACTGTGTACCACCTCCAGGAAAGTTAAACTTGCTCTTATCTCGCTTGTCTCGTGAAATCCAATTCTGACCTCCTTTATCTTCCACAAGCCGAGTATGAGGAACATTGCTAAACCACACCTATCCACAAAATAAATTCCAAATACTCCTTAAGCTAAAATGCACATTTCGCAACCATAAACTCAACAAAGACATATCAACCAAAGAAGTACCTCGTCACGGCTTTTCGGCCATGGAATCGGTTGCCGATAACCTTTAGGAGGCGGAACCAAGCAATTCAAGCCTTTACCTTTCACAGGACAATGCCGTTCAAATCGTTCTCCACGTTCAGTAGATTCAAGCTTCTTAATCGCTTCAATATTATCTAAACAAGGTATATACTCTCTCATACTCTCAGAACACATTCCAAATTTCTTAACCCTAAACTTAACCCTAGAATCACCATCTCTTTTCTCATCAACAATCTCAGTCTTATTCCCCCAATCTTCTACTGAATCATTCTCTACTTCTCCTACCTCAAAATCATCAGACATCACACCATTCGCATCTACTATCCCAAAACTCCTAATCGGCGCAGGCGGAGGCGGAGGAGAAGGACTAGGCGGCGGAGGAGGAGGAGGAGGTGGTGGATTAGTCTCAACCTTCTCCTTCTCCGTCTCCGTCACCGTCACCACCGACGGAATCACAACCGATTCGTTCACGGTGTGATTAGAAGGGATAATGGATGAGATATTGAAGGTTTTGTTACTGTTGGGTGAGATTGAGACTTCAGGGATGGAGGAGGAGGTGGAGGAGGAGAAGAAGACGAGCTGGTGGTAACCATCGTCGGACCAGTGTTTACCTAAGAAGAAGAAACCGACGGTGACGAGAAGTAAGGCGGAGATCTTGATTATGGTGGGTTTTTTGAGGAGATCGCCGCCATTGTTGAATGGCTTCATTAGCTTGCGTATGAAGAATCACGGATCGGAATTTTGGATCTGTGTTTTTTTGTATAACTCTGAGTGTGAAGAGTTTTGTTTTATCGAGTTATTATATGCAAAAACACCATTAGCGATTATTAATTACAGAATAATTACCGGCTGCAAATATTTTTTTATATTAAAAGGGTCTTTAATTAGTAGGAAATTTGTTCTTTAAATTGATTTATTGCAAAAGAATCTTTGATTGTAAGTTTTTAACACTTGACTTTTCAAAAAAAAATGCATTAACTTAGAGAAAATGGATACATTTACAGTGATTCTTAAAACTAACCAGTGAGAGAGAGATATATATATATATAAAAAATTGGTTAGGTTAAGATTATTGCGTGTGTTATTTTTACTAATATCCCTATATTTTATATGAAATTAATCATTGAAATTTCCCTTATTATTAAAAACTAATTATTTTAAAAAATATTAGAGCTAGATTTTTTTGATGAACCAAAATTTAATTATTTTTAAAAAAAAATTAAATCAAAGTTTATCAATTTTGGTGATTTATAGAGATGTATATGGTTTTGGAATTTGTCATTTCTATTGATAAATTCACAAATCATATAGCATTTTTAAAAAAAATTAGTGTTTCTAGGTAAAATATCCGCATATAAGTGAATTTATAATAGAAAAATATTTTGCAATCCGTGAAAAACTAAACATGGATATTAAATCACAAATGAAAATAAACAAAATCAAAAACCTAGATATTAAATAAATTTAACATTTACTTTTATCTCTAATTTTATATCGAATTAAATTTGATCTCTTTTGAAAATAATTAATTGTTTTTCTTATTTCTTCTTGAATTAAGTTTATTATATTTTTATTATATTTATTTATTTTTCCAAAATCTTAACGAATTAAATCTTTTATTTTTAGTTACAAACTAAAATTGCAAATTTCAGTAATATTTATTTCACTTAAATGATTCCCATGTTTTGCAAGAATCTAATAATTTTCATTATTTTTTGAAAAACTATTCATTTCTCACTTTCGAATAAGATGTAATATAATACTATGATAAACACTTTTATATAACTTATCTAATGTTATACCATTGATGTTTTTCTTGTGTGCTAATAAAAAATATTTATTTTTATTTGTGAATTAGATATTTTTATTATAAATAGAAGCATATAAGACAAAAAAAAATCAAGTAATTTTTTTAATGAAATATTTAAACATGTGATTTAATATAATTAAAATAAAATTACAAGTGTCAAAACCTCATTTAAATAGGATTAGGAAATTTTTGAAATATATTCTTTATTTAACTAAAATAACAGGTGTCAAAATCTTATCGCCCGTTTGACACGTGCCATCATCTTGTTAATTATTATATTTAACACATCAAACTTTATATAATAAAAAAATATTCCATATTTTATAGATTTCTACTTAATATAATACTGTAGTATTAACAAAATTGGCCAGCAGAAAATAAATAATTACCGTTCATTACATAACGTGGGCCTTTATAGTCATGGACCCCATTTAATTTTTATTTTTATACCATCGTTTTAATTTTCCCTAATCGAAACTCCCCAAATTCTCAAACTCTTAACAAGCAACCTCATCGTCTTCTAGGTTTATCTCCGATCTCATGGAATCCACCATATGTAAATCGCCGGCGAAATTCACGACCACCACCGACCATCTAATACCGGATTCTATATCAACATCGGTAATCGAGACGGTGAATGGTTCGCATCAGTTTACGATTAAAGGTTACTCTCTAGCGAAAGGCATGAGCCCAGGTAAATACATACAAAGCGATGTATTCTCCGTTGGTGGTTACGATTGGTCGATCTACTTTTATCCTGATGGGAAGAATCAAGAAGATAGCGCTATGTATGTATCTTTGTTCATCGCTTTAGCGAGTGATTCTAGTGATATTAGAGCTTTGTTTGAGCTTACTTTGATGGATCAGAGTGGTAAAGGGAAACATAAGGTTCATAGTCACTTTGATCGTGCTCTTGAAGGTGGTCCTTATACACTCAAATACAAAGGAAGCATGTGGTAAGCTCTGGTTCTCTGGATTTGGAATTTGATATAGTCGCTTTTGAATTGGAGTGTTGCATTTAGGTTTTAGCAATGGTGTTTGTGTTATGCTTGAATTGCATGTTGATGGCTTATCATTGTGAAATTGCAGGGGATACAAACGATTTTTCAGAAGAACAGCTTTAGAGACGTCTGATTACTTGAAGGATGATTGTCTAGTGGTGAATTGTACTGTTGGCGTTGTTAGAGCGCGACTCGAGGGTCCGAAACATTATGGCATTGTGCTACCGCCGTCGAATATGGGTCAAGGATTGAAAGACTTGTTAGATACTGAAGTTGGTTGTGATATAGCATTCCAAGTTGGAGATGAAACATTCAAAGCTCATAAACTGATCCTCGCAGCACGGTCGCCGGTTTTTAGAGCTCAGTTCTATGGACCTATTGGGAATAACAATGTGGGTAGGATAGTTATAGATGACATTGAACCTTCTATCTTTAAGGTAATGTTTGTTTAATAGTACGTTGTGAATAGTTAGTTGTACATGCAACTATAGTTTTGCTGATTTGGGCTCTTGAAATTTTATAGGCTATGCTTAGCTTCATCTACACCGATGTACTTCCTGATGTTCATGAAATTACAGGGTCAACTTCTGCCAGTTCGTTCACAAACATGATACAACATCTTTTGGCAACTGCTGACCTCTATGACCTTGGAAGGTTAAAGACCTTATGTGAAGTTTTCCTATGTGACGAACTCAATGTTGATAATGTAGCAACAACACTTGCACTGGCCGAACAGCACCAGTTCTTACAGCTCAAAGCCTTTTGCTTAAAATTTGTTGCATCTCCGACAAACTTGAGAGGTATGTGCTGCATATAAACTGATCAATGAAAGTTTCATGTCTTTTCATCCGCCATTTTATATGCCTACGTAGACTTTCTTTGCATATTTATCAGATCTATATATGTTTTCTTGCTTCAACTGGAACAGCATTATCATGTGATGAGATAATAGAATGTATAGGTCCTGCATTGGCTTAGTTTCACTATTAGTGTGGTAAACTTAGTTTAAAGGGTACTGTCATGGAATTTTGATTTTGGAAACCAATAGTGAGTAAATGAAAGAACATATTTATGAGACTATAGATATATCATCCCATATATTTAAAAGATTTCAAATGAAATCAAGCCTCTTGATTTCCTAGTAAGAAACTAAGAATGCTCATCAGCTTTTGTATGTTGGTATGTGGCGCTAGTTGAGTGTATTATAAATGGAAGTTTTGTGAACCAATCCATTTTTTCTTGTGTGTATGTTATATATAGTTTATCTTGCCACTTTACTAAAATTTAACTTTGTTGTTTTTATGTTCGATTTGGATATAGGAGACCCGATGCTTGATTAGACGGGTTGAGGTTTATCATCCTCTATTAGGTGCGATAAATAGTTTTTCTTTATTTTGTTATAGACAATCTAGTTTTAAAGTTAACAATGCCTAGCAGGATGGGTAAAATGTTTTGCATTCTTCAAGATAGAGATTCTATATCCTGGTCATAATGTTGTGTTTCATTAAATGCTTGTATTCACATCTAAAGGTAGAACTTAATTGAAACTGGTAAATATGGAGATGTGTTATTCCAATATGGTGGATTTTTGTTTGTGCAACAGAGTGTTATTACTTCAAAGATAAGAGAATCAATCGAAAACTAATGAAGGAGTGATGTGTTTTTTGCAGCTGTAATGAAGTCCGAAGGGTTCAAGCACTTGAAACAGAGCTGTCCCTCTTTGTTGTCTGAGTTACTGAACACAGTTGCTGCAGTGGACAAGAGCTCGAAGAGTGGACAATCAAACAAGAAAAGAAGTGCGAGCAGTGTGTTAGGTTGTGATACTACAAATGTGAGGCAACTAAGGAGGAGGACACAGGGTCGATAAAAATCCAAAATGCAATAATTTTTGCAAGTAAAAAGCTTTCCTCTAAGCCTTTGTTTTGACCTTTTGATGCTACTTAACTGATCTTGGAAGCAAAGCATAAGACCAAATCTGTTTTGCTAGACTTTTTATTGTAATGAATAATTTGTTTGTAGTATGTCAACTTTTAGTGTAAAGCTTTAGGCGATAGACATGTTTCTACTTTTTAGTAAGTACCCCTCTTTGTCTTTGATTTCTCTTCAGTTTTGGACTTGCCTTGTGTGTTTATAAAAAAAGCTTAGCATTATATGGTGAAAATTTGATAATACATGTGTGTGAAGAGGGGGTTCATATTTGTGAGTTTCGGTTAGGTTTCAACTTTACAAACATCTGAAAGTGAATTGAATTATTAGTCAATTTCGGAGAGACGTAGACACAGTTACACAAACGATTGTCAAGACTCCATACATGTCGTGTAATCTATCCATTGGAGAGGTTATATTGCACTAGTTTTATTTTAAACTTTAAAGTGTGGTGTTTTTGAGAATTGTATTATAGATTTACGTAGGAAAACCAAATGCGATGATATTCAATAACTGTATCATTCATTCGGATTTTCTAATGCCTTTCGTATGGATAAGTATTTTTTCTTGACATATAATTTTACCAAATACTTTTAATGAGAGATACACAAATTGCATTTAAAATATTTAAAACGCATAATGATATTTTTTGTAAACCCAAAAAAAAATCTCTAAAATAACACTCTTTGTCAAAAAAGAAGTAATAATTTCTTACATTAAAAATAAAAATCCTCACTGCTTTTGAAATAAAAAATACTCTTAACTTTATTTTCTAGTGAATGACTAAAGATCATATTGTCTTTTTAACAATTTTTTCCAATTTATCCTTGCAATAAATTAACAATATTTATTGTTGTTTTTATCATTATGTATAAATAAATAGATAACGTAAATAGCAAAAGAGAAAGATAACTGAACCAAACCAACCATTAGTTTGAAGTTGAACTAGAAACATTAAATCGATTGGATAATAGATAATCCTATAACAATACTCCCTTGTCAACTCGATAAAACCTTTGGTTTGAGAATATTGATCATGGATAAGAATGGGCACTATAACCTAAGTCTAAAATAGTTAAAACAAACAAATTTTTTTTATAAATCATTGGAACTCATTTTTAGTGGTTTTGGTATATTTGGTGGTACTTTGGAACATCAAACTACTGGTGGTATTTTTTAAAATAAAATTACAAGAATTTCTCATTTGTAATTGTAGAAAATGTCCACTTGAGATGTGAGTTTACGGAATCAGATGCTTTGAAATTCCAGAAATCATGGAAGGTCAAGGGCATTTGTTATTGTTTGTGTCATTTGGTTACCGCATTGGGAAGCCAATGTTTCATACACAAAACACCTGAGCTCATTTGGATGTCATCCCTTTCTCGTTTACCCTCTTCGGGGTGAAAAAAGATGGAATCGTCAAAGTCAAGATTATGCTGGAAAGTAAACAGAGTCCTCCACCTTCTGGAGAGAAGAGAGGTTGAAGCAGCTTGTTTTGTTTTGTGGGAAGTAAGGACAAGATTTGGACAAGAAGCTCATCAGGAAGACAATTTAATGAAGCCAAACAACTTGGATTAGAGACAGACCCCATCCCTTGTGGTACCTGACACATTGAAATTTGGGATCCACTAATTAAACACATTGCAATCAACAAGCACGCAGCAAAGTACAACCATTTGGGAACATTCAGACAACCTAGAAAGAGCTCAAAATTGCCTCAACCTAGTTAGAGCATTGAGATATGCAATTCTCTCTAGTGATTGCTGATTCATACTACTAGATTAAAATGTACAATATGATTACAAAGATGAGAAACACGATGATTGCATTGTATCATCAATACAAGTTTCCAACTTTTTAGGACATTGAATCAAGACCAACAATCTGATCTTTGTCTCAAAACTAATACTTGAACACGATTCACATTTTACAGATTACAAAACAAAAATGCTCTAATTATATGTCAAAATCCAAACAAAATCACTATTCATATCTTCCTCAAACATAAATCAATCAACAGCATAAAAAACCCATTATCTTTCTTGACTTGACCCAAAACCAAAATCCAAAACTCACCGACTCAGAACAGAAACATTGATTGCAATCTCAGAGAAGATAATCCATTTCCTCAATATATCTCAGTAACCAAGCTTGAACACATAACATAGTGATGAAACAAAAGTATTTCCAAGCAACTTCACAGGAAACATTAATGATGCGTCTATTAGAGTAACAAAGTGAAACACCTAAAAACTGTTCCTTTTCCTCAAATACTAAAACCAAGCTTGGATTTGAACACAATCGGAGGACAAGTAAGAAAGATGAAAATGGTACCTCACGAAAAGGGTTTCTTAGAGTTCAACACCAAACTTCGAATCTCGAATCTCAGAAGAATTTATCAGCTCACTCGAGGTTGGTCGTCGTTTTTCTGGAGGATATTGTCGTATTTTGTTGAATGTTTTTCTTGATTGAAACGACGTCGTACGTTCTGGTCAAACTAGAGTCAACTTTAGGTGAACTAAACAAGATTGATACATTAAGAAAAATAATGGTTCATGGATAGATGGTAAATAACTTGGGATGATTGACAATTAACAACCGATGTTAGGTTATTCCATCAAGTTCAATTCCAATACATGAATCACAAATCCTAGACTAGTTCATTTCCATGAGACTAATCCATTTACTAATCACTCAATTATATAAAATTTCAAATTGCATTATCAATTATCATAAAGCATAAGTCCAATAAGTCTAACAATCTTCTTTAATCATCATGTATCAGTTGAGTAGGATATGAAAAAAACATGAGTAACGTTTGTCTTAATATTTTAGTATGTTTGACATGTTTAATTTTTTTTATGTTCTAGAATTTTATTAGTTATGTCAAATCTTATCGATGATAATTTGAAATAGTGATAGGGTTTAGTAGTTTAATTATTTAAAGATGGTTGTTCCAATAAAACAATCACAGTTTTTTACAAAATTGTTAAACCAAATAATTAATTTCTTAACTATAGGGTTAAACCGGTTTATCTAAACTCCAGTCCATCAAAATTTAGAGTATATGTATACACAGATCTAATTTTCTTATTTAGAAAAATATTAAGTAAGAAGCAATGTGTACAATTTGTACAACACTTTGAAACAAGTACCAAATAAACGAAACAGACCAAATGAAATTGCAAAACCAAGTAGACGAGACGAAGAAACTAAGCAAATGCTTAATAAAATCAAAACAAAAGACAAAACAAGCACATATAAAAAGTCAAACTAACATCAACTTTAGCCAAACTAAACAAGACTGATTCAATAAGAAAAATAATCAATCATGGATAAAAGGTATATATATAATTATAGATGATTGACAGTTAACAAATAATCCTACGATATATAACGCCGAGAGCAGTTACGAGTTTCAAGAAAAGGTCATCAAGAACTCTCGTTCTAATATTGTCTCGACAGAAACTCCTCACATCTTCTCTCTTTCTGTGATTGTTTCGCCGGAAACTACTAACCTTCGCTCTCTTTCTCAATATCATTTCTCTGTATCTGCCAGGCGAAAACTCACAAAAAAAAACAAAAAAAACTCACGAAGAGAACACACGAAGAAAACTCAGGGAGCATTCTCTAACCTCTTTTCTTTTCCTATAAATTTTGATTTCTTTTTCTTTTTTCACATCATAATGTGTCGTGTTGTTATTGTAATTTTGAGTGTTGCGTGGAGAGTTGCATGTTTCTTGGTTGGTAATTTGTTTCAAGTCATAGCATGGTGCCTAGAAAAATTATATGCTTTTGACTGGTTTTTAATCTTCCATGCCATATTTACATACCTAAGCTTTCTTGTTAGTTTTTATTTAACCACATATTGGCGTATTCATATGGCTAGTGGTATTATCGATTCTGAAAAGGTTTGTCCCATAGGTTGTTGTCACTGTCCTTTAGCTCCTGCACCTCATCCAGCAATAGATCATTTAGGAGTGTTTATAACTATTTGGCACAAGTACCATGGTGTATTTCTTCAAACCATTTATTTTCTATTAGTAGTGGTAATTGGTGGGGCTGAAACATGTATTTACCGTAATAGGGGAACTCATAGACTAGATAGGATTAGGGAAGCACTTGGAAACTTAGGTCAACTCAAGAAATCATTAATTGAAATAACGATTCTTAGGTTGATAGTGTTTCTTGGAGACTTGTTTTGTGATCCTAGTGAAGTAGATTTGGCCCTTTTTGTGACCTTTGTTTTTGCTTATTTGCATTTTGCATCAGTGCTTAAACTCCTCGGCATGGCGAATGATTTCGGATGGCTAGATGGACTAGTATCTGTGATGCTCACAGCCTTTGAACATTTTGTGAGGCCGTGGTCTTACATGCAACTCCTTGGGATTCTTCTCACCACCATTGTTGTGTGCTACAAGAATAGTATGTGGTCCGGTCATGGCAAGAGGCTCCAACCCCAAGGAACTCAAGAAGAAAGCAGAGAACTAATAGAGATGACAACAATGAGAAGTGAAGATGAGGTTGCATAGGAGTGTGTACTCTTTCTCCTGAACGTAGAAAAATAAAAAAAGAAACAAGAATATTCTCTCTAATTTGTATTGCTAGCTGCTAGATTATAATTTAATGTTTTCCCTATTATATATAGAGGAGAATATAGTTTTATAAAACCAATGAATCATTCAAAGTAATATTATGCGTTTTTTCTTTGGAGATGTTATATTGGGACGGCAAGACATAGACTTTAATATATTTAGGAAAGTAAGTAAGAAAAATTATATGTACTATTCAATTTCTCATAAACCGAGCTTTGTCCCTGTTTCTCATCTCTATCACTATCTCTCTTCCTCTCTCTCCCTCTCTCTCTCATCTAATCGGATATGTCCCTCTTTCTCCGATCTGCTACACACCACCGTGGCGGTTAGGGTTAACGATGGCGGTGAATTAAAGCACATAAAGCAAGTTGATGGTGTTGGCGGCTAATCGGATCTGTCATTCTTTCTCCGATCTGCTGGCGGCTAATCGAATTTGTCCCTCTTTCTCCGATCTGCTACACACCACCGTGGCGGCTAGAGTTAACTATGGCGGTGAATTAATGCACATAAAGCAAACACATATAACATCTAGGAGAATTTTTCTGTCCCAAATTAGTTGATTGTTTCAATTTTCTATGCAACATTTATTGTGTTTGGTTGTTTTAATTCTGCAAATTATTTTTTCATTGGTTAAATCATCTTGGAATTGATGTTCTATATTAATTTGTGTGTAAAAACCTTAAAAATCATCTAAAATGGGACAGAGGGAGTATATAATAAATAATGTTTTAACTTCTTTTGTTAAAAACAGAATTTATGTAGGTTTTAAACTTCGTGATTTTATCTAAACAAATCTTATAGTTTTCTACATTTTATGATGTGTTTTGTTTGATATATTATGGTCTTGAACTAGTATACGGCATTACCAGTTCATCTATATTTACACCTTTTTGGGATTGGATTTAGGATATATTTCTTGCCGGAGTAAACACAAGTGCAACGACCATACTTTGGGCAATGACAGAGCTAATAAGAAACCCAAGAGTGATGAAGAAAGTGCAAGATGAGATTAGGACAGTACTTTGTGAAAAAAGAGAGAGAATCACGGAAGAAGATCTTAACCAACTTAACTACTTCAAGCTTGTGATCAAAGAGACATTCAGATTACACGCAACAGCTCCACTTTTATTACCAAGAGAGACAATGTCTCAGATCAAGATCCAAGGCTACGACATTCCTAAGAAAACTCAGATCATGATCAACGTTTACGCGATAGCACGTGATCCTAACCTTTGGGAGAATCCAGATGAGTTTATACCAGAAAGATTTGTTGATAGTTCTATTGATTACAGAGGACTTAATTTCGAGCTTTTGCCGTTTGGTTCTGGTCGAAGGGTTTGTCCCGGTATGACAACAGGGATTGCGATGGTCGAATTAGGATTGTTGAATTGCTTTACTTCTTTGATTGGGAATTGCCTGAAGGAACAACGGTGAAAGATGTCGATATGGAAGAAGAAGGTGCGGTTATGGTTGGCAAGAAAATTTCTCTTGAACTTGTGCCTATTCGTCGTCATTGAACACACACATAAAACACTTATGCTTTCTTTTTTCTCTGTATGCTTCATTGTGTAGTACATAGATCTTAATTTGCATTTTGGGTGGATCTTAATTTACAATAATGGCTTTGAATGGTACATTTGATAAAGTTGTACTACTGCATTACAATGTTGGACCATCTATTATGAAACCAGTTATAAAAACAACATTACTAGATATGATTTCACTATCTTTTTTCTGTACTGCTATCTATTATCACTATACGTATTCAGAGCCGTGCTTAGAGTTTTTGATGCCTTAAACAAAATAAAAATTACAATTTAATATTGAAATATTTCTAATAAATAAAACAAATTTTTAATGGAATATTGTTTATAAATAAATGAAACAATCAAATATAAAAATTATGATATATGAAATATGGGTTTTATATAGAGAAAAGTGATGTACAATTAAAGTTGTAATGTATAAGTAAAACTGAGATAAAAATTGACTAAAAAATAGGGACAACTAGCTAAAATGACATAGAAAGTTTTATAATTAGCAAAACAAGTGAGAGAATAAAATACGAGTTATTACTGTAGTGTGAGAGTGTGAAAATGACGATTTTAACCAACAAAATCATGAATTTTTTTGTTTCAGTATCTTTTCTTTCTCTCTCTTCTTATACATCTTCTTCTTTCTCTCTTTGATCTCTTTGTTTCTTCTTTCGTTTTTCTTTCACTTAATATGAGTGACATATCCGATTAGCCGCCACACACCATCGACTTGCTTTACAGTTAACCCTAACAGCTACGGTGGTGTGTAGCAGATCGAAAAAAGATCGACAAATCCGATTAGCCGCCAATACAAGATCCGATTAGCCGCCACACACCATTGACTTGCTCCATAGTTAACCCTAACCGCCACGGTGGTGTGTAGCAGATCGGAGAAAGAGGGACAAATTCGATTAGCCGCCAGCAGATCGGAGAAATAAGGACATATCCGATTAACCGCCAACACCATCAACTTGCTTTATGTGCTTTAATTCACCGCCATAGTTAACCCTAGCCGCCACGATGGTGTGTAGCAGATTGGAGAAAGAGGGACAAATTCGATTAGCCGCTAGCAGATCGGAGAAAGAATGACAGATCCGATTAGCCGCCAACACCATCCACTTGCTTTATGTGCTTTAATTCACCGCCATCGTTAATCCTATCCGCCACGGTGGTGTGTAGCAGATCGGAGAAAGAGGGACAGATCCGATTAGCTGCCACACCATCAACTTGCTTTCAATGCTTCAATTTACTGCCATCGTTAAACCTAGCCGCCATGGTGGTCATGACCCAGAAGAGAAGGGGATTGTTTTCACTCAATTCACCGCCACCGTTAATCTTAGCCGCTGTGAGTGCTAGGTCCTACACAATAAACTTGTCAAAGGTTCTAAGGAAGCAGAGGTTTCTTGGATGAAAACACGTAAGCAAAGATCGAAGTAGTGGTTGTTTTATTGCTGTTTGCGTAAAGCGTATGTGAATTCAATTGTGCCTTTGAATGAGGCTTACAAGATATATTTATACATGATCTTAAGTCGGCTAGGCCTGTTAAAAGATAAGTGCCAGAAAGCCTAATTCCTCGGGATATGATCCTTCCGTGGTCGGCGGCTGTTTAGGGTTTTGGTACTCGTCCTCGTACTGGGCCTAGGCCTGACAAGTTGTCTAGGCCCAACTTTCTTACTTCACTGCTACGTTGGCCTAGGACTCTTAGCGCGCCATTTCTGGAGCCTGGGTTGTCTGAGCTTGTTCTCCGCATAAGCAATGCTTGTTTTCATAAGCCTAGGTCCTCCCAGAAATTGGCAGCACTCGTCCTGGTGTCCTGCGCGCGATAAAGAACACTTAGCCATTTTCTTGGTAATCTCACACGGGGTGAGTTTTGACCCCAACAGTTAGCCCCCCAGCTCAGCAGTATCAATTCGGATGATGCTGAGTTTAAGGAAAAAAAAGGTGAAAGTGAGGTTCTCAAGAAAATGTGGCCAAATTCCGAACAAAGTTATCCCCAACAGCACTACTCAAGTTACTAAGCCTTCACGTTTGCGAATGACGCTTGGCTCAGTGTAGACTTAGCAGCTCTGCTTTCTCTGAGAAGATTTGCGAAGCTGGTTCTTTGGCTCGAAAACTTTGATCTCTCTTAATCGGAGAGAAAAAGTTTCTCTCCGATTGCTGAGGGTTATTAATGCCAAGGCGCGGCATTAAATGGCTATATATTCCCTTCCCTTTCTCATTTCTTTCATAACTTCATTCTTCCCAGAAAAAGGTAAACTTTCTTTTCTCTCTCTCTCTCTTCTCTCCTTACTTTTTGTTCCTAGAAAACCAGGGTTTTCGCCTCTTAGTTTAAGCGTCGTCGTCGTCCCTACGTCTTCCCGTCGCTTTCGACGACCGCCGGGAGAGCTTTTCCAACGACCATCCCTTACCGTTCATCCCTCACTTGCTCGCGTCCCGACTCTTCGTCGAACCAGGATCGAGGGATTTTTGTGAAACGAGGAGCCCTCGGCGTTTCGCCTCGAGGTTGTTCAGAATCCTTGATGCTTCGAATCGCATAGAGTCCTCGGCGCTTCCAATTTTCTCGAGTCCTCGGCGCTTCAGATCGCATAGAGTCCTCGGCGCTTCGAATTTTCTCGAGTCCTCGGTGCTTCAGATCTTCTCGAGTCCTCGGCGCTTCAGATCTTCTCGAGTCCTCGGCCCTTCAGATCTTCTCGAGTCCTCGGCGCTTCGACTTCGTGATCGAGTTCTCGGCATCTCAAATTCGTTTCCGAGTCCTCGGCGCTTCAAGTTGCTTCGAATCCTCGGCGCTTCAACTTCGACTCTGGGACGAGGCCGAGCACTCAAAGCACAAGGAATCGGGCCGAGGCCGAACACACAAGCCGAGGCTAAGCACTCCGGGTGCGGGTTTGAGATCGAAACCGAGGCCGAGCACCCTGGGTATACCTTTAATCGTTGCTCTCCTTAGTCCGATACTTGGTCAATTTCTGCGAAGTTGTCTCCTATGTCGGATTCTTCATCTTTCGATATGTTCCTGGCGAACGTCCTGAAGCCGAGGACGGCTGATGTTGGTGATGCGGTGAATCACGCCGAGGAAGCCTGTTCTGACGCTGGATCCAGCTCTTGGTTGCGCCCTTGTTCCAAGCTGAGAGACGAATCCTTGGTAGAAGAACGTGTTGCGGATGGTTCGGAGAGCCCTCTTCCCGCCGACGAGCCAATCAGTGACGTTCTAATCCGTGCTGATGAGTTCACCAACGAGGCTCCAATCCTTGTCGATGTCAAGGCCGAGATGGAAGAGTTCGATAATGCCGTGGAGCGAAGGAGGCTGGATCGTTTATCCGGTTCGAGGAGACGAGCTCTTCAGATCGAGGTGAAGAAGATGTTTGAAACACTCCTCGCCCGCAGAAGGACAACAAGACCTCGGCGCTCGACTCGACAGTTCAAACCACATGCTCTCCGCTTCTCAACTCCGCGTACTAAGCCGAGGACCCGAGATCTACCCCCGCCGCCGACGCTGCAGGCCGGAGATCAGACTCCGGAACGCGTAGACGCCCGCGGAAACAACAACCCTCCACCGAGACTGCTGGAGCCGAGAAGATTCCTACTGGTGATGATGGAAAAGAGAAGGCTGATTCTGAGAAGGCGGGCGAGGACGAAGAGGCCCACTCCTAGATTCGAGATCGTTTGTTCCATTTTTTTTTTTTTTTACTCGGATTTTTAGGACTTTGATTTTTTGGACTCCTGCCCTTTTTGGACCAGGCTTTTTTGGTAAAAAGAACGTAAGTCTTTTTTGTTTTGGTTAACCGCGTTGCTGGGTTTGCAGAACAGTTGTGTTCGGATTTAACATCTGTTGATTTTTGACCAACGTTGTTGTTGGGTTTTTACGGAGTAGTCGTTTGGGTGTACAGATGCGCACCTCTTTGGACGCACCTACTCCCGAATGAACACTCATTATTTCTATAGCGCGCTGTATCCGAAGTTGGATGTTTGTGGGTAATATGAATATGTAAATTTTTGTTGCGTTTGAGGTCTCGCCACTGTGGCCAGCAGTGGCGGTTGGCGACGGCATGGTCTGTTTAGTAAGACTTTTATCCGATTCGAAGGAAATGCCAAATAAGAAATGTGACAAGTAAAATTTCGAAAAATGCGAATGCATTGAACTCTTACTTTCACGAAAGTGTGTTACAAAAAAGCGGGAGTATATGAGCATACGCACCCCACTCCCCCCCCCTTTTTTTTTGGAGGGGGGCAACTGAACCCATCCGAAAATAGGCTGCCTACGTACCCTTTGCAGGGATCAAGTCACTCGCAGTTCATGTAGAGATCGCCCTTTTTTTTTTTTTTTTTTTTTTTTTTGAAGCAAAGTCTCTAGTCTAACATTGTACTAATGGTAGTATGTCTTCAAGTGCTTTGCGTTCCACGAATTTGGAATGGGAGCGCCTGCCATGTTCGCTAGTTCGTATACGCCAGGTCTGACTACCTTCGTAACTTTGTATGGTCCTTCCCAGTTGGCTCCGAGTTTGCCAGCATTGAGTTCTGCGGTGTTCTGAAATACTTCTCGCAGGACCAGATCGCCTTCGTGAAATCGTCTTTCCCTGACGTTGGAGTTGTAGTATCGAGCGGCTGCGTTCTGGTAGTTCGCGATTCTGATTAATGATGGTCGCGCCGTTCGTTGATGAACTGAGAGCCGTTATCCGTTACGATTTCGTATGGTACACCGAAACGACTGATGATGTTTCTCCACACGAAACTTTCTACGTGTTTGTCCTTTATATTAGCGTATGCTTCGGCTTCGACCCATTTGGAGAAATAGTCGGTTAAAACCAGTAGAAAGCGTTTCTGTTTGGATGGATGGAGTGGCCCAACGATGTCCATGGACCAACGCATGAATGGATAGGGAGAGGTGACAGATGAGAGCATCTCGGCCGGTTGGTGGATTTTCGGAGCGTGGCGCTGGCATTTCTCGCACTTTGCTGCGAACTTCTCGCAATCTCGTACCATTGTAGGCCAATAGTGGCCATGGCGTTTAATCTTAATAGCTAAGGCGCGTCCTCCCGAATGGTTGCCGCAACACCCGTTGTGGACTTCTGCCATGATTTGCCATGATTTGCCTTGCCACCTTGCCTTCGACGCCAGCAAGCAAAGGGCCGGATAAACTCCATCTGAAGACATTGCCGTCGAGTAAGATATATCGGGCAGCCTGCGCGCGTAACTTGCGAGCTGCCCATTTATCTTTCGGTACCTCGCCTTGGTCAATGTATCCCCGGATTTGATCCATCCAATTCTCGTCGCAGCCGTACTCGGGCTCGGCAACGATTGTCGAATCTCTGTCCGGGTCGTTTGTTTCGATCGGAAGTCGTGATGGATCCGGATCTGTTTGGGTTGGTGGAATATTCCCGTCCGTATTGGCTTCGGTCATCTCAATATCCTTGCTACTTTTTTCTTTTGTGTTTCTGGCTGCTTGAGATCGGGTGGTGATAGCGAGGCTTAGCGCGGGCAGGATGCTGGGAAACTCGATGAACTCTACTGGTATGATTCTCTTTAAAGCCGGATCCGAGGTGGATGCAAGATTCGCCAAGGCGTCAGCGTTAACGTTCTCTCCTCTCGGAATTCGCGTGAGCGTGAATTTCGTGAACTGTGCGGATAATGCTTTTGCTAAGACTAGATAAGCTTCCATACGTTCGTCTTTTGTAGCGTACTCTCCGCTGAATTGGTTGACTACTAACTGTGAATCGGAGAACACGCTGATTTCTGTGATGTTGAGTGCGTGGGCCAGACGTAATCCGGCCAGGACGGCTTCGTATTCGGCTTCGTTTTTTGATGCCCTGAAGCCGAGTCGAAAGGATTGTTCGAGGATTTCTCCGGTCGGGGATGTCAATCGTACCCCAACGCCGGAGCCGCTTTTAGATGAAGAACCGTCTACGTGGAGTTGCCATTCTCCAGATGACGCTACTTCTTGGGAGGTGCTCTCTTTGGCGGTATCTCCTTCGGGGAGTTCGACGAGAAAATCGGCTAACACCTGGGATTTAGCGCACGATCGCCCGCGATATTCGATGTCGTATTCGCTAAGTTCAACTGCCCATTTGGCTAGCCGGCCTGACTGACTTGGGCTATGGAGAACCGAGCGTAGCGGGAATGTGCTGAGGACGATGATTGAGTGGGATTGAAAATATGGCCTCAGCTTTTGTGCCGCCATGACAACAGAGAGTGCGAGCTTCTCTAGCTGAGGGTACCTTGTTTCTGCGTCCGTTAGTGTCTTGCTAACGTAGAAGATAGGCTTCTGCTCGCCTCGCTCTTCTCTTACAAGTACTGCGCTGACGGCCGTGCTAGATACAGCGGTATACATGAAGAGAGGTTCACCGTTTTCTGGTTTAGATAGGACTGGAGGGGTTGCTAGGTATTCCTTGAGTTGCTTGAAGGCGTCTTCGCATTTTTCTGTCCACTCGAACTGTTTGTTGGCGCGTAGCGTATTATAGAAAGGGAGACATTTGTCGGTAGATCTTGAAATGAACCGATTCAGCGCTGCCACCCGTCCTGTAAGTCGTTGGACTTCTCGCTTGTTTTTTGGGGAGGTCATCTGGATTAGTGCGCTGATTTGCTTCGGATTGGCCTCGATACCCCGATGAGTGACTAGATATCCTTGGAATTCGCCTGAAGTGACTGCGAACCTGCACTTTGTGGGATTCAGCTTCATGTTGTGTAGATTCAGTTGTTGAAAACACGCCTCCAAATGAGAGACGTGGTCCTCTTCCTTCAGGGATTTTACCAACATGTCGTCGATGTAAACCTCCATGGTCTTCCCCAGCTGGTTTTCGAACATTTTGTTTACCAGTCGTTGGTATGTTGCCCCTGCGTTTTTGAGCCCGAACGGCATTACTTTGTAACAATATATGCCGCAATCGGTGATGAATGCCGTCTTTTCGCGGTCGTTGGGATGCATCATGATCTGGTTGTAGCCAGAAAAAGCATCCATGAATGATAACAACTTGTTACCGGCCGTCGCTTCCACTAGGCGATCGATGTGCGGAAGTGGGAAGCTATCTTTTGGACAGGCTTTGTTTAAGTCGGTGAAGTCGACGCAAACACGCCACTTCCCGTTCTTCTTCTTTACTACGACTGGATTTGCGAGCCAGTCAGGGTATTTTACCTCGGTGATCGAACCAACGCGTAAGAGACGTTCTACTTCGTCATTTACGGCTTTTGCTCTTTCTGGTCCGAGTTTCCTTCTCTTCTGCTTGATTGGTTTGAAGGTTGGATCCACATTGAGTTCGTGGCTAGCAATATTGATGTCGATTCCAGGCATATCCTCGGCTGCCCACGCAAAAGTGTTGACGTTCTTTTTGAGGAGGGATACGAGCTTGTCCCTGATTTCTTCGTTTAGCTCCGATCCGATTTCCACGCAACGTTCTGGATGATCATCGTCGATAATAACTGAGATTACCGGTTCGCAGAGTGGTTGTTCTTCTTTCTCGCGGTCATCTCTGGTTTGCATTTGATATATGACGTTTGACAGACCCTTTGCTTCTTCGCGGTTGGTTTTCATTTTCTTTCTTTTGCTAGGGGTAGAGGAAGTATCCCCTGTCTCCGGGTTGCGTAGCCTGTGCTCGGCCATGAAACACATTCTAGATTCCTTCTGGTTCCCCCATATGGTCTTCACGCCAAGAGGTGTCGGGAACTTTAGGCATAGATGATAGGTCGATGGAACAGCTCGCATTAAATTGAGCCATGGTGTACCCATAATCATATTATAGATCGCCGGATGATCAGACACTGAGAAGTCGACCATTTTCTTGACATTTCCGGCCTGTACAGGTAGGCGAATTGTCCCCATTGTCATGGTCGTTTCTCCCGAGAAGCCTGTGATTGGTTTGGGCTGTCTCTTGATTTCTGCCAAGTCAATGTCCATCCTTTCCAATGTGTTTTTGAAGATGACGTCGATTGAACTTCCCGTATCAATCAGTACGCGTGCAACGCTATAGTCGTAGATTGTTAGGTTGATTACCAGGGGATCGTTGTGGGGACGATCGATTCCTTCGGCGTCTTGTTCGTCGAAGGTGATCGGGAGTGATTGGTTGGCTGATTGTTTTACTGGTGCGGAAAGGTTCACGCTAACTTCGGCGCGTCGTTGGTACGCTTCAATTGCTGAAACGTTGTCAGCGCAGTATTGCGATCCTCCCATTATCATGTTAAGAACACGCTGGGAACCTTGGTGGTCGGGATTGTTGTCTCGGCGTGGTCGTTTGGAGTTTTCGCCTTCTTCTACTGCCGGTGTTTGTTCGGTGGCTGGAGCCTTTACGTCTTCCAATTTAAAGTCGGATAAGTTGAAATCACCTTTTAGATTTCCAGTGGTCAACCTGGTGGCTAGTAACTTTCCGAGTTCTCGGCACCTTATGGTAGTATGCCCAGCTGCTTTGTGGAAGTCGCAATACAGCTTTTCCTCGTAATTGCTCTGGTCTCTGGTCCAGGTGTTGTTCCAGGTTCCTCTACCGCGTCCGCGGCCGCGGCCTCGGCCGCGACCAGATCCTGACGATTCTATCTGATAGTTGTGAGATCCGGTAAATCCACCCTCGTGCCGAACGAAGCCGGGATTGTTCTTTTTTGGCGCGGGGGTGATCAATTCATTGGTCTGTTTCGGCTTTGAAGCCTTCGGGGTCCTGGCCAGAATTGCGTCCTCGACTCGTACGTAATCGGCGGAGCGATGAAGAGCGTCTTGGATGGTGGTCGGTTCCCGTACCATCAACTCCTGCCAGAAGGCTGAAGGGCATCGGAGTGCTTCTTTTAAAGCAGCTAGCGCAGATTCGCTGGTCACTCCTTCCACCTTTGAAAGCATGGTTCTGAATCTCTTCATGAAATCGCCCAAACTTTCGTTTTCGCCTTGTTTCGTGGTCCACAGCCCTCCGTCGTAGACTCTACGCTCTGCGAATATACTGTAGTGTGTCACGAACATCTCCGAGAGTTGATAGAAGTTGTCAATGGAGTTTTTCTTCTGTCGATAGAACCACTGGAGCGCGGGACCCTTTAAACTTTCGACGAACATCTTGCAGTAGCCGGCATCTTTCTCATGTTCTCTGAAGTTTGCTCTTCCCATGGAAACTTCGAAGGCCAAGAGGTGGTTTTGTGGATCGGTTGTTCCCTCATAGAACGGGAGCTTGACCCTTCCAGGGTCGGAGATTTTTGTTTTTGAGACGTGCTCAGCGAACGGCGTGTTGCGTGCCTCCTGGAGGACACGATCGACGTCTGGTGCCATTCCGGCGGTGTAGTGCATTTGTGATTTCATGTCCGAGAGCTTTTGTTCTATGTGTGCTCGCATCTGGGTCATCTCGGCCTTGTGCGCTTCGAGTAGCGCTCTCCGTTCTTGGTGAAAGTCGGATGGCTCGGCCCTGAGGGAGTTCTCCTCTTCTGCGACGAGGTGTCTGGCGTATTCTGCGTCCGCGTCTTCTTGGTTACGTGGTCGAACTCTTTTTGTTGGTGTATCGCCAGCGCCCCGTGTGCGAGTGCCTTCCCTTGAAGGTCGAGGGTTGTTGTTTCCGCGGGCGTCTACGCGTTCCGGAGTCTGATCTCCGGCCTGCAGCGTCGGCGGCGGGGGTAGATCTCGGGTCCTCGGCTTAGTACGCGGAGTTGAGAAGCGGAGAGCATGTGGTTTGAACTGTCGAGTCGAGCGCCAAGGTCTTGTTGTCCTTCTGCGGGCGAGGAGTGTTTCAAACATCTTCTTCACCTCGGTTAAAGATTCCGGGTTTGCAGCAGGGTTTGTGACAGCCTCCTCTCCTTCGGGGTTATCCCTGCGAGGCGCAGACTCGTTCTCTCTTTCCGTTTCGCTGGACATCTTTCTGGATCCGATGCGTAACGTGGTTTCGGTTTGTGTCAGAAAGTCTCTTGTCCCCTTGGTCGGCGCCAATTGTGAGTGCTAGGTCTTACACAATAAACTTGTCAAAGGTTCTAAGGAAGCAGAGGTTTCTTGGATGAAAACACGTAAGCAAAGATCGAAGTAGTGGTTGTTTTATTGCTGTTTGCGTAAAGCGTATGTGAATTCAATTGTGCCTTTGAATGAGGCTTACAAGATATATTTATACATGATCTTAAGTCGGCTAGGCCTATTAAAAGATAAGTGCCAGAAAGCCTAATTCCTCGGGATATGATCCTTCCGTGGTCGGCGGCTGTTTAGGGTTTTGGTACTCGTCCTCGTACTGGGCCTAGGCCTGACAAGTTGTCTAGGCCCAACTTTCTTACTTCACTGCTACGTTGGCCTAGGACTCTTAGCGCGCCATTTCTGAAGCCTGGGTTGTCTGAGCTTGTTCTCCGCATAAGCAATGCTTGTTTTCATAAGCCTAGGTCCTCCCAGAAATTGGCAGCACTCGTCCTGGTGTCCTGCGCGCGGTAAAGAACACTTAGCCATTTTCTTGGTAATCTCACACGGGGTGTATGACATGACCGATATATAGATGAGAGAGAGGAAGAGAGAGATAGTGATAGAGATGAGAGACAGGGACAAAGCTGAGTTTATGAGAAATTGAATAGTACATATAATTTTTCTTACTTACTTTCCTAAATATATTAAAATATGTGTCTTGTGTGGAAGCCGGAATTCGCACAATTAGATTTGTAAGGGTTTCGAGAGGAAGCAGAGATTTCTGAAGATAAGCTATGAAGAACAATGATGAGTAGAGAGAATTTAGGGTTTGTAATTGCTTTGTATTGCTTGTGTGATAAAAATTGTGAATGAATCCTTTACAAGTGTTTTTGCATTCCTATATATAACCCCCTAAGTCGGCTAAGCCTTTTTCCTAAACCTTCGCGGATTGCCTTTATCGCCTATGTCGGTCGAGCCTATGTGGGCTTCGTTGCTGGGCTTTAACGCGTTGAACCTTCTGAAACCTTCGTTGATGTTCTGACGGGGGACGAAGGACCTGAAGCCGATGGGAAAGGCTTGGGCACCGATGTCAACTGCCTAGACACCGATGAGGCCAAGCACATCGGTGTCATTGGGCAGTGACATCGGTGCCACTGCCTGTCATCAGTGTCACTGCTCAGTGACATCGGCGCCAGGCAGTCTTGGTCTCTGCAGCGCCTTCTGTTGGCTTTGTGACCTCTCCGACGCTGCACCCATGACTTCTCTTGAGGTGAAGACATCTTCGAAGGTTCCTTCATCAGGTTGAAGGTTCAAGGGACTTAGGGGTTTTTCAAGAGGTCTTCACCCTTTCTTGTAGGTGAAATGACTTAGGGGTTTTTCAAGAGGTCTTCACCCTTTCTTGTAGGTGAAATGACTTAGGGGTTTTTAAGAGCCCTTCACCCTTTCTTGTAGGTGAAATGACTTAGGGGTTTTTAAGAGCCCTTCACCCTTACTTGTAGGTGAAATGACTTAGGGGCTATATTATTTCTGCTTGTTGAAATATGCTCGTTGCTTATCATAACTTTGAACGTCGAACTTCAGTGGGTGAAATCCGACCCCAACAGTTAGCCCTCCAGCTCGGTAGTGTTAGTGATAATAGCACCGAGTTTATGACCATTGGGTGTTGAAGTTTAGCCGTTCAAAGTTATGATGCTATTTGTTAGCGTGATGCTGTAGGCTTGAGCCTTTAGTGTTGATAACACTGTAAACGTTATTTTTCGTTCTTCGAAGGTTTTAAGATTTCGTGTTCTGTTTGCGAGAGCTGATAGCATTTTCTATTGACAATGGTTTTTATGCTTAAGGATTTTAAGACCTCGCTGAAGATTTAAAGACTTCGCGCTTCGCTTGTCGAAGCAGATGATGCAGATTTTAAGATTTCACGTTTTTCTGAAGATTTTAAGACTTCTCGCTCCGCTTGTCAAAGCTTTGTAACCGTAGAAGACTCCTCATGGGCGGAGAAGTCTTTGTCTCATGGCGGAGAAGACTTCATCTCGCAGGCAGAGAAGACTTCGTCTCGCGGGCGGATTAAGTCTTTGTCTCATAAGCGGAGAAGACTTCTCCTTGTTTTAGGTCTTGGTTTTTCTTTTGATGAATGTGGAAGATCGATGACTTAGATCTTTGTATTGACTTGATGTAGGTCGAATTGTGGTGATGGATCCAAAAGGGAGTGGCCCCGACAGTTCCAGGTCCGGCGGCGGCGTCGACGACTCGACTCATCTCGATGACGTTGACCTCGGGAAAACTGGTCCCGATGATCCTGGTCCCGAAGACCTGCCCTCGGTGACCGCGGACCTGATGCTGTTGACATCGGCACCTCAGGTCCCGAAGACCCAAGCTTTGTCGAGCGCGGACCCGATGTTGTAAACATAGGCACCTCGGGTCCCGATGACCCAAGCTTCGTCGAGCGTGGACCCGATGTTTCTGACCACCATTGACGTCCCCGATGACCCCGACGTGATGATCCAACAGCGAGGAACCGTAGACCTCGAGGGAGTCCGTGGCACCCTCGACCCGAGGAGCTTGGTCGTCGACGAAGAAGGTGTGGCATGTTTGAGCTAACGAGTGAAAGATCCCCGGACCCCGACTTCATCCATTGACGGCGTGATTCCACTGACCGATGGGGTTCCCAACCTTCCATTTGGCTATGCAGAAGCATCGTCTTCCTCTTCTTCATCAGACTTACGAGATTCTAGTGATGACGAGGACACTCTTGAGGTTGAGAGAGATGATGAAGATGTCGAGGCAGATGATGACGACGTCGAGGCAGACGACGACGACGAAGCAGACGACGACGACGATGTCGATGAGGCAGGCGATGACGACGTCGACGAGGCAGACGACGACGACGTCGAGGTAGACGACGACGACGTTAAGATAGACGATGACAACGTCGAGGAAGACGACGACGACGTCGAGACAGACGACGACGACGAGGAAGACGACGACGATGTCGACGAGGTAGGCGACGACGACGTCGACGAGGCAGACGACGACGACGTCGACGAGGCAGACGACGACGACGTCGAGGCAGACGAGGACGACGTCGAGGCAGACGACGACGACGTCGAGGCAGACGAGGACGACGTCGAGGCAGACGACGACGACGTCGAGGCAGACGATGATGACGACGTCGAGGAAGACGATGACGACGACGTCGAGGAAGACGATGACGATGACGTCGAGGAAGACGATGACGACGACGTCGAAGAAGATGACGACGACGTCGAGGCAGACGATGACGACGTTGGGGCAGACGACGACGACGTCAAGGAAGACGATGACGACGATGTCGAGGAAAATGACGATGACGTCGAGACAGACGACGACGACGTCGAGGCAGACGACGATGACGACGTCGAGGCAGACGACGACGACGTCGAGGCAGACGACGACGACGTCGAGACAGACGAAGATGTCGAGGCAG
This sequence comes from Arabis alpina, assembly GCA_900128785.1. Classification (NCBI taxonomy): domain Eukaryota; kingdom Viridiplantae; phylum Streptophyta; class Magnoliopsida; order Brassicales; family Brassicaceae; genus Arabis; species Arabis alpina. Next base: position 46,407,838 of record LT669791.1, read on the forward strand.
ACAACAACGTCGAGGAAGACGACGATGAGGATGGTGACGAGGAAATCGATGACTGATTGACTTTCTCGTTTTATGCCTTTTTTGTTTTGTCTTTGATAGATTATAAGAGTAATGATAATTGTTTTGCTGACCAAGCCTTTAGTATAAGTTGATGGTCGTTTACACTTGAAACGCCTTTGGCTGTTTGTACCAACGTTGTTGTTGGGTTTTTGATTGTAGAGTAGCAAAATCGCAAGTGCGCTTGTGCTCCTTTCCTACCAACGCTTGTTGTTGGGTTTAAAAATTTTACCAACGTTGTTGTTGGGTTTTGTAGAATGGCGGTGCTCTCCGAACACGTCTGTTCAGAAGCGATCACACCTTTTGACTTGACCAATGTGTATAAACCTAAGTAATCATTGGCAGCTGCTTTTTACCAACGCTGTTGTTGGGTTTTTGAATGAACGTCCAGGGTCAACAGCCCAGGATTTGAACATTTGAATCAGCCGGGGTCAAAAGCCCAGAAACTGATCATTATAACTTATATAGCGCGCTTAGGATCCGATGATTTATGTCAATGTGTTCAGGTTCACACATTGTTGCAGTGGCCAACAGCAACGAAAGTGGATTGAACTTGCTTGAAAAAGGCTTTGAATAATCCATAGAGGATGTAGCAGATGAAATTGCTTGAAAAAGGCTTTGAATAATCCATAGAGGATGTAAGTGATGAAGTCTATGAGACTTGTGTCAAGTGAATCTTGAGAAGGACGTAGACGAAGTGCTCGAGACTTGTCTAATAAATCCAGAAAAGGATGTTTGATGTTTTCAGCATGGTGGAAGTAAAGGATGGGAGTATACGAGTATACGTACCCCATTCCCCCCCCTCCTTTTACGGAGGAGGGCAACTGAACTCGTCCGGAGACAAGCTGCCTACGTACCCTTTTGCAGGGATCAAGTCGCCTCGTAGTTCGTTCCAGAGGCCTCAAAAGGTACTAGTGGCAGTACCTTTCGAGTGCCTTGGTGACATGCTGCAGACCTTGCTACTTGCAGACGCGTTGGCTCTGCGTTTTCAGTAGCTCCTGCAAGCTGTAACTGCTATAGAAGATCGGTCAAATCATTGACATGTTCGGAACTGGTCCTTCTCCTCTTTCGTGATTCTTGAGGTGAAGATTCCTCCTTCTTTTTCTCGGTGTTCCTCAGCTTGTGCTCTGCCATGAAACACATACGACATTCCTTCTGGTTGCCCCATACCGTTTTACGCCGATGGGTGTAGGAAACTTGAGGCATAAATGGTATGTTGAAGGCACCGCTCGCATCTGGTTGAGCCAGGGAGTTCCCATGATCATGTTGTAGATGGCTGGGTGATCCGAGACTGTAAAATCGACCATCTTTTTAACGTTGCCAGCTTGGACGGGTAGGCGAACCGTTCCCATCGTCACGATTATCTCTCCAGAGAAACATGTTATAAGCTTAGGCTGCCCTTTGATTGTGGACAAATCAATCTTCATTCGCTCCAGCGTCTTTTTGAAGATGACATCCACCGAGCTTCCTGTATCAATGAGAACGCGAGCGATGTTGAAGTCGTAAACAGTCAAGTTGATTACCAGAGGATCGTTGTGTGGTTGATCGAGACCTCAGTCTCTTGCTCGTCGAAGGTAATAGGGTCGCTGGAAAGCCTTGGCTTTGCAGGTGCTAATATGTTCGCGCAGACGTCAGCGCGGCGTTGGTAAGCTTCGATCGCAGTCTCATTGTCAGCATAGTACTGCGAGCCTCCCATTATCATGTTGATAACTTCGTGCTGGTCCTCGTTTTCCATGCCATAATCGCGACGTTGGCCCATGGGAGTATCCACTTGTTGTTCGGTGTTGGCAGGAGCTTTCTCCTCGGGTTTGAAGTCTGACAGGCTGACGTTGCCTTTCAAAGTGCCTTCAGTCAGTTTGGCTATGAGCTGCTGCCCCAACTCCCGACACTTTGCAGTTGAGTGTCCATTTGCCTTGTGGAAGTTGCAATATAACTCCTCGTCGTAACCCAATGACTCCACTTGGTAGTTATGGACCCCTCCGGATCCTCCTTCGTATTGGATGTAGACGTGATTCGAAGCGTGAGCTGGCTCACTTGCCTGTTTTGTCTTTCCGCCCTTCCTGGCTTGGACTTCTTCCTCCGTTCGAGCGAAGTTAGCAGCACGGTGGAGGGTGTCTTGGATTGTTGTTGGCGTGTTGAGGCTCATCTCTTGCCAGAATGGAGATGGACACTGAAGTGCTCCTCGCAAAGCTTCCAATGCTGACTTGTTGCTGATACCTTCGACCTTTGACAGCGTGTTCTTGAACCTTGTCATGAAAGACCGAAGACTCTCGGTCTCGCCTTGTTTGTTATTCCATAGTTCCGAGTCGTAGATCTTCCGTTCCATGAAGATGTTGTAATGCTGCACGAATAACTCGGAAAGCTGGAGAAAAGTATGAACTGAGTTCTTCTCCAACTTATAGAACCATTGAAGGGCAGGCCCCTTGAGACTTTCAACGAACAACTTGCAGTAGACGACGTCTTTTTCCGCTTCCTTGAAGTTTGCTCTTCCCAAGGCCACTTCGAATTCCATCAGATGATCCGAAGGGTCTGTGGTTCCTTCGTAGATTGGTAACTTGATTCTTCCGGGATCAGAGATTTTTGTTCTTGCGATCTATTCGTCGAAGGGTGTGTTCCTTGCTTTTTCTAGTACCTGAGCGATGGCAGGAGCCTTCCCTGTTCCGTGGTGTATCTGCGATTGGGTGTGCTTTAGGTCTGAGGTCACACGATCCATCTGAGCTTTAACTGCAGCGAGCTCTGCAGCGTAAGAGCGTTTGAATGCTCTGCGCTCCTGCTCCTTCTTGTACCGCTCTTCGCTAGAGTAGTTGGAGTATTCCGCGGTGTCTCCCACAATCACTGTCTTGGAAGAATTCGACGCGCTTTGGGTGTCAGGGGCGCGTGGTTCTTGTCGGTTTCCTTCTGCACCTTCCGCCCGTGTACGCTTTGTGGTGGCTGGTTCCTCTTCGTCAGAGACGTTGATGACGCGTTCAGGAGACTTGTCCGTTCCTCAACGCGGAGGAGGTGGTGGTAGATCTTCTAGGTTTCCCCGAGTAGTGCGAGGCGCTGAGGATCGACGCGCGCTCTGAGTCTTGCCGTGTTGGGTCTTTCGCGTTTCCTTCGCGAAAGAGCTTTCAGTTCCTTCGAGTTTTCCTCGATCACCTTGGCTTGCTTCTTCTGCTCGGTGAGGAAGTCTGCTAGCATCTTCTTCACCTCGGTTAGGTCACCATGAGCAGGGGTTTTTGCAGCAGTAGCCTCGATCGAAGGTTCTCTTTCCCGGTTGTCTCTGCGGGACGTGTTCTCTTCGCCACTCACCATCTTTGAGTTGTTACGTAGCTTTTTTGGTGTAAGAAATTCTCTAATTCCCCTTGGTCGGCGCCAAATTATGGAAGCCGGAATTCGTACAATTAGATTTGTAAGGGTTTCGAGAGGAAACAGAGATTTCTGAAGATAAGCTATGAAGAACAATGATGAGCAGAGAGAATTTAGGGTTTGTAATTGCTTTGTATTGCTTGTGTGATAAAAATTGTGAATGAATCATTTACAAGTGTTTTTGCATTCCTATATATAACCCCCTAAGTCGGCTAAGCATTTTTTCTAAACCTTCGCGGATTGCCTTTATCGCCTATGTCGGTCGAGCCTATGTGGGCTTCGTTGCTGGGCTTTAACGCGTTGAACCTTCTGAAACCTTCGTTGATGTTCTGACGGGGGACGAAGGACCTGAAGCCGATGGGAAAGGCTTGGGCACCGATGTCAACTGCCTAGACACCGATGAGGCCAAGCACATCGGTGTCACTGGGCAGTGACATCGGTGCCACTGCCTGTCATCAGTGTCACTGCTCAGTGACATCGGCGCCAGGCAGCCTTGGTCTCTGCAGCGCCTTCTGTTGGCTTTGCGACCTCTCCGACGCTGCACCCATGACTTCTCTTGAGGTGAAGACATCTTCGAAGGTTCCTTCATCAGGTTGAAGGTTCAAGGGACTTAGGGGTTTTTAAGAGGTCTTCACCCTTTCTTGTAGGTGAAATGACTTAGGGGTTTTTCAAGAGGTCTTCACCCTTTCTTGTAGGTGAAATGACTTAGGGGTTTTTAAGAGCCCTTCACCCTTTCTTGTAGGTGAAATGACTTAGGGGTTTTTAAGAGCCCTTCACCCTTACTTGTAGGTGAAATGACTTAGGGGCTATATTATCTCTGCTTGTTGAAATATGCTCGTTGCTTATCATAACTTTGAACGTCGAACTTCAGTGGGTGAAATCCGACCCCAACATCTTGCCGTCCCAATTTTCCCTTTATAAAACCAATGAATCATTCAAAGTAATATTATGCGGGTTTTTTTTGGAGATGTTTTAATTTAGCCACAGTGTCTTTTATGATTAACTAGGTGAATACCCGCACTACGTGCAGTTTTTTTGTAGAAATTCATTCACAAATAAATTAGTATTGTTTTAGCTAGTAGTAGCTTTAATTACATATTATAGTAATAAATTCTAAAATTTCAGAGTAAACTCCTCTCCACATTTTAAAAAAAAAATTCTAAAAATATCATCATTAGTCTAATTCTCAAAAGTGATATACAAGAGGATAATAATAATGGTAGACAAATTAAAAGAATTTACGAATGTTTAGAGCTATCAGAGTAGCAATTTGAAGGTTCATAGTAAAAAGAGAACATGCTTGATGTTTAGTACTTAGTATACGTCAAAACTATTACAAATATTAGAGCACCAAGTGACCGTGAATGTGTAGCATACGCATACATTGACCGTGAATGTATAGCATAAGCATACATTGATACATAGACATACATTGACTCTGTTATCATACAATCAAATCGCTCAAGCCGTGGCCAAAAGTGTTATCACTAAGAGGCGCCACCAATCCTATATCTCCCGAGATGGCCCTCGTTGGCTCGATAACTTGATCATATCAGAGGTTGCTCTCCCTTGAGAGTATCACGGCTTGAAATGGTCTACATTCAAGAGCTAAGAGTGCTCTGTTTTGTCTTTGCAATCACCTCACAGAGCGTGTTTTCTCTTTTAGTTATAAATTTGAGAAAGAAAAAACAACCAAAACTAATATGTTGAGACAAAACTCAAATAAAAAAACAAAGAAAAAGAACATTACTTTAAACCCATTTCTTCAAACCAGTTCTCCACGCACTAACAACCAAAAGGACATAGCACATAAAAACAACTGCCAAGTATAACAAGGAATATCCAGTCCCTCGTTTTTCTACCATTCTTCCTCTCAACTAACCTTCAGAGCATTGACCAGCTTTGCTTGAGCCTCCTTCTAAAGAGCTAGGGTATTAGAGAAACATTTTGAGTTACTTTTGAGAACAAAGAAGAGGTGTGATATAGTCTAACCCATTGTAGAAAAAAATGTGATAACTTTGGCGACAATGGGATTATAGTACCTACCTCTTCATCATAGTCTCTCCGGTTTGTTTCCCTTTTATTATTTGGTATCTCCTCCGCTGGCCTCTTGCGCTTCTCATATGCAGCGGAAAATTCATTAATAAAAGTAGGACATTGAGACAGACAACATTGATTTTCGAGAAATAGAAAGTACCAAAGAATTGGAATATTCAAACTTATTGAAGAAGGAATCATTGACATTGCAAGTTACATCGACCAGGTAAGGTTTTAGTAAACTAAGGCTACTTAAGAATAGTGAAGTAATCAATAATCCATGACTTTTTGGTGGATCTTTTTCATCACTCTTCATGGGAAATCTTGCATCCAAAAGCCTCGACTCTTGTTGCTCTAGTCAACATGGATCAGATTCGGATGGTTTTTGAGTGGTGTGTCCCAAATGATATAGGTAACCGTGGCTTATGTGAAACCAAATTAGCTAGCTTCTTCCTCTGTTAGAAAAATACAAAAAGAGATGTTCTACCTAAATCAATTAAAGTAAACATGTATGCATTGAAAATCACCTTATGTCCATCTAGCTACAAGACCACCAACCTTTTCTATTTCTCATAGAACTACATATCAGTTTAAAGAGATCATATACTTCAAGATGGCTGATGATTTCTTTCTTTGTTCCTCCTGAGAATTAAGTAAATCAAATGACAAGTAAGAAAACACACCACAAAGCAGAATGAACAAGAAAATCTGATCTTGTTTCAATATCAATTTTTGTTCTTCCACATTCTCTTAAGCTTCCCTCCTCTGCCACTAAATGGCCTTCTCTCTGTCTCTGTTCCTGCATAATCTATTGAGTAAACCAGAGGAGTGTGGACATAGTTACAAACCAGAAGAGTTTATGGATTTTGCGAGATGCGGTGGAATTGGAATTGGGGGCAGCCATTGCCAATCGATCTCGAGAGAGAAACGTACATAACTGGAATGGTACGAAGACAAGAGGGATAGCGAAAGTGAAGGGACTTAAGCTCCACGGCCATTGAAGGAGGCATTTTTTACATTTCGTTTTTCATCAATTATTATATTTTTGAAAAATACGTTGCAAATGTGGCATGATAAGGTGAGCTGAGGTGGCACTCCAATGAGATAGCCCTTGCCCTTTCATATAGTAGACTAGGTGAGTGTCCTCGCTACGCGAGGATTTTGTGTTTTTATATTGTTGTCCTATCCGATAATATTAAGGTACATGTATTATGAATATGTGTATCTATTCTCGTCTGTTTTTTACATGAATGTTGATTTTGATTCTGTTTGATTAAAATTTCTTTTATAATTTAGTTTTAATTTTATAAATAGTTGAATTGCACCTATATTATTTTACTTGTTTGTTATTTTATCTTAACACAAAGTTATTGCTGTAATCATCATCTAAACTGTATTTATAAGTAGAAATTTTAAAAAGTTTATAATACGTTATATAAGACTTGTACCAATTTTAAAATATTTACATTAATCATTTGTGCATTGTCTACTTTTCCTTTTTGAAAATTTATTTCCTTCTTTTTTTGGACTTTTGGCATTTCATTTTGGAAGTTACAGCCTCGTTTTGGCATTTTATGTTTTTATTTCTTTAAGATGTTTAGTATAATAATCAATTTGTTACTAATTGAATGTCTTCATACATTTAGATTTAAATGCATAATTAAAACAAATATAATCAAATTATGTTGGTTAAATTTTTTGATGATTGAACATGTAAATTGAGATTTGAGAGCTATGTTTTGAATTTTGCCACTTTAACTAAAAACATCGTGGTTGGCTATACAGGATGAACAACTGGTCGTCCAAAATTCAAAGCTTGTGCATAATTGTGTGATATCTTCGGGTTATATATTAAAAAAGAAAAAATCTAAGTTAAGTAATGTACGTGTAATTGGAAAACGTTCAGATTTTTAATCCTAATAGAGATGCTATTTTTACCGTATATATCAATCTTCATTGAGCAAACAAACTAAGATAATGAGTACACTCTAAGCGCCAAATGATCTCTGACTTAGAGCGAGATTCATCAACCTAAATTGACAATAGTGAAATGACGTAATAAGATCAACAGGTTTGGTTAAAATCACATTGCTTTGTTTAAACTTAAACAAAAGGTTATTTACAAACCATGACAAAGGGATCAGAATACAATGACTCAACATCAATTTCATTCTTTGAGTTGTCCAAATATATGCTTCTCAACCTTTTGGGGTTAATAGATCAAAATGAAGAAACTGTGTTTTAAGGTCAGCTAGTTGTGAACATATAAGAAATAGAGGAAAACTGAAGCGCGCATCATTCTAGCTTCTCCATTTATGACCTCTCAATGATCGCATGCCAAAAATAGCGGGTGGTGAAATTTTCAGTTTAGTGCCAACCGTGAATAGAAACAAAAATTTGAGACAAAAAGAACACAAAAAGGTTTTATACACACCTACTTGCTTATTTCTTGAAGCTTCCCAGCAGGAACAAATTTGTCTGTATTAAGTACACCTTAGATGAAACAATCATTGTGTATTAGTAAATAATGAATTAGAAATGAAAAAAGATACAAATATAGAAATTTAGAAGCAACACAATATCCATCAGCTTTTCTCCTTAGAGCTTGATATTATAATGTCAATGCAGAATCATCAATGAGTATTTTTGAAAAAGCCCTTTGTTAGATATCAGAGAAGAGACAATAATACAGTCATTGTCTCCGATTATTCCTGAAAGAATCTGAATATTAATGTGTAATATTCAACACGTGGTATAGAATGGCAGAGATGTGTAAGAAATATTTGTATGTTTACAATAACAAAGTTGAGATGTTTACCCACAATTGGTTAATGATACCAGTCCTCAGTCATGCCAAGTACATAATCTATGTTAACTTCTTATTCCACGCTCGTATATGTCTCTCTTCCTTTCCTTCATCTTCCAAGTTCCAATCTCTATTATCAAAGCTTCTCAAACTCCTGTAAAGTATGCCATATATGCCATCTCCCACCAATTATCCATTTAGTGTGCTAATATATTCTTCATATTTGAATTCTTCCTAAATAAGAACCACAATCTACGGGGACCATAATAGATTGACAATGTGTCAAAATCATAGAAGAGACTTACGTTACATTAGTAAGTTCTGTATCTAATTTTGTTTTCTTGTATATGTGGCTGTTGGTTAGATTAACTAACATAGTTACTTATTTTGTCAATAGCAATATTATGTAAGTTGGCTATTTGACTTTTGAAAACCATTTTTTTTTAACTTGAGATATTTTTATACACGGAAAAACACTTACTCTCCTTTTTATTCTCACTGTCCATCTCAGCATGCATGGAGAGAGAAGGGACTTACCAAAACGAAATAATGCTGGAGTGAATTGTAGGCTATGTTAAGCTCAACTTGATCCTCTCTTGCTTAAGATTTTATCATGGTAGGCCTTTCTTTGAAACGCTTGTATGCATGGTCTATGGTTTTCGACGTCATTCAAATCACCTTCATCTAAGGTAAGAAAATAACTTTTTTCTACTTTAAACTCAAACGTTAAACATTAACGTCAAGTGGCGAGAACTAATGCAATTATATATAAGCTTGTGAGATAGGTATGTGAATTAAAATTTCAGGATATAAATTACCTCGTTTCATTAGACTGTTTGCTCTTCCACGAATCATGTTGCTTAGTCACTCTGGTGTGTGGACTTCGACACGGCTACGATAACAACATTATTAGAATCAGCAAAATGCTCTGAGATTTTTTGTTCTGAAGATAAAAGAGCATTACCAGTTTGTCACCAGATTTGTGAGACCATACCATAGCTCCCTCCAGGTAACTAATAGCTCTTTCTTTCTTTACTTGTAGGTTCGTTTTGAACTTCCTTTAAACCTATGTAATTACCACAACAACTCTTCGATTGTACATGGCAAAAACAATCACATAGTTAGATTAATGTTCAGTATCATTACTGAACACTTCTGAAAAACATTTTTTTTTAAGTTTAAAAAGTGAATATTTTCTTGTTCGTACCTAAATCTGGTTTTTCAATTTACCTCGGCCTACTTTGCATAATCTTTTAGTTTAACTGAGTCTGAAGGTGTCATGGGATGAGCTCTAAAACGGAATGAACACGAAGAAGAGCTTGCATACACATGAGTGTGACGATTGCTTGTTTCTTAACTTGTCTTCCACATAGTGTCGCCTCAACTGTGAAAATGTTAAATCATATTAGGGTAAACGTGACCGGAAATAGTTAAACATAAAATCATCATGGGTTCTCACTTAATCACCAGAAAACCCATCAGAGAAGCTCAGATGATTCGAAGGAAAAAAAAAAAAAAGCTCAGATGAATGCTGCTTATGGTCACAGTGAAAACGTTTTTGGTGGAGAGAATGAACCAACCGGAGAAGTAGTGCGTAGGGTAAAAGCTGTGCAGGAACGTCCGCAGACTTGAGAATATGGAAGTAGTGTTGTTAATTTTTGTTAGAGACAAATTTTTCATTTGTTCAATTCTGTACGAAGAAGAACATAAGTAATCCTTTCCTCCATAGATGTATAAACTGGCAATACAAAAACATGAAAAGTAAAGTGAGAAAATACACCTAACATGTGAGTCCAAAATTGATAGACATGTGAAGCCATTGGAAGATGTTATACCCTCGCTCCAACTATTGTGATTAGAACGATTGGGAAACTTGTCGGCAGAGGAACTCGTGTTTGATAAGCGGTTAAATTTTGTATATTTACAGAGGTGTTGTACAGAGGCTGAAACTTGAAAACCCTAAAGAATTGAGAAGACAAAAAGTAAAACCGACGATCGGAGGCGGAACTAATGAGAGTGATGATTGTGGTGACTATTAAACCCTAAGGAAGAGGAAGACGAAAACTTCCGAAACGGTAGAATTTTGTAGACTCAATCGTCAACTATTTTGCCCATGTGGCATTATATTGAGAGAAAACACCAAATCTGAGACGATTGAAATGTAATGGATCATTGAATAGTCACACGACAGTGGAATTAAAGAAGAAAAAATCAAAATGGCGAAGAAGAAATAGGAGACGACAAAGGGTTACAATTTTGTTGCCACGTGGCTTAGTACTGAGAGCTGATGTGGCACTCATATGGAGAGTGCACAAGGGCTTTCATATAGTTGATTATATATATATTGGCAGAGTCAAGTTGATCGAGTTATTATATTTAGTATATTTGTGTATAGTGTATCCACAGTTTAGGTAGGGTACAAATAGCTCGATATGTTGAAGTTACTATAATTAATTAGTATTTTGTAGCCAGAGTTTAGGTAGAGTACATATAGTTCAATATGTTAAATTGCTTATCTAACCTCATGTATCATTAAAAATATAGATCAAGCAATTCAGATATTTAAAACCCTTATCAAAACTTTCATAGTAAACACTGGATCTGGTCTTCATATAATTTGCCTAGTAAATTTGGGTAATTTAGAAGAATTCTGTGTAGTGTTTTAAACCATTTTAAATATATATAGAGAAATTGGCAGTAGTAACTAAAAAAAACTATAATACAAAATCTAACCACAAACTTGTTGTGGCTACTATATGCAGAATGTAATTTATAATAATGACAAAAGTAACCTTATAACTCCAACATAAAGTAGAGAGTAGAGACTAGAGAGGAGAGGAGTAATTTGTGCCACGCCCTTAGCAAGACTACCAAATGGAGTTTGTATACAGTATATGGCTGAGTAAAAATAGTAGAGTGAGATTATTGTGGTGTATACAGTGTTTGTGTTTTGAAAACAATAATTGTACGTAAGTTAATGAAAAGTGTAAGAGAATATGATATTCAGTCATATTGGGTACATGAACAGGATCTTCCTATCATATACATGGCCAGCAAATATGTGTTTTAGATGTTAAGTTTACATATTATCATTATGGAAATGGTATAGACTGTTTGTTTAATCGTTATAGATTTATAAATTATTACAAAATAGGATAACAGTTACACAAACGATTATACAACAGACAATTTTCATTTTGATATGTGGGATCATCGGCTTTCCTTGCACACGCTGGAAATCTCTTCTAAATGATTTCTCCAATAATTTGTATTCTCCGGGACTCGAACCCACTGTATTTTCTGGTGTAGAATCTTTAAAACCCTTAGTCAACCACTGGACTATAGGAGTTTCCACTAATATATAAACCTTTTTAATCTTGTATTTTTCCTCTAAATCTTATTATATAAAGTTTGATGCGTCAAACATAATAATTCACAAGATCGCGACACGTGTCAAATCGATCGATCGAGATTTTGACACGTGTCACTTTTTAATAACTATTAATTTTTATTTTATGTTTTGTATCTATCTTAAAATTTCCTAATTACGTTATATCTTTTTGTGATTTCCTTTTCTATTTTGTAATTTGTCATTCTTCTTTTTAAAATTTCCTAATTACGTTATATCTTTTTGTGATTTCCTTTTCTATTTTGTAATTTGTCATTCTTTTTTTTTCTTACGTTATATCTTCTTCGTATAATAAAATAAGATTAATACATGTCTAATAAATTATTTTAGTCCAAATAGATTTAGGTTTACAAATCCAAACTCTTTAAGGATTGCAATATCTTATCTATATAAGGTGCTTCTGTGATTCCTCAATCTTCTCACCAAGCAATTTCAAATTTCAATAATCTATTCACAAAAAACTCTTTTTCCATCATTACATAAACAATGGCTGCTCAAATTACAATATCTCTTACTAAATCTTTATAATATTCACACAATTCTAACATATGTGCTAAAATTTAAATGCAGGACAAGATATTTGTGTGTAAAGCAACCATTATTGATATTGTATTACGTAATGGTTGGAATTACATATCATGCTCATCTTGCTCAACAAAATTGCTAAAGTCAACATCTTCACTTAGGTGCAACAAATGTGGTAAATCACAATCTGTAGGAGTTTTGAGGTATTATTCATTGTACTTTTAATTTTTAAATTTACATTGTCCATATATATAAGAATACTAACTAACTAAAACAAATCTATTGTTTTCAGTTTTAGAATTGAAATAATAGTAGATGATGGAAACGACTCTGCAACTTTTGTTTTATTTGATGCTGCTGCTTCAAAAATCACTGGCACAACGGCTGAAGACGTAAGAATTGTTTATATTTATATATATAGTTCTCCACAATAAACTAATCTATACATTAGTGATGCTGACTTATATTTCTACTGACTCTTAAACCATTGTTAACACAGATCAAAAATAATTCTAGCGAGCAAGGATTGTAAGATATTCCCTCAAGTGTGCAGTCAATTGTAGGAAAAACTTATTTGTTCGAGGTTAAAATCAAGAAAAAAGATTTTGAGGCATCCTATCAAAATTTCACAGTTATAAAGGTTCTAGACCAATTAGAGGTGAAAAATATTTTACAACTTTGTCTTTACAAGATATCGGTTCATTCTATTATTTTATTTAACACAATGTTTTTTTGTCTCTTTATGTTTAGACAAATTCGGATGACAAGAACTGTGAAAGCAAAAGTCCAGATTACGAAGAACACGACGAACCCACCGGAGCTTTAGTGAAGAAACCACGAACTGAATACTGAATTTATCTTTGATCTTCTATAATAATAAATAAGATAGTTCTCCTTTAATTATTTCTTCCTATCAAGTTTGTCTCTTAGATGTCTATTATTCTAAGAAAACGATAGTTTTAACTTAGTGGTTTTATTTTATTTGTCCTTTTTTCAAGAATTTATTATATTAATGCAAGGTTTTAATAAAAAATTATCGAGCCTGATACATAACACTTATTTTATTAAGAGATCAGATTTACATACTTTTGATACCATTATATACCCAAATCATCATAAGACAAGAATTTATTATATTAATGCAAGGTTTTAATAAAAAAATATCGAGCCTGATACATAACACTTATTTTATTAAGAGATCAGATTTACATACTTTTGATACCATTATATATCCAAATCATCATAAGAAACAAAATCTTTCTACTTAAATTAGATACTTGATCTTATTTGATCTCACGTTGATCATTATTATAATTCAAATCTATCTTATATATCTTATTAAAGTTCCCTTCATGTTAATTTTGGGGAACACAACAATTTAAAATTCCGTTTCAATAATGCATGTCATCGTCAAAATAAAATAATAAAATAAATTGAAGTAAGAAAATGTATCGTTGCTTAAGATCATTTTTATATTTTTACAAGTACAAAGTTTAACCACTAATTCTACTGGCAAAAGGACTATGCTATTCCTTTTTCTGGATAAAAGCAAAATTATTATTTACGTAATGCTAATTATTAAAACATATATAAAAGTGAAGTAAAAAAACATATAAAAGTGAAGTAAAAAATAACATAGGTCCCGGACACATTATGCGTTAAGTTATTGTTGACATTGATTAAAAACAGTATCGTTGCTTAAATCAATTTTATTATTTTTGCCAATTCGAGGTTTAATCACTAATCCTACTGGCAAAAGGAATAAACTTCCTTTTCCTCGAGAAGCAAAATCATTTATTTACCTAATGCTATTAGGAAAAAGACATCTACTAATCTATATAATAAGATTAGACCAAGAGACGTTGCAATAAGCTTAAATCTCAATTGTGACATTAACCAACAACTCTACAAAGAATAAGAGAATTAGTGAGAAATCAGAAAAATCAATGAGCAAAAGAAACCGACGTATCATGAATGATGATCAGATTGCTATGATCGAGAAGGTGCTTAAAGATGAACCTAATATACGGTTGAATTTGGAGAGACTTCAGACATGGGTCCACAATCTAAACCAATGGGTAAGTATAAAACTCAAATTTTGTATGATTTATATTTCAAAATTCATTACTCTAACTTTACTTTACAAAATATAGGGTCCTGAAATTACAACTGCGCAACTTAGAAACTGGTAAGAACCGTTTTTATTTATCTAATAAGTAAATCCCAGTTACTACTTTCACATCTAACAAAAAATATATTGCAGGATCAACAACAGAAAAGCAAAGGTAGCTCGCACTAGCAATCAATCAAGCCCATCAAATTCAAGTGCAAATATCTTTCAAGATAATCTTAGAGAAGAATGTAAATCCCACAACAGTTTTGATGGCAATCCAGACGGGGGAAAAAATATAGCCGGAATAAAAGGGCGATGTCTAAGAAAAAAGAGAAAATACAATCGTGGTAAGAATCTCATAAATTAAGTTCCAACAAATTCAAACTAATATTTTTCATTACGAATATTTGTTCTTCCTTAACTCAAATACGTTATTGTTTTAATGTGTGTTATTCTTTGTACAGGGATAAATGAAAACAGTCAAGAAAAAGCCAACAAATTGGTGACGTGTATGTACTGCGAGGCTTTAGTGTGGAAATCAGAAAGTCTAAAACTGAATGGGAAAGAATTAAAATTTTCGATATGCTGTCAGCAAGGAAGAGTTGAGTTGCCGCCATCTAGGAAACCTCCTGATTACTTAGAGTACTTATTATCACAATCAACGTCGTTTCGTAACAATATACGAGCATACAATTCAATGCTTGCCTTTACATCAATGGGAGGAAAAATTGACAACGATATCAATTCAGGTTATGGTCTTTACACGTTTCGTATGCATGGTCAGAATTACCATAAACTTGAATCCCTACTACCAAAAGAAGGACATATACCACGCTTTGCGCAGCTATACATATATGATACCCTCCATGAAGTACAAAACCGTCTCACTGCACTAACAAAAGGAAAGGAACATCAACTGAATGAAGATATCTTAAGAGGATTGATTCAAATGGTTGACGAGTTCAACGAGTTAGCTAAAGTATTCAGAATGGCTAGAGATAGATACGAGACTGGAAGAAGTGAAGAATTCTCAATTAGACTCATTAAAAACAAAGAACGTGGCAGACAGTTTGACCTTCCACAAGGAGAAGAGATTGCGGGACTTATTGTGGGTGACATGTCTATTCCAAATTGTGACAGGGATATAATAGTGCATCCTAGAACGGATAAACCTCAATGGATTAGCTAATTACATCCATCGTACATGCCACTACAATATCCTTTGTTATTTGCATATGGTGAACAAGGTTATAGCGAGAGAAGCATTCCATATAGTTCTCAGGGATATGCTACCAAGAGATCATATGTTACAATGCGAGAGTATTATGCATACCAAATACATACGAGATTAACATCTCTAGGAACAATAGTTCGTTCAGGTCGCCTTTTCCATCAATACATTGTTGATGCATATACTGCTATCGAACAAGAACGTATGAACTTTTACCATAACAATCAAAAAAAGCTTAGAGCAGATCTCTACAATAATGTATGAGATGCAGTTGTACAGGGGGACGCAGATTCTACAAAACTAGGCAAAAAAGTAATTCTTCCATCTTCATTCACAGGTGGACCGCGATACATGGTAGAAAATTATCGAGATGCAATGGCAATATGCAGATGGTATGGAAATCCAGACCTCTTCATTACTATTACTGCAAATCCAAAGTGGGAAGAAATCAGTGATCATATAAAGAAGGCTGGAAACGAAAATGCAAATGATAGACCGGATATTGAATGTCGTGTATTCAAAATGAAGTTAGAAGAACTTCTTACAGACCTACAAGATGGTGTCTTCTTCGGTCCTATTAAAGCAGGTACAAATATCATTTATAATAATAAAATATAATCAATCTTTACATTTTCTTACACATCATTTTCTTTTCTTATAAACAGTTGTTCACACAATCGAGTTTCAGAAACGTGGTCTTCCTCACGCACATATACTTTTGTGGTTGCAAGATTCAAAACAAATTCCAACTCCAGACGATATCGATAGTTTCATTACATCTGAACTACCAGATAAAGTGGCTGACCCAGAAGGTTTTCAGTTGGTTGAACAACTTATGATGCATGGGCCATGCGGACGAAAGTGTATGGATGATAACAAATGCACAAAAAAATTTCCAAGACCGTACAATAACACCACAAGTATCAGTGAAACTGGCTATATAACCTATCGTCGGAGAGCTGATGATACAAAATATGTCATGAAAGGAGACACTAAGCTTGATAATCGCTACGTAGTGCCTCACAATCTCTCACTCCTAAAAAAGTACAAAGCTCACATTAATGTCGAATGGTGCAATAGATCGTCTGCCATAAAGTATCTATTCAAATATATCACAAAAGGAGTAGACATGGCTACAATGTTGATCGAGAAACTACAAGTAGTGGATCAGAATGCAGAAGATAAGTCAAAAGAAGAGATCAGTGAGATAAAAAACTATTTGGAATGTCGTTACCTCTCTGCATGTGAAGCTGCATGGCGAATCTTTGCCTTCGATATTCATGCACGTAAACCTGCGGTAACAAGGCTACCGTTGCATTTACCAGACCAACAAACAATCATTTACAATGAAGAAAGCGATCTTGAAAATATTATCTCAAAAGATGGAATTCATAGAACAATGTTGACAGAGTACATGGAGATGTGCAAAAGCTGCCCTGAAGCAAGAAAACTTACATATAGTCAGTTTCCTACAAAATATGTGTGGGATTCAGATGCAAAAATTTGGACAAGAAGGCAGAAAGGATTCAGCATAGGAAGAGTAGTGAACATTCATCCAAGATCAGGAGACTTATACTATCTGAAAATGTTGGTAAATATACTCGAAGGTCCGACAAGCTTTGATGATATACTAACAGTAGATAATGTAAAACATACCTCATTCAAAGCAGCGTGTTATGCACGAGGGATGTTGAATGGTGATTCAGAATGGAAAGAGGCTATGGATGAAGCAGCACACTATGCATATCCTTTCCAACTTCGCCATCTCTTTGTGACATTGATGCTATATTGCGAATTAAGTAGCCCTCTTTCTTTGTGGGAGCATTGCTGGCGTCACCTAGCTGAAGACATACCTAATAAACAAAGAAAAACATTCAATTTCAGTGGTTAACAATTCTCCGACGAAGAATTACAAAGTTATACACTCATAGAGTTAGAGAAAATCCTGGCGCAGAACGATAGATCATTAACTGAGTTTGAAGATATGCCAAAGCCAGACAAGGAATTGTTGAAAAAGATGAAAAACTCAATGGTCCAAGATGAAACAAACTACAAAATTCTAGAACAAGAAGAAGAACATTGCAAGTTAATCAAAACGTTAAATGACGAGCAGAAGAACGTCTACGATGCCGTTATCGACTCGATTGAGAATAATAAAGGAAAACTATTTTTCCTCAATGGACCAGGTGGAACAGGAAAGACTTACGTGTATAAGACGATCATCTCAAGGCTAAGATCACAGCGAAAAATTGTTTTATCAGTCGCTTCATCCGGAATTGCAGCTACACTTTTACCTAACGGTCGAACTGCACATTCACGTTTCAAGATTCCAATAGATCTTCATCAAGACAGCATGTGTAACATAAGTCGTAATACGATGCTTTCTGAATTACTTGAACAAACAGACCTCATCATTTGGGACGAAGCACCTATGTGCCATCGGTTTGCATTTGAAGCTCTTGATAAGAGTTTACGAGATTTACTCTCAATGTCAGATCCAGATGCAGCAACCAAAACCTTTGGAGGAAAAACAGTGCTCCTTGGAGGCGATTTTAGACAAATTCTACCAGTGGTACCGCAAGGCAGCAGGCAAGAAACAGTTATGGCAACAATAAACCGGTCGTATTTATGGAACTATTGCAATATATTCACTCTTGAAAAGAATATGAGGTTGCACCAAGCTGAAAGAGATTTTGCAAAATGGATATTACGAATCGGTGACGGCACCGCTCCTAAGCCTGCAAAATATAGGAAAGCAAACAATGAAAATGACATAGTCGAAATAGACAACAAACTGCTTTTACAAAACAGTGGAGATCATGTTGAATGCATTGCAAAGTCTACGTATCATGATTTCGATGTTCTTTTTAAGGACAAGGATTATCTAATTGAGCGAGCAATTCTAACTCCAAGAAACGAAACGGTGGACGAAGTCAATAACTACATGTTATCTTGCTTAAAAGGAGATCTAAAAGAGTATTTGAGTTCTGACAGTATCGGAGACGACAAAGAAGAGGTGGCAAATCAACATATTCTTTACCCCACTGAATTTTTGAATACTTTGAAATTTTCAGGTATTCCTAACCACCAACTAAATCTCAAAGTAGGTGCGCCAGTCATGCTGCTAAGAAATATAAACCAAAGAGCCGGGCTTTGCAATGGTACAAGATTAATAATAACTCGCCTAGGAACAAGGGTTATCGAAGCAGAAATACTTACTGGAACTAATGAGGGAGTACGGGTTCTTATTCCTAGAATTAGCCTCACACCAACGGATGCAAAATGGCCTTTCAAGTTAAAGAGGCGTCAATTCCCTCTTCGAGTCTGTTATGCAATGACGATCAACAAAAGCCAAGGACAAAGCTTAAACAAAGTTGGTTTATATTTGCCCAATCCTGTTTTCTCACACGGACAGTTATACGTTGCGCTATCAAGAGTGACAACAACTGCAGGACTACAGATTCTTAAAGCTGAAACAAAACACTACGACAATAACGTTGTGGAAAATATTGTATTTCAAGAAGTTTTCAACAACGTCTCATCTACAAGACAAACAGAAGAAAGAATTGACAGCGAAGAAAATATTGATTTGTTTTTTTAATTTTGTTTTCTATTTTATTTTTTATAATGACATAGGCTTCTCATACAATTTGTGAGTTTAAATGTTATTAAAGTCCCAAACTTCCAGTAACTTCAAAATCCGACTTTGCTACTTACCGTGATTCACACCAATGTTACCAGTGTTGGAATGCCTTGATACCTTCAAAAAAAAAACACAAGCAAACAAACTCAGACAGTAACCAAAAATCAATAATGGGCACAAAATTTAGAGCAACACGAATCAAAAGAGAATAAATTTAGAGTTAAACAATAGAAACATTGCAATCTTACATTACGCATGTCAAGTTTCGAGGCTGCCGTTCCAAAAACCAAAGTGGCTGAGCCAAAGATGATAACAGTAGCAGCTGCGAATGCTTTTCCAACCGCAGAAACCAGAAAATCATGGCTCATAGATTAAGCACACTTTGCAAACACTAACAAATCAGACAAAGACTCTGCTCTGTTCCTACACTAGCAAGAACAAAAGACAATCTCATCTTGGTGGCAGTTTCTACTTTTCTATACACTTCAAACACATAGGCTTTCTTCTCTAGAAGCCCATTGTGTAACTATAAACAAACACATCAGCAAAACTACAGAAAGATACTTCATAATACTAAAACTATAACCAAAATTGCCAAGAATTGCTTGATTACTTTTCCTCACAGTCAATAACACACACCCAGAATCACAATTTTATCGATTTAGAAAACGAAGACTAAGGAGGAAATGGAAGAAAAGCGAAATCGAAAAATTACTAGAAGCAGCGCCAATGGAGGAAGCGGAGCATCGATCGAAACCCTAGCACCACCGCGACGATTGGCCGAGAGATGGATAGATAATCCCGTCGGCAAAATGTTACATCGACCAAGAACTCTACGTTTTGTTTCTCTGTTGGGTTTTTATGGCCCGGTTACATACGAATATTAGATCTTACTGGGCTTAAAATTAATATCATACTTTCTATTTTCCTATTTTATTAATTTCCCATTTTGATGTCCGTGTTTTATAAAGAGAGTTTTCATGTCCGAATTTTGATCGATCAGTTTCCATAAGCATTGTATGTATTAATTATTGAATAACAATTCATTTAATATTTTAAACAAGATCTTTTACTCTACGATTATCGTTTATAGCTATTTATTGGACAATCTCTCATCTATAAACTTTAACCTTCACTTTTATTCTATTTTTTAAACAAACATATCAATAATTTAATGATAAATAATAATTCAAACAACAAACCCGTGCAACGCACGGGTCCTTCACCTAGTAATATTATAAATGAGTCTAAATTGCAAAACCGGATATAACAAAAGCATAACCCGAAAGTTTATGGAAAAACAAAGCCTAAAAGATTATGGATATGACCTAAAAAAAATTCGAGAACACAAAGAAGCTTATAACTACTACTAAACTCGGGTTACATCAAAGAAACACTCGTAAACAATTGTTTAGTAAAATAATATCAAACAAAATATTTAAATATTATTTTATGATTGAAATGCGAGTTAAAAGGGTTTACTTTAAATTAAAGATCCATTTTATATTGGTTTTAAATTTGGGTTATTATACAAAAGAGACACTTTTTGAAAAGTTATATACAAAAGAGGCACTTTGAAAAGTTGACACACTTTTCTTCTATCAAATGACTAAAATACCATAGAATTAATAACCCAAGCATCAAATTATTAACTCAACCTACTACTTTTAGTTAACCATGGTTCACCTTTTTATTTTTTCCTTCTCTTTACTCTTCTTTGAATTCTTCTTTTTCTTCTATCCAAACTTTTATCTTTTGAAAATATTTTTTTCCTACAAGCTATATTCTTGTCATTCAAATTCATAAATTTAATTATCAGTTATATAATTCAATTTTGATTTCTCTTTTCCTCCAAATATCATGTAACTTTGAGATTTGTCAAAGAGTCAATCTCTACGACTGTGGTCAGTTTATGGTGGTCAACTTCAGAATAAAGTAAAGACTCAGACAGTTTATGGTGGTCAGTTTATGGTGGTCAGATTAATTAAATTTTTGATTCCAAACAATTTAAAGTTTGAGTTTTTTCTTAATTGGCTAGATACATAAAGATTTCTTTAGCATTTCATATCTCATGAAGTGATGACTTTTTCTATCATGAAATTGATGTATTTCAAATTAGATTTGGATGTATGATTGATTAGAATTCTTGAGCAAATTTGATGATTTATTGATGCTAAAGAGATTGTGAACATTCTCATGTAAGTTTTGACCACAAAACAATGATGGAGTCTGTAGTGAACCAGAAACCTTCGTTGAACATACAGGTGAATGTTGGTGGTCAAGTGAACGTGGTCGAATCATACTACACGCTTATAACAATATAGTAATTGACCACATGGACATGTCCATACAACTAATGTAAAACATTCGATTACGGAAAATGAATGTTCATACTATAATTTTTCAGATCTGAAAAGAAGAGAGAGAATGCTAAAAGTAATAAAAAGGTACAAAGCTTTTTTTGTCATTGTCTGCCATGTAATCATAGTTAACCATGTTGCATGTGTTTGGGTTAGGGATATAAATGGAATAAAATGATCAATTATTGAAAGAAAGTGCCTATTTTGTATAATATTTTGTCAAAAAATGTCTATAAAGGTAATATTTCCTTTAAATTTTTGAGACTTTTTGGGTTTATAAATAGCAACTAGATTAGTACTCGTGTTGTACAGATATCATACTTGTTCAAAATATGAAGTTTTTTCAACAGTATCTCTAGTTTAATGTAAATCGGTTACAAAGTCAGTAGCTATTTGCAAAAACTTTTAAACTGATAGATAATTGTTTTACATTTTAAAATAATAGTATGCATGTCATATAAACCGCGTTTTTATGCATTTCTATATCTAATGGAGAAATACAAACAATTCCTGAATTGACTTATTATAATCATGTAGCGAATTATCTTTGACTAAATCAAATATCATTTTATGTTAGAGAGAATAAAGTCGGGATTACTCATTTCGTTTTCTCATTCATGATAAGATTTGTTAACAATATCATATACATATCTAAAATAAATTTGTTTCTTTTGCAGCGGAATCTTCTTTACGTTTCTATCTTAATTATATATATGCTTCTGAGTTCTAAGTAACAAGCGAAAACTAAAAAGAAGAGAGAGGTGCTAATTCTTGTAAGTGAAAAAAAAAACAAGAAATATGACAAAGATTGCATTGGAAAAAATGGAGACCGGAGGAGTGATAAAGAATGATGTGTATATGCGTAGAAGATTTTGGGCAATAACATTGTTTTTGTCCATATTTGTCATGGTAATATCTCTGGTCGTATTTTACCTCACTGGAAAACCAAACAACATGGAAAAATGTTGGAACTTGTTTTTTGACAATGGCGTTGGCCAATATTTCAGTGGCTTTTTCGAACAATTTAGTTGTCGAAATGACCGGAACTTGAAATCGTTTGATTCATTGTAATGAGCACTATGAGATAGTGTATTCATTTGTCAAAAATGGTGTTCGTTTGAATGAGAAATGTTGGTCCAAAGTCGATGACTTGGAAAGCTTATTAAGTATATAAAGTGGAGAACTCATAACAAGGTTTAAAATCTTGTGTACATTTTGGTGTATTCTAGAGAAAATATATTCGTGCCGGACTTTGATGATAGGCTTCAGAGTTGTGCAAATGGACCTAGGACCCAAAAGACTTAGTCTTTTTTGTTTAGATTCGTTTTGACTAAAAATATTGACTAAGTCCATATAAATCTCTTCTAGTTAAATGAGTGTTAATGTTACAATTAAGCTAAGGAAAAATCAGTTTTGGTTTTGTCTCTAAGGTAAAAGCTTATTTGGTCAAATGTTATTATGTTGAGGACTTAATTCTCTTTGACTCCCTTTATTGCTCCAACCTTAGTAAAGGTTAAGGTGTTGGCTATATAATCAAGCCATGTTCTTTCTCATGATATATCATTAGAAATAATATCAAAAAAAGTTCTATAAACAATTCCCTCATGATCTCTTCTTTTCTTGTGTCTGAGAGTACACGCAGAATTTTGGTTCGATAGGTTATGTTCGTCGGTGATGGAAGACATAAACAATGCAGTTGTATCCTGGGAATATTATCGCTATGAAACCGTCACACTACGGGGCGTTTAAAGATTTAAGGAAAGAGATTCGTCTCGCCTCTGCAATTCCTTCTCATCTTTGTAATTTGGTATTGTAATTCTGAATTTGTTCTTAAATTTATCTTATTATATATCAGTTGCCCAATTGTAGAAATTCGGGTCCTACAAAGACTCAATTGCATATGAAGTAACATTCACTGCCAAGGCTGTTATATTACAATATGCAACGTTCGGAGCAATTTTGATGTGGTTTGATCGGGGCCGGTCCAACCAAATTTGTGGACCAAGGCAAAAAAAAAATTAAAATAGTTATTATTAATTTATTTTTTAAAATATTAACCTATAAAAATATCATAGTTCATAAACCCATATATATTTTATTTTAATGGTCCAAAACACTTTTATTTATGTCCAAAATATTTTTTGTATGTAGCCTAAATAACTCTTTTACAAAAATGTAGCCCATAAATTAGCTTAGATATAAAAAATGTGACCCAAAAATTAACAAAAAAAATTAGTGGTCCTAAACCATTGTCTAGTCTGTCTCTCCTCTAGGCCGGGCCTGGGTTTGATCCTCCTCCTCCTGAAGACTCACTTCGAGTGACTAGTCCGGCCCAAAGAGCGGGGTCTGAGCTAGCAATTGTCGTGTTACTTTGCATTGTAACACTCGTGTCGGGAAAAATGGTGGAGGTTTTCTTCTATACTATGTCATTCATCATTGGCTCTATTGCAATTTACCATCTTTTACATACGACGGTTGATGACCATGATGATGACTTTGACATGATGGTGAACCATTTGAGTTTCATCATTAGCTTAGGGTTACTAACGGGATTAGTATGTTTAATTCCCAATCTATTCTTCTTCCTTGGATGGTTATCTATATTTATTTTGACTTGCGTTTATATTGTAAGTTTTAATTTTCCTGACAAGACCACTGTCGAAGTGCTTGCCATGATATCAGAGGATTTAAATCTTAGCTAGGTTTTTGTTGTTATGTTTCGTGACTTTTATTAACTAGTTAGGGCTTCTGAATCTTTAACAGAAATCCATATGTTAATCTAGATTCTTCTCATTTTTCTTTGTGGCATGTGTTTATCTATTAGAAATTGAATTTATCGCATAATTATGTTAATATGTTCAACCGTTCAGCTAGATATTCGCACAACAAAATCGTTTAGGGAGACTTACTAAAACAACCTTCTTAGATTTTGGGTTGACTCAAACAACCTTCTTAGATTTTAATTACTGAGGCTATTTTCGAGTCCGTTTTACCCTTTTTCCTTTGATAACAAAAAACGTATTTACGAAAATACCATTAATGAAACAGGCCGCGTAGGCGCAAAAATTTCCCGCCAAAGAAAATAAGTCTACCGCTATGTGATGGTAGACTTATTTGAGTTCTGGTAGACTTATTTTTTTGTCCGTAGACTTATTTGAGGAGCGGTAGACTTATTTTTGAGCGGTAGACTTATTGTGTCTCCTTTGGTGGTAGACTTATTTCCAAACGATAGACTTATTTTCCCGTAGCGGTAGACTTATTTTTTGCGGTAGACTTATTCTTCGAATGGTAGATTTATTTCCGTAGACTTATTTTCAGCGGTAGATTTATTTTTCTTCGATGGTACATTTATTTTGACTGGTAGATTTGTTTCCTTTTGTGGTAGATTTTTAGTCATAGCAGCGGTAGATTTATAGTGACGGTAGACTTATTTTAGTAGCGGTAGACTTATAGTTTGCGGTAGACTTTTTTATCGTGGTGGTAGATTTATTTTGTGTTTAGTTGTGGTAGACTTATTGTAGTAGTGGTAGACTTATAGTTAGCGGTAGACTTATTTCGTATTTTCGGTCAACGAAACCAACCGTTGACTGGTAGACTTATTTTTTTAGGATCAATGGTGGAAGACTTATGCGTTTTTAGTGATAGAAGCGGTAGATTTGTTTTTACCCAGGTCTAGTGATGGTAGACTTTTTATCAAACTTAGTGACGGTAGACTTTTTTTCACATTAGACATTTGGTAGACTTATTTGTGATAGCGGTAGACTTATAGTACTTGGTGGTAGACTTATTTCCTGTTTAGGAATTTATAGTGGTGGTAGACTTATTTTCGAACTTAGTGACGGTAGATCTATTTGTGATAGCGGTAGACTTATTGTACTTGGTGGTAGACTTGTTTTCTGTTTAAGAAACTTTAGTGGTGGTAGACTTTTTATCGAACTTAGTGACGGTAGACCTATTTGTGATAGGGGTAGACTTATTGTACTTGGTGGTAGACTTGTTTTCTGTTTAAGAAACTTTAGTGGTGGTAGACTTTTTATCGAACTTAGTGACGGTAAACCTATTTGTGATAGCGGTAGACTTATTTTCTGTTTAAGAAACTTAAGTGGTGGTAGACTTTTTATCGAACTTAGTGACGGTAGACCTATTTGTGATAGCGGTAGACTTATTGTACTTGGTGGTAGACTTATTTTCTGTTTAAGAAACTTTAGTGGTGGTAGACTTTTTATCGAACTTAGTGACGGTAGACCTATTTGTGATAGCGGTAGACTTATTGTACTTGGTGGTAGACTTGATTTCTGTTTAAGAAACTTTAGTGGTGGTAGAATTATTTTGGTAGGTGGTAGAGTTAGTTGCAGGGAACGCGAAATGTTGATTTTACCCTTAAAAAATAGATAAATTTGCACGAAAAACCTGCAACAATGGTGATGAACTAGGGTTTACAGCCGCATAGGTCGGATCTTTGCGAAGTGATTTTTTGAAATTTCCTTGTTTTCTAAAGTTCTTTTCGAACGAGTGAATGGAAAAAATTGTTCTTGTCTGTGGTAGATGGAGTTTTTCGAAGAATGGATGGGTGTTCGGGGTTGACAACTAAAAAGGTGGTAGAGTTCTTGGGTTAGATCATGCAACCTCGTTCAACATTTTCCTTCGAATGGTGTATGAAGATTTCGGCGTCGATGAACAAATTTTCGAGGTAAAATTGAGTTACCTGTTACCAAGCTTAGCTCTAGATACACCACCGATTTTCGTTGCAAATTCAAAACAGTTCAAGAGTTTTGTACAACAATATAAGAAGGAAATGATTCGTCTATGCGTCGAGATTAGTGAAAAAGAAAAAAAACAGTTTAAAAGAGAGAGAAGTGGATGCAAGAAGGGAGAATCTATAGATGAAGATCATGAAGATCATGATTGTAGATTTGACTATTGCGACGATTCAGACGGTGCAAGCTCAGACGATGATGAATACGGGAGGCATGGTAGACTTTCAGATGATGACGACGACGCCGCCATGGAAACTCTACCACCAAAGAAAAGGGGTCGACCATCGATTCCAGATGGCGTGAAGTTAGAAATGAGGTCGGTAGACTTAGCGGTTGGGCAACGTTATGCCACAAAGGAGAACTTGGAGAGGAGATTGGAGATTATTTCTGTTGCACGCAAGTTTGACTTTAACGTCGGATACACAACTCCAACGTTGTTGACGGTTAGTTGTTGGGTGGAAGGATGTACGTGGAGGGTTCGTGCTTCAACTATTAGAGACAGTCCCAGTTTCTATATCAAGACTTATAATGGAAACCACTCTTGTTCTGTGACTGAGCGTTCAACCCGTGCTCGTAAAGCAATGTATCAGGTGTTAGGTCGTCTCTACAAAGATTTCATTGGTGGTGTTGGACCAACAGTCTTGCCAAGTCATCTTGCCGATGCTATAACGAAACGTTTCAGAATAAAGGTACTTTAAATGATGGTAGACTTATTTTCCATTTGATGGTAGACTTATTTTATGTTTGATGGTAAACTTATTTTCTGTTTGATGGTAGACTTATTTTCTGTTTGATGGTATACTTATTTCTGTTTGATGGTAGACTTATTTTGGTTTGATGGTAGACTTATTTTGGTTTGACGGTAGACTTATTTTATGTTTGATGGTAGATTTATTTTGGTTTGATGGTAGACTTATTATTGTTTGATGGTAGACTTATTTTGGTTTGATGGTAGACTCATTATTGTTTGATGGTAGACTTATTGTTGTTCGATGGTAGACTTATTTTCTGTTTGATGGTAGACTTATTTTGGTTTGACGGTAGACTTATTTTCTGTTTGATGGTAGACTTATTTTGGTTTGATGGTAGACTTATTATTGTTTGATGGTAGACTTATTGTTGTTCGATGGTAGACTTATTTTCTGTTTGATGATAGACTTATTTTCTGTTTGATGGTAGACTTATTGTTGTTCGATGGTAGACTTATTTTGGTTTGATGGTAGACTTATTATTGTTTGATGGTAGACTTATTGTTGTTCGATGGTAGGCTTATTTTCTGTTTGATGGTAGACTTATTTTCTGTTTGACGGTAGACTTATTTTCTGTTTGATTGTCACAGGTAGAGTATTGGAAAGCCCATCGAGCATTAAAGTATGCAAGGCAATTGGTTAGAGGAAGCGCTGAGAATGGGTACGAAGAACTTCCCACGTACTTATACATGATTAGGAGAGCTAATCCAGGGACACTTATAAAGCTGGAAGTCGATGGTGAAAATAGGTTGAAGTTTCTTTTCCTTGCATTTGGCGCAATCATACATGGTTTCAAGTATATGAGGAAGGTAGTTGTGGTGGATGGGACATATTTGAAAGGTAAGTAAAAAGGTACTTTACTGATTGCCACGACACAAGATGGAAATTTTAACATATTTCCTATTGCTTTCGGTGTTGTTGATACTGAGAATGATGAGTCTTGGGAGTGGTTCTTAAGACAGTTAAGCCGAGTAATCCCAGATGATGAAGGTCTTGCGATTATCTCATATAGGCATAGATCAATATCGAAGGCGATTAGGAAGGTATACCCGCGTGCTTCTCGTGGTATTTGCACATATCATCTGCATAAAAATATTTTGCTGAAATTCAAAGGTGGAGAATCATTCGGACTAGTGAAGAAGGCAGCGAAGGCATATAGACTTCAAGAGTTTAATGAGTTATTTGGGCAGATTGAGGCTTTGTATCCTGCTCTTCATACTTATTTAGAGGGAGCCGATGTTCGTTTATGGACTCGTGTGCATTTTCCCGGTCATAGATACAACTTCCTGACAAGCAACGTAGCGGAATCTTTTAATAAGGTCCAATCTCCTATGCGCGGGTACCCAATAGTGGAACTTCTGGATACTTCGATGTTGACAAGGTGGTTTGCTACAAGAAGGAAAAAAGCAAGTTTAATGACCACAACCTTGACCACTGCGGTGGAAAAACAGCTTCAGGTAAAATATTTGTTATGGTAGATTTAATAAGCATGTTGTGGTAGATTTAATTTGCATGTGGTAAAGTAGATTTAATAGGCATGTTATGGTTAATTTATAGACAACTGAGGGTAGATTAATACTTGTTTGTCTTTTTTGTAAATAGGATAGGGTTGAGAACGCTAAGCTTTGGACTGTGCAAGAGATAAATGACAACGAAATAGAAGTAACGTTGGGGTCATCAATGTATGTGGTGAATTTGACATCAAAAAGTTGTACTTGCAAAAGGTTTGACAAGGATAGAATTTCTTGTGTTCATGCCATTGCAGCGGCGGAAACAGTGAAGAAGTCAATGATCGGCCTTGCACATCCCTACTTCCATACAAAGAACTTGTTCAAGGGTTACTCAAAAAGTATTATGCCACGAGATATTGCGCTTCCAGCGCCGGAAATTGTGGCATCAAAAGTCTGTAAACCTCCGGTTGTGCGTGAACCACCAGGTAGGCCAAGACTTTCCCGGATTAAAAATGCTTTGGAAATCGCCATGGGTCGAAAACGAATTAGGAAAGAACCCAAGTGCTCAAACTGTCTTCATCATGGTCACAATCGTGCGACTTGCAACGCTTAAACATGTATGTTATGTTATGTAATTTGACTATCATGTTTACTTTCTCTTTTCTTAAGGTACTTTAATGGTTACGAAACACAAAGGAAACAGAAAATAAGTCTACCATCAAACCGAAAATATAAGTCTACCATCAAACCGAAAACCATCAAACAATAATAAGTCTACCGTCAAACAATAATAAGTCTCCCATCAAACAAAAATAAGTCTACCATCGAACAACAATAAATCTACCATCAAACCAAAATAAGTCTACCATCGAACACCAATAAGTCTACCATCAAACAGAAAATAAGTCTACCGTCAAACCAACATAAGTCTACCATCAAACAGAAAATAAGTCTACCATCAAACAGAAAATAAGTCTACCATCAAACAGAAAATAAGTCTACCGTCAAACAAAAATAAGCCTACCATCGAACAAAAATAAGTCTACCATCAAACAGAAAATAAGTCTACCATCAATCATAAAATAAGTCTACCATCAAACAAAATAAGTCTACCATCAAAGGTATTGGTTTGATCGAAGGTTTACCATCAAATGAAAATAAGTCCAAAAATAGTTTTCAATTAACCGTACATTAATGTTGTCAATACGTTTTCATTACAGAATCTTTACCACACTTTCGAAGGACCACCACATCTACTCCAGTGGTGATAGTAAAACATGGTCCTTTGAAAGTATGCTAAATAAACAATAAGTCTACCATCGAGTAGAAAATAAGTCTACCACTACATTCACAAAAGTCTACCACTATGTACACAAAAGTCTACCATCACGTTAAATCTGACTATCCTGAATCTGTCTGTAACGGAACCTTATCGTCTGGACTATTACGCGGGTTTGGGTCGGAGACCTGCTGGGCCAAGTCAATAAATGGTGCATCCTCCAGGATATCAGCTGCAAGTTTTAGACGAATACCAGGCACAGTTGCATCGCAAAGATCATCCATTGTATGTCCTAGAGCTAGGCACTCTAAGAATTTCACAGTGTAGACACCACAGTCGCCTGATTGGATGTTTTGGGGGACGTTGGTTTTTTTCCTGTAGAAGTGAAACACAGCCTCACTCATCCGCTTCTTTTTTTCAGGTGGTGCAGCAGCCTTAAGCAACTTAGGAATCATCTTCGTGTACGGTCTGCATGACTCGACCACAACGTCCTCCTTGTAACCCGAAATGATGCTATCGTAACATTTGACAGTCCTGTTAACTAGGTCTACCACAACAGCCCTGTTAACTAGGTCTACCACAACAGCCATCCAATGCAAGTCATTGATATTATGAGCAATGTACAATGTATCAACATCCGTTACCCATTTCTTGTGGGTTGGACAAAACGTCGGAGTTAGGCCATTGTACATGTTGAAATACCCCTCGGCGAATAAAAAGGTCTTCTCTTTCTCTTTACCTTTGAAGTTCCATTCATACTCCTGACACCAAAGGGATACAAATATCGAATCCAGAAAGGTTATCCTTTCACTGGTAAAAGGGGTTGGCCTTTGCATAGACCTTTTTCGCAACATGTTCAATGCAGCCCCCATGTGCTGCAAAATAATTCAACAGATAATAAGTCTACCATCAAATAAAAATAAGTCTACCATCAAATGAAAATAAGTCTACCATCAAACAAAAAATAAATCTACCATCAAATGAAAATAAGTCTACCATCAAACAGAAAATAAATCTACCATCGAACAACAATAAGTCTACCATCAAATGAAAATAAGTCTACCATCAAACAGAAAATAAATCTACCATCGAACAACAATAAGTCTACCATCAAACAGAAAATAAGTCTACCATCAAAAATAAGGTAGTGGTAGACTTATTTACCTCACTACCCAACCATCCATATCGAGAGTCTGGCCACAGTGCTTTAGGTGTCATAATTTGCAAATAGAACTTCACTTTTGGCAGGCTGTTTTCTAATGGGTTGTCTCTGAATAACCATATGTTTATAGTTAGAAGGATGAAATTTTTTTGTGCGTTGAATAAGACAAATGACTTACATATCTTGATTCACGAAGTCAAGCAACTTTTCTTCTCTATGCTGGTCCACCGGCTCAAAAGGATTGTAGACAGCGGAAGAAGGCACTGTAGCAGCCATGATTCGTCTGGTCCCGGAGTGTCCTATGAATGGGGACCTCTGAGACGGAGCAAGATTTTTATTGCGACCTATGGGGGAGATGACCAAATCATCCTTGTCTGACAAATTTGCAATAGCACCTAAAGCATTGTCCAGTGCATAATTTATCTGCTTCGCCTTTAAATCATCATCATCATCAGATGATGAGTACGCGTAATGCATCATTTTGCCACGAGGAGGAGGTGAAACAAAATCAGCATCATATCTTTCCTTCTGTTTCCCAGCATCAGCAATAGCATCTTTAGTCTACATGTTAAGGATTTAGTCAAATGGAAATAAGATAAGTTTACCATCAAACAGAAAATAAATCTACCATAAAACAGAAATAAGTCTACCATCAAACAGAAAATATGTCTACCATCAAACAGACAATAAGTCTACCATCAAATGAAAATAAGTCTACCATCTAATGAAAATAAGTCTACCATCAAATGAAAATAAGTCTACCATCAAATGACAATAAGTCTACCATCAAACAGAAAATAAGTCTACCATCAAACAGAAAATAAGTCTACCATCAAATGAATACGTACCAGATCGTGGATTTCGACACACTCAGCTCCTTCCTTCGTTTTAACCGCAGTAGGTTCCTTCTCTTTAAACATTATCCTTTTACTCTACAGCTCCAAACTCAAACAATGTATAAGGAATGAGTCAAATGGAAGTAAGAAAATTAGATGCAAATCAAACTACAAAGGAGAATTACTTCACACCTTCTTTTTAGCTTCAAGCTTCTTTTTAGCTTCAACCTTCTGCTATGCTGAAGCAGGTGTGCTTTTCTGCACAGGTGTGGTAGATTTGCTTTTCTGCACCCGCTGCTCAGTTAGTGTAGCATTTACATCTGGCTTTCTAACAACACGGCTAACTGGGAAATTTGTTTTCGAACGTGATTGTTGTTCCATCCAAGACTGTTAAGAAAATTACAATAATATAAGTCTACCATAACACAATAATAAATCTACGACGCCTTAACATAGCAATTCAGGAAAACATCTAAATAAGAGAGTCTTAAAAAGTGGTTGTTGTTCCCATATATCTATCATCGCCTTATAAAAGAGTCTTACGTACCAGATCATCCTCCTCCATAGATGCATCTCCGCCAACTTCCGTGTTTGACTGTTCATGTACCACAGCTTTCAAGGCACTCTCTTTGCCCTCTAGAGATGTAAGCCTAGCATCAAAGTTTGCAATTATGTCCACAATTCCCTGAAGGAGCTTAAGCACTTCACCAATATCTTCGTTCTCCTTCTTTTTCTTTACAATGCTTTTTATTGGGATATCCAAATCGCATTCCTCTTCACTATCCTCCTCACCCAAAGTGTCGGATCGAATCTTCCTCTTCCCATGCTTCACCTTGTCCTTCTTTTTCTCTTTCTTTTCAGCCGGAGAGTCATCCTCATCCTCACTTTCCTCAACAACAACAACCTTAGCCTTCATCTTCTTGCTCTTCTTTATCTTGTTTTTCTTTTCAACTGGAGAGTCATCCTCATCCTCACATTCCAACACCACCTTAGACTTGCTCTTCTTTTTCTTGTTTTTCTTTTCAACCGGAGAGTCATCCTCATCCTCACTTTCCTCAACCACCTTAGACTTGTTCTTGTTTTTCTTCTTAGGAACCGGAGTATCTAACTCCCAACAATCTTCATCCATGCATCCACCAAGAATGTCGCGGATCATGTTATCAAGTATGAAATCTTCCTTATCAATCCATGAAGGGTAAATGAATTCCAAAGGCTTCACCACTAAGTGTCTGATACGAACCTATGAAGAACATTATTGAAAGAGAAGATTAATAAAAAAAGAAAGAGATGATTAACAGCAAATAAGTCTACCCTCAAATGAAAATAACTCTACCATCAAACAAAAATAAGTCTACCATCAAACAAAAATAAGTCTACCATCAAACAGAAAATAAGTCTACCATCAAACCGAAAATAAGTCTACCATCAAACCGAAAATAAGTCTACCGTCAAACAAAAATAAGTCTACCGTCAAACAAAAATAAGTCTACCGTCGAACAAAAATAAGTCTACCATCAAACAAACAAAAAATACCTTGTGGTTGTTGTTGGATTTCTTATCCTCTTCCATAACCTGTTCCAAGTTGTACCTTCCCCGGCTTCCACCCCAACGTAGCAGAGGAACAGCTCCTTCTCTTCTCCTCCCAAATATTTCCCCTAAAATGGGAACTGCCTCATACACCCACACAAGCAACGCACGAACACACCCATGGAGTGTGATCTTATTCATATATGTCACTTGCATGGACGAAATGAGACATTGAAAGGACACTCGTCCCCAAGGATACCTCTCGAAAGTCTCTGGATCCATCACTCTTTTTGCAGCTTTCAATGGGATTCTACTATCACGAGCGTAACCATAAACTCCAACATGCAGAATAAACAACAGTGCTATCATTCTCTTTTTTTCCTCACTCCATGTTCTGATTTTCTCAAACATAACCAAGAGCTCCGACCACTTTGGTCCCTCCCCAACTGGGACACCAATTTCTTTCCAAAACTCTGTGTGATCAATGTCCCAACCATCATTTGCATCAGCCTCACCACAGTTCATCCCGGTTACCTCTTCAAACTCATACAAGGAAAATCTCACAGGCCGCCCACCAAACAAGGACCACATCTCATAGAACCTTTTACTATTCAATTGATTGGTTAGGAAATGCGTAACCGTCGCACCTGAGAAATAGAATTTCCATGTAGTAAACTTCAGAATAATTCCAACTGAGGAATTATTCATGATATCATTGTACACGTCCTCACCAACCGCTTCAGCCATTTCTCAAAGTCGTGTAACATGCAATTGTGATGGAGACTTCTCCGCCCTGATGGTGCTAATCGAGGCGGAAACCTTCTGGTTGGATATACCTTTCTCACAATCGAGGAACTCATACCTGCACAAATCAGTAATTATAAGTCTACCACACAACAAAAAAAATCTACCATCAAATGCAAACTAAAACAATTCCTAAAATAAGTCTACCATCAAGCGAAAATAAGTCTACCATCAAATATAAATAAGTCTACCATCAAATGAAAATAACTCTACCATCAAAAAGAAAATAAGTCTACCATCAAATGAAAATAAGTCTACCATCAAATGACAATAAGTCTACCATCAAATAGAAAATAAGTTTACCATCAAACAGAAAATAAGTCTACCATCAAATGAATACGTACCAGATCGTGGATTTCGACACACTCAGCTCCTTCCTTCGTTTTAACCGCAGTAGGTTCCTTCTCTTTAAACGTTATCATTTTACTCTACAGCTCCAAACCCAAACAATGTATAAGGAATGAGTCAAATGGAAGTAAGAAAATTTGATGCAAATCAAACTACAAAGGAGAATTACTTCACACCTTCTTTTTAGCTTCAAGCTTCTTTTTAGCTTCAACCTTCTGCAATGCTGAAGCAGGTGTGCTTTTCTGCACATGTGTGGTAGATTTGCTTTTCTGCACCCGCTGCTCAGTTAGTGTAGCATTTATATCCGGCTTTCTAACAACACGGCTAACTGGGAAATTTGTTTTCGAACGTGATTGTTGTTCCATCCAAGACTGTTAAGAAAATTACAATAATATACCATCAAATGCAAACTAAAACAATTCCTAAAATAAGTCTACCATCAAGCGAAAATAAGTCTACCATCAAATATAAATAAGTCTACCATCAAATGAAAATAAGTTTACCATCAAAAAGAAAATAAGTCTACCATCAAATGAAAATAAGTCTACCATCAAACATAAAAATAAGTCTACCATCAAATGAAAATAAGTCTACCATCAAACATAAAAATATCGAACAAATCTACCATCACACAATTTAAAACCACAATACAACATAACGTTACATAAAATAAAAAAACACTTCAATTAATCTACCGCTACTTTAAATAAATCTACCACCACATAGATTAACAAAACTACCATACCAATCTGAAATCTTACTTTATTTGCGAATATTGGCGCCGGAATCTGGGTTTACACCACCGAAACTGGAAAAAAAACATATTTCAAATTAGGGTTTTCGTCGATTCTTACAAGACTTCAACAAACCAAAACAAAAACGGTTAGAATAAAGAGATTACCTCTCTTCAATGCACGAAATCGAAAACCCACCAGTCGTTTCAACTTTGCTTCGCCGGAATTTCCAAAAACCTAAAACCCGACGGACGAAAATCTACTTCAAATCCGTAAAAACTCCTAACTGAATACTCGCCATGGATGGTGAAGAAGAAAACTCACAAAAGAAATCGAAACTTACCGTCAAATCACCGTCAGTTCAAGAATCGCCAAATCGCCGGAGAGGTTACGCAGAAGGTGAAGAAGACGAACGGTTTTGCGTTTAGATTTTTTTTTCTTATATGTTCAGTTTTTTTTTTAGTGGCAAAACCGTTAATAAACGGTTTTGACATATTATAAAGGTCTTTGTAACCTTTTTTATCTCAAAAAATAAGATCTCAAAATTTAAAGGTTGTTTGAGTAAACCATACATCTAAAAAAGTCTTTCTAGTAATTATCTCAATAGTTTATTAATTTTTGAGATACAATTAGCAATCTAGCCTGTTAAATACAAAATAATGAAATAATTTACGTATCATGCCATTAGAGGTTCAAGCCAAATCCGGTTGATTAACAAAATGTAGCTGAGGTATATTTTCAAGAGCTGTTTTTTTATTAGAACAAAAGAAAAAATTAATAATCTATTTTGACATTTGCTTAAACTAACCATATGAAAAAAAAAAAAAAAAAATTATCCATCATACATCCAAATAACATGACAACGGAAGCTACTTCTATTACAAGGGCAACAAAGAAAGAAAACTCAAAGCACGAATACGTTTTTAAGTTATATATAACTCTAGAACTTCAAACCCGAACCTTTAAGTTTCTCCTCAATAATCTTATCGATTCTGCTCTCCATTTCAGGAGTCAGATGATTCTTCCAATCACCAACTTCCCCTTTCCGGAAATAGCTAGAGTGATGCAAATTGTGAAACGTCTTTCCCGTTTTGTTTATCTCCAAACCACTCAGATTACGTAAAGAACACAACTCCAAGATCTTGTCCAAAGATCCACTATTTTCTTCGTCCTCACTAAAAGGACAACCCAAGAACTCGGCAAGCTTCTTGATTTGCCCTCGAGGCTTCGCTTTCAAATCCTCGTACGTCATGAAAAGCACATGCTTAGGATCTGCCAAACTTCCTCTCCAATAGCTCAAAACATTTTCCCAAAATGGACCGTAGAAGCAAACTCCTCTGCAGAAAAAATCAAACATAGACTCGAGAGTAATATCGTTCTTCTCTAGATTAGTGCACCTGAAATAGCAACTTGAGATTAATACGTCTTTTGGATTCCTGCACAAGTACACAACCTTGCAAGGAGAGTCCTTGAGAGTATCTTGCAATGTATGCAACGGCAAGTGAGTTGCAAACAACCTCGGAGATGATGATGATGATGATGATGATGATGATGATGATGATGATGATGATGATGATGATGACAACTTGGTCAAGTCCGGTGTTGAGCTTTTGAGATATAGATCGATCTCTAAGAAGGGTACTATGGTATGAGGATTATCGAATAGTAGAGGATGAACATCATCAGATAGATATTTTGATCTCACCATGAGAGCAAATGCTAGTGCCTTTAGCCAAGTTGTACCGGATTTGGGAAGAGAAGCGAGGATTATATCGGTGTCTTGAGGCTTGAAACCTCTCTTGAAATTAAGGATTCCTTGGAGAGCGTCGGCGTAATACCAACATCCTTGGTACTTGTAGAGCTTCCCTAGAGAATCTGTTTCAAAAGGAAGTGAAGAGATCAAAGTCTTGACCTCTTCACTTAGGATTTCATCTCTCAAGTTCATGATATCTAAAGCTCTTTTTTGATCCTTTTCTTTTGTGAGTTACCAAAATGTGTGTTTACTGTAAACAAAAACATAACCATTTAAAGCTAAGCGATGAGATCGAGATAATTGTTTTTTAATAATTTAGATCTGAGTGAAGATATCAAGAAATAAAACATGTGGATGGTTGGTGGATAAAACATGGGGATGGTTGGTGGGTGTGGTGTGGCACGGTTCAAATAATAAAAAAAATACACAGATACACAAAGTATAGTTTTTTCCACAATCTGTCCCCATTAACATGAGAAATGCCCTGCTCTAACCTGCTCTCTGACACTTCTCTGGATGTGAGAAATCACATTCGCACCACGCCACCTTCGCTCCATTTGATGCATGTAGTATAAGCCCTTGAAACAGAGCTTATCACGTTCCGCTTGTTGCCTGAACACAGTTAAATGCTTCACATTGATAGAACTTCTCTTGTAAACGAATCACTCTTTTTATTATCTAATGACAATACCACTTTTCTGAATGAATGCAAAATGACTTAGAGATTCTTCTTTCTCTCTTCCTCCTCCTAATATAATAAATTTTCCAAATGCAATAAACTTTGCAAGTAAAAAGCCTTGTTTTAACCGGTGGTTTTTATGAACTCTACTTTACTGATGTGGAAGCAAAGCATACACCAAATCTGTTTTGCTAAGACTTTTTATTTTAATACTATATGTCAACGATACTGTAAAGCATTCACCAAACTGTGAGTTTTCTTCAGTTTTAGACTTGGTTTGTGTGTTTGTAAAAGCTTTGAATTACATGGTGAAATTGTCATCTTAAAATCTTTTTCAAAGAGAAAATGGGTCTTTGATTTACATGCCTATGAAGAGCGAAGACTAAGAATAACAATACTCACAAGTATGCCAAATTTATGAACTATGACTTGTGTTTCAAGCAAAGTCACCACTTTTGAGGAATTATACAAACAGAGAAAAATGTATGAACTAAACTGTTATTCCATGTAATCATGTTTCTGTCAATTATTTACATTTCTCTATTAAGAACTAAGAACAGGCTCAAAATCAAAGCCCTAAAATTCTTGCTCTACACGCAAGAAACAGAAAAACCCTAACTATACGATTCTTGATATGATCTCTACACTTGTCCTTCAAGTATCAATCCTTGGTAAAAACTCACACTTCCATCATCACCAAAACCCTAATCACAATCCTTGCAAGAAGTCACACTTTCCAACACCAAAACCACCAATCTGAATCATCATCATCTAACACAGCTTTAGAGATCCTCTTACTCACCTTATTCCTCATGCCAAGCCTTATAGTATCAATCGCTAAGCAAATCCCTTGATGCTCTCTGTTAACAAACATCCAAACCGTAATAAAATCACAATTCTCCTTAAGCTCATAATCTGCAACGAATTTACTTCAACCTTCCCTCAATTCAACCTTATTCTCATTCTCATGAATCCACATCTTCATCTCATGAATCTTCCCTTGTGGTCCATACACAGAAAACATCATCCATTTTCTGCCAAAAAAGAGAACATCAAACCCGGTCGTAAGTTTTGATTTGGATAACACAAGCTTGCTCTCTTCTTGAAAGTTTACTTCTTTCTTGGTTAGTTGCTTTCGAATCGGTTTGCTGCTGAGACCCGCATGAGCTTGATACACCATTCTATTAGGCGGAGTCGCCGTAACACTCCATCGCAGAAGTAAATGGAGAGTTTCGTCGGAATCGTCTTCTTCCGGTTCGGGTTCTAGTTCTTCGTTAAGGTCGAAGTTGTGTTTCTTGCGTTGTGGTTTCTCTTCTTCGTCGTCTTCAGTTCTTTCTCTCTTTGATGAAGACGCTATTGATGAAGAAACCATTGATGAAGAAGCCACTATTGAAGAAGAAGACATTGATGATCGCTCTGTTTCTTGCTCAGAGAAAGTTATGGTTAAAGACGATAAAGATTTGTTTGAGTGAAAATAGGATTGGATCATTAAGCAAAGCCACTTCTTCTACTATATAAAGACTTTTATTTTATTAATTAAAAAGATTAATTATTCATTTAGTTAATTAAAAAAAAACTACCTGAAATTGAAAGGCCTGAAGCTCATAGGTTTCAAGGAGTACATTTGAGACTTTAAAATGTAAAATGTAAATATGCATTCAATATGGAAATTAATAAGCTTGATATGTTGATGAACAATATTGATACAAATCCATGTAACAAGGTCACCAAGGGTCATAATTTTGATCACACAAATAGAGGAATTTGATATGTAAAGTTGATTAGCATTTCCTTTTGACTCAATGCTAGATATATGTTCGATATTGGAGAGAAATAATACATCTGGCTTATAGGTTTTGTTTGACCTCTGATTACACTTTCACATGTGTGATGGTTAGAAGAAGGCTTTAAGCTCTTTGTGTTTTGATTTGTGAGTTTTTTTTTTTTTTTTTTGCTGTCAAGTTACAAAAAGAGATTGTAATTTGCACTTGATTAACTCATTGATGAGCTCTTAATCTTTTTATTGTCCAGTGACAAATTTACAAGTGTTCTCTCACAATGCCACTTTTCTGTATGAATATTTCAAAATAACTTATAATAGAGATCCTCTCAATACAAACAATGCTTTAATGGCTAAAACAACTCATCCTTAACTTCTCTAACTGCTTTTTTAACAGACTTCTCTTCTTATCCATACTCTTGTGCTTTCTCATTTGTATCCATTAATCTTCTGATATAAGAGATTTTCCAGGGCTTATCAAGGACTTAGGATCGATAAATCCAAATGCAATAAACTTTGCAAGTAAAGCTTTCCTCTAAGCCTTGTTTTAACCGGTTCGTATGAATTAACTTATAATGCTACTTTACTGATCTAGAAGCAAAGCATATACTAAATCTGTTTTGCTAGACTTTGATTGTAATAGTATGTTAACCGTAGTGTAAAGCAATAAACTTCTCCATTAATTTTTCAGTAAGTACTTAATTTGTCTCTGAGTTCTCTTCCCTATAGAAAATGGGTCTTTGATTTACATGCCTGTGAAGAGTGAAATACTAAGAATCATACATAACAAGTAAGCTAAATTTATGAATAATGACTTGTGTTTGAAGCAAAGTCACCAATTTTAAGGAATTATACAAACAGAGCAAAACGCATGAACCAACTGTTATTCCATGTAGTAATGTTTCTGTCAATTGTTTACATTTCTCGACTAAGAACTGAGAATAGACACAAAATGAAAACCCTAAAAATCCTTGCTTTATACGTCTCTCTCAAGAAACAAGAAACCCTAACTATGTGATCCGTCACAAACTCTTTTTCTACACTTCACTTTCAAGAAAACCCTAATCAATCCTTGAAAAAACTCAACTTTCCATCACTAACCAATCATCAAACATAGCTTTAGAGATCCTTGATGATTTCTACACTTCTCCTTCAAGAAACCCTAATCACAATCCTTGGTAAAAGCTCACACTTTCCATCACCAAAACCACTAATCTGAATCATCACCATCGAACACAGCTTTAGAGATCCTCTTACTCACCTGTTTCCTCACACCAAGCCTTATAGTATCAATCGCTAATGAAACATCACGACGTTCTCTGTTCCAAAACATCCAAACAGTAACGAAATCACAAATCTCCTTAAGCTCATAATCACCAACGAATTTACTCCAACCTTTCTTCAAATCAATCTTGTTCTCTTTTTCATCAATCCACATCTTCATCTCATGAACCCTACCATCTGGTCCATACACAGAAACCACCATCCACTCTTTACCTCCAACAAAAACATCAAACTCTTTCGTAAGTTTCGATTTCGATAACACTAGCTTTTCTTGACCATCTTCTTGAAAGTTTACATCTTTCTTGGTTAGTTGCATTCGAATCGGGTTGCTGCAGAGACCAAGCAAAGCGGGTTGAACCATCTTTTCCGATGGAGTCGCCGGAAACGCAGATCGGCGAAGTAAAGCCAAAGTTTCATCGGAATCGTCTTCTTCTTCTTCGGGTTCTTGTTCTGTTTCTTTGTTAACGTCGAGCTTCTTGCGATGGGGTTTTTCGTCTTCTTCAGGGATTAAACTTCTGTCTCTCTTCTTTGATGAAGAAGCCATTGATGATCTCTCTGTTTCTTGCTCCGAGAATGTTTTCGTTAAAGATTTCTTTGGGTTTTTTTCTTTCTCTCGAGTGAAAATGGGATTTGTATCGATAAGCAATTTCACTTCTTTACTATATAAAGACTTTTATTTTTGCCCCTTTTTATTAATTAAAAAGGTTAATTATTCAGTTGGTTAATTTTTTTTAAAAAACTACCTGAAAGTGAAAGGCTTGAAAGCTCAAAGGTTTCAAGGAGTACTAATTGAGACTTTAAAATGTAAAAATTAACCATAAATGTGCATTCAATATGGAAATTAATAAGCTCGATGTTGATGACCAATATTAATACTAATCTAACAAATAGAGGAAGTTGATATGTAAAGTTTTGAATTATGCAGTAAAATATGCAAAGATATGTTTAATATGGTGTGCATGTAAATTTGTAATTTTGATCTTGATTTGAGGATTAAACTCCATGGAGTTGTGTTCTTCACTCTCTGCAAAGTTTTCAATTGCCTAGCTAGCTTTGAGAAGCTTATCTTGACTAGCATTTCCTTTGACTCAATTCTAGATTATGGAATTAATGTTCCATAATCTGATACACTTTCAGAGTTGGTATGGTTATATAAGATCAGATTATTAACTTGTGTATGATTTGTGAGTTTTTTTTTCCTGCTGTGAAAGCACAAAGAGAGATTGTGATTGTACTTGGTTAAGTCGTAATTAGCTAGGAATATGAAACAGCTCTAATCATTATCAATTCACTTCTTCTTCTTCTTCACATTTTTGTTTTAAATGTTATGGACCAAAATGGAGTTTTTTTTTTTGATAAAAAAATGGAGTTTGCATTATAGTACATATACAATTTGAATGTGGAATGATCATGAAAATGTATAATAGCGCCTTTGTTGTTCTCTCAACATCTTGCTCTGCTTTTGTCTATACCTCAACATGGTATTATGGATTATGTGTTCATACACAAGTTAAGAAGGTACTGTAAATCTGTAATTGTGAAGAGTAAAGACTAATAATAATACACAACTTATGAACAATGACTTGTGTTTCAAGCAAAGTCACCACCATTGAGGAACTATATGAAACAGGCACAAATGCACAAGTTAAGAAGGTACTGTAACTATGAAGAGTGATGACTAATAATAATACTCACAAGTATGCTAAATTTATAAACTTTGACTTGAATCTCAAGCAAAAATGTATGAACCAAACTGTTATTCCATGTAATCATATTTCTGTCAATTCTTTACATTTCTCCAAGAACTTATAATGGAACTCAAATTAAAACCCTAAGAAACCTTGCTTTCTACGTTTCAGTTTCACTCAAGAAACAAAAACCCTAACCATATGATCCTTGATGATCTCTCTACACAAACTCTTTTCTACACTTCTCTTCCCAAAAACCCTAATCAATCCTTGTAAAAAACTCACACTTTCCATCACCAAAAACCCTAATCCGAACCATCGGAAACAGCTTTAGAGATCCTCTTACTAACCTGTTTCGTCAAATCAAACGTCTTGATGTCAATAGCCAAGCAAATCTCACGACTCTCTTTATGCCTAAACATCCAAATCGTAATGAAATCACAATCCTCCCCAAGCTCATAATCTTCAACGAATTTTCTCCATCCCAACGTCAAATCAACCTCGTTCTTCTTCTCATTAACCCTCATTTTCATCTCATGAACTTTCCCATCTGGTCCATACACAGAAACCCTAACTCCTCCTTCCTCTTGTTGCATCCTTGCTTCTTTAAGAAAGGGAAGAAACTTTCTCATCACTTGCGATTTCGATAACCCTAACTTACTCTGTCTTTCGTCTTCTCTTGTTATTTGCTTACGTATTGGCTCACTGCATCGCTCGATCAAGTGTGACTGCACGATGTTTGCCGGTGGTATCGCTTGAATCTTCCATCGTCGAAGTAAACGTAAAGTTGCATCTGAATCGTCTTTTTCGTGTTTGAGTTTCGCTATGAGTTTCATCTTCTTGTTCCACGCTTCTTCCTTAGTTTCGGGTTCGGGTTTCTTGATCTTGATCCATCGTTGTTTCTCTGCTTCGTTAAACCATAGAACAGAGTCTAAAGGTATTTCTTGATCTTCTTCTTGATCTGTTTTACCTGTCTCGATACGTTGATTCACGTTTCGTGTTATGTCGCGTATTAAACTTAAGTGGTTTAACGCTAATGCAGCTCCAACTTCTGCGTCTTCTTGTTCTTCGTTGAGGTTGTCTTCTTCTTCAGGTTTTGCTTCTTCGTTAAGGTCGAAATTGTGCATCTTGCGATGTGGTTTTTCTTCTTCTTTATCATCTTCACTTCTTGATCTCTTATTTGATGAAGACGTCACTGAAGAAGACGCAGTTGAAGAGGAAGCCATTGATGATCTCTCTGTTTCGTTAAAGAAGATAAGACTTCTTTGTTGGGGTTTACTCTGCTTTTGTTCTATAGTGAAAATTAGATTTGGATCAATAAGCAAAACCACTTCGCCACTATATAGAGACTTATATTTGCTCCTTATTGTTTTTATTTTTAAAAAGGTTTATTATTCATTTACAAGTTACAAGTTAAAAGTAAAGCTTTGAAGAAGTTAATTAAGTTGAGACCTTAAAATGTTTTTTTTTTTTAAATGGAAGGATGAGGCTATGTGACCATGTTATTAGCATATTACATATGAATATGTATTCAGTATGGAAATTAATAAGCATGATGTTGATGAACAATGATACAAATTATAAAGGGGAATAAATCATGGTCATAATTTTAATCAAACTTCCTGATTTCTTACAAATAGAAGAAGCCTAATTTGTCCCATATCTTATCTGTATAGTTTGGATTATGGGGTGAGATTGGGATCTGAAAATAAACCAACAACGACGTGAGAAATGAGGTGAAAAATAATGTAAAAGGCATGAGAAAAGGATGCAACTTGAATCAAATATTAGCATGAATTTTTTTAATCTTCATCTTTGTTAGAAACATTAGTATATATGTTTGGTTGGGTTGTAAATTGCAACATACCACTCTGGCAAGAGATGAACAATATGAATTGAATCGCTTGTCCATTCACTTGACCTTAAGGTTTATATTACAAGATGGAATTCCAACAAGAATGAGAATTCTCTCACAAAATGAAATCTAAGAATTGGCAAATATACATATTAGTTTTCTATTTACTTGAATATCAAGTTTATCCCTTAATACACTCTATATCAACACAATCTTATGAAAGGGAAAAATGTTTAGTTGTTACCAAAAGATAACACTTGAAAGTGAAATAGGTAGGTGTAGTAGAAGAAGAGACATAGCAAGGACCGTTTCGTAGA
The DNA here is from genome assembly GCA_900128785.1 of Arabis alpina. Taxonomy (NCBI): domain Eukaryota; kingdom Viridiplantae; phylum Streptophyta; class Magnoliopsida; order Brassicales; family Brassicaceae; genus Arabis; species Arabis alpina. The sequence goes on from LT669791.1 coordinate 46,452,370, forward strand.
CACATATGTTTCATATACTCTTTAAATCATTCTCTTAACTAATCATTTGTTGTTTGCTGATGAAACATCAGATTCTTTCATAAATTGTGAGAACAACGAAGAACAAACCAAAGAATCTCCAAAACTGGAGGTAAATTGGAGCATCACATTGTTTACGTTTTCCACAATAGGCCTAATTAACTTCACATGAACAAAATTGAACCAAATTGTTTAAAGTGAATTTGACCACTTTGCCTTTATTAATTTTCATCAAGTTCTCTAGTTTGAGAACAGCAAAATTAATGTGGTTCATTTTTATTTATTTATTGAACCCGATCAGAAAATTATGAATCAACATAAGGGATCTTTGAAGTATCCAAAACGATGATTGTTTTGGAATTACAATATGATTTTTGTTAAATATTAATAATTTTGGCGATAGACTCAAATCAAAACCCTAATAAATCATCCCCATTTCTTCTTATAAAATCTCATTAAAACCCCTAGTTAATGCTTGAAACCGTTAATAATAATCTTCTACCCAATTCTTTTTTTTAAATAAAACAAAAATTGGATAGAAGATTATCAAGGGATTATCTTCAAAACAAAATAAAAACTAATTAATCTTGGGAAAAGCCCCTACATATCTATCACAAAAACCCTAATCTAAATCCTCGACCTTGAAGACAATCTTCTAATTCCTCCTACTCAGCTTCTCCATTATAGGAAGCCTAGTATAATCAATAGCAAAGCAAATCTCACGAGTCTCTCTATGCCTAAACATCCAAATCATGAGAAAATCACAAAAACATCTTAAGCTCATATTTCTTCACGAACTTGTTCCAACCACAAGTCAACACAGGAGTCTTCTCACTACTCCACATCTTGAACATCATCTCATTAGCCTCTCCATCTGGTCCGTAAACCGAAACCTTAATCCCTTCTTTCCCACGTGGAATCTCTGATTCTTTAAGATGAGGAAACATCAACTTCTCCACTTGTAGCTTCCCTAACATAAGCATGTTTTGATCTTCCTTTACGTCACTCTCCATTAACTGTTTTCGTATCGGTTTGCTGCATCGTCCCACAGTGTCGCCGACGATCTTTTCAGGCGAAATCTTCGACGTTTTGCTAATCCATATAAGGACTAGCCCAAGGGCTTCTTTGGAGCCGTCTTTCTCAACGATTTTCCTCTTCTTAACCGGTTGGTTTTGATGATGATAAGCTTTAGTTATGGAGTGCTAATTTTGGTTATGCGTTAGGGACTGTATAAACTTGAATTGGTTTAACGTGAGCGCAGCAATAACGATTTCATTCTTGTTCTTCTCGAGTTAATCCTCTTGTTGCTCTCTTCTTCGAAATCGCCATTGTCTCTCTTGTTTCTATTGCCTTGAAATGCAAGACTTCTTAGGTTTTTGTTTCCTTTTCTCATTTGTGAAACTAAATCATTTCCTTTATATACCCATTTGTTAGACCGACTTTGACTTTAACTATTTTATTTTTCCATTTATGTTTTTTTTTTAATATGTGACGAAATGAGCAAAGTTCAATAGCTCTTGACAGCCCAAGAAAAAAATTGTTAAGGCCCAAGTTTTATTTAGCTTTAAACCCAAACAAAAAGCTAATTAATCACAAAAATTGGGTTATTAAATCCATAATTAAAAAAAAGGCTCTGGTTTCATACAATTTTTTTGTTGTTTTGGAGTTTCTGTTTGTTTTTGACATTGGTTACAAACATGCACTTATTATTTAGGGATTATTTATTGAATTTGAAGTTGGAAACAAAAAATCCATAGAAAACTCAAAAATCCCCCGCGTGCCTGTTGAAGAATGAGCCGGCGACTCATAGGCAGTGGCTTGGTTAAGGGAACCTACCGGAGCCGTAGCGAAAGCGAGTCTTCATAGGGCAATTGTCACTGCTTATGGACCCGAACCTGGGTGACCTATCTATGACCAGGATGAAACTTGGGTGAAACTAAGTGGAGGTCCGAACCGACTGATGTTAAAATCAGCGGATGAGTTGTGGTTAGGGGTGAATCATGCTGCCTCTGCCCGAGCCCTTCCCGCGTGCCATAAATGACCCACGAATAGGAAGAATCTTAGAACAAAATGAGAAGTAGATAACCAACTTCTCGGAGAGACATAATTGACTGCATTGATCTCAATAGCTACGCCCCCTACAGAATTTAAGGAACCTAAGAAAGCATGAGTCATATAATCTGCAGAACGTCGTTCTTGCCAAGATTGTATGTCTTTTTTCAACCTACTCAAGTCCAAACCGTTAGGACCCCTTAAAGGTTCTAACCATATTCATGGTTGATTCTCTAAGATGCAATGATATGACGTGATAATTATGGTATACATAGGTACGGCTTAAAGAAGAAGAACAAATAATCTATGGGCAAACTTTGATGGAGCAAAGCTGAAATCAAGGGGCTGCCAACTATTTCACGACGTTGCTTTGTTATGTTTCCACAATTTCTCCTTTTGTAAATCTTTGAGACTTTGACCACTTTTTTTTTTTTTTATTAATTAACTTTTTCTAGCTATAATATTGACTAAACCATTTGTGCAGCATATGGTGGCGTTAGCGACGCGTTTGATGGTGGCGTGTATATGTCAAAATAGAATATGCTTTTTAACCTTAGATCTAAGGTTCTCTATTGCCAAAATCGTACATTAAGTTGCTTTTATTTATAAACCAATTATTAATTTATCACGATTTAGGGGTGGGCATAAAAACCCATAACCAAATAATCGAATCAAACCGAACCGATATTATGGATATCGGTTAGATCCATAACCTACATACATTACCTATTGGTCATTTTGAATATTAGTCCATAGGTATCGGTTCGGTTTCGGTTATAACCCATAACCAAAATCAAAACCGAATAAAACCGAAACATTATATATATTACATATATTAGCCACATTTAATTTTAACATTATAAACATTAGACCGGCAATATTTAGAAACGACATCACCAAAATGTCAAATCAACTTTGGTTTCACTTTAATTTGATACATTTGTCATGATTCAGTTTGACTTTGGTTTGATATTATCATACTATGTTTCAATTTCATAGATAAAAATATTTTAGTTTTACTTAGATATGTTAATGTCTTCGGTGAAACTTTAAATTTGTTGAATGCGTTCGTAACATTTTGGTTTCGATTTCGGTTTGGGGTAATACCCATAACCAAACCGAACCAAATATATTTCGGTTATCATATGGATTTCATTATTATCAAACCGAACCGACCGAAACCGAACCAAAACCGAAATATACCGGACCGAAATTAGTATGATACCTATATGGACCCCTTCTCTCTAAAACCAAAAAACCAAAAAACTGAACCGAAACCAAACCATAACCGCCCATGCCCACCCCTAAATTCACGATATGTCAACGCGTACGTTAATTGCCTAATTGAATCTTTTGACAATATGAAGACTACTTAAATTCTAGTCTTGAATTTTTGATTTATAGATAGCAACAAGCCAACAACTACAACATAAAATCATAGTTTAAATATTCGGTTCCTAGGTTGACATCATATATATTCATATTTCATCAAACATGTTACTCTCATTTTTTTTTTTAATTTTTTTACAGAATTATGATACTTATTCCAAGATTCAGTAGAACATTATTTTTCATATTGAATATTTCAAATATTTTTCATTTCAAAAAAAAAATATTTCAAATATTTTGATTGCCAAATATCCGAAGTATGAGCAGTAACAGTCATGCAAAGAGTTATTTAGGAGATACAACCAATTCAGTTCAAGCCAATTTGATTTTTGTTTCTCAGTTAACATTTCAACTGCTTATATTTTATGGCAGATTTTGGGTGCTAGTTTGGTTAGTGACAACTGTGACATGTACTGTAGAGATGAACATAAAAGATTAATATATCCTGTCATAGTCAGAGTTTTGGAGGTTTTTGATGATTGCAAGGGGCTAGTAAATTTAGTCCTTTTGAATGTGGCCAATGGGATTCATGATTTCTTCTTGTGTTTTTTTTGTGCATAATGATTTTTTCTTCCAATTTTTGGTTACACAAACTCCCGTTTAAATGTTTTTATATATAGAAATTAGTTAGAATTAACGAGAACTAGTTGATAAAAAAAAAATCTTCTCTAGCTAGTCTATTTGTTGTATAGCTTATGGAACTCTCTCACAAAATAGTATTATTTATGTTTTCAATTTATACGTACAGGGTAACAAATTTTTAAATTTCAACCGGTGAAACAAGATTTATACACATACATTCATATACTGACCCAAAACTATGTTTAACATATTGATGATTTAAATAGACAAAAAATTAGTTGTTTTGGAATTATTTATTTGCAACAACCAATCATCGTTGTTAAATCGAAAGTATTAAGAAAAATAAGAAAGATAACATGTCGGCTGTACCACTATAATTATAAAATCCAAAGTATTAAAGAAGATGCATTTGTGTGTGAAGTTCCTCAAGTTTCTTCAGGGCATGTTCCCATCCAACTTAGTGTGGAGAGACTCTTTGGGAACAAGAGAGGTCAAGTTGAATGACGCTTTGAGAAGTATTGTTGTGGCTGTTCAGGGGAATCTAGCTCAATACCTTCCTCCACTTTCTAAACCTTCAATCGAAAAACGTTTGAAATCATTGGGAATTACATATCGGGAGTTAGCTACCAAGAGTTTGGCTTTGATTCAGAGTGAGTTGGGAGAAGGGAGAAGCATTGCGAACCACTATTATTGGGTTCATCATCTAAATGGTCAATGTCTCTACTTTAGAAACTACTATTTAGCGAATGTCTCTCAGTCTAGCTTTAGCTTTCTTGTTTTTCAAAACTACCTGACTATTAAACTACCTTTTATAAGTAGTTATAACTATGTTTGAATGTCTATTAAAAAAAATAGTGGTATAGGAGTTATCTTGTTAAAAAGAAAAAAAAATCCAAAGTATTAAGAAAAGAAAAAAACAAAATTAAATTATCGGATTCACGTGGGGAAGAAGAACGTAAACTAAAAATATTCACATACAGTATATTGAAAAAAGTTGTAAAGAGAAGACAAACTAACAATAATTAGAAAATGTGATACATGTGATGGATCAAATTAGGTATATTCTTTCTATTGCTCATTAATGTTCACATCCTTTACCACACATCTTCGTTCATATCCAAAAGATAATTAGTCAACATAACAGAGACATTACACAATACGAATGTTTTTCTAAATCAGTGATACATACTCAAATCGAATATCAGAATCCATCAAAATCTATGATAATTTTTTTATCAAGAAAATCCATGATATTTTTTTTTTTTGGAAATCCCAAAAATCCATGATATTCAATCGCTAGGATATACCAGAAACCAAAATGCTTACGACATATATTAAATATAGTACTATAGTCTAAACCATTCAATCACTAGATTACTTTTAATAACTTACTTGATTACCAAATTATTGGCTTCATTGGACTACTTATGCCAATGCCATGTGCTTCATATTATGAATGCCAAAGTCGTACAACATACACTTCCATTTTATGAATGCATGGTATAACACTTCCATGTTTTTTTTTGCTAACCAACTACACTTCCATGTTGAATACATAAAACAACATTATATTCATCTGGATTAATAAAGAAATGTTTTTACACACACACATACATACACATATATTGAAAAGTTAGTTTGTGAATGAAAAACTATCTACCAAAATAACATATTCAGTTCCACAGAAGAGCATAGTTTTTAATAAATATCTGCAGATACTTTCAATGGTGTTTATCATTCGTCCACTTATTTTAAATGTGAATTTCATACTACCATGTTGAATACCATCCGTTGTTTAAACATATTATGATATACGTACAATGACGACATAATATATATATCGACTGATAAAGAAATCTTGACCCCACACAAAATCACACTTCTATATTGAAAACTTAGTCTGTGGAAAGAAAAACTAACTAACAAAATAACATCTCCAAATTCACAAAAGAAAATAATATCAATAAATATCAACATAAAACTTCAATGATGATACAACTATCATTCGCCTAAACCACAATATTGGTTAAACTCTATAATATACCAAAGATTGTTGATTATGGATTCAAACTTATTAAAAACTTGTATATCTACTTACTTACCTTCAATTATTTATTTTGCTCACTGTAACGTCCAATATAGCTTTTTTATATATGGGTGACTCATGTCGCTCCAAATTTAGTATGCACAGTACATTTTGTTTTTGTCGAACTATTGGTTCGTTACTCTATTAAATTTGTGAAAGTTGTCAAGTTCATTATACACATATATATAACTATACCAATTTTCACGTGCTTTGCTTCCACTTTCATGGTATCAAAAACAATGTCTCTAGCGTCCACTAGTTTAAATATTTATGATGAAGACCCAAATTCAAAGAAAGTAAAAAAAACTTGACACATTATTTAACTATTTTGTTGTAACTTATATATAAATTTTGGAGTGTATTCAAACTAACACATGGACTTATTTGTTTTGGTTAATCAAATCCTTTCCAAATGCTACATATTTATATAAGATGTTCACAATTTTTTTACGAATACAAATTTTACAGTTTAAAAAATAAATTAAAATAAAGCTGTTTACGGAAAATAAATTTAATAAGCAAAACATTAATGGATGTGTTGACCAAAAAAGAAAAAAAAAACATAAATGGATTTGAGAAGAGATATATTGCCAAACAAAAGAAGAATTGAATTGTAAGCATAAACAATGGACCTTTACTTCGTTACCAAAAAAAGGTCAAAATTAACGTGTAAATAAAAAAAAGTCAAAAAATTTACAATATGGTTTTTATATAAATTTATTTAGTTAAATACGCACTATATTACGGTGTATGTATAGATTTGTAAGTATATATAAAGAAAGGTCGTGTTTTGATAATACTTGCCTTAAATTCTCCAATCACAGCTCCTCTTCTTCTTCTTCTCCAGATAGGAAAAGTCTTTCAGAGTCACAGAGCTCCGATCTCCGATCTTCTGAGATCTCTTCTAAAGGTAATGCCTTTAATTCCTTACTCTTCCTCTCTGGATTGCGTTGCATGTCTTTGTGGTTTTGAATTGTGTCGGTTTTGGGGTTTTTGATGGATCAGATTTTCTGGGTATGTTTGATTTTGAGTGATTGATTTGGGTTTTTGATTTGATGACTGATTAACCTTGAAATGATTGGTTTTTGTCCGATCTGGGTTTAAGCTAAAATTTTGATCATGGATCTGAATTTTTCTGGGTTTAGTCTATGATTATTGTATTGATTTGTTGTTTTGTTGTGTATTGCATCTACATTGATTAGATCTAAAATGCAGGATTATGTTCTGTTTCTAGCGTTTAGTGTATATCACTTCATATTTCACAAGACTCATGTTCAATTTCAGTGATTTCCCATGAGAATGTTGATGTTCATAGTTGTAGCTAATGATCTCAAATTCCACATTAGAGAATCAATTAGGAGTTGTTTTTGTTGGTGGCTTTGAAATAATAGATTCTCCAGATCCATTTTTGCAGTAATTTATGATGCATGGTATGCAGCTACATCTTTAGCTACTCACATGTTTACCTGACGTTGGCATTTACAGGAAAAGGAGAGTTTTTAGTATATCAAGATGAAGGCACTCATTCTCGTTGGAGGGTTCGGGACTCGTTTGAGGCCATTGACTCTTAGTTTCCCTAAGCCACTTGTTGATTTTGCTAACAAACCCATGATTCTTCATCAGGTACTATAATTGATGCTGTTGCAATGTTAGATTATGCTCTTGACTTGTTTATCTAGGAGCAAAACATTCAGATGTATTATGAGTGAAGTATTTACTCTCTAGACTTATGTTTTAACCGAAGCGTGTATTATTGTAGATTGAGGCGCTTAAGGCAGTTGGAGTTGATGAAGTGGTTTTGGCTATCAATTACCAGCCAGAGGTGATGCTGAACTTCTTGAAGGATTTTGAGGCGAAGCTCGATATCAAAATCACTTGCTCACAAGAGACTGAGCCTATGGGTACAGCTGGTCCTCTTGCTCTAGCGAGAGACAAATTGATTGACGGATCTGGAGATCCTTTCTTTGTCCTTAACAGTGATGTGATTAGTGAGTATCCACTCAAAGAAATGGTTGAGTTTCACAAAAGTCACGGTGGGGAAGCCTCCATTATGGTGACAAAGGTGAGATTATCGAACCTACTAATCTCCAGTTATGGGATAGTATGTTTGTATTCGTCTAATGTGGACTTGCGTGTATTGGTTTATAGGTGGATGAACCGTCGAAGTATGGTGTTGTGGTTATGGAAGAATCTACTGGAAAAGTTGAGAGGTTTGTCGAAAAGCCAAAACTCTATGTTGGTAACAAGATCAATGCTGGGATTTATCTTTTGAACCCATCGGTTCTTGATAAGATTGAGCTAAGACCGACTTCAATCGAAAAAGAGACCTTCCCTAAGATTGCAGCTGCACAAGGGCTCTATGCGATGGTGTTACCGGGATTTTGGATGGACATTGGGCAACCCCGTGACTACATTACCGGTTTGAGACTCTACTTAGACTCTCTGAGAAAGAAGTTTCCTGCCAAATTAACCAATGGTCCACACATTGTTGGGAATGTTCTTGTTGACGAATCCGCTAAGATCGGGGAAGGATGTTTGATTGGTCCTGACGTCGCCATTGGTCCTGGATGCGTTGTTGAGTCAGGGGTTAGGCTTTCGCGCTGCACGATCATGCGAGGTGCACGCATCAAGAAGCACGCTTGTATCTCGAGCAGTATTATCGGGTGGCACTCAACGGTTGGACAGTGGTCGCGGATTGAGAACATGACGATCCTCGGGGAAGATGTTCATGTGAGCGATGAGATCTATAGCAATGGAGGAGTTGTTTTGCCACACAAGGAGATCAAAACGAACATCTTGAAGCCAGAGATAGTGATGTGAAAAATAATTGTGGTATTAATTATTTTGTGGTTTGATTAAGGACCAAACTTGTTAAACTTTTGTTTTCGTGTCTTTTCTTTATTTTAGTCAACTTTTGTGTTTTCATTGGCTTGAATAAGCATCAAAACATTGTATATTTTGTTAGGATTTAAAGTCATCTGTTGTTTTTGTTTCTCTATTCTTGTAACTTATGAAAAACAATTCTCATGTATTTCAAGATCCTCTTGAATATTTATAAGCAATCCTTAATGGAAATGTCTTTTGTTGAAGAACATTGTTCATTTCTTGCAGCTGCAATTATGCATACAAGGACGATAGGTGTAATTTTTTTAAATCATTTGATGACAGATCTTCAACAGAAACTCGTATGCTCAACAACAAATTTATTACATCCATTAAAACAAATAATACGAAATATATCATCAATTCAACATTTATCATCAGCTTATTTAGATTTATATTTGCCGTAACAGAGGCCAGAACAGAAATATAAATCTAGTCCTGCCTTAGAAACTTGAAGGATAGAAGGGAGCTTGCATCTAGAGTTACACACAAAGCAAAATGGTCTACAAATAGAAGTGTTGGGTACTACTTCATCATCTGAGGTTATTATCGAACATGTACCTGGCATAATATATGAGAAGTCTCCTACGACGCATGTAATATGCAACACGACTCCACAATCATTGCATGTATAGAACCATTTCTTCGGATCCACTTTTGTTTCACATGCTTCACACCAATACTCACCTCCAACTATATTTTCACCATAAGACAAGAAGAGAGGATGGTCGTCGTACCTATGCCTCATTACCTTTTGCGGTAAAAGAGCGCAACTATAGTCCAAACTGAAGTCACACTCATCACAACTAAAGCTTCCTCTTCCCCTACATTGATTACAATTCCTACTGGAATCTATAGAGTAGTACAAAGGATGTGGATGGCTTTCATGCACAAGTGGTTCTAAAACTGAACCACATCGGAGATCTAGAATTACGTGGCTATGAATACTAGATTCGTACCTGAAACCAGTGAAAGCTCGAAAACAAAGGAAACACACAACTTTTTTGTGGCGACAAGTGTTTAGCGTAAGACGTTGGTTGTAGCTTACATGTCTTTTCTTCCGGGGAAGGTTAGCGCATTTTTCATGGATAATGAAATTGCATTGTTCGCAACTGTAGAACGATTCTGAACAAATCTGGAAGACACATGCTTCACATAATGCGCTTTCATGTAGATTTCTACCATCCTTATTAATCCGTAAGTTATGATCATGACTAAAATGTTTTATAGTCTTATCATCCAACACCTCGAATGGTGGAACTTCCTCGGGCTCTTCGGGAATCCCTTCTAATTCTCTATTATCCCATACCATATGTTATGCATCTTGAATGAACAACATAAGTAGAACATATAGAGCAAGCATAAGCTCCGTAGAACCCATTTACTTTCTTACGGCAAACTCCACATTTCCAATTTCCATGTCCAAGGCGACGAGTGTAAGAGATGCGATGATCATGGCGGTTGATGTTTATGACGCGGGGCAGATCGATACAATCCCGATGAATCATGAAATTGCATTCAAGACAGAAATACGGGCTTCGGTCACCTTGCGTCCCACAAGCATTGCAAGTGAAACCAATACGTCTTGCAACAAGATGAAGTTGATGTTCATGGGTCGTAGGGCTTACAATACCAAGTGGTGGTGGATTTCCCATACAGCCACTACATATGCTCAAGTTACAAACATCACAATGATGAAATCGTCGGCTAAACACCATCCCACAAAGAAGGCATTCCTTGTCGGCGTAATCGGGTGCTCCTTCGCATATAAAGAACTTGAGCGGGTGTTCACGGTGGCAAGTGTGTAGGACCAAAATTATGGAACACTACGAATCAGTGATAAACTGCGATAAGAAAGACGTTCAAGGGAAGAAGAGAGTTGCGGAGGCGAGACGAATCTCTTTCCTTAACCCTTTGAATCACCCGTAGTGCGACGAGATGACTGATTCAAGGATCCCAGGATACAACCACAAAACAACCGTATTTGCAATCACTCAAATCACGGCTCTAACGAACTTAACACTACGATACTCTCAAGACACAAACTTACTTTTGGGAGAGATTGCTGGATAGTTTTTCTTTTAGATTTTCGTTTCTGAGTGAATAGAATGAGAATCAGGGAGGTCATATTTATAACCTTAAGGAGTGATTTCGAATTCTAAACGTTTGTAACGTTTTATGAATTAATAGGTGAAATAAAGGCTGAGTTTATGGCCTGACTTAATGGACATGGCATCTTTGACCCAATTTAAAATTGAATGAAAATTCAAACTTAAAAAAAAAACAGAGTTCAAAACTGATACGGATCAAAGACCACGAGACCCACGTGTCCCTAAGTGTCCTAAGTGTCAAATAAAGACCACGACCACGCCCACGCCCACGCCCATTCCCGGTTAAATTCGGTTCAGTCCGGGTTGGCTCGCGTGAGTTTATCTTCACCCGAGCTCCATGTTTTTAAACTAAAACATGAGCTTCCTCTCTTATATACTAGAGGAATATTTTACACATAACAGATGTGGGACAAGTTTATACATATCCCTTTTATTTACTCCAGTTTTTATTTAGCCCACAGGCTTAAAACCCATTTCTCTTCACCACTCAACATATTTTTTAATAAGGCCCAAAGGCCTTATATTAACAAAAATGTTCCAACAATCCCCCACATGAATAGAAATGACTCTAAACTTATGCAGACTTGACTGACTGAACAAACATATGCAGACTCGACTATACTAGACTTTGACAGACTTTTGAGAGTATACGAAAATGTAACTATATCTGAGAGGTAGCATTTTTCAGCTTTGAACCAATCATTTTAATTTCTGTCGGGTTTACTTGGCCAGGAGGTGAACATGATGTCTTGAACCACCCGGATGTTAATGTAAACCTAGACAACAGTTATTGCATAGCAGCATTTTCTCGTAGAGATCAGTTCTCTATTGTGTTCATTTTGGCCTTGAACATTCCTGGTAATCATGAGTGAACTTAGAGAATATAGCCTTACTTTCATTCTCCTAGAAACGGCCGCATTTCACACTCACTAGGTGATCTTCCATCAACTTTGTTTTAAAGAAGCATCCTGTATTACTTCACTGATATCTCAAAGTTATGGAATCATTAAAAGCTAATGCTTATCCTTATCACACACAGGTAACACTGTTTATCATCCTAGGAACTGGGTATATACATTGTCTCACAGTGTTTTTTTTTTCTCTTACTCAGCTTTATTTCGTTGGCCCTTTGAACCTATGTCGTGGGATTTCCAGTGACATAAGTGGGGTATCCATTAAGCGTCGTGTTATGTTATAGGCTTTAAACCCATTCCTCTTGATGATTTAACAACTTGATCTCTCGGCAAACTTTTTGTGAACGGATCAGCTAAGTTTTCAGCCGACTTGATATAATCTATCGTGAGTACTCCAGTGGAGATCAGTTGTCTTATGGTTTTATGTCGCCTCCGAATATGACGAGATTTACCATTATATAATTTATTTAGTGCCCGAGATATAGCCGATTGACTATCACAATGTACCCGTAAAGCTGGCACTGGTTTTTCCCACATAGGGATATCTTCCAAAAAATTTCGAAGCCACTCTGCTTCTTCCGCAGCTTTGTCTAAAGCTATGAACTCGGACTCCATGGTTGATCTAGCCAGGAGGGTTTGTTTGGAAGATTTCCAGGATACTGCTGCACCAGCCAGGGTAAAGACATATCCACTTGTAGATTTCGAGTTTCTAGAATCAGAAATCCAATTGGCATCACTATAGCCTTCTAATACCGCTGGTTCTTTACCATAGTGCAACCCATAACTCTTGGTATATCGGAGATAGTTTAAGACCCTCGTTATGGCCTTCCAGTGAGTATGACCTGGATTACTTGTGTATCGACTTAACACATTTACGGAATGTGCCAAATCTGGTCTAGTGCAATTTGTTAAGTACATTAGACTTCCTATCACTCTTGCATATTCTACCTGTGAAACTGCATCACCTGAATTTTTCGTCAGGTGAAGTTGAGGATCCAGGGGAGTTTTTGCAGTTCCGTTTGAGTAGGTCTTGAACCTCTCAAGTATCTTGTCAGCATAATGATCTTGAGTTAGAGTAATTCCTTTGGAAGTTCTTACGATCTTGATTCCAAGGATTACTTCCGCTAAACCCATGTCTTTCATGTCAAATTTTCCCTTGAGCATGGTTTTCGTTTTATTAATAATATCCTTATTGCTTCCAATAATAAGCATATCATCTACATATAAACACAACAAAATGTATCCGTGTGGGGTACTTTTTATGTATATGCATTTATCACATTCATTTATGCGGAACCCATCTGACATCATTATATTGTCAAATTTTTCATGCCACTGTTTAGGAGCTTGTTTAAGTCCGTATAGTGATTTGACAAGTCTGCACACTTTGTGTTCTTGTCCTGGGATGACAAACCCTTCGGGTTGTTTCATATATATTTCCTCTTCTAAATCACCATTTAGAAATGCCGTTTTGACATCCATTTGATGAATTTCAAGATCTCGTAAAGCAGCAATGCCTATTAATAGTCTGATGGAGGTTATTCTCGTTACAGGAGAATAAGTGTCGAAGAAATCCAGACCTTCTTTTTGCCTGAATCCTTGAACCACAAGTCTAGCTTTATACTTGTCTATATCTCCATCAGTTTTCAGTTTTGTTCTGAAGATCCATCTATTCCCAAGAGCTTTGCACCCTTCAGGTAGCTCAGTTATCTCATAAGTATTATGTTGTAAGATGGAGTCCATCTCATCATTGACGGCTTCTTTCCAAGAAGGCGCGTCTGGAATGGACATTGCTTCTGAAAAAGTTCGTGGCTCATTTTCAGCGAGAAAGACTACCAAGAAATCAGAACCAAAGTTTTTCTCTTTACGAGGTCTTTTACTTCGTCTAAGGTTGATTTCATCTTCTGTTTCTTCATCATTTATAGTAGTACCAGAGTTACTTGCCTCATTTGCTGAGGGAAGCTCATCTCTTTGTTCACGAGTTCTTTTATTACTCTTTTTTTCTTTACGCGGAAACACGGTTTCAAAGAAGTAAGCATTTCTTGACTCCATTATCGTGTTTGCATCTATATCTGGAATATCAGATTTAAGTACCAAAAATCGATAGGCACTACTATTATGCGCATATCCGATGAAAATGCAATCTACCGTCTTAGGTCCTATCGTTGCCTTTTTCGGTGGTGGAATTGCAACTTTTGCTAGGCACCCCCACACTTTCAGGTGTTTATACGAAGGTATAATACCTTTCCAAAGTTCATATGGCGTTTTGCCAGTAACTTTGTGTGGAATTTTGTTTAGGATATAATTTGTGGTAAGCAAAGCTTCCCCCCACATGTTCTGGGCTAACCCAGATTCCTGCAACATCGCATTCATCATCTCTTTAAGAGTTCGGTTTTTTCGTTCCGCAACTCCATTAGATTCAGGTGAATAAGGAGCGGTTGTCTGATGGATAATGCCACGTTCTCTACAAAACGTCTCAAACGGTCCATCATATTCGCCTCCTCTATCACTTCTAACTATTTTGATAGTTTTATTAAGTTGATTTTCTACTTCCAACTTGTATTCTTTGAATTTCTCCAATGCTTCATCTTTACTCCGTAGTAAATAAACGTGACAATATCTAGTACAATCATCGATGAAGGTTATGAAGTATTTCTTTCCGCCTCTGGTTTGAATATATTTTAAATCACACAAGTCTGTATGAATCAAACCAAGAGGTTCCGTTTTTCGGTCCACACTCGGTGATGGTTTTTTCGTGAGTTTTGCTTCAACACATATTTCACATTTGCGTTTGCTTATTTTCTGTTTAGGGATTAAATTCATGTTCATTAATCTACTCATAGATTTAAAGTTAACATGGCCTAAACGTTCATGCCATAATTCAAATGACTCAGAGACATAAGCAAAAGAATTCTTATTCATCTTCTTCTTCGAGGTAGAAGCCTCGGCTACAACGGTTTTGGCATTATTGCCTACATCAATTATGGCATCATTGCCTACAACATTCTCACGAATCACAGCCTCAACAGACATCTTAAACAACCCATCACAAACAAAACCCTTACCCAAAAACATTCCGTACTTAGAGAGGACCAACTTATCCGCTTCAATCTTCATTGCGAATCCATGCTTGCTCAAAAGTGAACCTGAAATCAGATTCTTCCTCATGTCCGGAACGTGGGCAACGTTGTTAAGGATGAGCTCACGGGCAGATGTCATTTTCAGAACAACCTTGCCGTAACCTGCAATCTTTGAGGTTGCGGAGTTTCCCATGAAGAGCTTCTCATTGCTATTATTCTTCCGGTAAGTCGAGAAACTCTCTCGGTCCATGCATATGTGCCTAGTAGCACCAGTATCAAACCACCAAGTCTTTGGGTGGCTCTCGGCCACGTTTGCTTCGGTGACAACCGCACACATGTCAGCTTCGGTAAGATTAGCCTCGTATTTGTTAGATTGCCGAGGGACCATCTTAGTGCGACACTCAAAAGATTTGTGTCCCACCTTATGGCAAATGTTGCAAGTTCCAGTGAACCTCGGCTTTGAAGTATCACCACCACCACCACCCCTATGCTTGAACTTCTGAGTGTGTTGAGGAGCAACTTTTCCTTTTCCCTTGTCTAGCCTTCCCTTATTCTGCAACTTTGCTTGCTTGGAAGCATTGTGGTGCTCCGCCACGTTCACATTGGGATCGCGAAAGACCACACCAACTTCGAGTTCCCTCCTGTTTTGAGACTCGATACGAAGTTTCATGACAAGGTCTTCTAGACTCATCCATTTCTTCTTCAATTTGAGGTAGTTCTTGAAGTCTGTCAACCCCGGAGGAAGCTTCTCGATCACGCACGCAACCTGGTAGGTTTCGCAAATCCTCATGCCTTCAGCATGAATCTCATGAAGAAGATTTTGTACCTCATTGACTTGTTCCATCAACGGACGAGAGTCAACCATCTTGTAATGTTCGAACTTAGCCACCGCATGTTTCTGCGAACCAGCATCTTCCGAGCGATACTTCTTATCCAAAGATTCCCACAACGCCTTAGATGTCTCAACATTGGCGTAGACGTTGAACAATTGGTCATTCAAACGACTCTGGATGTATCCTTTGCACAAGAAATCACCGTGGTCCCAGGCATGAACACTCGCAAGTGCTCGAAAATCAGTATTGTCCACCGAGAGAAGGGGTTTCACTTCCTTGACGTACTTCTCAAGATTCAACGTGGTCAAGTAAAAATACATCTTTTTCTGCCACATCTTGAAAAACCTTCCATCAAACTTGTCCGGAAGCAATCCAGCAGAATTTCCTGAAGGAATCTGCACCGTTGGATACGAAGGAGGGACTACGGTTTGCACCGTTGGAGGGACCATCGCAGATGTAGCATGAACAGCCACAGAGGGAGGAGCATACATCGTCACACCGCTAGTGGGAATCGCCACAGTGACAAACGGGGAAGAACCAAACTGCATGTCTACCAACATCTCGTTAAGTCCGCTTCTAATCACATCGTCGTTGGTGTTCACGGTGGAGACATTAGCAGCCGCACTCGCCGCAGCTAGAGCAGCATCAACATTGGAAACATTCTGGTTCTGAGCATCCATTTTTTCCTATAAAAAACAGAGACCAAACAATGGAATCAGTTTCGATTTAGTGTGATACACAAATAAAATCGTAAGTTTTCTATATTATAAAGAAAACAACAATCTCGATAATCAGTTTTAGAATCGCAATTTAAAACAGTTATCAGATTACACAATAATAATTCAGAATCGCAATTCAAATCAATTATCAAATTATCCAATAATAATTCAGAATCGCAATTCAAGAAAAATTATCGAATTTAAGAGTTTAACCGTTCGCAAACGTTAAACAAATCGTGTTCTTCCCGAACAGAAAGCAATCAGCGAAAACGTTTATGAGACGATCGCGATACGAGCTCTGTAACAAACGTTTCTATTATCGAGTTTTTGTTATCGCAATTCAATCCGTCTGATGTTTATGAAAACAACAGCCGGATTTCAAAGGGTTAAGATTGTAGGACCAAAATTATGGAACACTACGAATCAGTGATAAACTGCGATAAGAAAGACGTTCAAGGGAAGAAGAGAGTTGCGGAGGCGAGACGAATCTCTTTCCTTAACCCTTTGAATCACCCGTAGTGCGACGAGATGACTGATTCAAGGATCCCAGGATACAACCACAAAACAACCGTATTTGCAATCACTCAAATCACGGCTCTAACGAACTTAACACTACGATACTCTCAAGACACAAACTTACTTTTGGGAGAGATTGCTGGATAGTTTTTCTTTTAGATTTTCGTTTCTGAGTGAATAGAATGAGAATCAGGGAGGTCATATTTATAACCTTAAGGAGTGATTTCGAATTCTAAACGTTTGTAACGTTTTATGAATTAATAGGTGAAATAAAGGCTGAGTTTATGGCCTGACTTAATGGACATGGCATCTTTGACCCAATTTAAAATTGAATGAAAATTCAAACTTAAAAAAAAAACAGAGTTCAAAACTGATACGGATCAAAGACCACGAGACCCACGTGTCCCTAAGTGTCCTAAGTGTCAAATAAAGACCACGACCACGCCCACGCCCACGCCCATTCCCGGTTAAATTCGGTTCAGTCCGGGTTGGCTCGCGTGAGTTTATCTTCACCCGAGCTCCATGTTTTTAAACTAAAACATGAGCTTCCTCTCTTATATACTAGAGGAATATTTTACACATAACAGATGTGGGACAAGTTTATACATATCCCTTTTATTTACTCCAGTTTTTATTTAGCCCACAGGCTTAAAACCCATTTCTCTTCACCACTCAACATATTTTTTAATAAGGCCCAAAGGCCTTATATTAACAAAAATGTTCCAACAAAGTGTGGTATGCTTCTGGGAACGTTTCGACACAATCCACATGGAAGGCCAATTCGCATTGATGACATCCGTAATATCGGTTTTCGAATAATATCACAGCGTCACACGTTTTGCACACTATGGATGCTCGTGTACCTTGGACTTATCAAGAATAAGAAGTGGTGTTGGTCTCGTCGCACAACCTAAATCCAACTTGAAATCACATATTGAGCAGCAATAACCAACCATAAATGGGGATTGACACAAACTACAAGTAGCTGGATGATCCAAATTTAAGCCGGTGAGCTTGAGAGGATGGTCAGGATGAGAAGAGTGGTTGATCTCTGGTAACGGCTCGGCACACTCTTTATGAAAAATAGTTTCACACCCTAGCTCATTGCAGCGATAGCCTCCATAAATGTAATTGATATCAAACAAGCAGCACCCACCACACCTACTAAAAGCAAAACGAGTGAAAGGTATCAAAGGATGTTCGTGAAGTTGGGGTACCTCTGTATTCTCCATGGTGGTTTTTCAACTTGTAAAATCAAAATCAATAATCCCTCAACTCCTCTTCGTCTCTTGTAATTTCAAAAAGTTGTTTCTTTTTCTTTCTGCTTTTTTTCTTTAAAGTGATTATCTTTTCAGGACAACTAGCAAATATTAAACTAAACAAAGACCAGGGCACGTGAAATTATTCTTTTGCCGGTGTGCTGAGGGCTAGGTTGCGTGGAAACTCCATTTTATGACGTTTCACGCTTCGGAATCGGAATCGGAATCGGAATCTCTTGGAATCGTCGTGGAATCACGATTCCAAAAACTACCATTTTGGAAGCGCCTTGGAAGCGTCTGATTCCATTTTGGAATCGCGATGGAAACTTTTTTTTATTTTGGATGATAAAAATTAAATATTAGAAAACTTAAAAATTGTTTTGATATTTTTATAACTTAGAGATAAAAACCCCTAAAAGATATGAATCTTCACATCCCTAGTCACTAAGAACTAGTAGAATGACTCTTCAATCTCTGTAGAATGACTCTTTAAGCTTCTAATGTATCTCTCGGCAATTTCGTAGAAGAACATGACATATTTCATACTATATGTAATGAAACTATTCTTGAAAGATATGAGTTTGAAGATCTTTCCGTCGATAAACCATAATTGGAGGCAATTTTATTTGATGGAGCAAATGAAAACCAACATGAATAATTGAATATGATAGTCTAAATCCTTGATTTTAGTATTATGGGTTGTTTATTATAGTTAAGTTACTTAATAGTTTTATGTATTGGGTTTATGATGTAAACGAACTTTTTCAATTTGGTTTAGTTTTGAATGTTAAAAAGTATTTTTATATATATATTATATATAAATATTTGGTTTAGTTTTACGATTCCAAAACGTACCCGCTTCCTAATTTTTTCAAAAAAGTCGCTTAACTTTTTCGCTTCCACGTATCCGTTTCCGATTCCATGCAACATAGGGTGAGGGCGGCGATACTTTCCACGTTCAATTCGTTTTTAATTCTCCACTATGTACTCCGGAGTAATGAACTTGATATCAATTATTGTAGTTTTTTTTCAATCCTCTAAATTTATGTTGAGAAAATTGGATTTTATACCTTAAAACTTGTTGAACATTGGAAAAGTATACCAAAAAGAGAAAATTGGAAAACTACCTTTAATATTAAATAAATTATCATATAAAATATGTCGATAGTTAAAAATTATTTAGTGTAAATTTTAAAATTAAGTTCAATTTATTAATAACTCATATTTATTTTTTTAAACAAAAAACTATATGGTTAATTAATCATAATTTTTCCAACTAAAATTATAATTAAGTAATTGATTTATTTTACACAGTTGATTTATATTTTCTTCGTTGATTTTTTTGCTTTATTGATTTATTTAAACTACTGACTTATTTTTTTTATTTTCGTCGACTTAATTTTCAGCTTGGTCGATTATTTTCAACTATGGATCTATATTTGTATTGGTTGATTTTTTCCTTTGTCGACTTATATAACCATTGACTTATTGTTTTTGTGTTCGTCGACTTAATTTTCAGATTCATCGACTTATTTTCAACTGTTGATTTATATTTGTTTTGGTTGATTTTTTTCTTTGTCGACTTGTATAACCATTTACTTATTGTTTTTATGTTCGTCGACTTAATTTCTTGTATTCATCGATTTATTTTACACTATCGATTTATTTTAAATATTTATTAATTTTAAAAATTATATTAATTTTTATTTAAAACTGAAAAATCAAATTTTAAAAAAAAAAATAGAATGATTAATGATATATTAAAAATATATTATTTCAAATTAAAAATAGGGTAGTTATCAAATGTTAACAAATTTGGTATAGTTTTCAAATCTTCGAACAAATTTAGAATATTTATCCAATTAATGACTATAAATTACACCATTATACAATCAAGCCAGGTTCAAAAGATTAGTGCAAATGCACTATGTCCCAATATACAACTTAGTGGGATCACTCCCAACATTTCTTCTTATACCACGCTGAAAGCAACAACTATACAAATTTGAAGTAGTTTTATCATTACAAAGCAACCACCACATTTTCTTTTTGATGTTCTTCATAGATTTGAGTTTTAAGAGCTTCGCGGTGGAGACTCGCTTTATATTTTGATATAAAAATAATCTTCTAACTTTTACTCTTTTAATTAAATTTTTTCATTATGTTGTCAACATCTATTTTTTTTGTGCACCATTGAGTAATCTATTTTTAGGTTTTAGGTTTTCAACGAATTTTGATAATTTGATAATTAATTGATGATTGTTTATGGATATCAACAAAGTATTCATCTTTAATTATTCTCTATGCCTAATTGTTTAACCGCATATCTAGTAATATGATCTTAGGTTAATATACTCTCCACAAACTTTGTTATATTTCCATAACTATATTTGATATAGTAAGCGTCTTAACAACTCAAATGGTTAATTAGTTAAACAATTTGAAAGGTTAGTTAAGGAGTTTCCTGAACTTTATCATAACTTGAACTTTAATGCATGTTTTCTCAGTGTAATAATTGCGATAGTTGAGTTCATTATGGTTAAAAACATGGTGGTTAGAACTCTATATGTATTGATTATTTTTTGTTTCCATGCTTCTCCGTCTAATGGATGAGATATTTCTCCATCACTACCTAAATATCTTCGCATGCCAACTCATATTTTTTTTGCCGTATTAGCAAACTAATACAATTTATTTAATCCATTAGCTAACATTAAATAAAATATTTGGTGCTATGCAGTTGTTTTCTTCCCAAGTTTTCGAGTACGGCGAAATCTTTTTTTTTTGCAAAACAAACAATTCTCTTTTTTTCACTATATATTTCCAAAATATCATACAATTTTCTCGACAATCGTCAGTTTTATGATAAAGTAAACCTAAAGAGCGCATAAACTTTTTTATATCATAATACGATTTTAGCGAGTTATAACCTCCTCATAAATATTATTTTATCAACTAATCAGTCGAATCCATACAGTTTTGATTTAAATTAAAATATATTTATAAGTCATAAGTCATAACACTGCTAAATAGAGGTTTGAAAAACGTTTTTTACATTTTCATAAATTGGTTATATTATCTTTGCCTCATCATTAGACTCTTCTTCGATTATCTGATCAAACCCTGACTTAAAGCATCTCCATCAGATATACTCTCCTTAAGTTTTTCTTTAAATACTTGTAAAATATAATAATTTTTTTAATAAATTGAACACCCCAAATTAATCCTCTCACCATCGGACAAGTGGAGAGATACTCCTCAAAACCGTTTCTAAAATATCTTCTATATGAGGTGATCTTATGTTTTGATACCCTAACCGGACTTAAAAACATCTTCTTCAGAAGTAATAGTATTATTGAGCATATTGTAATTTTCTCCATGAAAAATCCAAATCATAGTTAAAGCGTAAAATATAGTACTGTTTTGTTGAATGAGAAACTTCCGGCTACTTTTTGGTTTGATTTGGTTCGGGTTTTGAATTAGCTTAAACCGGTGGAGCTCAAAATTCGATCGATGTTGAAAGTTGTGTAAAAAACCCTAAATCATTTTTCTTCAAAGAAGAGAGAATCAGAATCCATTACTCTCCTTTTGCTTTATACAGCCATGGGATTCGCTTTGTGCGTGCGTAGGTCAGCATCTAGGTTAGCTTCTGTTTGTAATGGTCGGTTGGGTCAAGTCCGGTCTATCTCCACCGTCGTTAACCGTCCGTTATCTCTTGCTCGAAACCCATCTCCGCTTCCTCCACCTTTCGTCTCTCGTGGCTTTCTTTACTCGACGGCTGTTGATCGTATGACTTCCGAGCAAACCCTTCTCCGGATTATTGAGTCAGAGATCAATTCTGCTCGTGAAATCGATGATCGCGATTTAGTAAGTTTTACACATTTTACTCATCAGATACAGAAATGGGTCTGTAACAAAACCAGTACTTTGCTTTGATTTGTTGAAATTTAGAGGCTTTTGTATTGAATACGGAAATGAGTGTTGGAAATTTGCTGATTTTACTGGTTTCAGTTTCTTGGTATGTGCAAATGGCTTATCTAATTACTCTTTAGGCTTTACTTTGCATTTGCTTTAGAGCCTTGTTGAAAAGTTCTTAGCTTTATGAGATTGCTTTCCAGGCTTGTGGATAACTATCATTAGATCTTTGTAAGCAAAGTAGTGTATATTGGTATTTACTGATTTGTAACTCTACACGATGAACACACGGTTGTATATTTTGATTCTCTCATTTCATAAAAGCATAGGACAGTGATTTAGTATCCTAGTTATTGGCTCATGTTTGCATTTGACTCTGCTCCTTTTACATTGCAGAATTGGCTAAGTTTCTGGTCATTTCTTACGTTTAGAAGATACTAGTTGAGACAGTTTTTGCTCTTACATTGTATGTAGGATGAAGAGACGGCTCCGGGAAGCTTCCCTTTTAAAATTGAAGACAATCCTGGAAATCAGACTGTAACATTGACTAGAGAGTACAATGGGGAGGATATTAAAGTTGTAGTAAGTATGCCGAGTCTTGACGGTGATGAAGATGATGACGATGAGGATGATGAAGGTCTTAGTAATGGATCAAGTATTCCACTAGTTGTGACTGTTACCAAGAAGAGTGGACTCAGTTTAGAGTTTAGCTGTATGGCTTTTCCTGATGAGATTGCAATTGATGCTTTATCTGTGAACCAACCGGGGTATTCTTTGGATCAAGCGGTGAACGAAGGGCCTGATTTCGAGTAAGCATTGTGAATCATAAACTCTATATAATGATGATTACAAGTGTTAATGTTATAATGTTGCTTTTTGTGTTTCATCGTCATTTGCAGAGACTTGGACAAGAATCTTAAGAAGACATTCTACAAGTATTTGGAGCTCAGAGGAGTGAAACCAAGCACGACGAATTTCTTGCACGAGTACATGATGAGAAAAGTGAAGCGGGAGTACTTGTTATGGTTGAAGAATGTTAAGAAGTTTATGGAAGAATGAAATGGTAGGGGTAATATCGATTCCTACCTTAGAATATCGGAAGTATAAGAATTAGACTCTTGGTGTTCGTTGTTAGCATTCGAATGTGTTTACCATTTTTGCACAATCTTTGAGTATCTATGGTGTAGTGACTTTCAAGTTCAGATGCCTTTTTCGTATTTACTTCTGATTCTCATTGCCCAATCTAAATATATAGATGAAAGAAAAAATGCGAAAAGGAGTAGAATCTTGATAAAATAAAAAGGTAGCTTACAAGGAGTTTTTGAGTAACAAGAAGAGAAGCTAATAAAATGTTCTTCATCTTACTTATGAGCAGGACCAAGTGGTAAAATGGATCTTATTTTTGATGCAAATCCTAAACACTAAATCAAAACCACTACATAAGAGAGGGTTTCAATGATAAGTAGTAATGTTGTGATATTAGCAGAGAGGAACACTAAAAGCCTATCCTCTCCTCGGTGTCTCTCCTCGAGCCTCAGCACAAACACACAAAAGTCTTCTAAGTTTGGATGGGAATGTCCTGATGGGTGTAAACAATCCCATTGTCTCCATCCACAACTTGTCCATGTCCTCTCATTATCCTGCAAACCCCACCATTCATGCTTAAAACCAATTCACCATGACAAATTATAATATAGCGATGAAACCGATATTGTACCATCTCGTTGTAAGTAGTCCTTCAACTCCGACTGGACCACGGGCATGGATCCTGCCTGTGCTTATTCCCACCTATATAATATACCAACCAAAACTTGCTTCATCACGCACTCTTCCTCTTTTTACTAATAGCTGTATATGATTATTTTGTATAGTCTCTCAATTACCTCAGCACCAAGTCCAAATCGAAAACCATCTGAGAATCTTGTGCTTGCGTTGTGGAAAACAGCAGCGCTGTTCAAGGAGGCAACATCGGTCATTTACTAACATGATCAGAGACAGGCATTGAGAAACTTCACTGATTTTAAGTACTTTACCTGTCCACTTGGCGAAGGAATAGCTCTGCAACTTCGTGATCCTCTGTCACAATGCAGTCTGTGTGTGCACTGCTCACAAACAACATACACAACAGGACAAAGAGTGAACATTTCCAGTACATATGCAATAGATTACAAAAGTCGATGTCTGTTGTTTCGAGATTTTACCTCCCATGTCGGTGAATGTGATCTATAGCACCATAAACGTCTTCCACAACTTCAACGGTACAAGCCTTGGAACAGTACTCATGATTGAACGTCCGTGCTTCTGGTATGTTCAGTATTGCACTTGCCCTTGGTCCACCATACAAAGTGACTCCTGCAGTTATATTTACATCATGAGTTCTACAGCTCTGAACAAGTCTTCATGATTACGTAGACTGACAAATAAGTAGCTCTTTATGACCTACCATTGCTCTGCAGAGCAAAAATAAGCTCATTGAGCACAGCATTCTGCTCTAGATCCTTGTGCACAAGAAGGGTTTCCTGTGAAGTTGAAGGAAAGAAAAGTGAAATGAGTCAGGTGAAATTAAAAAGCCCTGTAATCTCCAAGGGAGGTAAAAGATCTCTTACCATCGCATTACAGGCTGCAGGATAATCCAACTTTGCATCGGAAACTATGCGCTTTGCCATATCCAGATTACAAGACTTGTCGACATATACATGACAGATTCCATCTGGAAGTACACAATTAAGCCATCGTCACACTCTCTAGCACAATCCAACTAAAGAATTTTATGGAAAAGTGAACTTGAAACCGTACCAGCATGACCCAGCACAGGGATTTTTGTAGTATTTTTTATCTGGGAAACAAGCTTGTTGCTGCCTCTTGGGATCACAAGATCAATAACGTCATCAAGCTGTAACACAAATGCAGTTTAGCAAAAGATTTAAAGACTTGTTGCAGCTCGCAGATTGTTGAATCTGTTTACCTTGAGCAAATCAGGAATCTCTTCTCTTGAAGTCACAAGTCCAATTAGTTTACCCCCGACAGTCTCTGGAATTGCATCAGTGATCACCTAGAAATTCACAGTGAAAGCAAAGAGCATAAGTGGTATATTTTGACGAATCCATATAATGACAAATCCGGTTATTAGTACAAGCTATGAAATCTGAGGCACTGTACCTTGTGTAAGATAGCATTTGAGCGCCGGGCCTCCTTTCCACCCTTCAATAGAAGTCCATTTCCACTCCGGATCGCAAGTGAAGCTATCTGCTTGGTTTGTCAGAAAAGCACAGCTTCAGAAAATTGAAAATTCACATTGTAAGAAGAGAAAGGAAATTGACTATTAACATACCTGTACAAGTGCATCAGGTCGTGATTCGAAAACAATCAGGAGCACGCCTAATGGGGATGAGGTCTTCTCTAATACAAGACCATCTGCCACCTGTCAAAGGAATTGCCAAAAAGAATATATAGCATAAACAACTATTGAATGTCAACTAGGAGGATACTCCTGTCACTTATTTAACTCCTAGTATCTAAATTAACTATATGCTAACAATTGTCCTCTAAGTACCTCGGTTTTCTTCAAAACACGGCCGATTGGATCTTCCATTTCAGCTAGCTGACGAACTGAAGCTGCAAGGCTTGAGATCTATCAAGTACAGTATAAAGAAACATCAGAAACAAATGAGTAATAAGGAGAGGTAAAATTGGCATTTGGCTCAATATATTTCCCCAAAGCATAGCAACAAAAAGCAAATATCTATCACGCCATGAAACTGTCTTACCTTCCCAGGCGTCATAACTAAACGAGCCACCAATGACTCTTCTAACCCAGCCTCTTGTGCCGCAGCTACATCTAACTCATTCTCAGCTTTGATTATCTGTACATTTGCTTCAAGAGCATCGGCGATACCAAGCAGAATTTGTTTCCGATCTTCTGAAGATGAGGCCTGTAGCAAATTGGAAAAAGTCTAAGTACATCTGTGCCGATCAAGAAAGATTTTTGAAGTTACCAGTATGAAAGAAAGCCATGCATCGGTCACAACTGAATTACGGAAAATAGAAGTCCTAACATTACCTGAAGCTTTCTGGAGCTTTCCCTTGCAGCAACTGCCATGTCGCGAGCACTAGAATCTGTGATCGGAGCCCACAGACGAGCATCTTGATGGAACAAGGTTCCAACACGCAGCCCTCTGAGGACTTTATCTATGTTCTCAGCTGAATATCCACTTCAAAAGCAAAAAAAGATATCAATTTCCATCTAACATAATTCTGTTTAGCTTATTGCTCAATCAAACAGATATTTTGGAATTTCAGGGGAAACTGTAAGCTAGATCAGAAACCCTTAATAAATCATGCATGATGAGTTTAGAAGGGCCCTCACCTAGTAATAATGACAGGAATCCCAGCATAAGCTGCATTCACTGCAGCTTTGACTTTCGCAGTCATACCACCTCTCCCTAATCTTGATTTGTCGCCAAATGTAATTTCATCTTGATGTTTTTCCTTAACAAATGTGTGGATCAACTTCGAGTTAGGATCACTTGGAGGGCCAGTGTACAGACCTTCAACATCACTCAGAAGGATCAGAAGATCAGCTTTCAGTTCCAGCGCCAGTAGAGCAGCTAAGCTGTCGTTATCCCAAAAGATACCAGAAGAATCCTGCATATATTAAGCGAAATGAAGATCAACATTAGACTACAAGATTCAAAAAGAACCAGTAAACTCTCTAATCCATATCTAATCATAAAACATGGACTGATGATAACAAACTCATGTCAAAAGGGAAAAAAAGACAGTCAACAAACCTGATATGGGGCTCTTCTGGTGCTTATAGCATCATTCTCATTAAAAATAGGAATAACCCTCAGATCAAGCATCGACTTCACCGTTTCATTGAGTTGCTTCCTGAAATCCTTATCTCTAAAACTACTATCATTCACCAGTAGCTGAGCCGCAGTCACATCCAGCTGTGGCAAAAGAAATGAACAAGAAACAAAACATCAATATTTGAATGTTTCACACAATAAACATACAAGTCTTTTCATTTCTTAAGTATTTGAATCACCTGGTCGAACATAGTCTCATAATAAGCCATAAGACTACTTTGTCCAACACCAGCACAAGCCTTCCCATCAAGTTCAGTCTGAGGCTTCTGGAGATCCGCAAAACTGCAAAATCCATCAAAAACACAAAATTCAGCAACAAAAAAACTTTTGATACACATCTCACTGTTACTATTCCCATCAAAAAACAAGAAATGGTCCATATCAACCTTTTTTTTGTTTCCAACTTTTTAATGAAAAGTGATTAAAAAGTAATTAGCCATGTTTTGTTTTGCTTAAACCTGCTATTAACTAATTGTCTGTAACGAAGCCTTTGCCTTCCAAGACCAACCGCACCAGACGACACCAATATCACCTCAAATCCATCCGAGTTTAATTCCGCAAGCTGACATTATTATCATCACTTTTACAAAATTAAATACTCACATGTATTTTGTGAAAACCTTTTTACAATTTGTGAATATAACAAAAAAGCAAAATAAAATTTTAAAAATATCTTAATGATTAATTAACCTGTTCACATAGTGCTCCTAATCGACCAAGAGCTAATCTTCCACCTTTTCCAGTAACCACTGCAGTCCCAACCTATAATCACGATTAACAAAATTAATTAATCACAATTAAAAAATTAATTAATCACCAAAATTAATATTCTGATTCGTTTTCGATAACATGCAAATTAAGATTACGACTAGGTTTAATATTCAGATTCACGAAATGCACTTTTTCAACACACTCAACGACGAATAACACTGTACAGATCAAGCGAACGATTTCTAAAGAATCCAAATCAAAATCTGAGAATGCGAACGAAAAACACGTAGATTAGAGAGATACCTTAACGACGATACGTTTAACGTCTCTGGCAAAAGCGCGAGAACGATCTAACTCCTCCATAATCGTGTAACGAAAAACCTTGAAAACGAACGAGTTAACTCAGTGGATTGGTGAGTGAGTTGCGTTTATATATCTGGTGAGGGAAGTGTGGAGATGAACAAGGAGAGATATGAAGGGGTTTATAAACACAACAATATCAGAGAGGTCAGGTCCTTGTATCAAACCACGAGACGCCACGTGTGTGTAAGGGTAGTTTTGGAATATCGTATTGTGAATGATGAAGTGGCGTGTTTTCGTTGGGTGGTGTATGGGAAAGAAGGTAGGGTGTGATGTAGGGGATTGAGTGATGGGTATTTTGGGTAAATTAAAAAAATCGGCGGCTGAGGAAGCGCCGTGGACGTGAACAAAACGCGAAAGGTGAAACGGAAATCGGAAGAGGACAAGTTAAAATTGGACAGCTATGGAATTTTTAGATGACGTTATAATTTATATGCATATTCTAATGGAGTAATGAATAAAGGTACATAAATGAAATGAAAAGGGAATCATATAATTCCTATATGCGGCGCCACAACATTTTTATGATTTTTTTTTTTTTGCTAAAAACATTTTTATGATTTTATTATTGTGGCACTAATGTTGACACATTATAGAGTGCAATGATTTTCATGTCAAACTGAAAAGAAAAAAACTAAATTAAAAAGCTTTTTATTTTTGAGAATGCTTTTAGTTTTAACTGTATTTTTTAACGGTGGAATCTCGTATCGAAACCAAAATTAATCCCTCGAAATCTATAGTAATCCATGATTTTTTTTACTATTAAATATGTTTGCAGATGGTCATCGATATTTCAAATTGCAATGAAAAATGGCTGAAATCGTAGTGAAAACACTATAATTTGATTATTGAAATCGTGGTGGAAAAACTCAAACTCTAAAAAATAAAAATAAAATATGTCATTCAACTACTATATTACTACGATTTTAGTGTTTATAAAAAGATGGTTAATGTATTATACAAAAGTTTGTTTCTATCAAATTATTATATGCAAGTCTTGTTGAGAATAATTAGTAAAACTACACTTTTTTGCTATCAAATTTCGTAAAACTAGATGGGTTATAAATTTCCCAAATTCACATGCAAATTGTGTAAAGATCCTATAAAAATAAGAATTTTTGTATATCGGCCTGATATCCAAATTTGGCACCACCATATTTTTGTATAGTGGATCATTCTTGTCTCGATACATAACAAACTCATAAACATTCTTTTGACTTCTTTTAGTTCTCTGATTATTTTACACGAGTCTAACTATTTACTTGTTAGAAAACCAAATAACAATGTTTCAATATTATGTGATTGTTTTTTATATAGTTGTATCAATATTTTGTGATTGTTAAAAGGATACCAATATTATGTGATTGTTAAACTGTATATGTACAAAGGAATGAGTAAATTGGATACATTAATAATGGCAAATGCAATCTATATATAGACTAATATGATGAAACGGAGAGAGTAATGTCTACAGTATAGTACTCCCTCCGTTCTTTAAAGATTGATTTTCTAGAGTTTTCACACATATTAAGAAAACAAATTAATGTTTGACTAGAAATGTATTGGTTTTTGTACTAAACAATTTTTCATAAATTTGACCCAATAACAATTCAATAAAATCAATTAATATGTCATGAAATCTACAATTTATAATTATTATTGCATAGAAAATGTAAAAAAACAATCTTTTTAAAACAAATTTTTTTTTTAGAACATCAATCTTTAAAGAACGGAATGAGTATATGATAAACAAAATTAGATAAATACTAGCCAATCCAATTTATGCAGACCAATATGATAATGTATGTGAATGTGACTCTGCCATTCTCGAGATTCTCCAAATAATTACTAAAATCATTCATTTCATTGGCCCTTTAACGAAGCCAATTATAGCTGGCGAAGCCATTTTGATACTAGCTACTATTTTATACTCCCTCCGTTATTTTTTTATTGATGTTTTAGAATGATTTTTTTGTTTTGTTTAGATTAATGTTTTCAATTTTCTATGCAAAATTAATTGTGATTTTGAGTTTTTGACTGTTTAAATTCTGCAGTTTATTTTTTTATTGGTTGATTTTTTTTGGAATTGATGATAAAACATGTTTTGTTTTGAAAAAATTAAAAATTTAATGATTTTTTAATTTGTGTATAGAAACCTTAAACATCAAAAAAAAAAAAAAAACGGAGGGAGTAGTAACGAAGAAATCATGATTGGATAAATTCATTACATAAATTACATCCGACGAGATTAAAAAAGGACGTTAGTTTGAGCATTGAAACCTCCTCTCAGAAAAAGCAAAGAAACTAATTCCAAACCTTAAACATGGTGCACGTCCAAACCTTAAACATGGTGCACGAGGTTTGGTCAAACCATCAAAGTCATTATTCCAAGTTCCAACACCTATCTTAACACCTTTACTTACCCTTTCAGATTTCATTTATCTAAGTTTCCTCCACTCTAATTTTTACTACTATTTTTTACTTTAGGGTCCGATTGTGACACAAAACGATAAAAAAATTTTAATGGTATACGGATGTAAGACCGTAACCGATTAAAACTAAATTGACCGAACTGAACTTTCTCATTTTTGGTTTCAATTTGGTTTTGTAAGAAAAACCCGTTCGGTAACATCTTAAATCTAATTAAGTTTCCGTTCGGTTTCAGTTCAGTAGACATAAAAATGATCAGTTTTTCGTTTAAAAAAAGTTCTAACCAGGTTTCACCGAATGACCGATTAAACATTTTCAAACTGAATATATAGAAACAGAGAAATCAAACTCAAGAGATGGAGAAATGTTTCTGTATATTTCTTTAGAGAATGATTACACATACATATATAGTACAAGAACGTATCAAAGGTCTTAAATGCTAAATATTGTACCAATATACATTACTGATCTTCAGGGAAGTAATTGATGGAGATATGGTTTGGTAGACACGATATCCCATTAGAATAACCGAATAAGTTGGACGAGATTTTGTCTAAATCGGAACAAACCGGACGCCCATGCATATTATAATTATACCAACTATTAAAACGACCACGTATCTTATACCACAATGAAAGGACTTCTCGTTATTGAACATATTAAACAAATAAATAATCAATGTGGTGTTCAGGTTTACCGTTACGCCAAAACAATAGTACTGTATAAAAATTAATTTAACGGAAGAAGGGCACGTGGTTTGATGCCATTAGGGATTCAGATGTCTGATTGTTTTCTGATGCGAATCATTGGTGCTATGTGCATGTGCATGTGCA
This sequence comes from Arabis alpina, assembly GCA_900128785.1. Lineage (NCBI taxonomy): Eukaryota > Viridiplantae > Streptophyta > Magnoliopsida > Brassicales > Brassicaceae > Arabis > Arabis alpina. The sequence continues at coordinate 46,483,932 of LT669791.1, forward strand.
TTGCCTTTTTTTTAACCATTAGACCCACCAACTCCAATCTTACTCAAATAATTTGGTTATTTTCTATGTTTTTATTCTGATTATTTTAAATAATCATCTTCGTAACCAATGACATATAGACATTCACATTTAGATTCAAGTATGCATAAACACGCAGCAGCAGCACATGTGTATAAATACATATAATATTTACAAAAGAAAGATACGATCTTGATAGCTAGGTATAAAAATGATTAATGATAATGGAGTAGCTAGTACTAAGTGAGAAATATATTTTATGTCATGATTCGATCGTGAACGCATGCTATGTATGTGTTAGAATTAGGTTGGACGCATAGTGGATACTTTGGGTTTTTCTAATTTTTGTTGTGAATCCACTACAAGAAATAAATTATATAGTCACAACTTTTGTTACAAAAATGATTAGTAGCAAAATTTAGCTACAAATAGCTACAAATTTACTACTAAAATTGAAAAGTATAAAATTGTAGCAAATTTGTCACTATTTGTGGGTTATTTGCTACAACTTTGTCATAAAATTACAGTTGTAGTAAATTTGCTACAACATTGTTACGTAATAGTTGTGGAAAATTTTGTGACAAAAATTATTTGTATAAAAACTTAAAAAAGCTATTGTTGTGCTTCAAAAATGGTGTAGGAAAATGCTAAAAGAAAATATGAGACAAATTTGTAGATCTAATCGAGGATTATATATATATATATATATTAATTGAGGAGACACTCAAAGAAAAAATTATAGATGTCATTCATAAACGATGTAAAAAAAAAATTTAATCAATTAAAAGCTTTCAATTAATATTATATCTCATCGTGGAAATCTCTAAATATTTTCATTAATTTATAACATAAGCTCAATATATGTTTTATTAATTTAAATCTAATTTAACGTAATGGTTTAAACGGATAACTGTAAAAACATCATTTTAAACTTACCATATCATCTATTTAATTTTTATTAACAAGCTTTTTATTATTATTTATAACAAAATTATCTATTGTGTATATGTGTATCTAAGTTAGTAAAAAATAAAATAATTTTACTGTGATGTAATTTATGATACATACCAATCACAAATACAAATATTTATACATTTGATCATTGCAAAATATATATTGGTTTTGTTTATTATGTCTGATAAATTTATATGATTCATCGTATGGTGTATAATTTATATATAATGAAGATTACTTTTATATTGATAACATATTGAAAGAAATAACATTGCATATGTTTTGATCAATACTACAGATAAAAATTCAAAACTAATGGCTTCAACATATGCTTAATCAAAGGTATTCATTTTTACTATTTTTATGCGCAAAATATATATTTTTAATATGTTTATAGATATTAAAAATACTATGGTTTTTGTTACACATTTAAATATTAAAATAGATTTGTTAACCTATTTATATTTAATCATGTAATTTTTTTGTTTGTCGTCATATTTAATCATGTATTAATGACAAATATCTACACATACTATTTTGTAGAATTAGTTACTAATTTATACAAATGGGTAAATAAAACGACTAGGCCCATTTTGTTTACACAAGAAAGCCCTAGCTAGATACTAAAAACCGAAAACATGTTTTACTCCTCCATCAGAACTTGCCGCTTCTTCTCTGCTAGAGATTTGTTAGGTTTCTCGATCTACAGCTGCGATCTCCAGTGAATACGGCTTCTCCGTCTTCGCCGATAGCAACCCAAGCTTCCCCAACCTCCGTCTTTCCTTCATTTCCGCTTTTCAATTCTACAAACCCTACCCAACTCCGACTGCTCTCTCTGTCAAATACTCTCTCTCTCTTTCAAACCCTCTATCAGCATCTCCGACCATCGACTTACAAATCAGAGACCCTTTCTCCTTTGCCGACGAATTATATGCCATCTACCTTTGGAAAAACAATGTAAATAGTCTTATCTATGGGGTTTTGGGTCAAGTTTTTGTTTCCTTCACTTCACAGTCGTAGATCTACTTTTTCCTACTCTCTCATTTCTAGGGTTTACTGTTTACTTACTCTCCCCTATTTTTAGATGGCTAATACAGGTTCTCAAGGTTCAAGGCGCTGCAAATGGACCTCCGGCTGGCTTTGGAGTTGGTCGTGGAGGTCACCATGGTGGTCGCTGTTGTCCTCTTCCTGCTGGAAGAGGGAACGGGGTAGGGAGAGGTGACCCTATTGGGGCAGTGGGTTAAGGAAACGGTCGAGTTGGTGGTAGAGGAAACAATGGACCAGGTGGTACATGTAGAGGTAAATTTTGTGGCTTTGACAGAGGTGTTCTCAGAGAGAGAATGAGGGCTTGTGGTATGTTGGTAGTCATTTGCGATTGGTAAAAAGTTCATGAAATGGTTTTAATTAGATTGTTTGCAATCTGTGAAAGTGGACCATAAGTTACTTGAATGATAAGTGATAACTGTGGATGAGGTTTTACACTACTATATTTGCTTATATCAGAAAAAAGTAAATAGCCTTAGGAGTTGGATATGTGGTTTATAAGCTATCTAAGTATACCACAGAAGATGTATTAGATGTATATCTCTGCTATTGCTCTGGTGTGCATTTGGAAAGTTTTGGCGGTTTACTGTATTGCTAATTGGCAGTTCCATGTGGATATTTGCAGGTTTGGTATTGATAACCCTCCAAGAAGGGTTTTTGTCGCAGCGATCAGAAACACAAGCTTTGGATGGAACGGGTGTGACTGGTTTGTCTCAACTTCAGGAGAACGAGTTCTACTTAAAGGTACTATAGACCTCTCTTCATATGAATTTAATGTCTTTCCATATCGTTTATATTGTTAGTGTTGACAAAATCCAGCCATATATGTAGAATACCAATGTAGTTGTTATTGATGTCTTTCTTAGAGTATATTTCGTTGACTTCACATCTGTTTTTATTATACAGCTTCTACTGATATGATTTTCTTTTTCCAATCAAATATGATTTCGAACTAGGTTTCTTTATCATTGACAATTTCAAATTGCATTTGGTTAATTTTTAATGATTTCTATTAATGTAGGTTGCATCGGCTACTAACAATGGTTGTGTTTGGCGTGGGTGGACATCGCACTATACACGAACGTGGTGAAAGTTCAAACATGTAGTTGTATACTAAGCCACAATTCTGGTCCAACTCGTATTCAGGCCAGTGAGTTAGAGGCTACTCTAGTTGCAGCAATGAGAGTTATTAATGGAGCGAGGACTCGCCCTGTCCCAATAGAGCTGGAAGATAATGAACCAGAAGTGGAAGAAGAAGACGACGAAGGAAATGACGACTGTGCAGCTTATTGAACTGCTTTTGGTCAAATCTGTTCACGTAATGGTATGTAATGGTATCTATCTCTTCATGTTTATCTATCAAGACTTTAAATCTTTTGGTATATGTTTGGTGTGTTATTAATGTTTTACATATCAAATCTTAGATATCGTAGTACAGTTAATGGATCCTCGTTCTAATGATTTGATATTGCAAGTGGCTATGTTGTACTTTTGTAAACTTTGATGATTTGTAATGTATTTCAGTTTTTTTTGTGGTATAAATTTCTGATTCAGCTTTTTATTTCAGTTTTGCAATATATTTGGTTGCTACAATACAAATGCTTTACTGTACAAATAATGACAAATACGTTTGTTACTATCTTTTGTAGCAAATTTACCACAAAATTATCATCCGTTGCTTTTTGATACAGTTTGATACACCAAAAAATTGGTGACAATTCGTAGCTAATTTCTTACAAATAGCTACAAATTTAACATAGCGACGCCGACATAGTTAGAAACTTTTTTTGTAGCAAATATGTAGCAACGTTAATTTAGCTACAAAATTAGATGTATTGCTACAAAAATTTCCGTAACTATGTTTACCTTTTCTTGTAGTGATCGGTTCGTTTTTAAACGAGTTACCATATTTTTGATTCGTTTGATAAAAATTATTCGAGTCCAAAATAAAATAAAATTATTTGATAAATTATAATAATGTATTGGTCCGTTATAAAACGAATTACCATAATGTATTTATACTTTCCAATCGAATAGATATCCGAAAGTTTTTTGTGTTGTGATTCAGATTTAGGTGATATTGAATTTCTATTAAAAAAAATCCATATAGTTGTGTGAAAAGAGAGTGTTTTTGCAAAGTAACGCAATTTATTAATTTAATTTGTGTAATAGCTATGTAATAATTGTAATAAGGAGATTAGCAATAGGACAAAAACTTGAGGTTGTGTTTTTACATTTTAAGCCCTCAATCCCAAATTCAAATCCTACCCCTAAAACTATACCCTAAACCTCAAACCCAAATCCTACCCCATAAAACTATACCCTAATTTTGGAATAGTTAACTCAAACCCAAAATAACATTCAAAACTAAACCCTAAACCCCAAACTCAAACCCTACCCCCTAAAACTATACCCTAATTTTGGAATAGTTAACCCAAACCCAAAAATTTAACATTCAAAACTAAACCCTAAACCCCAAACCCAAACCCTACCCCTTAAAATTATACCCTAATTTTAGAATAGTTAACCCAAACTCAAAAACTGAGTTTGTCATTGAGGATATTTTTGTCATTAATACATAATACAGAGGAGCATAGTAAATTGTGCTATTGGATGCGTTATAATTTTTTTTTGCGTTATACACTACAATTACCCAAAAGACATCTTGTAATTTTTTTGTGCAATTTTTGGTTAAGTTTAAAACGGTCGGAAATGGAAAAATTTATTTGTGAACATTTTGGGTCGATGATAAGAAGTGATGTTATCTCTAAACTACTTTTTTTTATTTCTTGCATGAAACTACTCCACGTGTTTTGTTTATATATATTTATAATGGCATTAACTAGATTGAAATGGAGTCCGATGAAATGATGTCGTCAATACAGAAGAAGCACAAAATATTAGTAGTGGACCTTCTTTACTCTTTCCGACTCATACCAACCATCGATAATATATGTAACGGTTATTTTATAGATAGTGAACGCATAATCGGCACAAAAATTGATAGGTCGTCTTCAAAAATTCAAGAACCTAATTGTATTGTAATATTTTTAACCCAAATTTTTTTGATAAATTTTATCATGAGCCGTGTTCAAGTGTACATGCAAATACCTGCTATAAGACAACTCTAAATGAACGTTAAGATTCGAGTAGCAAATATTCGCTTAGTTTTTATCCGCTAAAGGGAAATTTTTAAAAGAGGAATATCCTCTATAGAGAATTTTTTAGAAGATGAATTAAGTAAATTATGACAAATATCTGTCGTGGTCTTGACAAGAATAAATGGCTACAATCTTTTTGTGGGTACAATCCGATTTCAATTGACCTCTATGGATTTAAGTCACGAGACAAAGAAAAACACTTGCAAAAGTTGGACACGTATATAGTAGGGGCACATGTAAAGAATCAGTACATGGAGCTTTAGATAGACATGTTCCAAACTTCAAAACTCGATGGAGTAAGAGAGACTCTACTACGTACAAGAAAACTACATTAAGCAACGCAATATTTGTGACACAAATGTAACCAGACAAAAAATTGTGATAAAATTACAATACAACATTATTTGAGAATTTGAGTTTGCAGAAAATTGTAGTTAATGTTTTTTTTGCTAAAACAAATTGTTGTTAATGTTAGGATTAGTAAACTCTAGAGTGATTAAAAACAAAGAAAAATATGGTGACATCCATGTGTCCGACCTCAGTTTCTATGGTATAAAGATTAATTATATATAATTATACTCCCTCCGTTCCTAATTAATAGATGTTTAAGGTAATGCACGGTTATTAAGAAAACGCATTGATTTCTACGATTTACAGTTTTCAATAAAGTTTAACCAATAGTATTTCAGTATTTGTTTTGGAATTTGTAAAAGTGCATAGAAAACTGTAAAAACTCTATTATTTTGGAACAAATTTTTTTTGTAAAAAATTCATTAATTAGGAACGGAGGAAGTACTTCAGATGATAACTTGTCGTTTTGTCTTACATCATCTCTTATGGCGAAACAAGAGCCAAACATATTATTGTTTATGTATATAGAAAAAAGCCTTCTAAAATGGGTCCAACCACTTGTCAATTATTCATATACTCTTCCAAGCTCTGTTACATCTCTCCCAGATTTTTAGCGTATGATGAGATAACGCTTGAAACCAACGGTTTATCCAACTAGTAGTCGCATATTTATATATATACAAAGATATATTTAATCTATGGAGTATCTGTGGATATACCAAAATAAAAACATATACTCCAAGATATAAAAAGATATTAAAGGAAGTAAGGAACCGTCAAAAATCACATGGCAATGAAATTGAAATTTGTGAACACGAGATTCCTAACCAAAGTGAATACTAATCAATACATCTAACTATAGAGTAAATTTAGCTAGACCAACCCGAAAGTGGTTAGTTTTATTAGTTAGAAATAATTACTTTGGCTCTTACCGGATTTAGATTTCACATGTGATCTTTTACACGAAGAAGATTGTTTAGATTCGAAATACTTTGACATGCACTAGTCATAACTCATAACCGGAGAAATGCACAACTCTAATATTTGATTCAATGTTGAAAAAGACTTATCGTACTAGTACTACGTTGTGCTTTTCAAAATTACTAAACATATAATAGAGATTCAACTTGTAAATAAATTAAAGAACAAATAAAAAATGAATAAAACTAGATATTAACTCTGATGGGTTTTTTTCTTCAAAATTTTAAATAGTTAAAACCAAAATGTATAGATGTTTACGGATATCGACCTGCCAAAATAAGATCAACACGTTTTATTATTTGAGTGCCAAAATAGTTAAGATTTTTCATTCGACCAACAAAAAAGAAGAAGAAAAGAATAAGATAAGGCATGGAGTATATAAATGTTTAGTAGACTAGTAGTATAAAACATGCTACACTTGGAAAGTTTTAACTGGTGCAGTTTCGTTTAATCATTATATTTTGCATCCAATGTATAGCCGTCACGAGTCACGAGCGTCCAAAAAGTTTAGTGCATTCACGATTTCACGTTCAAAGAAGTATACTACTCCATCCGTTTCAAAAAGATAGATGTTTAAATGCATAGATTTCTACGATTTATAGTTTCCAATAAAGTTTAGCCAATAATATTTCAGTATTTGTTTTACAATTTGTAAAAGTGCATAAAAAACAGTAAAAACTCTATTTTTTTGGAACAAATTTTTTTTGTAAAGTTTTTATATTTTAGGAATAGATAGAGTATTTCCCAACGTGACAGAAAAATATAAAATATACCATTTCCCAAAAACAAGTAATTTATCGTTTAGATGAGCTCAAATTTAATGAAATTCAAATTTTGTAGGGGTTGTAAAAGGTTGCAGTAGATTTTTCGGGTTGCTTGAGTTGTGTGAGGATAAGAAATTTTTTGAGTGAGACTTTCTTTTACTGCTTGTTTAATTTGTGACAATCATGCAAGCAAACAAACTAAAAAAAGGACTTCTCTTTTCTTTTCAACCTTGTTTTCCTATGTCACTTTTTTCTTTTCTCGACAAACTTTGCTCTTTATATCTTTCCAGATTTAATTTTTTAATTTGCATTGAATCGTAATTGTTTTTAAAACTTTGGCTAGCCAGGAATCAGGACAAGCAACCACATGTACAGGACGTGTGTGATTTTTTCGTAACATATTGTTTTTTATTAAATGAAAGTTTAAGTTTATAATGTTGGATTTAAAATTTAGTTTTGTTACAAGTCTGTATAAAAGCTACAATATTTTATTCATACTATGCAAAAATTGAGATATATAGCAAAGTAACTGGAAGGGATAAGGGCATAACTACCACTGAATGACAGAATTTAGCATTTGTGTTTCTATGTGGTGATTGTACTATTTCTCAAGTTTTTTTCGATTACTATATGTATATTAAGCATCTTTATGTCTTGTGATTGTAATCTTAAACTGTCTACTATAACACGCAGGGCCGTGGCTATGGCCAAATTATAGACATTGGCATGTGACCCATTTTTTTTGTAAAAAAGGTATAAGCCAAAAAATTTATTAAGCTTACTATTAGTAGTTAGTTAGATGCCCATAATTTATTATAATTTATTAAATCTACCATTAGTAACAAATTAGAGGCCCATAATTTTATAAACCTACTATTAAAAACATAAGTATAGGCCCAAAATTTTATTAAACTTACCATTAGCAATTAATTAGAGGCCTAAAATTTTATTAAACCTACAATTAATAATAATTGTAATGTGACAAAAAGACTTAGTTTGAAGATTATTAAAAATAACAACTAGTTATAAGTTGAAAATAATCAAACAAATAAATCTAGGATTATATTCAGCCGCTTCATCTTTCACTTTTCTTAATCGAAGATGAAAAATGATAGTTATTTAAACTTATGGATCGTTTATCCGATATTGTTGACGATTCTATCAAAAGAAAATTGGTTAAAAATATTGCTTTTGAAAGTTTGGTTAGTAATTCTATTGCAAAAAAAAAGAAAAATATTATTTTAGAATTAGTTATTTACTTTTTTACTTTTGTTTGCGATGAAATAATTATTATTTATTTTATATAAAAATTATGGTAATTTTTTTGTAATAATTAATCTCGCCTCGGGCCTCTTAATCTTTAGCCATAGCTCTGATAACACGAGATCTCGGCCTAAACTCCAAACTATTTTGAAACTTGTAACATAATATTTTTACCATTTAAAAATGTTCACAATGGTCAACCATATGATTAATATAACTGTTGAAAGACTAAAATTAATCTTAAGATGGATAAGAACAATCTTCAATTTGTTTGTACTTTTCAAAACAAAAACTACACAAGTATTAGTATCTACATCGTAATCACCTCATGAACTAAATGAGCTTGGCCGACATATTTTTGGAGTTTCAAAGTATATGTATGTGGTGATAAGACGCAGATAGAGCAAATTTTTTTGAAGGAATCACTATCGTAGACTCGTATGGATAATTAAATTAAAATGAGTTATTTATTTAAAGATTGATAGAGACAGTGATTGCCCTAAGGGCAGATCCGCTTGTTCGTAAAATTGATATTGTTCTTTTTAACATATTTTATTACTAATTGCTAGTCCCTCCGTTGCATATTAGTTGTCATTCTGATCTTTAAATTTTTGTCTCATATTATTTGTCACTTTGTATTTCCAATACATATTTATGACTTTTTTTCCATTTTTAACCTTAATTTTTCAGCGTATTAATTATTTATATCAAACAAAATAGTATATTTATTAGAGGTAAAACAGAAAATTTAATTACTTTCTTAATTTGTGTGAAAACACTTAGAATGACAAGTAATTTGCAATGGAATGAGTAGTATAGTTTTGTTGTTACTGCTGCTGTGGTTGTGGTGGTGGAGGTGGGATAAGCTGAAGAGGTTAAAATAACTATTGTAACTTTGTAAGTACTTTAGTTTTTTTAATCATCAAAAAATGTATTTTAGTTTGAGATGCCAAAACCAACAAGCAACTCAAGAGAAAACAAAACTGTAAAGTGTATAGGGATTAGTGATATGATTAATAAGTTTATTTTGTTTTATGAAGAATAAGTTTTATTAGTTGTTTATTTAATACTCTTAAAGCAAAATGGACGGTTACGACGAAGAAGTAGAGTCATAATCCAACAATACTACGGTTTTGTTGAGGGTCATGGTTTTACTAAATAAAACGTGGATTACTAATCATCCAAGTTAGTGTTAGGTACAAATGATAAATTTCTTAATATATTGAGAATTTGAGATATATCTTTACATATTAGCTATTATAAACCATTTAGGATTAAAAAAAGGTGGATATGCGAATAGAGATAATGTGCTATATAACCAAGAAAAAAAAACAATTAATAAACTAGCCAAAAACTTAAATTTAGTGATAAAGATTGTACCACATGAGGCCATTTGGGGTAGTTCATGAATTATATATTTTTGTTTGGCTATATAGCAAATTGACCCTATGCGAATATCCATATTGTGGAATTGCTTTCAATGGCGTAAAAACGTGAAAAATTCATAAATATTACAAATCGTAAAAAAATAGTGGATTCATGAATTCAAGAACAAGTGATGTCATTTAAGTAACATAATCTAACGTTCAAGCGAATAATTACAGCTTTCAACAAGGTTATAATAAGATTTCGTTAAGCATATGATATTTTGCATAAGTGATTCTAGATAACTAGCTGTATTTTTTGAGTTTGGATAATTAAAAACAAACTGATTTTATCTATTCTAATGGGGCCAATGAAGCAGGCCCGTAATTAGTAATTACTGTGTGGCCCACTCCTCTCTTCTTCTAATTCTTATTTCCCCCGCCAAATTTGCCCTAAATGTTTCCACATTTTCATTTCTGCTATGAGTGTATTAATCAATACAAGCTAAATATTTTTGTGAATCTGTAATTCGAAATTTATTAGCATCAGCTTTGTTCTTCGAACTTCTGGTTTCTGCTCAGGTAAATGATCTCTCATGACTCATAGTTCTACATTTTCTTGCCAAGATGCATGAAACGTGTGCATGAAGAAACAGAGTTGCAAAGCCAAAATTGACAAGTCTGAGGTCTTTATAATGGTTATGAGGAAGTTATTTGGGTTGTTATCATAAATCTTTGCAGATATTTTATTCATTGTCCATTTAATATGATTCTCAAGTGAAATAAAGACATTTCACAGTTCACATGTTATCTATCATTTTTCTAATGTGACCTTCTGGCTTTTCCTTTTCATGCATCACATGACTGTACTTCAAAAAAGTTTTATTTTTTAATACTCACACTCTGATAATTGTCAGAGAAAATCAACCATTCAAGTACCAAAAGATTAAATATTTTTGTTTATCTATTGGTTTCAAGAGGGTGGCCTCGTGCAGTGTTAAATCAAATGTCATTTCTTCAGTTTTGTACAGAAGAGAGTAAAATGGCAAAAACTCTTGAGAATTCTCTTCCTTTTTTTAAAACATATTTTTACTTCACAAATCACAAGCAAGAAGTGATAACAAACAAAAAGCAACCACATTCGTTACAAAACAAAACAAAATCGTTACAAGCAACCATATGAAACTAAGCCAGTAAAAAACGAATCCGAATTGCTGCAGTGTATATAAGTTCCTTTCTTCTTCTTTTACTTTGTGGGTTTCATTCTCTGGTAATATCTTTGTTCTTTTACCACATTACATCAAAATCTAAAGGTTTTTACATATATGTTTTGTCGCGTGGTACTGAGATTAAGGAAAGAACCAGACCTTGATGAAGATAGAAAGAAACATTTGCAGACCAAATGCTACAGCCACTACAACAGTCACATCATTGCTTGTCTCGAGGTAAGACCGTAGATTTAGGGCAACAAAGCACGATGATGCACTACCAGCTAAGAGTATAATCACCCATCTAATAAACTCCACTGGAATAAGCAATGGAAGCTGCAAAAAAAGAATGATCCTTCGTGTTAGAATGTTTAAACAGCATCCAGTAATACAGATCGAATATAAATTATATAAATTAAAGACGTTCTGTCACTGTATATGGTCATTGGAAGTTAAGTTACAGAACCATATGTGTATCAAGCATATGCATTTATCTTTAGTGATAATGTACTGATCATCAATTGTTATGTTTGAACAGTAAAAGAGGAAGAAGTTTTAGTGGAGATACTTACAGAGGTTGGAATGAAAATGAAGAGAGAGTATCCCCAGAGGCACCAGAATCTTAGAAGATCAGCTTTGGACCCCATATACCGGAGTGAGAAATAAAATACCAGAGGCACAATTATTGCATAGCCATAGATTATAGATGCTGCCAAATTTATATAGTTCACATCAAAGATCCAAGGAGCAGCACTATCGGTTTGTTTCTTCACCAGATACGTGGCACAATTTCCTAGAGAAGCAAGCACAAACACAAGCGTAGTGCAGATCCAGACAAGTCCGTACCTAACAGAGTGACAAAATGTAGACACGAGTCATTAGTCTAGAAAACTTTGTTCAATGCACTTGTTGTAGATAACATGCACTTGTTGTGGTGCTCTGCATTCATTTTCTAAGAGCAAAGCGGATCCTTACATGAATTTTTTTAATGAATCGTAAGAAACCACGATATAATGACAATAACAGGGGGCACACATTAGTCTTTACTCAACCGTATATATCCTATATTGTCAGACCTCAGGTTTCCTATGCAAGAAGATGATACTACGTCAACCTTACCATAATCTTATGGAGACTATGTTATATAGACTATAGAGCTAGCTAGAAGCCTAAATTTAACGTAGCAAGTAACATCTAACAAACAGCATAAGGAAAACTGGATCTGGATGTAGGCTTAAGTCCACAGTAAATCAGCTCAGGAGAAATATTCAAGCAGTAAAAGCATTGCTACATAAAAACCTAAACCCAAGAGAGAAAAGCCAAAGAGTAAAGCAGGAAGATCTCTCACACTAAAGAAACAGCTCTTTTCCCTGATAACATTCCTGGTTTCGAAATTTGAAACTATGGGTGTAATAATCAAATACCAATAGCTCTATTGAAAATCTCTAATCCAGTAGAACCACTTGTCTAATGTGGCAACAGGAAAGCATTTCCCAAACTATGACATATCAAACTCATTCCTCGACCTGTCACAACCGGAAATGTGCTTTCTCGGAAAGGATGGAGAAGATAACACTTAAAATGGTAACAAATCAACACCCTGACTGCGCAGTGGACTGATTAAGGTAATCTAAATAGTAAATGCCAAATAACTCTTGGAGAGCAAGACCAATTACAAACAAGAGTCAAGGGGAAAAGGCATTGAAAGACTTACATATCAGGGTTTGCATCAATCTTGTTGAAAAAATCTCCACTAGTGGGATATAACGAGCTCATCAATCTGTTTAAAACAACGTCTGTGTCCACATCAAAGTACTGGGTATATGAGTAGACGTTAAAAAAGCCCTTCCAGTTATTTGATGTCTGTTGTTCCGGTACTGGCCTGCCTTCTACAAGTGTGGATAGAATACATTATCATCTACGACAAAAATAAGGCGAAAACAAAAGAATATAGGATCTTGAAATACATAAGAAAACAGGCTCCACTCCACACTCAAACAGAACAAGCATACTTTCAACTACTGTATTCTTATCTACCTAGTGTCTTAAAAGGCGTTTATATGTACCTATTGGGCTCTCAAGAGTTTGATAACCCTTTGAATTGTTTCCTCCTTGATGTGGTGGAAATATTTGCATGTTTGCAGAAGGGCCTGCTATAATGCAATACACAAGCAACATTCAAAGTCTTTTCACTACCTTGAAAAGTAATTGCAGAAGATAGTTCAAGCAGAAACTACCTTCACTAACGCTTGCTATATGTACATCAGTGCTTTTCTTATCGTCGCTGATCACAGCCTTACCAATAGATAAACACAAATCTTTGTATCAGACACAATAACAAAGGATAGTGATACACTAACTCTAGATAGTTATCTTAGTATTTCAATCTAAAACTGAAACCATATCATGCAAGCATCTAAACCCATCTCTCAATTCTCATTATATGTTTCATAAACTAGTAAGAAACAACACAAGAATCCTCTGCTAAATATAGAAAACACAGAAATGGAATTAAGGAAACCCAGAAAAAACGAACATGCACCAAATCCGTTATAGCAAACACCGATCCCAGAAAAAAAACTCAATCAAAGAATGGTGAAATCGTAGAAGCATGGACTTACAGGAACTGAACCAAGTAAATGACTTGTTTGTAGATTAGCAAACGACTCATCCATCGAAACAGAGAAGATGAGAATACCCAAAACGAAAAAAAGGAAATTTCTTATCTCAATTCAAAAAAATCAATAAGATCGGGAAAATAAAAATCGTCTCTTTAAGGTTTCTGGGTTTTCTTCTTCTTCTTCTTCTTCTTCTCCGTCGTGGTGGAAGCAATTAGGAAAGGAAGATCCACGCGCTTTCTTACCTAAGTAGATCACACGCGCCTTTTTAACGCAACTGGGCCTTACAATCATAACACGGACAATATCTATTTTTGAATCGACGAGAGAAAAATCCACGCGTTTTCTTAGACAAGTGGATCACACGTGCGATTCAACGCCACTGGGCCTTACAATCAAAACACGGCCCATATCGATTTGGAACTGGGCTGGACAAACGGGTATTCGGATCGGGATCGGGTTGGTTCATTCGGGTATAGATTATCAGATCTAAAATTTATATATCCATAAAGGATCTTATTAGGTTTTGGATCGGGTACAGGTTCGGATCTATTCGGGTACATGTTCGGGTCGGGTTTAAGTTTTTTCAGCTTCAATTGTATTTTTTTCCGAAATTAAAAAATAACATGTAATATAAAAATATTTGAAATAATAACAACATAAAAACATTTAAAATACCAAATCTAAAATTCTAACTATTTAAAAATGTTTGTAAAAAAAAAACTACTTGAAAATGTGATAAAATACCATAATCTAAACTTCAAAGTTCAAACTACTAAAAAATATGACAAAATATTTAGGCGTACACATACATGTACATGTTCGGATTCAGATCGAGTCTTATCGAGTAGGTTCTATCGGTATATGTTCTTTCGGGTCTATCAAATTTTGTAGTTTTGTACCCGTATAAGTGTAGGAACCCGATTTCTACGATATGACAAAACTGAATATTATTTGGATTAATGATAAAAAAATCAAATACAAGATAGTCTGATCAATACCAAAATTACGAAGAACGAAGAATGGTATGTGTGGAGTCGAGACGCTCTTTCCTTAATTCTTTAATTGCCCGTAGTGTGACGGTTTTGATGCAATCAGAATCCCAGGATACAACCACACGATCGACTATTCCGCAACACTCGAGAATAGAAGCTAACGAACCCAAATTCTATGTGTACTCTCAGACACAAATAAAAAGAAAATAAAAGAGAAAAAAAAAGACTTGTGAGGGATTTTTGTTGGTAATTCTCGTGTCTCCAATGAGAAGAATATTGGCCTCATTATAAAGCCGACCACTCAACGTTTATCAACGTACAAGTAATAAAGGGAGTCAACTCTAATACGTGATTGAATATTGATTCCAATCAAAATTGAATTTGACGTTATAAACATTCAATTGTAAATAAATGTCTTTAACGTTAAAACCAAATTCAATTAAAGGAGATATTATAGATTTTACTTATAATTCTATAATTTAAAAAGTATTTAGTCAAAACTAATTTCTTTTATCCATTGGCCATTTGCCAAATCCCGAAGCCCAAAAACAAATTTTGGCCCGAGTATCTCCTATCTCCAATACACTAAAGTGTATCCAAGGTTTTTTTAAAACCTTCTTATGAGTTCTCCACTTTATATATTTAAAGATTTTCATCCAAACTTCCAATGTGGGATATTTGCTAGTTTTAACACTTAGCCAAATCATCCACTTTGGACTTTCATTTCTCATTCAAACTAACACAAATTTTGACTAGTAGATACACTATACTATAGTGATCACGGCGACGAATCCATCGTGCCCAAAAACCAGCCATTCTGATGGACGTCTCCACCGAAAACCATACCGGAAAATGGTCTAAAACCATTTCGTCAAAAACGAGTTCCAACAATCCCCCACATGAATAGAAATGACTCTATACACATGACGACTCGAAAACGGACTTTTGAGAGTACAAGCGAAAAATCCACTGTATCTGAGCTAGTAGCTTTTTCAGCCTTGAACCAGTCATTATCAATAGCTGTCGGGTTTACTCGACCAGGAGGTGAACATGATGTCTTGAACCACCCGAGCTTTGATATAAACCGAGACAACAACTATATCACAGCTTCATTCTCTCACAGAACTAGGTTCTCTATTGTGTTCATTTTGGCCGTGAACATGCCTGGTAATCATGAGTGAACTTGGAGAATATAGCCTTTCCTCATTCTCCTAGAAACGGCCCCATTTCACACTCACAAGGTGATTTGCCATTAGCTTTGTTTTAAGAAGTATCCTGTAATACTTCACTTATATTTCAAAGCTATGGACTCAAATCATTAAAAGCAAATGCTTATCCTCTACACATACAGGTAGCATTGTACAATCATCCTGGGAACTGGGTAGAGACAAAAGTCTCACAGTGCTCTTAGTAGATTCAGTTTGACTTTGTTTTCCCTTTGAACCTACATCTTGGGATCTCCAGTCACGTAGGTGGGGTTACCGCCAAACCTCCTCTTAAGTCATAGGCTTTAAACCCATTCCTCTTGATGATTTTACCACATGATCTCTAGACCAACCTTTAAGGATCCTCTAGGTTGTCACTCGATTTGATGTAATATATCATGATTACTCAAATTTGAGATCAAGTGTCTAATGGTTTTATGTCATCTTCTTATATGACAAAATTTACCATTATACATATTAATCAGTTCTTCATATCAAACATGCCACTTAACATGTGTATAGTTTGACTGATCCACTAATTTAGGTCCAATTATGACCTTTCTAGGAGGTGGTACTACGACTTTAATCCAGACACCCCCACATTTTTAGGTATTTGTACGAAAATACAACACCTTTCCAAAGTCCATACAGTGTTTTACCAATGACTTTGTGTGGTATTCTATAAATACAAAGTTAATCATAATTTTGATTTGAATTTGGTTCAAAAATTAAATAAATTCAATGACCAAATTCAAAACCAAAATTTAATCGTAAACCAAGTCCGGTTCGGCTTGGCTCTATTCGATTTAGGATTTATTTTTCCCTAATACACATAGTGTATTCACAAGATATTTAATCTTGTTATACTTTTCCATAAACATAGACTTTCATCTCATGTATCCAATTTAGTATACATTAGTTCACACACATTAGTGTATTAAATCTAGAGGTTCGTTATTTTCTCCACTTAATGGGGTGGTGTTTTAGTGAGTTTAGCTCGTATGCAAACTTCACTTTGGTCTTTTACTTGATTTGCATATAAGAATTAGGTTCAAATTAATCTATCATTTTCTAGATTATTAATTCACATGTCTAATCTTATCATGCCAAATATTGAAAGACTCAACCAAGTAAGCAAAATGGTACTTCTTTATTTTTGAAAAAAAAAAACATTGTCGGTTACAACATTATTAAGGAAAGACTGTCATAACATTCATCTTGACCAGTCCATTTTTTTCATAACCCTTACCCAAGTACACCCCATTCTTCTTGAGAACAAGCTTGCCAGACTCGATTATCACCGCAAATCCAGCCTTGCTAAGTAGTGTCCCGGAAATTAGATTCTTCCGCATATCTGGCACATGCTTCACATTTTTTAATGTGAGCTCACGTCCGGAGGTCATCTTTAGCATCACTGTACCACGACCTTCAATCTTGGACGAGCCGGTGTTACCCATTAACAGTCGTTCCTCACTCTTGCATTTTTGATACGTCTTAAACATATCTTTATCCATGCATATGTGAGTAGTTGCACCCGTGTCGTACCACCATTCCATCGGGTTGTCCTCAACAGCATTGACTTCAGTGACGATAGCACATAGCTCATCTTCGATCAAATTCGCTTGAGACTTCCCATTGTCTTTGTGTGGGTCAATCTTGCTTCGACAAACGTTAGCCTTGTGACCCATCTTGCCACACTTGTGACAAGTTCCACTGAACTTCTTAGCAACCGCGTGCTTCTTGAAGTTTGAGGAGGCCTGACGAGGAATCTTATTCTTCTCCTTCTTCTTATGCTCAGCCATGTTCACATGATTCTCTTGAAGCAGAATGGCATCGCACTTGCGGTTTTGGGCTTCAACCCGCAACTTAGAAATCAAGTCCGCGAGGGAAATCGCTTTACGCTTATGAGTCAGGTAGTGTTTAAAGTCTACCCAACTCGGTGGTAGCTTTTCAATGAAGCAATTGACTGTAAAAATTTCACAAATCGACATGCCCTCATTTGCAAGCTCATGCGTAATCAACTGCAGTTCTTCCACTTGGTCCATGATGGGTTTTGAATCCACCATTTGGAAGTGTAGAAACTTCGCCGCAGCGAATTTCTGACTGCCAGCGTCCTCAGACTTGTATTTCTTCTCCAAGGCACTCCAAAGTTCCTTAGAGGATTTCACCTTAGTGTACACAGCGTACAAAGGATCAATCAAGCGGCTTAGAATCCACCCTTTGCACAGAAAATCCGAATGGGTCCAAGAATCCACACTTGCTAGAAGAAATGTATCCTTGTTTCCCGATGGGAGGACCGGTGCATCTTCTTTCAGATGCTTGTCCAAGTTCAAGATGGTTAAAAAGAACAACATCTTTTGTTGCCACGTCTTAAACCCATTCCCATTGAACTTTTCTGGCATTAGTCCCGCGCTTATAGCACTGGGTACCGACGAGTTCACAAATGGTGGACCACTTCCAAACTGAATTTGGGGCGTCGACTCATTTGACCCGTTTCCATTCAAACCTCCTCCACCGTTTACATCAACGATCGATGCATCCTTGTTTTGATCATCGACCAAAGTTTGGTTCTCGTTGTTAGTCATACTTAAAATCGAATCTGTTCACAAACACAAAAACGAATTAGTATACTAATTAAACCAAACACACATTCAAAATAAAATAATTTGAACAATAATTTTAGAATAAAAACAAATTCAAAAATCAGCCGATAAAATATATTGAGCTAAATACACATGCACTTAAACAGTTTCGACAAAATGCTTTTTAGCACTTTGAATAAAATATTCCAAAGCACAAGTAAGTTATCAAAACTATAACGAAACCACTCTGCACAATCAGCAATACTAAAACCAGACTTGAACCCGGTTACTTACAAACCAAGTCAACCAAATTAATAAACAATTCAGCTAGTGTACGACACCCAATTTAACGATTGAAATAAAAACCAACAAGTAGTCAAACCAGAACCAAACCGATTCTTAGCTAACCGAGTAAATCAACCAAATTTAAACTTTTGTTATAACAAACTCAACGATGACAGAGGCGACAAAAGTTGAAAAGGATAACAAAAACATAAATATTTCCTTAAACAATCAGCTCTGAGATTTTATTTAAAAATCAGAACATGATATCGGAAATCCTTGCAAGCTAATTAATCATGTATGCAACGTAAGCAGATTCAATGCAAACAAATCAAATATAATAGATGAACACTATTATTAGTGACAAGAGTTCTGATTAGCAGAACGATTCACCACCAAATTTCCACAAAGACCTGATCTTATAAAAAAAACTCAACAAATAATCAGTTTTTTTCGTTAGTATAATAACGAAAAATTAAAGAATTAAGATTGTAGGAACCCGATTTCTACGATATGGCAAAACTGAATATTATTTGGATTAATGATAAAAAATCAAATACAAGATAGTGTGATCAATACCAAAATTACGAAGAACGAAGAATGGTATGTGTGGAGTCGAGACGCTCTTTCCTTAATTCCTTAATTGCCCGTAGTGTGACGGTTTTGATGCAATCAGAATCCCAGGATACAACCACACGATCGACTATTCCGCAACACTCGAGAATAGAAGCTAACGAACCCAAATTCTATGTGTACTCTCAGACACAAATAAAAAGAAAATAAAAGAGAAAAAGAAAGACTTGTGAGGGATTTTTGTTGGTAATTCTCGTGTCTCCAATGAGAAGAATATTGGCCTCATTATAAAGCCGACCACTCAACGTTTATCAACGTACAAGTAATAAAGGGAGTCAACTCTAATACGTGATTGAATATTGATTCCAATCAAAATTGAATTTGACGTTATAAACATTCAATTGTAAATAAATGTCTTTAACGTTGTTAAAACCAAATTCAATTAAAGGAGATATTATAGATTTTACTTATAATTCTATAATTTAAAAAGTATTTAGTCAAAACTAATTTCTTTTATCCATTGGCCATTTGCCAAATCCCGAAGCCCAAAAACAAATTTTGGCCCGAGTATCTCCTATCTCCAATACACTAAAGTGTATCCAAGGTTTTTTTAAAACCTTGTTATGAGTTCTTCACTTTATATATTTAAAGATTTTCATCCAAACTTCCAATGTGGGATATTTGCTAGTTTTAACACTTAGCCAAATCATCCACTTTGGACTTTCATTTCTCATTCAAACTAACACAGATTTTGACTAGTAGATACACTATACTATAGTGATCACGGCGACGAATCCATCGTGCCCAAAAACCAGCCATTCTGATGGACGTCTCCACCGGAAACCATACAGGAAAATGGTCTAAAACCATTTCGTCAAAAACGAGTTCCAACAATAAGTACATGTAAGATTTCGAGTTGGGTACAGGTTGAGGTTTTTTTGTCGGGTACAAGTTCAAGTATTCTGATTAGGATATTTTGCCTATGCCTATTTGAACCGACGAGAGAGAAAGATCCACGCGCTTTCTTAGCAAGTGAATCACACGTGCCACTCAACGCAACTGGGCCTTACAATCACAACACGGCCCATATTGATTTTTGACCCGACCCGAGCCCGTACGAGGAGCGTCACAAGAAATTTACAGTGTTTTTCTTCTTCTTCCCTCTTTGTCTTCCCTCTCGAAGAAAAAGCTAAATGGAGCCCTAGACTGGCTTTATCACACTCGCCAACACTTAGCTTTTTCTCCACCAACCAAAACCTCCATTCTTTCCGTTGGTTCTTCGCCGGAGAAGATGAATACGAGAGAAACCAATGGTTCTACCTCCGCCGTTAGATCGATTTCTCTTCCTAAGCAGCTCGATTACAGTAGCAAACCTATTCAGGTCTTCTTCCACTATATACTTCTCGATTTCGTGCTTTGCTTTTAACGTATTTCATCTTCGTGATTGTTGCTTTAGCTTTACTGGATTTTGTTATAGCATTGTTAGTTTCTGAGTGTATATATCTCAATTGAAGTACTTATAAGTCTCATTCACTGTTGATTTACAGGAGGCGTTGATACATTTAGCATCTATAAACCTCAGAGAGTTATGTAACGAGGCTAAGATTGAGCGTTGTAGAGCAACTAGAGACTTGACTAGCTGTGGAAGATTTGTTCACTATGTGTTAAATCCATGTGGACATGCTTCTTTGTGCACTGAGTGTTGTCATAGGTGTGATGTTTGTCCAATCTGTAGGAGTTCATTATCGAGAAATGGAGATAGACTTCGGCTTCGTCTTTATTATGAGTGTGTTGAAGCTGGTTTGATTACTCAAACATGTGAAGAGGTGTCACAGGATTTGGATGAAGATGAACATCAGTTGGTAGCTGATGTTCATCGACTTTATTCTCTGTTTGATGTTGCCATGAATAACAATTTGATATCTGTAGTTTGTCACTGTATCCTTTTCTCGTATTTACGCTCGCGGTCAGATTATATGCATTTAGTCTTTTTAGGTTCCTGTTTGTTAACTCTTATAGATTTGTATGCAATGTGTCGTCTTATTTACAGTTGTGACCATGAATCTCCATATGATAGGCATGGGGAATTATATAGGTTCATGTAATTTTAGGTAGTTCTTTTTCCCTGCCCTCCTCGTTGATGGACATAATGTGCATATTGTTTTTGTCGTTCTGTAAGAGGTATTTCATGTTCGATGAATAATTGGCATCTCCTTGACAGAAAATTGAATAGATATCACCAATGTCTGTATGGATGAGACAGCTGTATCTAGTGACCCGGTCATTGCTTTCTTGCTGGATGAAGTTGTTGTCAAAGATTGGGTCAAGCGTACTTTCCGGAGCATCTTGGCTGAGCTTCAAGAAATCTGTATCCTTTTAGTTGTTAGAATATTTATGTTTCTTAAGCAAGTATATGTGATCACCTTGAGGTTTGTCTATCTTTAATATTGGTTCTCAGATAAGCTTGGAACAAAAGAGATGCAGGCTTGGTTAGATAAGCTCCTAAAGTGTTCGAAACAGGTGGCTGGTATATGTAATGTGCTTGAAGTTATGGAATCAGCTTTTAAGGGTTCTGTTTCACCTCAGCTTCAAGATGTGCAGAAGCTTAGGGAGAACATTGGAAAAACAAAGCAGGTCAGCTAAGATTTTGTTCCATTTATATCCAAACAGCTTTGCAAAATTGTGCTTCAATAACTCTATTTAGTTCCCAAGTTACATCCGTTTTTTGTATACGGCTTGCAATAATGTTAGTACTGCAAAAGCTTTACATTTAGATGTATGAATGACACAATAATGGTCTTACATGATTGACTTGGATCTTGGTGATTATATCCTACTACTGTTCTGTGACTTTATCTTCATTTTTCTCTTACGTCATTAGCATATTAGTGAATGTTTTTGGGTATATTTTAGCTCTATCT
Source organism: Arabis alpina (assembly GCA_900128785.1). Classification (NCBI taxonomy): domain Eukaryota; kingdom Viridiplantae; phylum Streptophyta; class Magnoliopsida; order Brassicales; family Brassicaceae; genus Arabis; species Arabis alpina. The sequence continues at coordinate 46,506,216 of LT669791.1, forward strand.
TTATATGACATACTAAATGATATTCAGAGAAAAATCATATGGCTCATTCCAGAGAGTATTTTTATTATATCATTTCTTTAGTAATTGGTGCAAGGCCCCTGTGCTTATAGTGTGCTTACCCTTGTTTTCGATTTCAGCATCTTGACATAATGGTCTGGTGCATAAGACACGGATATCTGGAGGATGTGAGGTCTCGATATTCTAATTTCGCATCGTGGAAGGCTCTTGTACATGAAAGGAAATCAAATGCAATTCAACGTGCATGGCCTGATGCTGTAGAACAGTCTTCAGATTGCAATCAGGGTGCTTCCCTCTTTATCGAGGATGCTTTAGAAAATCTTGAGAGAGAGCCAGAGTACAGTCAGGAAATAGGAGAAGACCTAGAAGTTGGATGTTTGCAGAACGATGAGAGATCATTTCTTAGGCCCAAAATAGAGGGAACTTCAGGATCTTATCCATTTGAGAATCTTAGAACTGCTGCTGACATACTCTTTTTACATGGCAGTTCAGATTTGGTTGTTGCGAAGCAAGCAATTGTATCCTTTCCGCATTGCATATGCTTCACATTACATTGCATTTTACTTTTCGTAAATACACATGTTTCTTCTTCGTTTGTTTCCTTAACCAGGAAATAGTTTCTTTACTACCTGTTTGATCGGCATTGGTCTACCCCTGATAAACATTGGAAACACATTATAGATGATTTCGCTGCTACGTTTGGCATAACCAGGCATTCACTGCTGGAGTCTTTTGTATTTTACCTTCTCGATGATCACTTAAAAGAGGCACTAGAGGTATTTGACATGGAAATGTTTATTCTTGTGCATGTTTTAATATCAACTCTACATCGTCATTTATTAATTGGTATAGCTTACAAACTTTCCAAATTATATTTCAGGAGGCTTGTAGGATTCTTCCTGAAATATGTGGTCCAGAAACCTACCCCAAGGTTGCACAAGTCCTGTTAGAAAGGGAAAACCCTGAAACAGCTCTTATGGTTTTGCGTTGGTCTGGTCGTGATGGTGTATCAGAATTGGTTTCAATTGGTGAAGCTGTCACAGCTGTTCGTGTGAGAATGGAATGTGGTCTTCTGAGTGAAGCATTCACATACCAAAGGGCACTCTGCTTGAAAGTAAAGGAAAATAAATTGAAAAATGGAGCTGTGAAACATGTGTCTGATGATCTAGACAGCTGGAGTTGGATGGAATGGATGGAGATTCTTGTCAACGAATTCTGCTGTCTTTCTATTAGGAGAAACTTGGTTGATCGAATCATTGAGTTACCGTGGAACCCAGATGAGGAGAAATATCTGCACAGATGCCTATTAGATTCTGCAACTGATGACCCCTCATCAGCTGTGGGTAGTCTTTTGGTTGTCTTTTATCTTCAGGTAAGTAATTATATTGTCATGCTTAAATCAACTTCACTTGAGCAACATTGGATGAGAACAGTTTGTCAGTGCGAGAGTAGCTTTAGAAACAATCAAATAGATATCAAGACAACAACTTAAACCTCTAGAGCTTTAAGCTACATATCCCAATTGGAATAACGGAAAATTTACTGTCTAGATAGTGGTATATTTTCTTGTATTTGCTGTCTAGGTTTCAACAATCTTTCATTCGTCGGGTTTGAAGTTGTCTGGTTGAGAGTAGTGAACAAATGTGAAATTAAGTGAACAACCAGACAAACTGTACCACTATATACACTCTGATTATTGGCGTATTTTGCTCTGTCTTTGACTGGAAATTATTGGTTGTTCGCATTGCTGCAGCGCTACCGTTACATCCAGGCATACCAAGTCGATCTTAAGCTCCAGAAAATTGAAGAGGATTTCGTGTCCGAAAATCGAGTTGGAGAAGAAGTTTTGTCTAGAATGCAATCACAGAGTCATTGGAGAAAAGAGTTAGTTGTAAGTACTCACACACCTTTCCATGTTACAAGTAGATCTTTCCACTTATCCTGGTTAAAGGCTACATCCTCAACTTTTCACCTTCTTGGGTTTTAGTGCTTCTGTTTCTCCTCCCTGCATTGGAATATTGTTTGGTGTCCTCTTGATACTTGCAGGATAGTCTGATATTTCTGAAAATTGAATGTTTTACGTATATGCAATATTACTTAATATTGCCTATTTCAACTTGGAATTTAAAACCTCCCGTGTTTCTGTTGCGTTGAAACAGGAGAAAGCCATAGATTTACTTCCAGCCATTCAGCAGCAGCAAGTTAGATCAGGACAATTTCCTGAGATGGAAGATACTGTTTCTGAAGCAGCAAGAAACTCTAATCTTCCTGATGCACCTGAGATGATTACTTCTTCAGTTCCAGTTTCTACTAATTCTGTATTTCTCCAACAGGTGACCAATGCAAGCGCTAGAGAGCCACTGGCTAACAATGGCACTCCTTTTCAACCCAGTCATTTGATAGGAAGCCCTTCCGTTGATATATCCCATGGAAGGTTATTTACAAGCGCAAATAGAGGACAAAACAGTGAAGTTAGAAGCATAACCAAGACTCTGAAATTCGGCGAAGCATCAACTCCGTTCAAAGATCTTAATAGAGCTCGTGGGAATAGCCAGCTCAAAGGAAAAAGGACTGAAGAAAACTCTCCAGAGACAAATGTTGATAGGTTCATGGAGAATAATATGAGCTCTCCTTATCTCCGCAGAGTCACTGCTAACAATCCTGTAACATTGAAACCTAATAGCATCCATCTCAATGGATCTGCACAGAAACCAAAATCCACTTTCTTTGGCACCAGGATGCAACCAGAAAAAGAATTCGCCCCCCATAACTATGTCGATTTGGATGATCCAATGGACATGTCTTCAAGGTACATTTCCTCTCTTCTTTATAAACTAGCATGTTACCGATTGGTTTGCATAAGAAGTCCGGTTAGTTTCGATTTGAGCAATTTTAGTTCGGTCCTTATGCCATCCTCCAAATTTATTGTACTGGATTGGATACGTACCAATTGTGAGTGTTTTGGAATGCAGCTTGAAGGACAACAAAAATGTCTTGGCCATCGAAAGCAGAAACAACAGTGGTGGATTGAGGTGGCGGTCAGATGAAGCAAGCGATGAAGAAGATGAACCGAAGTGGAGCATGGAACCGACTAATTCTGGTTCCATACCGGTTAAGGAAAGGAGGAGACGTAAGTTCACTGCAAGATGAAATTAAACAAACACTTGAGAAGGAATCATCAATTGTGTTAAGAGTAGAAAGCGAGAGAGAGAGAGCAAGAAGTGTAAAGAGGGAGTGTGATCGTAGAGTGAGCTTTGTTCTCCTGATTTTTTTTTGTGCTTGGGAAAAATTATGATTTTGAGGTTATGTTTTGCTTCTTTAGTTTCACTTTTTGGAGATAATTTTCGTTTTTTGGATATATCAATTGATGAGCATGTGTATGTGTTACACTGATGCAATTACACATGAAATATCTTTCGATATATTGAACTTAAACAAATTCATCGTACATAAATTTTTATTCATACACACAAATTGATAAGAAATGAAAAACATTAGCCTAATTTCTATTTTATTTTTACTTTTTAGATAGTCCTCAAGTTTCCTCTAAAATTTAAGACATAAGTGCTTCAAAGTTTTCAAATATACAAGTAAAAAATGAAGTTTTCTTCAATCATTGCCTCTTCTTTGGGACGCTACATTGGTCGACAAGGTATTGCAGCTGAACCCTAGCAGATTTTTTGCCTGTTTATCTTCTAAATTCTAGTAAACACAATTCCTGATCCACCTATATACATAGAAAATAAAAAACCCTAAACCTAAACCTCATTTACTTCTCTGTTTTGGCCTTGTGTTTCATAATCTCATATTAGGTTTTGGTGTGCCTTCATTTCACAGATATTATATTGGATCTTATATCATGGCGACTCGTGTGTTTTCCTTTTGCTTGTAGCTTTATTATAATACTATATGCTTTCTTTCTTCCTCGTGGATCGTAACGATTTTGTTTATTTTTGTTTTTGATAGGTCTTCAATATGATAATAACAATTGCGATATTGGTGTATTTTCCAAGCTCACAAATGCTTATTGCCTCGTTGCCGCAAAATCATCCGCAAATTTCTTCACGTATGACATTATCTAACTAAGTTTTCAGGACTATATATATGGTTTTATATCACTTTAAAATGATTTAATTTCTTTGTATATAGTGCCTTTGAATCGAAGTTAAAAGGTGTTATTCCCATTGTTACAACCTCTATAGGAGGAACTCAAACTATAGGTAGTCTATGTGTTGGCAACAAAAACGGACTTCTTTTGTCTCACACCATTACTGACCAAGGTGATTGATTTTTTTTCTTTTCATAATTACTATACAAGTTACATAGTTTTGGTGAATTATGTAATGATTTTTTTAGTTTTTAATAATGTGAATAGAGTTACAACATTTGAGAGATAGTTTGCCTGATGAAGTTATAGTCCAAAGAATTGAGGAACCTCTATGTGCACTTGGAAACGCTATAGCTTGTAATGACTATGTCGCGCTTTCGCATCCAAAGCTCGAGAAAGAAACTTTAGAGACAATTAGTGATGTTCTTGGTGTTGAAGTTTTCCCGCAAACCATTGCGAATAACGAACTTGTGGGTAGTTATTGTACCTTATCCAATAAAGGTGGAATGGTAAGTACACTAGAGTTTCAATTGTTTGTTCATTTAGATCCTAATAATAAGTTAGGCTACTTAAAACGTAAATTTTGTGGCATTTTGGTCTCACCAGAAATTAATGTGACTATATTGGTGTCTCTTATTTAGGTTCACCCTGACACCAAAGTGGAAGAAATGACCGAACTGGCGAATCTTCTTCAAGTGCCTTTGGCTGCAGGAACCGTGAACCGTGGCAGCCAAGTTATATCCGCGGATTTGATTGTGAACGACTGGACTGCTTTCTGTGGATCAGACACAACTTCAATAGAGCTCTCTGTTATTAACAACATCTTCAAGCTAAAAGTATCTCAGCCGGATTTTGTCAGCAGTGAAATGAGGAAGTCTTTGATCGATACCTATGTCTAAATCTTGCTTCTTGTTTTTTCGGGGTTTACCAAGTGTTTTGTGCCAAAATGTGTTTCATGAATTTGATGATCTTTAGACTCAAGTGTTTAGTAGCAAATTCTTGATGTTTTTGATGAAATTTTGGTAATAAATTGATTTTTCTTGAGATTACTATTAGTGAATTGACAAATCAATAATCTTTTGTGGATTATGAGCTTCCAACACAAAACTAATTTGATTGGAGAGGCTCGTATCTTTTATATACTAGTGTTATCTTTTATATACTAGTGTTGATGCAAGAATTATCAATTTTTGTGGTGTAATCCTTTCCTTTGGATCTCTCTGTCTTTCGGTTTCAGATTTTGTAAAATGAAACTATTTTTTGTTGTATTATTAGTATTCAATAATTTGTTCTAATAAAACCTCCAAACAACAAATCTCCCCCTTCAAAATCCAAGGGGAGACAACGTTAGTCTTGAGATTCTATTAATAAAACAAACTTGTGTAATCCATCCAATCCAAATCAAGATCATAGCAAGATAAAGCCGAACATTACATATTGTGAAAGTATCATTTGATAAGATCACAAAGGAAAGGTTCCAGTGAAGCGGATATGATCGAGTGTGCGATGCAAACCGTACTTACAAACTGCTGCATTTGCTGCTCTGAAACCTCCTCCATAAGCTGGAGATGCGTCATGAGCTATCTGATGCTTAAAGAACTCTCCAAGTTTCTTCTCCACGTTTGATTTCCCTCCTTTCTTGTTAGAAGACGACGATGACGTGACTGATGCTGATGTTGAGGGCATGTTTCTTGAAGAAGGATCTGAGAGAACTTCAGATTCAAGCCACATGTAAGAGAGGACTTGGCATATTCCTTCCTCTACCTCAGGGTTAAGGTTCCTATACCCTAATGAAAACATTAAAATTAAGAGACATTAAGATGCTTTTCTTTTTGGTAGGTATTAATGAACAAGAAATTCAAGAAACGTTCCAAAATGCTTAAATTAGAACATAACATTATACATAACTTGGGAAACAAGATGTGTATCTAATACCGAACTGAAATTATGTCGTAAACCGAATTGTCCACCTTTACTTTTTGTTCATATTAAGAAAAGAAACCGAAAAAGTGTATATTAGTACCTTTGAGTCTTAGCCATCCGTGCATAAGCTCGTGGGCAAGAATTGCACCTGTTAGTAATCTTCATCCACCAAAGTATCATTAGGTTAATAATCATTCACTATTCTCTTTTTTTTGCAATGTCAAATAGCAAAACTTTGAGAATTGTAAAGTACCTTGGGAGGCCGTAAAGGACGAGAATCGCGGTGACTTCACATTTGCGAGTAAGCTTTTGAGGCTGAGTTCTCATACCAACAAGACGATGAGCACCAAGTCTAGGTCTTTTAAGAACCTGTGAAGAACCAAGAAAAACAAAACAGAGCAAAATTACTGTTTAGAATGTGACAAATTAAGCAAGTTTTCGAACAAGAATTTAAAAAGACTTACACTTGTGACTGTCTGTTCTTCAGATAAACATAAACCCCTTGTCTCAGGCATGTGATGGTATCCCTGAGAAAACACAAGAGAATTAATTTTGTAATTGTATTTCGAAAGAAACTCACAAAATATGTTATGTATAAAGCCAAAAAGATCAAAGATTACATTTTTCTCGCCTACGATAGCATCATTAAGAGCTTCTCTTTGAACAAGAAGCATAGGAATCTGCTGATCAAGTTTCATGTACATTCCTTCGTAATAGTCTCTTATCGCGTGGTAAAGCGGTTGACAATCTCCAGTATCGGTAATCGCGGTTTCCATACATTCTAAACATAAACTTCTCCCATCTTCTAACGTGTAATATCTCACATCCCATGACTTCATCATAATCACAACACAGAATGAAAAAATAAACACTACTAATTTGTGAGAAAAATGTAAATATGGACTTATCAATAATCATTTATATTTGGTTACCTCCAAACGCTCGCAACTACAACAACGAGCGGTTTTATCGTATTCATGAGACGGGCAATACTTTTGGTTCCAAAACGGATGACATCGATACTCAATCAAGCCAGCATCATTAGTTGGGATCTTAGAAAACAAATATGAAATTAGTCAAATATAAAATATATGTAATGTGCAAGAATGTGATAAGTTGCTTACAAATTGGTGACAAACTTCGCATTTGGGATGAGTAAGCTCTTTGAAACAAAGCTTATGATAGGGTTTAGTTCCTGACAGAGAGAACTTGAATCAAGAGAGAAGACAAAACATACAACCTTTAATTAGTCACTTAAAATCACAAAATGTATATACTAATCAGATGTATTTTATATATAGATTGATGTATGTATACCTCATGCTCAGTGATAGGGTAGCTACAAGAATGGCAACGGAAACATTCAGGATGAAAAAATGTGCCCATGCATCCTAGATAGTTCCCCATTCCAATATCGCGATTGCAACCGCCGCATATTCTGCTAAAAAATCGAACAAACAAATGTTATATATACCAAACGTTACCAAAAACATTACTTGTATACTCTACGAAAAGGTGAAAATAGTTTTTCATTCAATCAAATTTCAAAATAATTGTATCCTTTTTTTCACTTCAACTTTTTCTACGATGGAAAGCTCGAACCAAATTTTTTTAGTAAAATTCTTGACGTGACGTTTCTATCGTCTGAGCTAATGTCAACTAAAAAATTCACTTTTCACTTTTTTATATTCTAAAACACTTTTTTTTTTATAGCAAAAAGGAATTTGATCACGGTTACGACGTAAAGTTTAAATCAATTCCAATCAATTATACACTAAAATCTGAGATTGAAACTGAATGTGTTTTTGTCGTACCTTTGTCTTCGTCTGCATTGATAAGAAGGTTCATAAGGTGGAACGTAAGATGATGGATTCATGCCACCGTGAAAAGGCCTTGGATGGTTATCCATAGACCAACCATATCCTGCACAATTTATTTAATAAAAATTTATCTCTAACGTTTTAAAATAACTTTTATTTTTGTTTTAATTTAATTTAAATTCATGAACTCGTGGATAGAGATACCGTGTGGAAGCTTCGTATCGTCAGCTAAAGATAGTGAAATTGCACGGTCGAGTTCTTTGTCCCGTGGAGCCCTCGACCTATCGTCCTGAACATGATCAACCAAAAATGTAAATCAACCATTTTGTATCAAGTTATAGTTAAATGGTTGTATTTTTACGTAGCAATTTTCAGTATCTCTGGACATTGTTCAATTGTATAGTAATCAAAATAATTTCTTTTATAATGACGTCAGGAAAAAAATGGTGACATAATTTAGCACTTTAATTATTTTTAAAATAATTTGTCCACTATCATGCTATGTATATAACTTTTAATCTTCTAAAGATTCTAATGACAATATGATCGCAACTAAATATTGGTAGTGCTTAAGGGTATCAAAATAGGCCACCTCAATCGATCCAATCCAACTCTTCTATCATGCATCAAGTGTTTTTGTTATTTATTTCATGCATGATGGATTAAGGTTCTAATATATAATCTTCAAAAATGCTGCAAGTCTCTTGTACGAAAAGACATTTTGTTGATTATAAGTTTACATTAAGAAAGAATAAAATTCTTTAGAAGAACAACAAAGTCAAAAATATATTTCAAACAAAAAAACAAAGTCAAAATAATTCGTTATTGATTTATGCAACAATAATAAAATACTCTGCTAATAGATTAACAAATCAGAAAATAAATATTAAATTAAAAAATCAAATTTAGTAATTTACTTGTAATATTAATATCCCACCAATAAAGCTCACAACTAATAAAATCAAAAATTGGAATCTAACCCGCTTAATCAATTAATAAAATACGTCGAAAATATCTCAACTCAGCTTACTAGTAAATACTGTAGTCCTAAATGAACCAGCATATAAACCGATTTCTACCTATTTTTGTCATCCCTAATAGTCTCCACGACCACATTGTCACATCAATTCAACTTGAGCATTGAAAAACAATGAGACAATTTTTTTTTTTTTTTTTTGGAAAAAGTGAGACAATTTTTAGTTTTCATGGATGTGACAAATTTACAGAATGTACAAGAGACCCGTGATATTTCAAATAACACAAGGAAAAGCAAACAGTGGTAACATTCACATGTCTTTTGTATATAGCTTTAATATCAATAATCACATCTCTATAGTATATATGTGTAGATTAAATTAGAAAGAAATGAAAGAAAATATACTAAATCAAATTGAGTAATTTAAATAATTAAGAAAATAATTACCAAAGAGGAAGAAGGTAGAGGAAAGACCATATTCTCGTCCTCTTGAAACTGAGGAGGATGATGATTAGTGCGAGCACCACCACCACCACCACCACCATTAGGGCCACTCTTGAAAAGCTTACTCACCCATTTCATCAACTTCCATTTCTTTTCTCTATATGTTGACGAAGATGACGATCCAACTTCCCCTAAAATTATAAAAAAAAGTTACCTCAATCTTTAATCAAGATCAACTCTAAATATAGAATTTGCTTAGAAACACTATGCATGGGCCACTTGGTCGTAAAACTCATTACCAAAATGTTCTATTCACCCCTAGGATTAGTCGCATCGGCGAAAACCGGATATTCGGTACATAATCTTTTTTAAAAAGAGAGAATTTGGAAAGAAAAGAGAACGTACCAAAGATACAAGGATTGGAGATATGGCTGACACGACCTACACCATAGGAAGAAGAAGAAGATGAAGAAGAGGAAGAGGAAGAAGAATCCATGAAGATGAAAAATGGCCCACACGTGTGTTATATATCCTTGAAAACGTGTGAGTGAAGCGAAAACGACTACCGGAGAGAGAAGCAAACGAAAGAAGAAGAAGAGGAGAAGGAAGAAGAAGAGGGAAGAGGAGAGAAGAAGAAGAAGAAGTTATAAGTCATTAATATGTTATTAGAGAATAAAAACATATATGAAAAGAGAGAGAATCTTTGCAGAAGAGATCGGGCTAAAAAATGTTTAAAGAAAAAGAAAAGGAAGAGATGCTTAGCTTCTGAAAGGAAAGGAACAGAGAGAAAGAGATGTTTTTATTGTAAGAGAATATTTTTGTGTTTGTGTTTTGCTGAGGCGGAGAATCCCTCAAACAACGGTGTATGAAGGAGGAGGATAGTTGAAACCTTTTAAAGCTTCTCTCTTTTTACACTTTTTTCTTATTAGAAAATTTTATCTTTGTGTTGAGGAGAAAAATCAAAAAGTGAGAATTGTAAACGAAAGCAAAAATAATTCTTCTTTTTGGGTTTTGATGGAGACGCTAGTCCCGTTGGCTCCTATCTGTTTTCTGGTTCAACTTTAGTTTTGATGTCATATCTGTTTTGAGAAATATTTTGATATTACATAGTTATTCTGTTTAGTTTTTGTATCTTGTTTTTTGGTTAGTTGGCCGTAATTCAAACTAATATACGAAGTTAATAGAAAACCGAGTTTTTCTCCACTAAAAACGTCTACGAATGATCAAAAACAATTGAAATCGCAATAGAAAGACTTAAATTCTACCACAAAAAGACATTCGACGTAAATCTCTTAACTATTGAATTAAATGTCTTTGGTTTGGTTTTTGTTAAGGCATAGATTTTGGCCAAGTCTCAAGTTGGATTGACGTTAATATCTTCAGTCTCGTAGGCTCGTCTATTATACTTTATCTAGTTAGGGTCGGTCCGGTCGTGTTATAGTGACTAAAAAATTCTTATAAAAATGTTATTCATTCTGAATAATGACGACATTATTATGTATCTTTTTCTATAGCCATTGTTATACTATGTGCTATATTGTTTAATTGTCTTTTTTCCTTAATGTGGCGTGACTTTTGGTTATACACGATAAAGATGCGCTTTTGCAACGGTAATACAATCAACTTTATAATGGCAATTACACTTTTATGAAACACAAAAGACAGACCAATTATAATAATATAATTTAGGGCATCAATCTATAGGAAGGTCGTGACTCGTTATGACGCAACAAAGGTGAAAAGAGGCTTCAAAATGGAATCAAACACCCAATTTTTACAGAACAAAAGCTTAACCTATAATTATTTTAATAATATATTTCCTTCATTTAAATTACTTTTTTTGGATAAATCAAAATTAATATTTTGGGTTAAAGACAGCATCAGATCAAATCTAGCTTTTACAGGAGCAGTCGCCACCTTGAGATCTGACCATTTCTTTATCAACTTGCTAAAGTCGATGTATGGACGATCCCATACCTTATTTTAATTAAGGCTGCTTATTTTTGATACTTATCATTTAAATAATTATCTTTCCGTTTTATAATAGAAGTACCATTTTAAACTAACTTATATTTCTAAAGAATTGTTCTTTTACGAATTGAATATAATATGTTTATGTAAAAAACCCAATTTAACCATATACAAATTATAGTTGGGAACTTTATAAGTTTGATTGTGAATATTGATGATGATGCAGAAGAAGGAACTAATGTTGATTTGTGAGTATGATTAATTTACGTTTTAGAACATTAAACTTATTCGCTTCTTAGCTTGACTGTTTTTTTATTAACCATATAATAAAAATTAAACCTAGATTCTTTGACTAGTTATCCAATTAAGGAGGAGAAATGTTTACATACGAAAACTCTAACAGTTTTAAACGGGAAGATCAGACTAAACAATATGTCTTTGGATTGAGAGAATAAGGGATAAGATCATAAGAGTCAAAGAGAAGTTGGGAACCATATGAATCAAGTTAATTAGTATTATATTTTGTTATATATAATAACTATTGTAACAAAATAAAATGTATATATGATAGGAAACGCGTTTGTCTATGGTATTGGACGAGCTTGAGTAGCGGATGCAAAACTCAAGGTACCGCGTTTGTCTTTAATCACATAAAACCCAACAAAATTTTACTTTCTTATCTTATCCAACTTGTTAAAAATCTTTTAACTTTGTAGCTGTAAAGTTTTTTTGGTGAAAAAGTCTTGAGATGAGAAACGTGGAGGTGAGTTGGAAAAAATGAACAACCCTTTACAATATTTCATATTTCACCAAAAAAAACAAAAGAAACTTACGATCGAGAAAGCAAAAAAGAGACATAAAAACTGTTCGGCATTGTATCGATAGGCTGTTTTAGGCTTCAACGTACGAATCATTCCGATCCAACCCGACCCGATCCATCCCGTAATAGTTTCATTTCCGAAAGTAGATTAATTTTAAAGTACTTTGATCATTATACGTTTTGGATAATTTATCAGGATGCAAAACAACTTGACATCGACTTATATATCGTAATCACCCAAGTGCTATTGGCTCAACCAAGTAGAGACATGAACCTAAGAAGTACTACACTGAAGAAGAGATTAAATATCAACAAAGGCTAGTTTCGAATCAAAGAACTCCAATGAATAGTAAGCAGCTAACTATAACAAATTATTTTGACATTTAAAGTAGCGAGGAAAAAAAACTCAAAAATGCATGAGATTGAATTACACTCTGAAAAAGAATGCAAAAATATGAATAAAACGCATTTTGCTTCCACCGCTACAAATATACTAGTACACACTAAACACAACACTATTTATAACGCTAGAACACAAAGTTATTTGATTGAATACACCTTCAAATTACGAAATTATTGTTTATATTATACATATGAATGTTATTTAAAAAATCTGCTGATTTTTTAATTTTTTTAGGTTTTTGTTTGGTCGATTACTAATCACTACTACTACACATGACTGGACTAATCAACGGCCCATTACTAAAAGCCCATTTTAAAAGACTCTCGCAAACGACGTCGTTTTCTTATTTCCCCAGTTTTTTCCTTCTTCTTATCACTTTATCTCAGTTTCTTCAATTTTCAAAGTTTAAAGGTATAATAATTAATTTCGTCTCCAATCTCTATCTCCATTTTCCATTTTTATAATAAAATCTAATTTCATCGTAAAATTAATAAAATTCGAAAGTCTTTGCGCGTAATTCTCTTATTTTCTTATTTTCTCACTGATTATTTTCTTTGTTTGCATTTCTCGTAATTCCTCTTTTAGGGTCGTGAAAAAAAAATTAGGGTTTCTTCTCTGTTAATGGCGACGACGACGACGACGACGCAAGGTCAGCAACAGACGGCGATAGATACGACGGTTCTCGATGATATAATCCGACGACTTACGGAGGTTCGATTAGCTAGACCAGGGAAACAAGTTCAGCTCTCGGAGGTTGAAATCAAACAGTTATGTACTACAGCTAGAGATATTTTTCTTCAACAACCTAATTTGCTTGAACTTGAAGCTCCTATCAAAATTTGTGGTATGCTTTATTCGAATTGATTTTGATTTAAGGTTGTTCGATTTGGATTTTGTTGATTTTAGGGTTAATTTGTGTCTTCGTAAGTGTGAGCTTGTGTTAATCTTGTGTAGCTAAGACGTTCTTAGTGAGATTATGTTGTTGAACATTGTGATAGAATCTTTGATTGATGTTCTGAATCTGAGTGAGAAATGTTTTTGGCTTTTCGTTGGTGATCTTTGTGTAGTGAGGTTTTGTACATGAGTTTATCTTGTTGCTAGATACTAGTATATCTCCATGGAATTTAGTGTAGTGGTTTTGGATGCTAGACATAGGTAGAAAGGTTGGATATGAATTGAATTTATGATGCTAGGTAGTTCACATTTTGAGTATGAAAACTAGTTTTGCTGAAGAAATGTTCTCTTATCAGAGAATATGTTGTTTTCTTGGAAGTTTGGTAGATTTGAATAGATGAGATTTCGCTAGTATCATCTCTTTGTTTTGCGTTGCTATTTCCTCGGAACTGTTGAAAACATCACTTTTGAGCCTTTGACTATGAGTTTAGTAACTGTGGTGTAAATGTCTTAAACCAGGTGACATACATGGGCAATATAGTGATTTGCTGAGGCTGTTTGAATACGGTGGCTTTCCTCCTAGTGCGAACTATCTTTTTCTTGGGGACTATGTAGACAGAGGCAAACAGAGTCTTGAAACGATATGTCTCTTACTAGCTTACAAGATCAAGTACCCAGGGAACTTTTTTCTACTAAGGGGAAATCACGAATGTGCATCTATCAACCGGATATATGGATTTTATGATGAATGTAAAAGGAGGTTTAACGTGAGGGTATGGAAGGTTTTTACAGACTGTTTTAATTGCCTTCCTGTTGCGGCGCTTATAGATGACAAAATATTGTGCATGCACGGTGGACTTTCTCCGGATATGAACCATTTGGATGAGATTAGAAGCTTGCCTCGTCCAACTATGATTCCTGATACTGGACTGCTCTGTGATTTGCTCTGGTCTGATCCTGGGAAAGATATTAAAGGATGGGGAATGAATGATAGAGGTGTTTCTTACACCTTTGGTCCTGATAAAGTCTCTGAGTTTCTAACAAAGCATGATCTAGACCTTGTGTGTCGTGCCCATCAGGTTAATATCTCGATCATGTCCCTCTTTGATTGTTCGGCCTTCGCGATGTTAACAAGGAAATATAATGAATCTCTTATGGCAGGTCGTGGAGGATGGTTACGAATTCTTTGCTGATAGACAACTCGTGACGGTGTTTTCAGCTCCTAACTACTGTGGTGAATTTGATAATGCTGGTGCGATGATGAGCGTGGACGAGAACCTTATGTGCTCATTTCAGATTTTGAAGCCCGCAGAGAAGAAGACCAAATTCATGATGTCCACAAAGATCTGAATCCTTTCATTGAGAGGTTAGTCAAATAGTATTTCCTTGGCAAAACCAAACAAAACAAGTGAATAAAACGATTCCTATGCACTGATTTGTTCATGTTCTTCCTCACAAGTCAAATACATAACTCTGTTAAGCATTATATCTAATCGAGTTTTCCTTCTTTCGCAGATGGATTTGGTCTTGCTCGAGTAATTGATGCAAACCATTAAAATTTGGCTATAAAGTGTGTACTGATGGTAGTGAGAACTCTTGGAGAGGAGCAAAACCTTTAGTCTTCTGATATCTTTCTTCCCAAATTCACTTTCTGCATATTTTTTTTTCTATCTTCTTTTAAGGGCTTTACATGATTTTCATCTACCTGTTGAAAAAGCGCATAGTTGCCTAGCTGGTTGTGTACATTTGCATATGATCGTTTCTTGGATTTTAGGACACCAAATGAAATGATGATTACATAAAAAAGAAAGGCTTTGTCTCGTAAATGGCATGTGAAAGTGGAAGAGCATATAATAAATACATGGGTCATATCTTCAATTAACAAGCATCAAAATCGAATTAGCATCTAAAATTATAGGAGTACATCTCACGTAGTCATGTTCATGTGAGGTACACATCAAAAATGTGAGCTAATGAGTTTAATCAAGAAATATCAATATGATCATCCTTTTGGTGTGGGCTTTAGAAATAGAATAGAATATAATAATTAGAGAGAGTGAAATTGATATGTTGTTTATTTATTGTGGATGAGAAATAAACACGAAGTGATAAGCTTGTAAAAGTAAATTTTGATTGCAAACGGGAACCAAAACCACATGCATCCGATTCGTTAGACAACATATTTATGTCATTTGTCATATCAAAGTCATATGTTCATATTCTTAGTCCATTTTCCTCACTAGAAATTAGACAATGTACGTATAATGGATCATAGCACTCTCAAAATTTTCCTTAACATAGTTATGTCATATTCGCTTAGATTTTTCAATTCCATTGTATTATTTGGTCGGAGAACTTTTGTAACGCGGCTTAATTTAATCGTGATGTTCTATATGTTATTTAAGCATGGATTGTTTTGCGTTTCCGTGTACAATAGTAAAGTTTTTAAAAAACCACATTGTTGAAATATAAACATTTTTAAATTTCTATAAATTATTTTTGCATATTAAAAACGCGAACATGGAAGGCTCTCTACATTTGCGTTTGGCATTTACATTTGCAATTAATTTTGTTTGTTGCTTAAAATGTGTGATTCATTTAGAAAAATATATATTGATGCAAACATAAATAAGTCAACCGAAACATGATTGTCTTGGTCTATGACGGGTTTAGTGTTATTATCTGACAAAATTGTGCATCGAACTACGCATTCATATATGCATCAAGTACATCCTGACGTTTTTTTTTTTTAAAAAAAAAATTGTCACTCGAATAAATATTGTATTCACGAGTTATAGTAAACGTATAACTTTTTTTTTACGTTGGTCTACCTCAAGAATCACGAAAAAAAAACGTGCAACTTCATAATCGGAGAATAAGATGCTTTGAAATTGATTGATAAACTAATGCACGATGAAATGTTGATTTTAATCTTCTCCTTCAATTTTCTTCTTCTTCTTCAGTCCTTTTCTCTCCTAATCTTCATGAACTTTCACTATAAGTAGAGGCATCAAGCATTAACATGCATTGCAACAAACTCAAATAAATCTTAAAGAAAAAAAAATTGTTTTAGTGAATGAGAATGGCAATGGCTTTACTCACCTTCCTACTTCAACTGACACTCTTCTTCTTTGCTTCTCTTGGGGAAGCAAACAACCCGCGAAAGGTGAGATAATGGATAAATCCAAACACTTTCTAGTGAAAATCCGAGTCTATTTGGTATAAAGGTTTTCTTTTTCATTAGAATGTTAAGGCATAGCCTTATATATATACATAATAGATTTAACCTAATGACAATAATGTAAATTACAACTTATACCATACTTATCAGATAATTACATTTCGGTCTCGATATCCCTCAATAATTTGTTTGTTTATTATTTAGATTGATATGTCTTGTTTGATTGACATTAATCATGTTGAGGTTATAACCTGTGGTGAATCTTGACAATATTCTCATTTGAATAACATGTGTACCATAACGAATGTGGTACATATCCAATGCTTTTGTTTGAGGTCATAGTTTCCATAACGAATGATGTTGGATTTTAACATTTAACTTCTTGCTTTGTGTATGGCACAGATATACCTTGTGCAGATGAAAGTTGGAGGACATCGATATGAGTCAAGTTCCGGTCACCAGGAACTACTCCGCGAAGTTCTTGACGACGACAGTTTTAATCATGCCTTAATTTTTATAAGAAAGATTGACTTTTTATAAGGATTATGGTCAAATATCCCAATAATATAATTAATCGGTACTTATGGTTAATACATACAGCACCGTGCCGAATGCACTCATGTACAGCTATACGGAGAGCTTCACCGGTTTCTCGGCAAGACTCAAACACAGTGAACGGCAAAAACTGAAGAGTAAGACGACCACAATTTTTCCTTACAAATGATTATTGTAAACGCAAATGCAAACTTCGTTTTTAATTTGTGGCCTATATGAGTACACTATACATATTAGTATATATTGGTATGTTCCATGCATAGTATGGACATGGTAATAACTAATAACATATGTAATATGTTAATGGTGGTTGCCCAGGTATGAGAGAGGTATTACAAGTGTCACGTAGTAGAAACCTAAAGCTTCACACGACAAGATCATGGGACTTCATGAATCTAACATTAGCAGCTAAGCGAAATCCCCGAAATGAGAGTAATTTAGTGGTAGCTATCATCGACTCGGGCATTTGGCCTTACTCTGAGCTCTTCAGTAGCGACGGTCCTCCTCCTCCGGCTTGGCAAAACAAATGCCAAAACATAACTTGCAATAAGTATTACTACATTCATGATTAACCTTTCTCCTTTTCGTTATATTTTTATTTTGGTATCTAAAACGTTATAATGACCCATTAATCTAGGCAGAGCAGGCCCTGGATATAAAAAAAAATTAGACCGATTCAACAGCATCATTATAGGTGATCCAATTAGAGTATCATTATGATTATTTTAGTAGTAATTTTGTTAATTGAGACTGAATCTAATACTTTTAGTTTTTAAGTGTTTATTGGTGATACTTGGCATAAGAATTAAAAACTAATTTATATTTATAAATTTTTTTTTTCAAAAAATTTAAAATTAAAGAAAATCAAATTAGTATGGATAAATAAAAAAATGTGATAAAAACACAAACACAAATTTATTAGGGTTCATAACCTCGTAAAGGTGAATTGCACATCGTAAAAACAAAGTTGTCTAACAAATTGTTGGATGTACATTTAGGGTTAAACCTTTTTGTATACTCTATTTAAAACTGAAATATACATGATATTCATTCTAATACAAACAGACGGGCATTCCGGTTCGTTCGTTAAATGAAGCAGAGAGGTGGAGTAAAATTTAAACAACAGATCAGTTTCTTTTGTCTGGATGTATATTAGACCAATTAAAAAAAAAATGTATATTGGACCCTAATTTTATCGCTCACTAGAAAACTGCCACGTGGCAATGTTTACTGTGCAATTTGTATCAGATAACTGATACAATTAAGCCTACGAAGAAACCCAAAAACAATATAAAAATCACAATTGGGCTGGAATCAAACCCAAGTTACACCTATAATGATGCTCTTACTGAAACACATGAATTTATTAAAGTTTAAGACCGATAAAATAATATTATTTTTAAAAGGCTGCAAGTGTTAAACTTGACTTGCTTGGGCTCACGAATTTTATGGGTTTGGTTGGACTTAAACTTCATCATTCATTTCAACAGTCATAGAACAAACTCCATCATTCACAAACACTATATGACATGGTTAGGATTCGTGGACGTGTGAGAATTAATCTTACTATTGCACCTACACTTGCAGCAAAATTGTTGGGGCTCGTTCATACTACCCGGACCCGCCGGAAAAGGAAAAATACGATTGGATCGAAGAGAATTCGGTGATTGACGTGACGGGTCACGGCACGCACGTAGTCTCCATTGTAGCCGGCAGAGAAATAAAGAAGGCGAGCTACTTCGGGATCGCGGAAGGCACGATGAGAGGCGGTGTTCCTAACGCAAAGATTGCGATCTACAAAACATGTTGGAAAGTAAGAATAGATGGTACAGATGCTTCAGTTTGTCCACAACATAAAGTCTTGGAGGCAATAGAGGATGCAATCAAGGACGAGGTCCACATCATCTCGTATTCTCAGGGTTTAACGGTCCCGGCTCCTATGGACCAAGATCATGTCTCCTGGGCTTTCTTAAGAGCACTTAGGAAAGGTATTTTGACTTCTACCTCGGCCGGGAACTTAGGCAAGGATGGCTATTACGCTATCAGCAACGGTGCACCTTGGGTCATGACCGTCGCAGCGAGCATGAAAGATAGAGTTTTCGAGACTATGTTGGAACTAGAAGGAGATAAGCCAATTGCTGTAAGCTAAAATAGATAGGTTTCTTGACTATAAGTTATCTCCTAATAAGTTTCAAAAAAAAAAAAATTATCTCCTAATATAGGCTTCTTGACTTACAAGTAATCTCTAATGATTTTCAGGTATACAACACGATCAACACCTTCGAGACACAAGATTCTTTCTACGAACTTTTGAATGTAACAGGACCCCTTGAAATGACAAGAAACCGTGAACTATTCGCTGAGTATGTTCGTGCAAGGCCTGTTGTTGGTGCATTTGCACAAGATCTTTGCACAAGATCTAAATTATTAATCACATTTTTTCTAACAAACTATTTTCATAACTTATGGCTTCCAAAATATTTCAATAAAATAATCTTATTAGAACATCAGTATATATATGCTTGATCTGTATGATATTTGCAGAGAACTTTTAAATAATTTGAAGCAATTTTTATCCGCGATCAGTGATGAAATCGTTTGATACTTGATTTTACAGGAGCAAGGATGACCTAATCTTGTATAATCATAAGAACCAAAAAGGAAAAGATGTTTTGTTCAATCTCTCACAACAAATAACAATCTTGGAGAAAGCGATTAAAGAGAGAGCAAAAGGTGTAATCGGAGAGGGTAATTTTAATGATTCAGTAGGGTCAAAAAAGTTCCAGTTTCCTATGTCTTCTATAGTTCTGGACAAAGAAAATGGAATTTTATTACAGGAGTACTTTGCAAAAGAGAGAAGGTAATAAAGACATTCATATATGAACAATTAAGTGCAATCATTTTCTCCACATTGTGTTAAAAAAAAATTTGTTTTGTATCAACTCGTATTACAGCAAACATTTAGTCAGAATCCACAAGACGGAGGAAAATTCAGATGAAGAAATGGATCCAACTGTTGCTGACATGTCTTCGAGGGGTCCTAATTGTGATAGTTACCTAGCAAACATTCTCAAGGTACGCTTGCGTGTATCACACGCTGACTTGATCTCTAGAAAACATTTATCGCTTTTTTTGGTTTGATTCTCATATGGGGTTTTATTTGCAGCCCGATATAGCTGCTCCAGGGTTAGACATCATAGCGGGTTGGCCTGAGAATGTGAAACTTGTGTCACAGTTCGCTGCCAATGACTACCGGCATCTCAGATTCAACATATTGTCAGGAACTTCCATGGCTTGTCCTCATGCCACTGGACTTGCCTTGTACATTAAGTCATTCAATGCTTCTTGGTCTCCATCCGCTATTAAATCTGCCCTAATGACCACTTGTAAGTCCCAATACCGATCAGATCGATATATATAATCTACCTATCAATTGATGACTTTTTAATAGCTTACAATATTCTTTATAAAACTTATAAAACCATTGTATAAACTCTTGAAAATGGATAGAGTTTTTATAAAACCATTGTATAATTTAGAGTTTTTCTAAAAAATAGTATTTTTGAAAATGGATAGCAAACAATTGTATATTTGAAATGTGGTATCATAGAAGTGGTATTTCTCAAAAATTTCCTTTTTGATAGTTTTTTCTTTTTACTAAGCAAAATTAGTAATTTAGAGCAAAAAAACAAATTTGATTTTCATGTAGGAAATTAACTTTACTTATTTTCTTATAATGTTTTTTTCTTTGCAGCCGCAGAAATGATAGGTACGGAAGATGACTTTGCATACGGGTCAGGACAGTTAAACGCTACAAAAGTCCTGGACCCTGGTTTAATTTACGAGACACAACACCAAGACTACATAGATTACATGTGCAAACAAGGCTACAACACTGAGAAGTTAAGGTCACACGTTGGAAGTCACGAGATAAATTGCTCCGGGATCAAGAAAGACAAGAACGCGGACCTCAACTATCCTAGTATGTCGGCTCAAGTCGTACACAACACCGAATTTTCTAAAGTTTTCAATAGAACCGTCACCAACGTTGGCAGTGAAAATTCCACTTACTTCGGACAAATTAAGTTCCGAGGTAAGAAGAATTTTAAGGCTAAGAACATTGTAAAGCCTAGAAGGCTACATTTTAGCAAGTTGGGACAGACCAAAACTTTCACGGTGAACGTTACAGGTGTATCGGAGCCAAATTCGAAGCACTCAAAAAAGACGTTCATGCTAGGGAATATGTGGCTCACGTGGACGGAGATGGGCGGTTCTCGCCGAGTCAGGAGTCCCATTGTCATATACTCTATAGCTAAGGGAACCAACGCTTGTAGTAAATTCTTCAATAACAAATGAAAGTTGCCACTCTATCAAGTTATATAATAAAGATTGGACTTTCGAATCTTAAATAAAGATTAATATTAAGGATGGGTTGAGTTCGTGTTTCTCGGTTTTTGAATAATTGTAACCAACTTAAACCCATTGTGCTATGGATTACTTATGTACGTTTTGATTTTGGTGAAGGTTTATGTGTTTTCCAATCGAATATATCATTAGCTTACAAAGAAGTTTTTTAATTTTAAACCGGCCGGCCGTTTGTCTATATTTGGTTCGGTTTGTAACTGGTTTCGAATTGTCGGTTATAAGAGATATTATGTCCGATTGGTAACTGAAAGTTGTACAAGTTTTTCAGCTGTAAGTTGGAGCGGTAATTTTTATAGTATAATGTAAAGCTATATAATAAAGTTGAGTATAACACTATTAAAAAAGTTTTTGTATGGCTTTTATGATTGGTAAAATCTAAAGCGTTACAAATTATAAAATGATGGTATATTTATTAAGCCCGTTGCTAATCTAAGCCAACAATCCACTTTAACAAAATATTAATATTTATCAAATTTTAGAAACGATTATTCATGTTAAGTGTTAGATCAATTAATGGCGATCTTATTAATGGCGATTGTGGTATTTTTTATATGTTTCATTCACTATCAAACGTAATGTTAAAGGTGGATAAGCAACGGCCAAAATAAGAATTTATTCCCTCTGTTGCATATTAGTTGTCATTCTAATAATAACTTTTTATTTCATATTATTTGTCATTTTATATTTCCAATGTAATTTATCACTATTTTTCCCTTTTTTACTTTTAATTTCCACCTTAATAATTATTTAGATCAAACAAAATAGTGTATTAATTAGGGATAAAACAGAAAATTTAATTATTTTCTTAATTTGTGTAAAAACACCTAAAATGACAACTAATTTGCAACGAAAATAATAATAAATATAGTTATAAACGCTAAAAAAAAGTTATAGACTTTACTCTTTTGTAATTATGGCCAAACGTTTCAATTATTCCCATTACTATTTATGCAGATAACCCACTCTATCCACATCAAAAACAAAAAAAGAACTCTCGAATCTTTCGATATAATCCTAAACTTTTTTAGAAAAAGAAAATGTTTTCTCGAATATTGTTTATTTTCTTTGCATTTTCCATTTCTATCGTATGTTCGAGTATAACATTGGCGCCATCTTCTGACAATCCATCGATGAAGGTAACATTTTCTAACAGTCCGCGGATGAAGTTAACCTCTCTCAATCATTTTTAGTCATTTATTTATATTTTTCGAGAACTACTCCTCAAATAATATATTTATTTTACCGAATATGATACACAGTTTTATATAGTCGCTGCTGATTTGGAAGTGTATCATGATGTTTGTAAGCAATACGAACAACTTCTTCATAAAGTACTTCTTAACGGAAGGTAATTCTTGGTTTCTATAGAAATAGTAGATAGATTCAAAATGGTTATACACTTTTTGAAATTGTAAGTTTTGTCTTTTTTTTTTCATCAGATCACCAAAAGACGCTTTAGTAGAGTGTCGCTATGACCTCGTAAACGTATTTACAGCAAAACTCACAAATGAAGAGGCTAAAAAATTAAAAGGTGTGTTTGTTTAACAAAAAAAATAATATAGAGACTATTTTTTGAGAACTAGCCACCTAATATTATTTTACAATTAACAAATTGTAAAACTGAATAACCAAAACAATATATGTAATTTTTTTAACATTTGTTTATTAACATGTGTAGGTGAGAATGGGATTTCTATGGTAACCGAAGAGGAAATATTCTTCCATGAGTTATCAAGATATTTTTGTAGAGGGTCATGTGGAAACTAGAAAAAGTGCTTTGAATCTACAATCTATATATTATATACTTCATTGTCAAGTGATTATTTTATTTTCGAATAAATGGAATGCAATATCAAAATAAGATATTATCCTCCCACTTCAATTATACGAATATTTTGGTCGTTAAATAGCCCATCTTTGTTGTTCGAGACCTAAAACACAATTTTATATAACTCGAGAACAACGTACAATAAAACTTCTATAAATTAATGATGTTGAAACTTTAAAAAATTATTATTTTAAAAAAATATTAATTTATCGATAAATTAATAAATATTAATTTATAAAGAAAATTCTTTTTAGGTAAGATTTTTATTAAAAAAATTCCGAATGATGTTATATTATGGAATTTAATGAATCTATTTGCAAAGATGACATGAAATTTTAATTAAAAAAATTGATTATCACAATAGAGTGGATGTTATTATCATAATAGACGATCAAATTAAAATGTTATGCTATATATAAAATTTAGAAGAAATCATGGTTATTATCTATAATATTGATAGATACATGTAGAAAAAGTTATATTTAAAGAATCAATATTTTTTTCTAGAAAACAACTATAAATGTTTTTGATGTAATATGTAAACTTAAAGATAAGGTCTAATGAGATTTTTCATTTTTAAGTCAAAACAAAAATTATTATAACCATATTCACTACATTATCATATATATAATTATATATGATTATTAATTTATACTGTTGTTTGGACCATATTTTACATAGGAGTTCCAAAAAAATTATTATCTTATCATTTTATCGAATCTCGCTAATTTTTACATTGGCCTGACTCGGAACCGAAAGATTTTATTAATTTATGGTGATCATTAATTTATGGAGGTTATACGGTATTTGACTAAAAAGGTCTAAGCCATAACAAGGGAAATGGTTAATTAATAGAATACATTTTTTGGGAGTTAAAATTAGGTAAATAACATGTTAGAAAATTAAAACTGGTGTCTAGTAAAGATCTCAGGCAAAATTTAGACGTCTCTGGTTCGAGTGGCTCTTAGGACGAAATTCATAATATATGTTGTTGTTTCGAATCTAAAAATATTATAGGTTTAGGTTCAGAACCTCTTGGTAATTAAAAAAAATAGAACTGAATAACTAGCATAGTGAATAAAATATAGAACAAACTCCATCATTCACAAACACTATATGACATGGTTAGGATTCTTGGACGTGTGAGAATTAATCTTACTCTTGCACCTACACTTGCAGCAAAATTGTTGGGGCTCGTTCATACTACCCGGACCCGCCGGAAAAGGAAGAATACGATTGGATCGAAGAGAATTCGGTGATTGACGTGACGGGACACGGCACGCACGTAGCCTCCATTGTAGCCGGCAGAGAAATAAAGAAGGCCAGCTACTTCGGGCTCTCGGAAGGCACAATGAGAGGCGGTGTTCCCAACGCAAAGATTGCGGTCTACAAAACATGTTGGAAAGTAAGAATAGATGGTACAGATGCTTCAGTTTGTCCACAACATAAAGTCTTGGAGGCAATAGAAGATGCAATCAAGGACGAGGTCCACATCATCTCGTATTCTCACAGTTTAACGGTCCCGGCTCCTATGGACCAAGATCACGTCTCCTGGGCTTTCTTAAGAGCATTTAGGAAAGGTATTTTGACTTCTACCTCGGCCGGGAACTTAGGCAAGGATGGCTATTACGCTATCAGCAACGGTGCACCTTGGGTCATGACCGTCGCAGCGAGCATGAAAGATAGACTTTTCGAAACTATGTTGGTACTAGAAGGAGATAAGCCAATTGCTGTAAGCTAAAATAGATAGGTTTCTTCACTATAAGTTATCTCCTAATAAGTTTCAAAATAGGCTTCTAATATAGGCTTCTTGACTTACAAGTAATCTCTAATGATTTTCAGGTATACAACACGATCAACACCTTCGAGACACAAGATTCTTTCTACGAACTTTTGAATGTAACAGGACCCCTTGAAATGACAAGAAAACGTGAACTATTCGCTGAGTAAGTTCGTGCAAGGCCTGTTGTTTAGTTGGTGCATTTGCACAAGATCTAAATTCTTAATCACGTTTTTTCTAACAAACTATTTTCATAACTTATGGCTTCCAAAATATTTCAATAAAATAATCTTATTACAACATCAGTATATATATATTGTTGGAACCAATTTATTGGCTAAACAAATGGGTCTTGTATTGGGCATTTGTCTAACCCAAATTTTGTAGAAAAGTGAATGAGAAAAACCTTTTGGTTTAAGTGAGTGACATGCAAAAATCCCACATCTAAAGTTTGAAGATTTTTCAAGTGGTATATAAGGAACCACACATATACCTTTGTTCAAAACATAGCAAAGGCTATACACCATGAGAGAGAGGAGGGGAATCCCCACACGCGCGACCGATCTAACCGAACCGAACCGAGCCGGGCTTGGGCTTTGGTCCAATTAAATATCTTTTTGGACCAACGAAATGAGCAGATAAAAGCCCATCTCGTTGGCCCATTAGCAGTAAAAAGCCTTGGCCCAAAAGGCTGCGTCGGTTACCTTTGCGGTTTCGCTAAACCGACGGTAGTTTTAAAAACCAACCTCTGCGGTTTCGCTAAACCGGAGTCAGTTTTTAAAACCAACCGGAGAAAACTTCTCTACGGTTTTAAAACTGACTTTCCGTCAGTTTTTATAAACGAAGTCATCTTCTTCGTTTTCTCTTATGTTCTGATACACCGGAAAACTCACAGAAACTTCACAAAAATTCTATCAAAAAGATAACAACAATCTCTCTTTCGTTTACAGTAAGTCTCGAGAGTATCATAGATTTTAGTTCGTTAGAATCGTTGTTCGAGTGTTTGCAAACTCGATTGTTAGTGGTTTTATCCTGGGACTCGTGAATCTATCAAAACCCGTCACACTGCGGGAGATTCTTAGAGTTAGGGAAAGAGATTCCGTATATCGACTCCACTCTCTGTCTGATCTCTTCCCTTAACGATTTTCTTTTCGCGATTCATCTCCAATCACGTAGTGTGCCAAATTCTGGTCCTACAATCTCAACTCTAAGACAATCCTCACGGATTGGATTGCGATAATAGAAACGTTTTTAACAGAAACCTTGTATCGCGATCGTGTTAAAACGTTCTCGCTGATTGGTTTCTGTCGGGATAGAATCGTTTATCGTTTGCGAACAATTAAACATATCTGTTTTTCGATTATAGTGTCTGAATTTAATTCTACATTGTTATCGAACGTTTTCTGATTTATTTGTGTTTACACACTAAATCGATCATACCAATTTTTTTGTTTTCTCTGTCTTTTTGGTTTTTCAGAAATGGAAACCGAAAACGAAAACACCAATGTCAATGTTGATGTTGCGGCTAAACCCTCGGGGCTGAATCTTCTGAGACGCCTACTGCTCAAGTGCAGTTTGGGAATCAAC
The DNA here is from genome assembly GCA_900128785.1 of Arabis alpina. Taxonomy (NCBI): domain Eukaryota; kingdom Viridiplantae; phylum Streptophyta; class Magnoliopsida; order Brassicales; family Brassicaceae; genus Arabis; species Arabis alpina. The sequence goes on from LT669791.1 coordinate 46,532,949, forward strand.
CGCCTGTTACGGTTGCAATCCCGGTTGCCACACAGTCTGAAACTGTGACCACTGCTCAGTTTCCACCAGTGCAGATGCCATCTGCAACCTCTGTTGGATTGCTTCCTGATAAGTTTGATGGACGATCCTTCAAGATGTGGCAAAAGAAGATGCACTTCTATCTGACCACGCTCAATCTGGAAAAGTACATCCGTGAGGACTGTCCTTCCCTCCCAGCGGACAACACTGATTTCCATGCACTTGCAAGTGTTGATGCGTGGAGACACGATGACTTTCTGTGTAAATGTTACATCCATAGTCGTCTGGTTGACCAGCTGTTCAACGTGTTCAGTACCGCTGTGACGTCTAAGGAACTGTGGGACTCTCTGGATAAGAAGTACCGTTCAGAAGATGCTGGATCCTAGAAGAATGATGTGGCAAAGTTCGAGAACTACAAGATGGTGGATTCTCGTCCCCTGATGGAACAAGTTGACGAGGTGCATAACCTTCTCCATGAGATTCATGCCGAGGGCATGAGGCTGTGTGAAACCTATCAGGTTGCGTGTATGATCGAGAAGCTTCCGCCAGGATTCACAGATTTCAAGAACTACCTCATGTTGAAGAGGAAGTGGATGAGCATGGAGAACCTGATCATGCGACTTCGGATTGAATCCACAAACCGCATGAACCTCGAAGCTGCAAGTGCTCAGAATCGTGAGAACAATGCGAATTTGGCTAAGCACCAGACTGCTAAGAAAGGAAAGTGGCAGAAGAAAGGGAACCAAGACAAAGGCAAGGGAAAGGTTGCTCCTCAGAACACTCAGAAGTTCAAGAAGAAGGCTGGTGGTGAACCTTCAAAGCCGAGGTTTTCTGGAACCTGTAACTACTGTCACAAGGTGGGACACAAGGCCTCTGAGTGTCGCAGTAAGAAGGCGGACCAAAACAATGGTAAGTTTGAAGATAATCTCACTTCCACCATCATTGATGCTGACATGTGTGCGGTGGTCACTGAGGCAAACGTTGCTGAAAGCCACCCAAAGACTTGGTGGTTTGACACCGGTGCAACCAGGCACATATGCATGGATAGGGAAATGTTCTCCACCTACAAGAAGAACAAAGGGAATGAGAAGCTCTGCATGGGTAATCTGCTACTTCGAAGATCGCTGGATATGGAAAGGTTGTTCTGAAACTTACCTCGGAACGTGAGCTGAGCTTGACCAACGTGTCCACGTGCCGGACATGCGTAAGAATCTTATTTCAGGATCTCTCCTGAGCAAGCACGGATTCACTGTCAAGCTGGATGCTGATAAGCTTGTGCTGTCCAAGAATGGAATGTTTCTGGGTAAGGGATTTGTTTGTGATGGTTTATTTAAAATGTCTGTTGAAAATGTAATTCGCTCTTCTGACGTTGGTGTCAGTGTTGTAACCGAGGCTTCCACCTCGAAGAACAAGTTTAGTGCCAATCCTTTTGCTTATGTTGCGGAGTCCTTTAATTTACGGCACGAATGTTTAGGACATGTTAACTTTAAATCTATGAGTAGATTAATGAACATGTACTTGATTCCAAAACAAAAGATAAGCAAAGATAAATGTGAGATTTGTGTTCAAGCCAAACTCACTAAAACTCCATCACCAAGCGTTGAGAGAACAACCGAACCTCTATGATTGATTCACACAGACTTGTGTGATTTAAAATTTCTTTAATCTAGAGGCGGAAAGAAATATTTTGTAACTTTCATTGATGATTGTACAAGCTTCAGCTATGTATATCTGTTACATAGTAAAGATGAAGCTTTGGAGAAATTCAAAGAATACAAGTTGGAAGTCAAAAATCAACTTGGAAAAAGAATAAAGATGGTTCGCAGTGATAGAGGAGGAGAATATAGTGAACCGTTCAATTTATTTTCTCGAGAATACGGAATTATTCACCAGACAACTGCTCCTTATTCGCCGGAATCTAATGGAGTTGCGGAACGAAAAAACCAAACTCTTAAAGAAATGATGAATGCAATGTTGCTGGAATCTGGGTTTAGCCCAGAACATGTGGGGGGAAGCTTTGCTTACCACAAATTATATTCTCAACAAAATACGTCATAAAGTAACCGGGAAAACTCCATATGAACTTTGGGAAGGTAATATACCTTCGTACAAATACCTGAAAGTGTGGGGGTGCTTGGCAAAAGTAGCAATACCACTTCCAAAGAAGGTTACAATAGGCCCAAAGATGGTAGATTGCATTTTTATCGGATACGCGCATAATAGTAATGCGTATCAGTTTCTTGTTCATAAGTCTGATATTTCAACTATCAAGGTCAACACTATAATGGAGTCACGAAATGCTTCATTCTTTGAAAATGTGTTTCCCTATAAGATAGACAAAGTAATAAACGGATTCGTGAACAACGTGATGCGAATATCCCTGGAAACGAAGCAAGTAGCTCAGGCACTGCTCTCAATGACGAAATTGAAGAAGCAGAAGAACCTAGACGCAGTAAAAGAGCTCGTAAAGAGAAAGATTTTGGTTCCAAATTCTTGGTAGTGTTTCTAGCAGAAAACGAGCCAAAACAAATATGGAAGCGATGTCCACTCCAGACGCGTCTTCTTGGAAAGAAGCAGTCAATAGTGAGATGGATTCCATCATGTAAAACAATACTTATGATATCACTGATCTGCCACAAGGGTGCAAAGCTCTTTGAAACAGATGGATTTTTCGAACCAAAATGAAATATGATGGAGCTATAGACAAGTACAAAGCTAGATTTGTGGTGCAAGGATTCAGGCAAAAAGAAGGCTTGGATTTCTTTGACACTTATTCTCCGGTCACGAGAATAACCTCTATCAGAATGATCATAAGTATTGCTGCATTACGAGATCTTGAAATTCACCAAATGGATGTAAAAACTGCTTTTCTAAATGGTGAGTTAGAAGAAGAAATTTACATGAAACAACCAGAAGGGTTCATTATCCCCGGACAAGAACACAAAGTGTGTCGACTTGTGAAATCTCTATATGGTCTTAAACAAGCTCCTAAACAATGGCATAAAAAGTTTGACAACGTAATGATGTCAGATGGCTTCAACATAAATGAATGTGATAAATGCATATATTACAAGAGTACTCAGACAGAGTATATCTTGTTGTGCTTATATGTAGATGATATACTTATCGTTGGAAGCAACAAAGATATCATCAATAGAACAAAAAACATGCTCAAAGGAAAATTTGACATGAAAGATATAGGATTGGCAGAGGTAATTCTAGGAATACGAATCATAAGAACTTCTGAAGGAATTACATTATCCCAAGATCATTATGCTGAAAAGATTCTAGAAATGTTCAATACTTACTCAACTGGAACTGCAAAAACTCCAGTGGACTCTCAAATTCATCTGACCAAGAATTCAGGTGAACCAGTGTCCCAAGTGGAGTATGCAAGAATTATTGGAAGTCTAATGTACTTGAAAAACTGTGCTAGACCCGATTTAGCGCACTCTATAAACGTCCTCAGTCGTTATACGAGTAATCCCGGCCATAATCATTGGAAGGCTATAACGAGGGTATTGAATTACCTTCGATACATCAAAAATTACGGCATACACTATGGTAAAGAACCAGCGGTTCTAGGTGGCTATAGTGATGCCAATTGGATTTCAGATTCTAGAAACTCGAAATCAACAAGCGGATATATCTTTACGCTTGGCGGTGGAGCCGTATCCTGGAAATTTTCCAAACAAACTCTACTGGCTAGATCAACCATGGAGTCCGAGTTCATAGCTTTAGACAAAGCTGGAGAAGAAGCAGAGTGGCTTCACAACTTCTTGGAAGATATTCCAATGAAGGAAAAACCAGTATCAGCATTACGTGTACATTGTGATAGTCAATCAGCGATATCAAGGGCACTGAATAACCTATACAATGGTAAATCTCGTCACATCAGAAGGCGACACAAAATGATTCGGCAACTGATCTCAACTGGAGTACTCACGATAGACTATATCAAATCGGCAGAAAACTTAGCCGATCCGTTCACCAAAAGTTTGCCTCGAGATCAAGTTGTTAAATTATCAAAAGGAATGGGTTTAAAGACTATAACTTAAGATGACGTTTGATGGATACCTCACCTATGTGACTGGAGATCCCAAGATCTAGGTTTAAAAGGGACAACAAAATCAAACTGATTTAGAACTGTACACTGTAAAGACTATGTCTATACCCAGTTCCTCGGATAATGAACAGTGTTATGTGTGTGTGTAATAAGGTTAAGTTGTGGCTTTTAATGATTCATTAACTTTGGGATCTCTGTGGAATGATACAGAAATATCTTCGAACAACGTTAATGGCAGATCACCTAGTGAGTGTGAAATGGGGCCGTTTCTAGGAGAATGAAGGTCATGCTATATTCTCCAACTTCACTCTTGATAACCAGGACTTGTTCAAGGCCAAAATGAACACAATAGAGAACTGAGCTCTACGAGAAAATGTCGCTATGCGATTTCTGTTGTCTAGGTTTACATAAAACTCCGGTTGGTTCAAGACACCATGTTCACCAACTAGCCAAGTAAACCCGACAGATATCAAAAATGATTGGTTCAAAGCTGGAAAATGCTACCACTCAGATATAGTTGCATTTTCGCATACTCTCGAATGTCTGTCTAGTCTAGTCCAGTGAAGTCTAGTCTAGTCCAGTCATGTCTAGTTAAGTTAAGTCGAGTCTTCATTTGTTTAGAGTAATTTCTATTCATGTGGAGGATTGTTGGAACCAATTTATTGGCTAAACAAATGGGCCTTGTATTGGGCATTTGTCTAACCCAAATTTGGTAGAAAAGTGAATGAGAAAAGCTTTTTGGTTTAACTGAGTGACATGCAAAAATCCCACATCTAAAGTTTGAGGATTTTTCAAGTGGTATATAAGGAGCCACACATATACCTTGGTTCAAAACATAACAAAGGCTATACACCATGAGAGAGAGGAGGGGAATCCCCACACGCCCGCCCGACCGACCGACCGAACCGAACCGAGCCGGGCCGGGCCGGGCTCGGGCGTGGACGTGGGCGTGGGCTTGGACTTTGGCTAAAGGGTCGTTGCCGGCCCAATTAAATATCTTTTTGGACCAACTAAATGAGCAGATAAAAGCCCATCTCGTTGGCCCATTAGAAGTAAAAAGCCTTGGCCCAAAACGCTGAGTCGGTTACCTTTGCGGTTTCGCTAAACCGACGGTAGTTTTAAAAACCATCCTCTGCGGTTTCGCTAAACCGGAGTCAGTTTTTAAAACCAACCGGAGAAAACTTCTCTACGGTTTTAAAACTGACTTTCCGTCAGTTTTTATAAACGAAGCCATCTTCTTCGTTTTCTCTTATGTTCTGATACACCGGAAAACTCACAGAAACTTCACAAAAATTCTATCAAAAAGATAACAACAATCTTTCTTTCGTTTACAGTAAGTCTCGACAGTATCGTAGATTTTAGTTCGTTAGAATCGTTGTTCGAGTGTTTGCGAACTCGATTGTTAGTGGTTTTATCCTGGGACTCGTGAATCTATCAAAACCCGTCACACTGCGGGAGATTCTTAGAGTTAAGGAAAGAGATTCCGTATCTCGACTCCACTCTCTGTCTGATCTCTTCCCTTAACGATTTTCTTATCGCGATTCATCTCCAATCACGTATCTCCAATCACGTAGTGTGCCAAATTCTGGTCCTACATATATATGCTTGATCCATATGATATTTGCAAAGAACTTTTAAATAATTTGAAGCAATTTTTATCCGCGATCAGTGATGAAATTGTTTAATACTTGATTTTACAGGAGCAAGGATGACCTAATCTTGTATAATCATAAGAACGAAAAAGGAAAAGATGTTTTGTTCAACCTCTCACAACAAATAACAATCTTGGAGAAAACGATTAAAGAGAGAGCAAAAGGTGTAATCGGAGAGGGTAATTTTAATGATTCAGTAGGGTCAAAAAAGTTCCAGTTTCCTATGTCTTCTATAGTTCTGGACAAAGAAAATGGAGTTTTATTACAGAAGTACTTTGCAAAAGAGAGAAGGTAATAAAGACATTCATATATGAACAATTAAGTGCAATCATTTTCTCCACATTGTGTTAAAAAAAAAATTTGTTTTGTATCAACTCGTATTACAGCAAACATTTAGTCAGAATCCACAAGACGGAGGAAAATTCAGATGAAGAAATGGATCCAACTGTTGCTGACATGTCTTCGAGGGGTCCTAATTGTGATAGTTACCTAGCAAACATTCCTAAGGTACGCTTGCGTGTATCACACGCTGACTTGATCTCTAGAAAACATTTATAGCTTTTTTTGGTTTGATTCTCATATGGGGTTTTATTTGCAGCCCTATATAGCTGCTCCGGGGTTAGACATCATAGCGGGTTGGCCTGAGAATGTGAAACTTGTGTCACAGTTCGCTGCCAATGACTACCGGCATCTCAGATTCAACATATTGTCAGGAACTTCCATGGCTTGTCCTCATGCCACTGGATTTGCCTTGTACATTAAGTCATTCAATGCTTCTTGGTCTCCATCCGCTATTAAATCTGCCCTAATGACCATTTGTAAGTCCCAATACCGATCAGATTCGATATAGATAATCTACCTATCAATTGATGACTTTTTAATAGCTTACAATATTCTTTATAAAACTTATAAACCATTGTATAAACTCTTATAATTTAGAGGTTTTATAAAAAATAGTATTTTTGAAAATGGATAGCAAACAATTGTATATTTGAAATGTGGTATCATAGAAATGGTATTTCTCAAAAATTTCCTTTTTGATAGTTTTTTCTTTTTACTAAGCAAAATTAGTAATTTTGAGTTCCATTGTCAGTCATGGGCGGTTCTCGCCGAGTCAGGAGTCCCATTGTCATATACTCTATATAAGAATGATATTGTGTTATTGTATATTTCTTATCAAGGAGGATACACTGATTTATACAAAGTATGAAGACTAGATTAAGGAAACTACTAATCAAATACTAATCAAAGACTAATCAAATACTAATCATACTAAAGACTAAATATACTCTTTACATGTTTGGCTAATACGCCCCCTCAAGATGGAGGGTTCTTGAACACACCAATCTTGGAACACGCTAGATTGAAACGAGATCTTGGAAGTGGTTTTGTTAATGTGTCCGCAAGTTGGTCGTGCGTGGAGACATGACATACACGTAACATGCCTGCTTGAATATGATTGCGAACGAAGTGGTAATCAAGGGCAATGTGTTTCATACGAGAGTGGAAGACAGGGTTTGCACATAAGTATGTGGCACCAACATTGTCACAGTAGATAACCGGGGCCTTAGGAAGATTAATTTGAAGCTCAGTAAGTAGTGAACAAACCCATCGTACCTCAGCCGCAGTGTTGGCAACAGCCCGATATTCTGCTTCTGTCGATGATCTTGCCACGCCATTTGTTTCTTTGATGACCAGGTAATGGGATTACGACCAATGTATAGAATATAACCATTTGTCGAGACGAAGTCGTCGGTGTCTCCTGCCCAATCTGCATCAGAGAAAGCATGTAGAGCAAGAGGAGAGTCTTTGTATAAGGTTATACCATGGGTTTGAGTTCCAGCGAGGTAGCGTAATATTCGTTTCGCGGCTCCCCAATGTACATCCGTAGGTCTATGAAGAAACTGTGATAGACGATTAACCGCATAGGAGAGGTCTGGTCTTGTGAAAGCAAGGTACTGTAGGCTACCAACAAGAGAACGATATGGTTTTGGATCATCGAGAGGGACGCCATCATGGATCGATAACTTCGGTGAGTTTTGAAGTGGTGTGGTGACTGATTTACATTCCATCATGTTGTATCGAGCGAGTAGGTCAGCCACATATTTCCGTTGCATCATATGGAGACCCGATGAAGTTCTTGTAACTTCTACGCCTAGGAAGTAGTGAAGATCAGTGGGGTCTTTAATTGAAAATCGATCAGCAAGTTGATGAAGAACCTGGGATATTTGTTGGTCATCGTTGCCAGTGACAATGATGTCATCAACATACACTAGAACATATGTGTTGGATTTGCCACGAACATTGATGAATAAGGAGGTATCTGCAAGAGAGGCAGTGAAACCGATATCTATGAGATGTTGTTTGAGCGAGATATACCAGGCACGTGGGGCTTGTTTGAGTCCATAGATTGGCTTGCGGAGTCTACAGACATGGGTTGGGCGGTCTTGATCAACGAAGCCTGGTGGTTGGGACATATAAATTTCTTCCGTGAGTTCCCCTTGTAGAAACGCATTATTTACATCGAGCTGCTTGATGGACCATGATTGAGTTGTTGCGATGCTGAGAACAAGTCGTATTGTTGTCGTTTTGATAACTGGACTAAAGGTTTCAGCGTAGTCAAGCCCATATTGTTGAGTGTATCATTTGGCTACGAGTTGAGCTTTGTATCGGTCCAACACTCCACTAGAGAGAAATTTGGTGGTGAAAATCCAGCGACAACCAACTAAGTTTTGTGGATTTGGTGGAACTAAGTCCCATGTATGATTTCCGGTGTGGGCATCAAACTCGTACGAACACGCTCGGCTCCAGTTTTCGTCTTTGAGAGCTTGAGTGATTGTTGACGGTTCGGGAACAAGCTTCGTGGAACCTGAAACAGAGAGAGACACTTTCGTTTTTGGTTTAAAAATCTTATTTTGGGCTCGGGTTCTCATTTTGGTGGTGTTTTGGTTTGGTGGTTGAACGGTGCGGGTTCGTTTTCTTGGGCGAGGGGATTTCGGTGGCTCAGGTTCAAGACTGGTTTGGTGTGGAGGGGGTTGATTTGGTGACAACGTGTTCTCAGTTGTGGGTGTCAATTGATTTTGTCCTAGAGCAGTGGGCTCAATTACAAATGGGTGTGACTGGGCCATGGGTGTTGGCCCATTGTTGATTGGAGCAGTGGGCTCAGTTTGAGTTTGAGAAGAAGAAGAAGTAGGAAGGGAAGAAGTTGACGATACCTGAGTTGGGTCTGGTGGAGACATTGCAGAGTGAGGGATCAGGTCCGGGGGTCCTTGCGAAGTAGCCGGTGTGTCTTGACGAATCTGGATCTTCTGAATTGATGGCGTGAAGGAGGAGGTGTCGATAGCTTCGGTTGTTGAAGGTGGCGATGGCGAGGTATCAGCAAAAGGGAATTTTAATTCCTCAAAAATTACATGGCGGGACGTGTAGATTCGGCCACTTTTTAGATGCAAACAATGATATGCACTTTGCGATATGGAGTAACCAAGGAACACACACTCCATGGATCGGTCATCTAGTTTGTTGCGTGTGTACGGCCTCAACCACGGAAAACAAGAGCAGCCAAAAATACGCATCTTCTCGTAGTTTGGTGTTTGGTTGAACAACTTTTGAAAGGGAGAGATCATTGAAATTACCGGAGTTGGGAGTCGATTAATGAGGTACACGGCAGTAGCGAAAGCATAAGTCCAATACGTCTTTGGAATCGATGCTTTGGTGAGAAGCGTTAGCCCGGTTTCAACAATGTGGCGATGCTTGCGTTCGGACACACCATTGTGTTCAGGTGTGTGTGGTGGTGATGTGAGATGAGTGATCCCTGAGGAAGCGAGGAAAGTACGCAACGCAATGAATTCCCCTCCGTTGTCCGAAAACAATGTTCCAATTTTTGTGTGAAACTTGTTTTCCACCAATGCTTTGAAAGTAATAAACGTATTCTTGACATCAGATTTCCTTTTTAAAGGAAAGAACCATGTGTATCTTGTGAAGTGATCAACAAGAATGAGGTAATATTTGTAATCATCAAATGATCGTATGGGTGCCGTCCATACATCCGTGAAGAGATACTCAAGAGGTCGTTGAGATGTAATAGAGGTTTGAGTGAATGGAAGCTTGTGGCTTTTATTAATGAGGCATTCAGAACAAGAGACTTGATTTTTGTTTGTAGATGACAGAGGAATTGAAAACGCAGCAATAATAGAACTTAAAACAGAAGCAGACGGATGTCCTAATCGTGAGTGTCATGATTGAAGACTTGTTTTAGGACCGGATGCAGAGAGAAACGCCTTAGCGTGAGCATTTGACACCGGCCACTCATATAGTTGATTCTTAGTTCGGCCTTGGAGCAAGGGGACCCCCGTACTGAGATCCTTCACCTGAAATGATGCGGGAAAGAATTCAACGGAGACATCATTAGTATTGCACAACCGGTACACGGAGATTAAGTTCTTATGTATATCAGGTACACAAAGTATTTGATCCAAAGTTAATGAACGAGGACTAAAGGGAAGAGGTTTAGAACCAGTATGCGTAATGGATAGGTTGGAGCCATCAGCGAGGAGGACCTCATCGCCACCGTGGTAAGGTTGATGAAGAGCCAAGTTGTGTAGGTCAGAAGTCATGTGGTGGGTTGCACCGGAGTCAACAATCCAATTTTCAGCATTGTAAGAGTTGTTGGAGGCAAGATTCGCTCGAGGCTGCCATGGACGAAACGTGGTAGCCGGGGCCTGATTCATGTTTGATTGCATCCCTTGGAGTTGGGGGCATCGCCGTGCACTGTGTCCTTGGGCAAAACAGAATTGACATTTGCCCAAGTATGGTTTAGAACCCCGAGAATCACCCCGTCCTTAGGATGATGAGGATGACCAGTTGGTATTACCTTGAAATCGATTCACAGGGAGGCTGCGATTGTTGTTGTTGTTGTTGAGAGTACTTGTCGGCTTAGGATAGTTGTTGTTGCGTTGGCGAGATTGAGCATTGTTGGCCGTGACGGGAAAGCCCGATCTGTTAGTAGATTCAGCCTCAAGGATCAGGATTTTGGCTTCACGGTTCAAGAGACGTTCATGAACCTCTGTGATCGATGGTGAAGTGTCTTTGCCCTCAATCTGATCGATTACCGTTTTGTAATCCTCTGGTAAACCTTGGAGAATTATATCAATGCTTTCATCATGTCCAAGAGGCGTACCTAGAAGTGCAAGCTGATCAAAACGCATGGTGAGGGATTGAATATATTCATCAATGGTGCTTGTGCCCTTCTTGGAATGTTTGAGTTGAGTCCTAAGTTGTTGTGTGTGACCTCTGCTTGGTTGAGCGTAGGTAGACGCAAGCTTTTTCCAGATCTGACTGGCGCTCGTGGTGAGGGAAACCATTGGTTGGAGTGGCATGGAGATAGCGCCGATCAAAGCACTATAGATGAGGTTGTCTTGTCGTGTCCACTTTGTGTAGGCTGGGTTCGGCATGGTAGAGCCAGCGGTGGTGATTGTAGCAGTAGGGATTTTCGTTGTGTCATCGAGATGATGGCCGAGGCCATGACCATTGAGGAATGAGCGGACTTGGAGGCTCCACATAAGGTAGTTGGTGCTTGTTAGCTTGGTGACATGAGACATATTAATGTTGAGAATTGTATCAGAAGTAATGGGAATCGTGTCAGTGGTGGTTGATGGTTGAGCCATGGTCGGCGGCTAGGTTTGGAAAAGTGGAAAAAAAAATTTTGGTCTTTGGAACGAAGAGCTCTGTTACCATATAAGAATGATATTGTGTTATTGTATATTTCTTATCAAGGAGGATACACTGATTTATACAAAGTATGAAGACTAGATTAAGGAAACTACTAATCAAATACTAATCAAAGACTAATCAAATACTAATCATACTAAAGACTAAATATACTCTTTACATGTTTGGCTAATACTCTATAGCTAAGGGAACCAACGCTTGTAGTAAATTCTTCAATAACAAATGAAAGTTGCCACTCTATCAAGTTATATAATAAAGATGGGACTTTCGAATCTTAAATAAAGATTAATATTAAGGATGGGTTGAGTTCGTGTTTCTCGGTTTTTGAATAATTGTAACCAACTTAGACCCATTGTGCTATGGATTACTTATGTACGTTTTGATTTTGGTGAAGGTTTATGTGTTTACAAAGAAGTTTTTAAATTTTAAACCGGCCGGGCCGTTGGTTTATATTTGGTTCGGTTTGTAATTGGTTTTGAATTGTCGGTTATAAGAGATAACATGTCCGATTGGTAACTGAAAATTTTACAAAATTTTCAGTTGTAAGCTGGAGCGGTAAACTTTATAATATACAGTAGAACCTTCATAAATTAATAATCACTATAAATTAATAAAATCTTCCGGTCCCGAGTCGGGCCAATGTAAAAATTAGCAAAATTCGATAAGATGATAAGATAATAATTTTTTTGAAACTCTTATGTAAAATATGGTCCCAATAATAGTATAAATTAATAATCATATATAATTATTTATATATATATATATATGATAATGTACTAAACAAAGTTTTAGTGATTTTTGTTTTAACTTAAAAATGAAAATCTCATTAGACATTATCTTTAAATTTAAGTGTTACATCAAAAACTTTTATAATTGTTTTCTCGATCTTTACCATAAACTTGTAAGAATTCTAGGTAAAATAATTGATTCTTTATAATAACGCTTTCTAAATGTATTCATCGACATTAGAGATAATAACTATGATTTCTTCTAAATTTTATACATAATATACCATTTTAGTTTTATCGTCTATTATGATAATTTCATCCACTCTATTGCGGCAATCAAAAATTTAATCAAAATTGCATCAATTTGCAAATAGATTCATTAAACTTCATAATATAACAATATTCGAAAAAATAAATTAAGAAAAATCTTACCTAAAACGGATTTCTCTCTATAAATTAATAAATATTAATTTATCGATAAATTAATATCTCTCTAAAATAATAATTTTTCAAAGTCCCAACATTATTAATTTATAAAGGTTTTACTGTAATGTAAAGTTGTATAAAAAAGCTGAGTATAACACTATTAATAAAGTTTTGTATGACTTTTGTGATTGGTAAAATCTAAAGCGTTACAAATTATAAAGTGATGGTATATTTACTAACCCCATTATCAATCTAAGCCAACAATCCACTTTAACTAAATATTAATATTTATCAAATTTTAGAAACTATTATTCATGTTAACTGTTAGATCAATTCAGATCGGTTTATCTTAGTACAATATGACATAGTTATAAAGTGATTGGTTTTTGTATGGTTTTTGTGATTGGTAAAATATTAATATTTATCAAATTTTACACTCTAGGCTAGACTCTTGCATCTTATTAATGGCGATTGTGGTATTTTTATATGTTTCATTCACTATCAAACGTAATGTTAAAGGTGGATAAGCAACGGCCGAAATAAGAATCTAATAAATATGGTTATAAACGCTCAAAAAAGGTTATAGACTTTACTCTTTTGTAATTATGGCCAAACGTTTCAATTATTCCCATTACTATTTATGCAGATAACTCACTCTATCCACATCAAAAACAAACAAAAAACTTTCGAATCTTTCAATATAATTCTAAACTTTTTTAGAAAAAGAAAATGTTTTCTCGAATATTGTTTATTTTCTTTGCATTTTCCATTTCTATCGTATGTTCGAATATAACATTGGGGCCATCTTCTGACAATCCATCGATGAAGGTAACATTTTCTAACAGTCTGCGGATGAAGTTAACCTCTCTCAATCATTTTTAGTCATTTACATATATTTTTCGAGAACTACTCCTCAAAGAATATATTCATTTTACCGAATATGATACACAGTTTTATGTGGTCGGTGCTGATTTGCAAGTGTATCCTAATGTTTGTGAGCAATCCGAACAAATTCTTCATAAAGTACTTCTTAACGGAAGGTAATTCTTGGTTTCTACAGAAAGAGTAGATAGATTCAAAATGGTTATACACTTTTTGAAATTTTAGGTTTTGTCATTTTTTTTCATCAGATCACCAAAAGACACTTTTGTAAATTGTCGCTTTGACCTCGTAAACGTATTTTCAGCAAGACTCACAAATGAAGAGGCTAAAAAATTAAAAGGTATGTTTGTTTAACAAAAAAAAATATAGAGAGTATTTTTTGAGAACTAGCCACCTAATATTATGTTAGAATTGACAAATTGTAAAACTGAATAATCAAAACAATATATGTAATTTTGTTTATGAACATGTGTAGGTGAGAATGGGATTTCTATGGTAGCCGAAGAGGTACTATTAAACTTTGAGGAGGTTCCAACACATGTTTGTAAAACATGTGACTACTAGAAAAAGTGCTTTGAATCTACAGTCTATATATTATATACTTCTTTGTCAAGTGATTATTTTATTTTCGAATAAATGGAATGCAATATCAAAATAAGATATTATCCTCCCACTTCAATTATACGAATATTTTGGTCGTTAAATAACTCAACCGGCCCAGCTTTGTTGTTCGAGAAGCACAATTTTATACAACTCGAAAACAACGTATTTGACTAAAAAGGTTTAAACCATAACAAGGAATAGAATAAATTTTTTGGGAGTTAAAATTAGGTAAATAACATGTTAAAAAATTAAAATTGGTGTCTAATAAAGATCTCAGGCAAAATTTAAACGTCTTTGTTTCGAGTGGTTCTTAAAACGAAATTAATATTACATGTTGTTGTTTCGAGTCTAAAAATATTATAGGTTTGGGTTCAGAACCTCTTGGTAATAAAAAAAGAATTAAATAACTAGCATAGTGAATAAAATATAGGACAAAAATACCGTACAATATAATTAAGGGGTAGGAGAAATTTTGAAAATTGCCGCATTTCAAATGCCACTTAGCAAAAATACCACGACTAAAAGCACATTCACAAAAATGCCACAAAATATTCTAAAATTGTACTTTATATAAACCTAATTTTTTTTCTAACATTTTTTCCTCTTTCTCTCTCGATCTCTCTTTTGCTCTCTCTCTCTCTCTCTCTCTTGAAATCAGATCACGGCCCTCGAACTAAGAACATTCGATCTGCCGTCGCAAAATCCGATAAAATTGGATTTGTCGTCGCGAAATCGAATCTCCTTGTTGTTAAATTGGATCTCTCCGTCGTTGAAATTGAATATAACCATCGCTGAAATGGACTCTCTCCGTCGCGATTCTTCTTTCTTCCATAGCATATACCTTGTGTCATTTCACACCACCAAAATCATCAATAATGGCTCTCAAGGTGAGATGGTTAATTGTCGTCTTCCTATTCCGTCTTCTTCACTCATGCCCAGTTTTAGATTCTGATTTATATGTACAAAAATCTGTTTACAATAATGGAGAAGGGGACACTCGGTGAAGAAGAAGAAGAAGAAGAAAATATGATAAAAGAGAGATGCAGAGAATTTTGATAAAAATGGAATTGTGTGAAAATTTTGATTTCTAAACTCATATAGAGTTTGAGGATTGTCGTTTTAACAAATTTGTATATGTATCGGTGGATTTGATGAATTATAACATTACTTTAATCAAAGAACAACTTGTGCTGGTATATATGCCTTCACCAGCTCGTAAAGTTTAATCATTTAGAAGCCTTAAGCATAGTCCAATAATGTGCGTCTTCTTCCACATAATTCTCTACCTCTCATAGCATGAATGTATGGTAAAAGTTCATGTAATTCTCAGGTACGTATGCATTAAAGCATTTCAGTCGCTAAATCGGTTTTACTTGTGATTAGTTATTGCAAACTTTTCATTCTGGCTAATTTCTTGTGCATGTTCCACTACTTCATGTTTTCTTCTTTTGGTTTATTTTTTATTTATCATGGTCCATGGAGTAGCACCGGTTTTAATATCTGTTGAGAGGTTTGTTTTGGAGCATGGTACAAGACACTTTGACAATGAAGCTACGTGCAGAGAATGTCACATCTTAATTTGCAATGTGTCATTGGAGTATGAGAGAAGGTGTTTAATATAAACCTCTGGTTGATTGGTTCGAAGAGATGGGAAAGCCTACAAGTTAGAGGAACTATCCCATGTATCACTAATTTTGTATATATCAGTGAAATTTGTCTTTCGTTTATAAGGTATTTTTCTTTTTGTATAAGATTTGATAGAAAATTGTATTTATAAAGTTCTTGTATGGTTTATAAGGTTTAAAAAAAAAAGATTTGATATAAAATTGGATATAAGATTTGATATACAGTTTATAAACCTTTCAAAACTTTTATAAACATTTCAAAAAAAATTAATTTTTGTTTGTTAAATTTTATATGCAAACCCTCATGTAAAGGTTCGGGTTAACTATTTTACATTTAGAATATAGTTTTTGGGGGTAGGGTTAAGGTTTAGCATTTAGCATTTTATTTACATTATAAAACATGTAAAACTGTCTTACAAATATTTTTAAAAACGATGATAACCCTTATAAAAATCTTGTAAAGATAGTTTTATAAAAAAATACTTTATAAACCTTACAAATATCTTATAAACAAAATTTTTACATTAAACCTTATAAAAACTTTATATACAAGTTTATATCAAATTTTATAATAAAAATTAAATACTTTATAAACCTTAGAAAAACCTTATAAATACAGTTTTACATTAAACCTTACAAAAACCTTATGAATACAGTTTTATATCAAATCTTTAAAAAATAAAATAAATACCTTATAAACCTTAGAAAAACCTTATAAATACTTGTGATTGACAAAACAATAAGAATCAACTAATAAAATATTTCAAATACCTTATAAACCTTACAAAAACCTTATAATATACATTTTTATAGATCAATTTTTTAAATACCTTATAAACTTTATAAAAACCTTATAATTTCAGTTTTATAGATTAATTAACAACTTTTTAAATACTTTTTTTTATTTTTTTTTATTTAATAAACTTGATTTTTATTACTTAGGAGTTTGTTACAAGATTTGAGAAAACTTTCGAAAGAAATTTTACAAATTTGTAGAGAGAGATTTTAGAGAGAAGGTAGAGAATATCAGTTTTTCGCTCGTGCCCCTCTTTGTTGAGAGGGTCTTGGTATTTATAGGCAGAGTTGTTTGATTGCTGCGTTGATACGTGTCATCCATCTGATGGTGCCGACACTTCTTTAACAGGTGTCTTTTCATCCAATGGTGCCGACACTCTTGATTGCGTTGTTGCGTCATTGCTTACGTCATTGCTTACGTCTTGATGATGTCATCTGTTTTATTTAAATCTTATTTCGTACAGATATACTCTGTACATTATTTTACAGACGATACTAATAGATTGAGTAAAATTAATTTTACAGAAAATAATTTACAGAGTCTACCAGAATATACAAAGAAAAATAAAATATACAATACTACGGGCTTTTTTTTTTTTTTTTTTTTGTACAGACAGCCACGGATTTAGTCACAAAGGGGATTTACCAACGGTCTCACTGCCTCGTGTAGGACTTACGGCCTGGAACATCCTCCTGAACAGTGATTAAAAACATGGTTTTTTTTTTTTTTTTTTTTTTTTAAACGTAGTGTTTAGATTTGAATATCCGGGTCGAGAGGGCCTTGTGCAAGGGGACCACCATAGGGGTCAGATTCGACCATGTCCTCATCGTCGTCAGAAGAGGATTCAAGACGTTGGGATAGTTGAGTAAGTAATTCCTTAAGTTTGTCCTTTTTACGGGACTTCTTGGAACTTGAGGAGGATTGAGAATGAGTTGGGCTGTGAGGAGTTGGTGGATTAGGTTGCTTGTTTGTCGTCATTTGGCGATCGATTTGTTGGAGTTGACTAGGAGTAAGGAGTGGAATAGATTTGGATACGGAAGTAACAGCGGTTTTGACGTCACTATGAATGTGGAGAACTCGTTGAATACTTTGGAGGGAACATCTGGTGATATCATATTTATCCCACCATTTGATTCGGAATTCCCGAACCAAAGAATATGGCATATCTTGTAGAGCAAGGGTGAGATTAAAGTTCCATGAACAAATCCATGGTATACCCATGTCGATGTGGAAGGAAATTTTGTTGATAGGGCCAACAGGGTTAGTGTTATGATGTTTGGTGTAGTAGGGTAAAAAGGATTTGATTATTTCTGATGGATAAATATCATTGGTTGGTCCAAACCAGTACCACCATTCATTGAACCAGCCGGGTACGGTTTTGGTACACTTGGTGTCAAAGGAAAGAAACCAAGAGTGGTCATAGGAACGTAGGTAAAAAGTTCTAAAGAATGCGTCTTTGTAATCTGTATAGCTAAATCCGGGGACATGGTATCCTGGAGTGGAAAAGGGGTGTAGCGTATGATGGTTGAGGAATCCTAAATCCCTGATAGAGTGGATGTTAAGGATTTTAAATGTTGAATAAGAGATGATATTGGGATTGGTTTTATCTGGATAATGGGTTATTTCTACCGAACCAGAGTCTACCAGAATATACTCGTAAAAGATCCGGTTTTTGACGATATTATCTGTTGGATAAAGTGCATCGTCATAGAAGATGTTTTTGGTGAAGCGCTGTAACTCGGTTAAGAGGACAGGTTTGGTAAAATGGGTAGTAAACAAATGTTGTTTTTGTGGTTTAACAAAATAGGTAGACTTTTGAGTATCAGTGTTTGTAGGTTTAGTGTTTGAGGGTTGTGAAGAGGATGGAGTAGTAACTGCTTTTGAGTAAGTGAGTGGTGGATATTCGGCTAATGCCGTAAAGGAGTTTTGAATAGAAAGAGGTTTTCCTTGAAGATGTGGCTGATTCTTGATATAGTCGGAAGCCGTCATTGGCTTCTTTTTCTTTTGTTCACTCATGTTGATTATGTTGTCCTTGAATATCTGTGGATTTGCCCTGTAAATATTCACGAGTTAAAAAATCAGGAAGAGAATTATTTTCTCCTTTAATGTATTGAATATCAAAATCAAAGACGGATAAAATGGCTTGCCATCGTGCAAATATTTGTTTAGAAACTAATTTTTTTACATCCTTTTGAAGGATTTCTTTTGCTGATTTACAATCTACACGGAGTAAGAATTTCTTATTAATTAAATCATCTTGGAATTTTGATATACAAGTGACGATTGAAAGAACTTCTTTTTTAACTGTTGAATAATTTCGTTGGGGTCCTATCCAGACACCAGAATGGAATCGAACAATTGTTTCCTGGGTAGTATTGGGTAATTTCTGTTTAAGGATACCACCGTATCCGACCTCTGAAGCATCTGTTTCAACGATCATATCAGCTTCAGGATTTGGTATGGATAGACATGGTAATGTTTTAACCTTTTGCTTAATTTCTTGAACTATTTTGGTATGGACAGGTGTCCATGGTTTAGGATTCTTTTGGAGGCGTTGGAAAAGTGGTTGGATAGTTTTTCGGAGATTTGGCAAAAAATCTGAGACATAGTTTAAGCATCCTAGGAATCTTTGTAATTGAGTTTTTTCCCTTAATTCATCAGGGAATTTGGTAGCAAACTCAATTGATCTTGATATAGGAACAATTGTTCCTTGATAGATATTGTGTTCTAAGAATCGGATTCTAGTTTGGAATAAATGCATCTTTTTGGCAGATAGAACCAGGCCATGGTTTTTAACTATATTGATAAAAGTGTTGAGATGAGATATGTGTTGGTCAATTGAATTTGAATAGACGAGAACATCGTCGATATAAACTATTGTGAATTTTGAGTAGTCATTAAATATATCATTCATGATATGTTGGAATTCAGAAGGTGCGTTTTTAAGGCCAAATGGCATAACGTTCCATTCGTAATGTCCGAATGGTACTGTAAAGGCTGTTTTATATTTATCTTGTTCAGCAATCTGAATTTGCCAGAACCCGCTTTTCATGTCAAATTTTGAGTAAATTTTTGCATTGTATAACCGTTTTAGTAAATCTCTTTTATTGGGTATTGGGTATCTAATCCATTGTAAAACATCATTTAGTGGTTTATAATTGATTACTAGGCGTGGAACGCCTCGTTCTTTTTCAGCTTGATTATTTACATAAAATGCTGAACAGCTCCAAGGAGATTTGGAGGGTCTGATTAAATTTTTATCGAGTAGGTCCTTAATTTCTAGTTTACAATGCTCTAAAAGTTTTTTATTCATTTGAATAGGTCTTGCTTTGGTTGGTATTTTCTTTTCATCAAAGTCTTTGGTATAAGGTAATTTTACTGTATGTTGCTTTCTTTCCCAGAAAGCATTTGGTAATTCGGAACAAACTTGTTTGTGCAAATCATTTTCTATTGATTTAATTTTGCTTTGTATAAAAGGGGTTTGTAACTGTTTTTCTATTTTTCTGTATGTTATTTCATCTTGTAAATGTTGAATATGATTTTGTTTGTTATTTATTAGATTAATCGTTTTTTGGATAGTGTTATGTTGTAATTGTAATACCTCTTTGGTTTTGATAGGAGAGAGGAACTCAAATACTAATTTAGTTCCTACGATATTCGTGGTTATTCCTTTTTCTGTTACTTTAAAAGGATATATTTGAGTAAAGAAAGGCGTTCCTAAGATTATATCTTGTGTAAGGTTTCTAACCAGGATAAATTTGTTTTTGAAACAATATCCTTGATTACAAATTTTGCCACATGACAATTTGTATTGTACTCTTAAATTGCCTCCAGTGGCGCCAGATAGGCGTTCTGAAGTTTTTTCATAATATTTTGTTGGTATTAGGCCTTCTTTAATACAATTATGATCAGCTCATGAATCCATTAGAGCGATCGTTTCTATTTTAAAATCGTGATTTATGTGTAAAGTGATCTTCGTATACCATTTTTGATAATTAATCTTGTCTATTATTTGGATATAATTTTCTTCTTGTTCTGCTATGTTATCCTTTATTTCTAATTTTGAGTTACTAGTTGACGCGTGATTATTGTTATTGCGAGATTCTATTATTGATAATCGCGTATCAATTTGTAATTGATTGAATTCTTGTTGATTAATTGCTAATTGTAAATCTTTTATTTGTGCTTTTATTTGTTTTACTTCATTTTGGAGTTCTCCCGTGGTAACCTGTTTGAATATACTTTGAGTAGGATATTTTTCAAAGATTTTGTTGATATTAAATGGTTGTGGAGACGCTAATTCCTTTTCTTGATAAATAATATCCTTTAGTTTGAATAAATATTCTTTTTTAACTTCACTATCTTCAATTCTATCGATGATATCAAGCAAAAACTTTTTATCTGTATCTTTTGTTATCATATTGATAGTTTTACAGTTGCATAAATCATCTGTTAATCCTTGTGATTCATAAGAAGAATCACTTGAATTTTCTATTTCATTAATCGAGTAATCAGATTCTTCTGATGATTCTGATTTTACTTTTGATTCTGTATCTGATAAAAGTAATTTTGCTAATTTTTCTTGAATATCAGGTTGATCCTGAAATATTTCGTTTATTTTCTTTTTCATTCTACAGTCTGTTGATTTATGCCCTGGTCGTTTACAATTCCAGCAAACTATTTTTTGTTTAGAGTTACTTGGTTTATTTTTTCTATTTTTTGAATAATATTGATTATTAGGTTTTTTTGAGAAATGCTTTCTATATTCTTTTGAATGATTAAATTTTTTATGTTTATATTTATTGGATCGTTTTATTCGCGAAGGTGGATTGAGTTGATTATACCCGTATTGCTCACAGAAAGATCCCATTGATATTCGGAATTTAAATTTATCATTTCTTTTCTTATCTTTATGCTCTTGACATAAGGCTAAGCCTTCTTTTTTGATAAATGCAAATAATTGACCATAAGTAATAGTGTTCCAAGGGATTGGCTGTCCCCCAGAATAATCTTTTAATTTGCTTATTACTCTTTCTGCGAAATATGAGGGTAAGCCTGAAACAAATCGTTCTTTCCAGAACGGTTGGTTACAGTCATTTCGTTGATAAATATTGGTTGTAAAGACATCTTTATACCATTTAAAGTCTCCTAATGTTGGGCATCTTAAGTTGGTTAATATTATTTTTTTACTTTCTAATTCATCGGTTGGGTTACCAATGAAATGCATAGCTAATGTATGGATTAATACTTCTACAGCATTTTGATGTTCTTGTTCTTCCCAGAACCCATCATCAGTCTCTACTCTTTTTGTTTCTTTATGGTTTATAATAGAATTTTGAGTAGATTCGTCTAAAGAATTATCCCACCAATATTTTAAGGATCCTGTGAATCCAGTTACTAGTAAAACACAGGCTTGTTTGTCAGTATGTGCATGAGCTTTATAGGCGATAGCGGCCATACCCATTTCTTGAAATAAATTCATTATTTCATGCTCAGAACGGCCATCAATATTCCATTCGTATATACCTTCACCAGTATACGTGTTACCGGAATATTTATAGCGTTCTTCAAATAGTATATCGGGTGGCGAATGCCTTGGATAATATGGTTTATTTGATCTCATATTATTTTTAATTCGGTTTAATTCGTTATTATCGCTTTCCGATGATTGAATAGATTCATTATCATTTTCTCTGATAGTTAAAATGCCTTTTCCTTTATCTAAGCTATCTAATTTATTTGCTATTGTTTTTAAAATTTCATTATTTGAAAATTTAACTTGTCTGGCTGGAGGTTTGAAAATAGGGGTAGTTATAGTAGAGAAAGGATGTTGAATAGCTATATTTTCTGAATTATCTAATTTGTTATCAATGTTATCTATTTGTTTAGAAATAGTATGTAATATTTTACTTTGATAATTATTTTGCTCATATATTGGTTTTATATCTTGCATAAATACTTGGTCTTTTTCATCTCTATTAGCCCCGGTTTTAAAGGGAGCTGCTATTACTATTCGGTTTGGTGTATTGATTTTTATATCCGTTAAAGGGGGGTGCACAGATTTTACTTTGTTACCATCTGTTTTTTCCCATTGTTGATACAAAGATGAACTCGTGTTTATGGATTTAAATGGGTAATCTATTTTATTTAAGGCTGAATATATTTCGAACCAAGTAAAGAATGGAATATCTATCTCTTTTGATATTAGGTCTTTATACCAATTTTCTCTTATTTGAATAGTTTCATCTTTGGTAAAAGTTTCAAAATACCATTTTCTTTTTTCATTATTTTTGATTGAGTAAAAGTCCTCCCTAATGAATTGCTTATTTATTTCATATTCTTTATTTATAACATTTATAGATTTAAAATCAGATGGAGTAGGAGATGTTGGATATCTATCTGGTTCAGGTTCAGCAATAGGCGCTTTAAAGTTAACTGGTCCAGTTTGATTTACTTCTTGATTTGTACTTTCTGTTTCCGAATCTATACTAGATTGACCGGTACGAAATTCGGAAAAGGAGGCTCTAGAAGGTATTTGATAATCAGAAAAAGTTCCTCTGGAATGATAGGAACTTATTCTAGGTGGAAGAGGATCTTTTATGGATCCGAATTGAAGTAATATTCTACCATCTTTTTGTTCAATAATTTTTTGAATATTCTTTTGCTCAAAGTTTCTAATTGGTTGAGTAATTTATATTTTCCATTGATCTGGGATTGTTATTTCATTCCATCTTAATTGCTTAGGTGCATAAGTAGCACTTGGTGTATCTTTGCTATGTACTGCTAAAATAGTGGTTTCACCTTTATGATCTTGTAATAAACATCTAGGGTTAAATTCAGATGTTGATTGCTTAAAGTATATTCGATAGAGTAAAAGGTATCCATGCCTTTCATTTTGAAATTTTATTTCTGGTAGATGTACATTTAATACCAGTGTGTTGAGTATTGTAGGATCGTGTAAGCTTACTTGAAAATTAGGTGCGCAATTAAAATAAATTGCTCCGTTGCATAAGTTGGATTGAACCGCTCCTAGAAGCGAATCTTCAAATTTTAATAGAGTCTTGTCTCTTAATAACATTAAAATTGGAGAGTCGATACCCGTTCTTGATAAGGGTTTAATTGCTATTTGGACGAGTCCAAAGTGTAGATAATTAAATCCTTTTTGTTTATATTTGTCTAGAGCAATTGAAGATAATAATTTTATTTCTTCAAATTCGTTTTGAAGTGATAACGTTTGTTCGTGTTCTTTTATAGCATAAGCCGTTTTAAAGTCAAAGGCACCAATTTGATATATATTTTCAGGATTAATATGTGGTAATTGGTTCTTTGATATTTCTTGATTAAATGAAGTTATTTTTGTCATAATTTCTCTTGAGTTAAAAATTTATAAGCAGTTGTATGATGAAGAAATGAGAATAAACTTATAATTTGTTTAATACCTTATAAACTTTATAAAAACCTTATAAACACAATTTTGTATATCAATTAATAACATTTTAAATACCTTATAAACTTTACAAAAACCTTATAAACATAGTTTTATATATCAATTAATAATTTTTTAAATACTTTATAGAAATTACAAAAAATTATAAGTATTTATATCTGATGAAACAATGAGAGTAAACTCTTTTTTTTAAATACCTTATAAACTTAATAAAAACCTTATAATTTCAGTTTTATAGATTAATTAACAACTTTTTAAATATTTTATAAACTCTACAAAAACTTTATAATTTCAGTTTTATAGATTAATGAACAACTTTTTTAATACTTTATAGAACTTACAAAAATTTATAAGTAATTCTATACGACAAAGAAATGAGAATAAACTTATAGTTTTTTTAATACCTTATAAACTTTACAAAAATCTTATAATTTCAAATTGTAACTGATTCTGCTTCATAAATCCATACAAAAAGTTTATAAAGCATACAAAAAGTTGTAAATTTTTTGTTAAATTTCATATTCAAACTAAATTAGAACATCCATTCTGTTTTTACACACAAATAGGAGAACAAAAAAATCTTCAACATGAACACTAGAGGTGCTAGCACAAAATGCCATCAAGTTTCACCTTAAACACATAACCCAGTTGTTGAAGATTCTTCAGCACAGTGACCAACATTAATCTTCGGAGATCTTTCTTTATATTCCCTAGTATCTGTCATTCATAAAAGACAAAACCAATTAGTAACTAGAAAGTACAAGAGGGAAAACGCGTAAAAAGCATTATGAGAGATCGATCAGAGATATAAACACAGTGTTGATATACATAACAGCGGTAATATTTATATCTTGATCCCACAATGTCCTACTGACTAGTTCAATCTTGTTGATCGTTATCTACTTTAGCCATGAAAAGTAAATGCCATCAAGTTTCAAAGTGATTGAGAGCAAAAGTAATATCAGACATGTAAAAGCATGTATTATAAGATTACAAGTGTTATACTTAAACAACAAAGGTTTATAAGAATTATTACCTTACAAATCTCTTTGACACTTTTCGTGTTAGTGGAACAAGTTTCATTCATAACATCAACGAAGTAGTTGATTGTGAATGAAGTAGCACCTTTTGTTACATATGCAGCTTCCATTCGGCTAGTGTTCTCGGGTTCCCTCGACTGTCCCAAGTTAATATCCCATATCCACATGTTCACACACAACACAGAACCATGGCCAAGAAACCAAAACCAAAAAACCACAAAAAGTAAATCACACCAAGAAATCTCCACAAAAGGTAATTATAAACTAAAGATTCCTAAAACAGTAAGAGCTTATGATAAAATCAAACAAAGAAAAGCCATATACTTTGTGCTTAACCTCAACGGAAAAACGAAAAAAATTACAATTATCCAAAGGTAATCATGTTTTTGATCAACGTCACATTCATCGTCGTCAATGGCGATAGAAACAATGTCAATGGAATCAGATTTTTATCAAATTTTCTCGATGCGAGAGTTTAAGCATATCGCCACGATCAACGAATCGCTGGTTTTATTTATCCTTCTTCCGTTTGGCGGCGAAGTAGTGGTTGTGGTAAAATAATTGGGAATCGACGATGAGATCCATGACGGCGAGATCGATGACCATGACGACGAGATCGATGACGGCAAGATCGATGACGGTGACGACGAGATCGATGACGGCAAAATCGACGGCGGCGAAATCGATGGTGATGGTGACGACAAAGGAGATTTGCAGATTTGGAGATCCGGCAAAGAGATCGATTTGCACGGCGAGTGAGAAGATGAATTTTGGGATCTTAGAGAATGAATGTTTTTGGAAATACTCGGTCAGGGGTATTTTTGTTTTTTTCCTTAAAATTTGTGTCATTATTGTAAAACTGGTTTGGCCGGTGGCACTTTTGAAAAGTGGTAATTCAAATATGACATTTTTGCAATTTTCCCCTTAAGGGAAATATGAAAAAAATTATTAAAACAAATATATTCCTCTTATCTCAGAAAAATTACTCTATCAATTGTGTTTTTCTCTGAAAAACTAGATTTGATCTGCAAAAAAAATATAATTTATATTTGGGTTACCAAATTACTCATATAGAAAAAGATACAAAAAAATAAATTTATTGTAATAGTTATTTATTTAATAATATAGTTGACTATATATTATACAGATATCATAATATAGTTAACTATTTTCAAAAAATATTTTATCAATTTAAAAATTTAGTTACCTATTTTCATAGTAACTCTACATATTTCATAACATAGTAAACTATATAAAATGTTGTTATAATAGTTCACTACTGATCTCATAATATAGTCGACTATTAGTTTCATGACCAATTACAATTTACATAATAAATATATATATATAGTTAACTATGTGTTGAAACATATAGTTCGTATTATACTGATTTTTGAACATAGTTAACTATGTTGATCTCCAGTAACGGGTCAGAAATGATAGAGAGAAAAATGGTAGCGGAGAGTTTAACGGAAAAGAAAAATATCATCTTAATTCACTATTTGAGATTTCAATTCATGCCATTGAATTAAGACAAAATAATTGAGAGAAAAGAAGACTAAGCAGTAAATTGTGAAATTAAATATAAAAAGTGAGAAGAAGAAGATATGATGATGAGAGGTAAAGGAGAAAAAAAAAGAATCGGATGATGATAAAGATGATGATGATGAAATGAGATAAAACAAAAGAAGAAGATGGTAGGATGGCGGTGAGGGAGTTAAATTTGTTTTGGTTTAGGTAATTTTTTTTTTTTTAATTCTTTTATTAAAAACTGTAAAATAAAAAATGTAAAATAAAGACTTTATGCGATCTAAATGCTACTTATTTAATTTTTTGTTATAGACAGTATGTACTTCATTATGGGTAGAAAATTAATATAAAATTTGATTTTTTTGGAGTTTGATACGGGTTCAGTTTTATCCGAAAACCGAAGTGAAATCTAATTAAACCAGTATATACAAATACAAGGTACTAGATATAAATTTTATATCATATTTTCATTTGTTACTAAAAGAATAGTGAGATCGATCAAATTGGAAAAACAATTTTAGTATAGACAAATACAAGGTATTTTCAGATTCTGAAGCCCGCAGAGAAGAAAACCAAATTCATGATGTCTTCCATAAAGATCTGAATCCTTTCATTGAGAGGATAGTCAATAGTCTTTCCTTGGCAAAACCAAACGTAATAAGTGAATGAAATGATTCTTATGCACTGGATTGTCCATGTTCTTCCTTACAACTCAATTACATTACTCTGTTAAGCGTTATATCTAATGAGATGGGTCATTTCGGTTTTGCAGATGAATTTTTGGTCTTCCTCGAGAAAATGTGTACTGATGGTACTGAGAAGTGAGAACTCATGGAGAGGAGCAAAACCTTTAGTCTTCCTAAATTCACTTTCTGCATATTTTTATTTTTCTATCTTCTGAGGGGTTTTACATGATTTTCATCTACCTGTTGAAAAGCACATAGTTGGTACTTGGTGTGTACATTGCATATGACATTTCTTGGATTTTATAGGACACCAAAATGAAATGATGATTATATAACAAAAAAAAGCTTTGTCTCGTAATTGGCATGTGAAAGTGGACGAGCATATAATACATGGGTCATATCTTCAACTAATTAGCATCAAAATCGAATTAGCATCTAAATTCTAGATGGACAAGTCTATCTCATGTGCGGTACACATCAAGATTGTGACCTAATGAGATTAATCAAGAAGAATCAAGATCATGTCAAGTATGAATACCATACAAAACCGCCTCTTCATCAATTCTTCTTAAGCACATAAGATGAGCTCTTCTCCAACTTCGTAGCGGCATTGTGCACATTAGCAAACACCTTTTCTTCTCGACTCTCCAGCGCTTGTTATCGGGGAATCTAACACAGATTGCCCTCAAGCTTTCTTCCAGCAACGACCCAACAGTCTACAACATAGAATCCAACACTCAGCAACACTACTTGTTAACATGTTACTATTATGTAAATACCAACACACCTTGCACTCCCTGAAAGCAGCGTCTGCTCATCGCTTCCACAAGCTATTTCCATTTCTGAGTGGAAAACGTTTAGCAGAGACTGCAACCAATTGCAACTATTTCATTTTGCACACAAGACTCCTATTATAGCTTTCTCTCTACACCTAGCGCTTTATACCTTCATTATATCCCTCACATTACGCCTCCCCTTTCCTTGTGTTCCTATGACCGAGTCTCCATACTCTTGATATTTCTCAAGAACCTGTCCAACACTCACATATCAGACTTGTTTTTTATCACCAAATCATCGAAAGCTTTGACAGACAAAGCAACTAACCTTTCGACGTGTAAGGCCACTGCTTGGAACACCATAAACTGCAGTGTCCGAGGGTCTGCGACGGGCTGTCAAAAGTAGATAGTGAATCAAGAAAGAACAAAAGGGGCTTTGATATAGAGCTCAGACGAATAAGGATAAATGTTGACATAGACATACTTGTTGTATGCAGCACGACCTACCATGACTCCTTGAGCTCCTTCCTTAAGTGCAGCGTTTACCTCAGATACAGAAGTAATGCCTCCATTAATAGTGAATCGTAACTCCGGGAAATCACGCACGAGAGCATAGAGTTTTTATAAAAAAAATTGTTTTTTTTTTAAATGGATAGCAAACCATTTGTATTTTTGAAACGTGGTTCTCAAAAGCAAGATTGATAAGTAAGGAAAAATTCAAAAATAAGAAGCTTGATCTTCATGTCGATAATTTTCCAAGTAAAATGGATAACTTTACTAATGTTTCTTATAGATGTTTTCTCTCTTTGAAAATGTTTCTAATGGTCTAATCTACGAGACACAACACCAAGACTACATAGATTACAAAAGTTTCAAAAAAAAAAACAAGGCTGATAACACCGAGAAACTAAGATCACGCGTTGGAAGCCACGGGATCAAGAAAGACTAGAACGCCGACCTCAACTATCCTAGCATGTCGGCTCAAGTCGCATTCAACACGAATTCTAAAGTTTTCAATAGAACGGTCACCAACGTTGGCAACCGAAAATTCACTTACTTCAGAGAAATTAAGTTCTGTGGTAAAAAGAATTTTAAGGTTAAGTTCATTATGAAGCCTAGATGGCTACATTTTAGCAAATTGGGACAGATAAAGACTTTCACGGTGAACGTCACCGGTCTATCGAAGCACTCGAATGAGACGTTTATGCTAGGGAATAAGTGGCTGACATGGACGGTTCTCGCCGAGTGAGGAGCCCCATTTTCATATACTCTATTGCTAAGGGGGACCAACGCTTGTAGTAAATTCCCCAAGACAAATGAAAGCTACCACTCTATCAAGTTATATAATAAAGATTGGGCTAGAGAAATCTTAAATAAAGATTTATACTATGCATCTTATTAATGGCGATTAAAGTTTCTTTTAAAATTTTCATTCATTATTAAACGGAATATGGTCATAAACGCTCAAAAGGGGTTATAGACTTTACTCTTTTGTAACTTATGACCAAATGTTTTCGTTGTTCACATTACTATTTATGCAGATATTCATTCTATCCCATGTCAAAAATCAAAAAAATCTCTATTCTCTCAATATAATTCTAAGCCTTTAAAAAATGTTTTCCCGAATATTGTTTATTCTTTTCGTATTTTCCATTTTTATTGTATGTTCAAGTAGAACATTTGGACCATCTTCTGACAATATGTCGATGACTTCTTACATTACGCGGATGAAGGTAACCTCTTAATCATTTTTAGTTTATATATATTTTCGGAAACTAATCCTCAAAACATCTATATTCATTTTACCGAATATGACACACAGGTTTATATGGTCATTGTTGATATTGGAGTGTATCATGATGATTGTAAGCAATACGAACAACTTCTCCAAAAAGTGATTAGTGGGAGGTAATTCTTGGTTTCTATCAATAGGTCAATAAGCAAAAACGTATTGGTTGATTTGAAGATGTAATAGCAAACAACATAAACCAAAACAAATAATTAAATATCATTAGGGAAAATAAAGATGACTAAAAAATGGTTACACAATTTTTGGTTTTGTCATTTATTTTCATCAGGTCACCGAAAGATGTTCTAGTATATTGCTACGGGAAAATCGCAAGCGGATTTGCAGCAAAACTCACATATGAAGAAGCTGAGAAATTGAAAGGTATGTTTGTTCAACAAATATATATATATATATATATAAATTAATTTATAGAAAGTAATTAGTCATCCAATATTTTTTATTTTTTTAATCTTTATTTATAAACATGTGCAGGTAAGAAAGGGATTTTTGAGGTAATCGAACATGAAATATACTCCAACGACGTTAGAGAATTTAAAAGATAGAACATAATGTCAAAAACGTGAAAAACTTTTAAAAAAAAATGTTTTGAATTATATTCTATCTTTTGGTCAAGAGATTATAATGTTTTTGCTTAAATAAAATGCAATATTTTCATCAGATATTATCCTCCCACTTCAGCTATACAAATATTTTTGGTCGTTAAGAAACTCAGTTGGCCCAGTTTTGTTGTTCGAGGCCTAAAGCTCAATTCTAAACAATTCCAAAATAAAATTATTTGATTAAAAAAGGTTAATCAAATAGAAGTAAACTCCATAAGCGCAATGTTTTCAAACGTTTGAATTCGAACTGATCCACTGGCTGGGTACTATAGGATATATTCTTCTTATAGATAAGAAAAGGAGCAAGTGCTTCTTGTTGAGCTTTAGAGAAACACAAGGCACACTATTGTTTTTTCATCTCTCTTTTGTTTTATACTGTTTAGTTATTGTTATCTATTAGTTTTATGTTGTTTTTAGATTATGTATCCCAATATACACATTCATTGGTTTCGTTCTTAATTGACTCCTAAGTCAAAAACATACAAAATATGGGAATTTGCAGTCTTATATATAAATTCTAGTAATTTAACATTGCAATCGAATGAGAAAATAAAAAGAAATGTTTATAACTTGTAAATTGGAGGGCATATCAACTAACTATAAACTATCCTTCAATCAACCAAAAATAAAATATCCAAATACAACACACATCCGAATTCAAGTTTTACTTATTACTATGAAGACTCAATGGCAAGTGAATCTAAACATTCTAGCCATAAAGTTAACCCTAAAAACTGTGCATAAAATATCCAAATGGTATACTGATCCAAGGTGTGTGATCATAGAGTATTTGTAGCTATCAACTTCTTTAACCCTCAAGCTATGTCTCTCTCTCTCTCTCACACACAAACACACATTTGGTATAAATATCTATATATCTTTCTAGACATTCTTGATGTATGGTGATGATGGCGAACATGTGATGAGTTCAAGTCCATGAATAACACGTATCAACAAACTTTTTCCCATTCAATCATTCTTTATTACATGTTTCTTTTTTGTAGTCGGATTATTCCTTGCGTGAGGTGTCTATACCATTGGTTTTTAATTTGCATTATTGTACAGATAATTCTAAGTGTTTGTTAGATACAGTTATAACCGGTCATGTGTTAGTATCTTTGCAGAGAATGTCTTAAAACGCATAGTCAAACAAATAACTGATATAAAGAATATTAGGACAAATACCCATCACACGTATTGACATTATGTTCTATCGGTTAAGTTCCGTTTAAAAGATTCACAAGAACGTTTATTCTTTGTATGGCCTAGTTGTTCCTTGTCTCTCTGGAATGCTATGGTTTTTGTACCTTTTGACATATACACTTGGCTTTTGGATTCATTACCAAATTGATCAGCTAACTGAAAAATATATGCATTGTAAGAAAATTCTTTTGTCAACAACATATATTTTCCCGCATTTTGGTGGTCACATATCGACAGTATTAATACAAATTACTATACTACATATCATAACAATATGTGTTTTTAAATCAATGGTTTTTCATTGGCACGTAAATATTTGTCATCATGTTTGTAAGATGTAACTATATCATCCTTTTCTCAAAACAAAAAAAAGATGTAACTATATCATTTGTAGACATATTGGATTGTATGCAACAATGTGTCTATATATAGTAACTTAGCAAGGCTCTTGAAAACTATGTCCTATATGCCCGACCAAAGGTTTTTGCCTAGTTTAATAGTTTGTTTATTTATAAAATTTACATTTAATATTATATAATATATACATACATCAAATTTCATTTTAAGAATTATATATAACCGCAATTGTGAATCGTAATCAGAACTTTTCTCTGCTTGTGCTTGCAATTTTTAGAAGCTTTTTGATAACGAGCATTAAAGTTGAGTGTTATCTTTTTAATAACACAAAAACTTAAAATGTAAACGTAAGTATAACCGCAAATGCAAATCCAAAAATCATAGGATGATGTCGGATGTCCCATACGTTGACCAAAAGTCTTGATTTTTTAGCACACCCAAAAAATATGTATATATACATACTTTGTTCGTTTGACAACAACTGACCGCGACACCGATTAAAATTTTAAGTTGTTCGATTTTTAGCGATTTTGGTAAGATAAATTGGAGTGTTTTTTTTATGTATTGTCATGCGGAAGAGATCCAAACCATAATTATTTTTTTTGTAAAACTTGGGATATTCTAGTGCTAGGAGTACAAATATGTATAATTTAACCCTAGTTATATTAGAATGTATAATTGTAAGAAAACTTTTTTGTACATAATCAATATACTCGATTTTCCCCCTGATATCTTAGATAATTTGTTAACACGTCTCTTTAATGGTAGCAAGCGACCTATGCATAGTGTGTCCATGTCTTATCATTCTAGTCAACGATAACAAAATCTAACAAAAAGAAAATTAATCGCAGAATATTCTTTAACTAATGTAAATCAACTACAAATCTTTCTCAAAGTGTTAAATAGTGTCTATAAATAAGCTTCGGGGAGAGTGACTAAGTCCCATACCTCCCAACACAAACAACTACAAATCTTTCTCAAAGCAGCTTCTCTCGTTTCTTTCCTTTCTTCACTTTATCCTTTGAAGATATATCCCTTCGCTACAAAGAACCAACCCTTTAACACATAATTATACCTTTACAGACATACAAGCTAGACCACAAAAAGTTGAAAAGAGCGGTCATGGACAAGAAAAAGTCAGTATCTAGTTCTTCATCATCTTCCTCTTCTTCATCTTTCGACCATCTTTTTGGTCCAAGAGTCTCCTCTTCTTCTTCTCCATCCTCAACTGGATTGTTCCAATCCATTTTCCCACCACACTCAGTGGTATGAATCAGTATCATCATCACCATTTTATAAAATACGCATCTTATTTACGCATTTCTTATATATACTTTATATTGATTCTCAATTCAAGGGTACGCAAGCGGACTTGGCAAATCGAAATGGAGCTGACAAATATCAACCTCCAAATTTGGGGATTCCAAGTGAGTCTATATTGCTTAAGACTTTTTGGACGTGTTAGTCCTTAAAAAGTGTGGTTATATATCTCAACTTAGAATTAACTAGGAACTCAATGAAATACTACTTCACATCTCGGTTTAATTACTAAAAGTGAGATGTAAATGGGGTTTACAGATGAAAGAGGAGAAAGAAGAAAAAATGAGAAAAAGAGTTATCAAAATCAAGAAACACAACCACCATGCAACTTGAGCTCTTCCATTTACTATGGAGGCCAAGATAACTATTCCTCTTCAACACTACATCAATCAACAACCAACCCAGATGTTGTAAGTCCCTACTTCTTTGATTACTAAAATCTTTGTGTTGCATATCCACGAAAACACTAGTATCGGATTTGGTTTCCATCTTATTCAAGCAATATTATTAAGCATCTAACTTGCACACTAGCAGAAAACTGAGACAAAATTAGGGTTTTAGACAGAATTGGATATATGAGCTATACTAACGCATATAGGCAAAGCCATATTCTATACATGTGTTGTGAATTCGCGAATGAACCAACGATGAACTCTTAAAACATAATAATAAGAGAGAAAGTGAATTAGGCGAATACATTTATGCCTAGAGTTTTTTAAAACAATTGGATGAATGAATGTTTACAAACCCTATAGATTCGTTTATATATAAACCAATTACACAATACGACTAGAAATAGGAAAATATTTATTTTCCACCGGCATGTGGCATATTCATCTAGTTGGACCCTTTTGATTTTTAAGTCATCTTTAGAAAAATGTGTATTGTCACTGTATCTAGGCCATATGTATATGTATATCATTCGTATATATTTGAATGTTAACTCTAAACTTGTTACTTCTGAATTGTCCAGTATAAGAAAGATGGAGAGGAAGGGGATTCCGAAAGTGCTTCAAGAGGAAACTGGTGGGAAGGTAAGATTAATTACACACATTTCTTATCATATAAACGCTAGTTTCATTTGTTTTACAATATGTGTACAATTTTAATAATTTATATATATATATATACACGAAACCCACTAATAGATAATCAAAACATGCAGGATCGCTTTATTACTAATTATCAGTATCAATGGTGCACGATAAGCTAAGGTACAGAAGACTATATTGAATGTTTCATGAATATTACATAATCGTATAACTCTTAGTTTGCTCTCTTTTTTCCTTTTCTTAAACTTATACAATTTTCGTGATCGTTTTGCAGGAACCTTAATTAAGTGAATATGGAAGAGGCGTATTGAAATATACGTAGAAAATATATTACAAAAAAGAAACTAATGAAGTATAATGTAAAACTATATAAATTAAATCCCTCTAAAAAAGAGAGAAGGAAATAAGAAGTGTATAGTATAAGATATAAAATTAACCTCTACATGTATAAAAGGAGTGTACTCGTTCTTGACAGGTTGATTCTTTATGTTTCGACAAAGGCAACAAGTTAAGACAAGCCTCTTTCTACTAATGAAACGTCTCTGTCCAAACAGTCTTTGTATTTAGTTTGATATATAATCATGTATCATTCGGCTCCGTATGTAATATTATCTCACAGTAATCAAAAAGGTCTTATTACTATAAGCAAAAGACAACTTCTAGGTTTGAAGGTTAAAGAAGAAGCATTCATTCATTTTCATTAAGCTTGGGTTTTCACATACACTTCACTTCCTATTTATATCAGACAATTTAACCTAGTTCCCTTGACACATGTCACTTAGTTACAGGTTAACATAGCTCTTGGCAAAGTGCCAAATTGTACGGTGAAGACAGCTTGCTTCTCTGCTTTATTGTCCTTCTTGTCTCCTCTGTTTTTGCAGGTTTGAACCGTTGGAGGGAAACTCATGATGTTCTTGGGCTTCTCTGTTCGTGGGCTTGAACTTTTATGTGGGCCTCGAGTGTTGTTATCAAAACACTGCGTTTTGATGCACAGAGAGCTTGTCTTCACCGGAGTAACATCGTGCTTCGCCGGAGTTGCCGTTACCTTTGCCGGAGGTGCAGCATTCTTCGCCGGAGGTCTCATCAGACTGCTAACATCCCCCCTCAAACTTGGTGTGGGTGGAGAATCCACACCAAGGTTGAATCTGTGTCTCGTGAATGCAGCAAACGGCAAAGACTTCGTGAAAATGTCAGCCAATTGCATCGTCCCTGATATATGTTCAACTACTACTTTACCCAGAGCAACTTTCTCGCGGACAAAATGGAAGTCTCTCTCAAAGTGTTTGCTTCTGGGATGGAGGATTGGGTTAGCAGCGAGTTGAATTGAAGACTTATTGTCACAATAGAGAACTGCAGGACGTGGTTGAGGAATCTTCAAATCTTGCAGGAGATTGCTTAACCAAGTAATTTCTGCTGCTGTTTCTGATAGAGCTCGATACTCTGCTTATGTAGTACTTCTGGAAACAGAGTCCTGTTTCTTAGCAAACCAGGAGATAAGATTATTACCAAGAAATGTGCAAAACCCTCCTGTAGAACGTCGAGTAGTTGAGCACCCTGACCAGTCACTATCACTGTAAGCACCCAATGTAAAATCTGTGTCTTTCGAGAATGTAAGACCAAAGTCTATTGTACCTTTGACATAGCGAAGGATTCGCTTGATCAGATTGAAATCAGAAACAGTTGGAGAATGCATCTTCTGACACACATAATTAACTGCAAATTGAATATCAGGCCGAGTCATAGTTAGGTATTGAAGTTTCCCAGCTAGACTCCGAAAATATTTAGGATCAGAGAAAGCCACATCCTGATGTTGAACCTGATATAGTTGCAATGGCAGAGGGGTTGGCATTGGGGTGCAGTCACTCATTCCTGCAACAGCCAAGAGATCCTCTGCATATCTCTTCTGAGAGAGAAATAATCCCCTTTCCTGAAATTGAGCTTGTATACCAAGAAAATAATGGAGCTTTCCCATATCCTTTAGTCTGAATTCTGCTTTCTAAGCAGTCAGCAATTTGTCAATCAGAGTTGGGTTACTCCCAGTGAGTATCATATCATCCACATAGAGTAGTAAGATGATGATATCGTTCGCCGTAGTGTACACAAACATAGAGGGGTCAAACATGCTACATTCAAAACCAAATTGGAGGAGAGAGTTGCTGAACTTGTCAAACCATGCTCTGGGTGATTGTTTTAAACCATATAACGCTTTGTGTAGATGACATACATGATCTGGTCTGTCTGGATCCACAAATCTTGTAGGTTGCTTCATGTAGACCGTCTCAGTGAGATCTCCATGAAGGAACGCGTTCTTGACATCCAGTTGCTTGATGTCCCAGTCCATAACCGTGGCGGTATGGAGGATCATTCTCACTGTTGCTGTACGAACCACAGGACTGTAGGTCTCGAGGTAATCGATGCCCTCCTCCTGACTGAAGCCTTTAGCAACTAATCTAGCTTTAAGTCTATCAAGGTTACCTTGAGCATCGAGTTTAGG
This sequence comes from Arabis alpina, assembly GCA_900128785.1. Classification (NCBI taxonomy): domain Eukaryota; kingdom Viridiplantae; phylum Streptophyta; class Magnoliopsida; order Brassicales; family Brassicaceae; genus Arabis; species Arabis alpina. The sequence continues at coordinate 46,569,786 of LT669791.1, forward strand.
TGTGAAGATCCACCTATTTCCAAGTACATGCATCTCTGGTTTATGAGGAACAAGAGACCAGGTTGCGGTCTCTTTGCAAGTATCTATTTCCTCCTCCATAGCTCCAGTCCAACCAGGATCTTTGAGAGCTGCAGTGACTGTTCTTGGTTTTGGGTAAGCAACCTTCTGAGTCAGAAGAACATACCTCTTGTTTGGTAGAATGATTCCATCTTGAGCTCTTGTGATCATTTGATGAGTGGGTATCGGAGCAGGTCTAGTCCCACGAGAACGAATTGGGGCAGGCGGAGTAATTGGAGAGCTAACAGAAGTGGCTTTAGGAGGTGTCTCTGTCCTAGATGAGATAGGAAGAGAGTTGTCGCCAATAGAAGCAGGATCTAAGCCTGTCGTACGCACAATGCTCCCCTCCAGTCCACTAGTAGAAACATCCTTATCCAGTACTGCATTGTCCACAAGCTGTTGCAGAGGCGCAAAAGAGTTTAAGCAAGGAACCGTAATACCTGGAACTGGCAGAAGACTAGTAATAGGAACCTCCAAGGATGGTGAAGACACAGATGGTGAAAATGTCCTGAACCAAGCCTTGAGTAGAGGTGTAGTTGCAGGGTCTTGAAGATGGACATATTGGTCCGCAAAAGGATATTTAGCTTCATCAAAAAGAACATGTCTACTTATGTAGACTCTGCCTGTTGGAGGAAAATAACAACGATAACCCTTAAACTTTTCATTGTAACCCAAAAAGACACACTTCAGTGACTTTGGATCAAATTTATTTGACGCATAATCCCTAAGCATAGGAAAACACGCACTGCCAAAGACTCTTAATGAGGTATAGTCAGGTTCTTTTCCAAACAATCTCTGGTAGGGACTTACCACTGGCTCCAAAGTAGTGGTAGGTAATAAGTTACTCAGAAAATTAGAAGTAAAGAATGCCTCAACCCAAAACTTGTGAGGGGTTTTACTTTCAAAGAGCATGGACATACCCAGCTCTGTCAAGTGTCTGTGTTTGCGTTCAGCTAACCCATTCTGCTGGGGGGTATGAGGACACGAGATCAGTTGCTGGATACCAGAGTTTTGAAGATGAAGGAGGAAAGGTTTGCCTATAAACTCTCCCCCACCATCACACTGAAACACTTTGATCTTAGTATCAAATTGTGTTTCTACCAACTTCTGAAACTTGAGGAAGATGGAGAAGAAGTCTGATTTGTATTTCAAAGGATAAAACCAGCAAAAGCGAGACCAATTATCTATGAAAATAACATAGTATCTGAATCCTTGACAAGGCACAACTGGAGAAGGACCCCAGAGATCACAATGTATCCTCTCCAGAGGTCCTCCAGTTGAAGAAAGAGAATCAGAAAATGGGAGTCTATGACTTTTCCCAAGTTTACATGCCTCGCAAGAGGTTTTAACATTTTTACTTATCATAATAGCTTTATTACTAGCTAGCTTACGAAGGACTTGATCATTAAGATGACCCAATCTCCTATGCCAAACATCCTCACTTGTAGATTGTTGTCTAGAGGAAAAGAGAGCTTGAACAGAAGGAGTCTCCAAGACATACAAGCCATCATTGTTTCTGCCCAGGTTGAGTACCTTCTGAGTTACCTTGTCCTTAACAAGAACTCCATCACAATCAAACTCAAAGGAACAAGGATAATCTCTTGTAATCTTAGACACAGATAACAGAGATTTAGCAATATCAGGACAAACCAAAACATCATGGAGAGGAATGTTACCTGAAGTAGAAGGCAGATAGGCTGAGCCAGTGTGAGTAATGGGGAGAAAGTTACCATCACCAACCATTACAGCATCATTCCCCAGGTAAGGTTGAGACTGTTGCAAGTGACGAGGAGAACTGGTAATGTGAGCAGTAGCTCCAGTATCAGGGTACCATTCTTGCCCCGAGTACTCACTCATGTCACTGACTCTAAGAGCAGCAAGAGCCGAGGACAGGTTTGCAGGCTGTTGTTGACCTTGGTCACGTCTAAACCAACAGTCTGGAGCAAGGTAGCCTTTTCCAGTTACATATCTGACACACTGGACGACCATCTTGACCACGAGAGGATCCAGAAGAAGATCCATAAGAAGAACCACCAGATGAACCATAAGAAGAGACAGAACGAGTGGAGGGAGAGTTCTGCTGAGGAAACCCTCTACCTCTAGTTGAGTAGTTATAACCACGCCCTCTTCTATTGTTGGTAGAACCTCTGCTGTTGCTATTATAGTAGCTGGACTCCTGAGAGGCAGTAAAGGCCATGTGTGGGGTAATCTCAGTAGGAGAAGCATAGGTCTGATTTCTATCCTCAAACCCAATCAATCTTGAGACAACAGTTTCATAAGTAGGACCAGGAATATCATCTAGAGAGCTCTCTAAAACCGTAATAATATGTTCATATTCCTTTCCTAAACCATGAATCGCAGCAAAAATCTGAGCTTTCTCACTAACAGGGTGACCTATAGACAGTAATTAATCACAAATTGTTTTAACTTCCCGTAGATAAACAGACATGGAGTTATCTCGTTTGGAAAGAGTCTGCAGTCTCCTTTGCAGGTCAAAGAGTCTGGAGGAAGAGGTCCTGTTATAGTGAGTAGCTAGGGTGAGCCAAACATCTTGAGCCGTAGAGCAGCCAACCACCATACTGAGAACATCTTCAGAGAGGGAACCAAGAAGCCAAGCTATGACAACTTGGTCAGATCTAAGCCAAGCCGGATAGTCTGGGTTTGGAACCGGAGTAGTGCGACCATCAATACCAGGTATCGTGAGAGTAGTTACTGGACAAGGAATGGAGCCAGTAACAAAACCCAGAAGATTTTGACCGGAGAGAAAGGCCTCAAACTGTGATTTCCATAAGAGATAGTTGCTTTGAGCAAGCTTAATGGTTACACAGATTGAGATATTTAGAGTTGGAATAGTGTATATCTCCAAGGATTGATCCATGGCGAGTGATACCATATAAGCAAAAGACAACTTCTAGGTTTGAAGGTTAAAGAAGAAGCATTCATTCATTTTCATTAAGCTTGGGTTTTCACATACACTTCACTTCCTATTTATATCAGACAATTTAACCTAGTTCCCTTGACACATGTCACTTAGTTACAGGTTAACATAGCTCTTGGCAAAGTGTCAAATTGTACGGTGAAGACAGCTTGCTTCTCTGCTTTATTGTCTTTCTTGTCTCCTCTGTTTTTGCAGGTTTGAACCGTTGGAGGGAAACTCATGATGTTCTTGGGCTTCTCTGTTCGTGGGCTTGAACTTTTATGTGGGCCTCGAGTGTTGTTATCAAAACACTGCGTTTTGATGCACAGAGAACTTGTCTTCACCGGAGTAACATCGTGCTTCGCCGGAGTTGCCGTTATCTTTGCCGGAGGTGCAGCATTCTTCGCCGGAGGTCTCATCAGACTGCTAACAATTACTTAGTATAAGCAAAAACTCTGTTGATTTTATCCCTGTAACATATAGTAATTGATATCGAAAATCCAAAAGTTCGATCTGTTAAAATCGTTAATAATTTGACTAGAACGAAGTAGTTGATACTAGGAGCAAAACAAATAAAGGAAATTAAAGAAAAACCAGCACAAACGAAAATAAATATGTTGTTGTCGAAGGTCAAACATGGGTCATCCGCTAACAGACGAAAATATTTACCACTATACGACGACTATGTTGTTTAAGCTCTATGTAAACATCTATATATATGTTTACATATAGATGTTTAGTCTTGAAGAGTACATCTTCATATTAGGACTTTTGTTAAGTTTTCTAGTATAAAACATTGACGATCAAATGATGTTCAAGAAGAACACAAGAGTCATGTCGATTGTGTTGAAATTCTATCGGGGATTAGACCAAATTCTAAGTTCAAATTCAAGTATAGAAAATATCAGTTTATTTTATTTTTTATTTTTTTGATCCGAATAATATTTTTTGAAAATAGAAAGACGAGATATAAGATTTATACAACAAAATTTAGTTTCATTTTCTTCAAACACAACAAAAACTAGGCATATTTAGATGTTTAGAATTTCAAATCGAAAATGTGAAAGAACTTACAGTAGTATATTATAAACATTTGTCAATTTATTTTAATGTCAATTAGTTTAGAGTTGAAAATCCATAAACATATGCAAATTTAACAAAACGGAGGAAGGTAAAAAGTTTCAAATTAACCATTGTATGGTGGATCTGACCGACTCGATCCACTTGACTAACATATACTACCTTTTTTTGTTCAAATGACTAAACTATCATCTATTCATAACTAGTTTGAACAATAAAACTGCCAAATATGCAAAGACAAAAAGAAATGCTATTATATTGAGGAACTAAAAGAAACAAAAAGAAACAACGAGACTCTTGTGAAGATTAGTACTCCGAGGCTTTGACCATTACCTGGTTCAACTAGTGCTATCTATTGCTAAGCACATTCTTTCTATGTCGCACGTGAGTAACGGTGTACACAACACATGTTATGTGACAAACAGCTGGCGTCGCACGTGCTATAGCATTGCAAAACCGAGTGAAAGAGAGAAGCATCATTCCTTTTGCATGTGGCGGGAGAAATTTTTGGGCCATTCCCCTTTGCTTCGATAGTTTCTAAACTCAAAGAATCTATCTATGTCTTATCTTTTGGTTCTTGTTCATTCGTTTATTGATTTAGGTAACTATGGTTATGGATTTGTGATTTTTGTTCCTTAGACTCCAAATAGTGACTTATGCACAAAGAGAAATACGGGATAGTTTGAATTGTAACAAAATTCTAGGTATTATAGACGTCGAAATGTTTAGATAACTATTTTCATAATTCTGTTTGATTAACCAAAATCTTTGTGTATAATTGTTTTTTAAGGGGAGTAGATCATGGACTAAAATCTAGATTAATTTCCGAAATCTATAAAATACTTTTGTTGTTTAATGCATATGGCTCTACAGTGGCCAAGCATATGATCAACTATGGAAGAAGTATGCAGCTTGTGAGATTCGAACAATGAGCTAAAGTTTTTTTGTTTGGTAATAAATGAGCTTAAGTTAGTATCATTTAGTTTCTCTTGTTTTGTTTTAAATTTGTTGTATCATTAGAAATAGTAAAAAAGTTGCTTTTAGTTTCGTCCGTCTTCATTAGATCTAGTGGAAACTGGATCGTAGATTAGTTTAAGTTCCATTGATAATTTGAGATCATGCCAAAAGCGATTGCTGATCATATGATATTTCAAGGAGTAATCTTTTCGTTTTTTTTTCCATGGAAATAGACACAAAATGTATAGATACCATGTAGTAATCTTTTCATGTCTTCTAATCTAAGTAAACACCAATGTATTGATTTCATATATGGATAGCACGAATGTGTTATTTCGTAGAAAAAAATGATTGAAAAAAATACTATATATTTTTAAAAAGCAGTGTAAAAAGATTTTGATAACTTGAAGTTCACGAGATCCAAATGTGGGTTAACGTTGGAACAGCTAAAATCCACGTAAAAGAGGACGAATCTTATGATTAACATGGTCAGCTAATGCTCTCATCCTATGCAAATTCTTAAGACAATACAATTTAATTAATTTTGTCTCCCTCCCAAACTCGTTCAAATTTATATTTGTTGGCTTTATTTTCAATGATCAAATTCTAAATATATGTTACAGGATTGAACCACTCAAATCTCTGGTCAAAGGATCAACTAATTTTTAAATTGTTTTCAATATGAAAAATTAAACTCATCGAAATCTAGATTTTTATTTGTAAGAACAAATTATATTAAAATTTTGAGAATTTTTTTAACCTGTTTATATTTAGTGATGTTGTAAGTTGTTCTTTTTAATTTGAAATTGTTAGAAATGAAGATTATATTTCGATGACAAGTAACCTCTCTTACAAGCAAAATCACCTCACATCTTTTTTTTCGTCTAAATGATTTTATATATTGAAAGAGTCGAAATATTACAAAACGAAGAACACAAATAAATTGAAAAATTAACGGCGAGCGGAGACTAAACGATTAACGGCGAGCAGAGATCGGTTACCGTCGAGCAAAGACCATACAAGGAAAACACACAAAAAATACAAAAAAAACAAAGATTTGAGAATCATTAGCCCTATCAACTTCACCTAAAAGACAAAATCTCCACAGACCAGAAACTTTGAGAAACAGAGACGAAACGAACATCTCAGCAAACACAACCTTCTGGACTTTAGTCCTAACTTGTTAATGGTACGACTTCAAAAATTAGAACCTTGACAATTTGTGGATGGCTAAACAGAAAGCCTCACCAAAGGCTATAAGAGAACTCCGTCGATTGATAGCTTGGCCGAATATGTCGAACTAAGCAACATATAATCGGTAAAAGGAGTCAAGAACTAGACCATATCTCGCCCAGATCTGAAACAAAGATCGAGTGGAAAATCACCTCACACCATTTCATACCGATTACATACTTACAAGTATCTTTATATATTAAATCAATTGATTTGGTAATTTTATACTTCTACTCTATAGGATATATAGTTTTTACCGTTACCAATTACTATAAAGCATTATAAAAAATGTTAAAATTATATATATATAAAATGTTACATTTAGCTTTTTGTATATGTTTTGCGTTATTTCTTAAATTTTTACCTTGTTTGTTAACCATTTACCGCTTTCCTTTACGGAACAAATATTATATTGCTTTAGATCGCAATTACCCAATGAACTCATATAATTTGTTCTTGTAAAATATACAACCATACAGATCTTACCCACATCTTTTACCTCTACAAAATTAACTGTTATCACCTCCTATCACCATCACCCTTACCTCTAAAGAAATAAGTTTGACATATGTGAGACCCATTCACTTAATTACACTTCACATTTGAAATGGACGGATGATATCTCCCTGTCACTATATCCCCCTATCTAGCTTTCGGCGGGAAATTCGAAATGACATTTTGCAGATTTCTTTGTTTTTCACTTTTTTGATTTTCTTGTTAGTTCAATCCACTTATATCTCTTTATTTTATTTTTATATATATATATATATAGTCGCATCCAACATATCACCTTATTCAAATTCGGATACGGTAATATTGCCCCAACCATACTATTATTAACTATTTTTCGAAGATAAACTATTTATATTTTTGTTTCTAATGTTTTGTGGAATGAAGACAGAGCTTCTGTAAAGCAGACACAACCCACCTTCACTTGCCTCCCACTCTCCCTCACGCGCTCTTCCTTCGCGCGTGTAGTGCACTTCCTTAATCTCTCTTTGCCCATAATTTTGCTTTGTTATTATTACCCAAATTTGATATAAATCTCGTCGTAAATTACGGGAAAAAATGGATTCCACCTCACTTATCAATTGTTCTTGTTCTTATTACAAAACCACCTTTCTAAAGCCCGGAAAAAAAAAAAAAATTACCACTATAAAGTATTAAAGGAAGTTATTACTCCTCTGTTCCTAAAAGATAAAAACTTTACAAAAAAATTTTGTTTTAAAAAGATAGAGTTTTTACTATTTTTAATGCACTTTTACAAATTCCAAAACAAATACTAAAATACTATTGGTTAAACTTTATTGAAAAATGTAAATCATAAAAATCAATGCGTTTTCTTAATAAGTGTGCATAACCTTAAAGATCTATCTAATTTTTGTTTAAGAGAAAGAGTATAAAAATAATAATGTGGGTGCACTTGAGAGTAGACTCCGGAGACAAGAGAAGCAACTAGGGGCACATTTTTTGGCGTAACATATAATAAATTATTATCACTATTAAAATGTTAAAACTTTTGAGTTTCTTCGTTAAGAATTAATAAAAATATGTTTTATTGCTTCGATATTCCAAAGAGAAAAAAAAGAAGAAGAACAAGAGAAGATCTGTTCCCGCTCTTTTGACTTAACGGTGCTGTCCTTTTCGGCAGGTAAATCCTGGGCCCCACCATCATTTCACTTCTCTCCTTTTTTTTTGTTTTTTTGGTCTCGCAAAATATCTAAGGCGGGAAAATTATATTATTATTATCCAATCCGGTTTATTAACGGTTTTCAAATCCGACGTTAACGGTGTTAAATCTAACGGAATAGATGACTGTGCTAAAAATCCGTTACGTCAGACGGCGAAAAGAGGGAGAGGGACTGATGACTGATTAAAATCTGCCAAATCTGCCTAGAGTGCCACGTCATCTTTATTCAAAATTTTCCTGAGTGGTCACGAGATTTCTATGAACCTATTTTACTAGTAGTACTGTATAAATATTTCAAATTAAATAGTTGATAAAAATAAATAAAAACGTAGAACAAAAAGAGGAAACTTCAATGGTTACCAGAAAAAACCGAACAGTCGTTGAGTCTTTTGGTTTAAGCCTTGTGCTTTTCAAAATTTTCAATTAACGCCATTAATTACGTCTCATTAATACTAAAAGAAACGTAATTATTCTGCAGTAAATGTGTTAGTAAAGAAAAAAGAGAGAGTTTAAATGATGAGAAAGGATTTGCATGAGGAAAAGAGAGGAAGGCGTAATTATGAAGTATTGTTCGATTCTACTCTTTTCATTATCCCACCACAACTAGTAGAGCCAACTAGTACTACTAATATAAGTATTTATTTTTATTATAATACAAAAACAGAGATTTTATTTTAGAATAATTAAAAAAGCATTATAAGAACAGAAGCTGTAAATGACAACTTGTTTTGGGATTTAGTGGGTTCCACCTGTATTTCTCATTACCCCATTTACATTAATATCTTATCTTATTTAGTTACTAAAATGTCGATGAGAGACCAAATATTTTCCAACTCAAAATATTTGTTTTTGTTCATTTATCGTTTCCAAAACGTAAAACACTTAAAAATAAAAGAAAAACCAAAGGACATAAGTTTTGATTTTCGTCCATCACGCATTAATTACGGATAATTATAATAATAAAAAAAAGCAGAAGTGAATATTAAAGTGCTTTAAGAGCTGTCTCATAGAAACCCTGAAACCTTAATAAAAGCAACCATGTCTTCAACATTCTTCATCTTCCTCCTCCACACTTGAACACACACACTCTCTCTCCTCTCTTACTCCTATGTCTCGTATCTCTTCTCTCTCTTTAAACCTACCTCTCATGGAAGAGAAAGCCTCTGTTTCTTCCGAGTTAACACCAACTCGACTCGGTTTCCCTAACGAGTTCCCTTACGAGTTTGACTCACCTGCTTTCTCTCCTGGTTTCACTTCTCCTGGTGACTCAACTGAGACAGAAGATGAAAGCAGTGACGATGAAGAAGACTTCCTCGCTGGGTTAACTCGCCGACTCGCTCCCTCTACTCACCGTCTTCCTCCTCTTAAGTCCTTCACCATCAACAAGCCTGAGGTAAAGAACTTAAACAAAAACGCAACTCGTAACGAAACTCAAAACCCCTTTAACTGATTTTACTCTGTTTTGGCTCTGTAGGAGAAGCGTCAAGTTGCAGCAGCGACTTCGCCACAGTCGACACTGAGTGGACTCGGAAGCTTTTCAAACTCGGGAAGTAGAAGTCCTATTTTACCACAACCACCGTTGCAGTCTCACACGACGTCGTTTCGTAGAGATAATGCTTGGGATGTGATATCTGCAGCAGCTGGTGAAGTAGCTAAACTCAAACTCGGAAGCTACGAGTCTTATCTTCCTCTTCGTAACCCTAACCCTAACCCTAGTCTGCCTCTCCTCCGTCGTCAAAACGCTGCGTTTCACCAAGAACAGTGTCTTCTCCAACAACAACAGCAACAACAGAGGATTCTTGATCAGATGTGGCTTTGTTCTCAGATTAAGTCTTCGGAGAATCTTGTTCATGTGCCGAGGAGAGTAGTGAATGATGAAGTTACTTGGGAGAAGATGAGATACATGAGGTACAATAATGCTTTGTCAAACGCCACGTGGCTACCGCAAGCTCCATTGAAACGTCCTTCTGCTGGTACCGGAGTTTTCCTTCCCCGGAGATACCCAACAACACCACCACCTTCTGAATCCTTCAAGAAGCCAGGTATTATTACAAGTTCAAGACCTTTACTCTGAGTGTATTTCTTGTTCTGTTTTTTTTTATGTGTCTAAATGTTCTAATTTTTACTTTTGTTTACAGTGACAGTAAATGCAACTACAATGCTACAGTCAAAAGTTAATCCTCAAAATCTTAACTTTGATGAGACAAGGCTTAATCAGTTTGATTATGGTAAGCAAGCACACTAACTTTAAACTCATTAAGTGTTACAAAATAACAGAGGTTATTGAGTCAAGTTTTTAACATGTTTTGTGATTCTTTAGCAGAGTGCATGTTAGCAAGAAGTACACTCGTTGGTCGTCAGGGAAATTTCAGAGGAGTTGGTCGTATGAATCAAGAAAGAAGACTTCCACAAGATTGGATGTACTGAAAATGTTGTTTTGTGTCAAAAGTTTGAAATTCAGAAGGAGCGTTTTAGATTTAGAAGTGGTTTGGTTTGTTGTTGTAGGTTACAAAAATTGAGATTGTTATGGGTTACTAGTGATAATAATAATAATAATAATAAGGATTATGGGTACTAATAAGATTGAAAGTAGGTTATATATGTATTTTTAGTTACTTGGAAAAAAGCTCTCTGTAATTTTTTTGTTAACCTTGGGAAGGGTTTAAGGGAGTTTTGAGTGGAGTGGGGTGGGTTATTTTTTTTTTTTACTTTTTTAGTTAATAGGAAGTAATTCAAAATGTGTTGGTTGGGGAGGAGGGATTTTGTTAGATTTTGTACTATTAATTGTATGGTGTTTTTCTGCTTATGGGATTGTAATAAAAACATCGGATTTATTTTGTTTGTTTATCAATGATTATGAAGTGGACTTGTTTAATTGAAGTAGTTAAGTGTGTACTAAAATTGAGTTGAGTTTCGGCTTCTTAAAATTGAAAATTTCAAAGAAGTGGTTTGGAGTTTCAATGAACTCAATTGTTGTACTGTACTTCGATTATTGGGAATGAAACCAATTGGGTAGATATGCAACTTTTTTGAAAAAATAAAGAGGCATAAATGACATGGAAACATTGATAAAGTAAAAAGAAATAAGTAAAGAAGAGCTGGAAAGAAGAAAAAGAGGTTGCGTAGGCGTGAAGCAGTGGACAAACATATGCAGAGACTTTGAAATACGGAACACTTTTTCTTTGGTGATTCAGATCTATTATCTACTGTATATGGGTGTGATCTTGATTGTATTATGTTCTTTAATTTCTACTTAAATTCTGCTTTTTTATAATTTACACCGAATTCATTTTATTTTAATAGTTAAAGTTTTTTTCATACGTAATTAAAGTACGATTTGAATTTAGTACACTTTTTCTTTTGAAGTACTGATTTATCCATTTTCCAAAATAATTGAGAAACTTTGGAAAATATGATGTTGCAACATTTAAAAGACTTTGGATCCACATATAACTTGTAACAACTTTTGTAATATGTATAAAGAATTGTAGCAATTGACAAGTCCTATACTCATGAGTAACAAACATACTCACTAGTCAGTAATTTATATTTACTAGGGTTGGACTCGTCCGTTGGGCGAGTTTTGTTTCTTTTGATGTTCTTATGTTATTTTCCTATGTTTAGAAACTATATCATATATAACGTGTACTGCAAAGTATTTATGTTAGTATATATCTTTTATATTCATTAAGATATTATAATATCATATGTCCAATCATTAATTTGAGTGTCATTTTTATTTTTTTGAAATTGTTCCAATTTGGCATTTGATTTTAAATAAATAATTTTTAATTTCTAAAAACAGATTATTTTATTTTTAGTTGCTTCTATCTTAACCATATTTTAGTCATAATCGCGTAACATGCATACTAATATATTTATTTTTTCTTAAACACATTAAAAGTATTTTTTCCTAGATTTTAGTGTTAAAAGCATTGATTCAAATATTGAATTATCAAATAGGTAATTTTTTTGGATCATCGTGTATAACTGCGTACACTTTTACATAAAAATCATATATCATATTCCCTATATTTTGTTGTATAATTCATGAATAACGCAACCATTCATTTTTTAACTTTATATATATCAAAACTCAAGATTATTTATTTATTTTAAATTATGGTATTGCAACGTTTTCAATTTTTTCTTTTATACTTCCAAAAACTCAATTATATTGAATAAATTCTTTTTTTCTTTTGGACAAATCTTATATTCCAAATTTTTACTTTACTTTCTCCTGAATTTTTTTGATATCCTTTAGTGAAATCATATATCATATTTCTCATTAAACCTTCAACCTCATAGTAATCGGGCATAAATCATTATGCCGTTTATTTACATTTTTATTCGTTGCTCTTATACGTAAACTCATAATGTTTTGATTATTTTCTAATGAATTTTATTATAAATTATATATATTCATTATTGTATTTTTAGTTTAGAAAATAAAATACTCAAATAATCCTAAAACATCGTTCGCGTGATAAATGAGTTTTATAATTTTATTAACTTAACGACAAAATTTTGATTTTACCATTTACAGTGTTTACCTCCTATCTTTCAAATAATGGTATTATAACACTTTCAAATTTGTCTTTCATCCTTTTATAAAATTCAAATATAACATAATGGTAAAATTGTATATTCCAAATTTTCATCTTATTATCTCATCTTTACTAAGATGGTTCAGTGACTTTTTAGTGAAATAATATATATTCTTTTTTTAGATTGACAACTCCTTAACAATTGTTTGACACTGAAATTATTTAGGTTCTTTTTCTTTGATTCTTTGATGTCGTTTATAATTTTATCCATTTGTTCTTATATGTATATTTATTTTACATATTTCTAATTTCTTAAACTGATTATATATAAAAAAAAAATTTAAGCAAGAAGGTCAACTCGTTGTTTAGAATTTACCATTATATTTATTTTACTTGTTTAACCCATTTTTTACTTACTTGTTTAAACTCTACATATATTTACAGATTTTTCGTTTTTTTAATTTAATTAAAAAGTGTAATAGTTATTAGTAACAATAAATTTACATAAACGACATCATCTTTAGTGAGATGGTTCAATATCCTTGTAATGAAACAATATATATTATTTCTCTTTAGATCAACAACATCTTAACAGTCGTTTGACATTCAAATTATTTAGATTTGTTTTATTTGATTCTTTGATGTTATTTATATTTTTATTCATTTGTCTTATATGTATATTTAATGTACATATTTCCAATTTTTGAAACTGAATATATAAACTTGTATTGTTATCATAAAATCCATTATTGTTGAAATTATATTTACAACAATAAAATACTCAAATTAATTTTACATGTACTACTTTTAGCTATTTATTGACTTATTTTCGTATTTTATATGTAATTAGATTTTTTTTACCTATAAGTAACAATAAATGACACTTAAAACTAAAATTAATTGTAAAAAATGATTTGCCTATGTGGACACCTTAGATGAAAAGATGAGTGTGCTATTATATATATAATAATTTATATCATTATTTGCTTTCAGAGTTTTCTGCTATCGACCGGTAGAATTACTAACACTAAAATTGTATGAATGTGTTTAGTTGTATTGATGTAGAATCGAAATATAGTTGCAGTACAAAAGCTAGGATCATAAACCCCTTTATTATTATTATCTGTAATTAATTTGATTTTCAAATTTTGAACATTTTCAGTGTTTGGTGGTTGCTCAATAAGGTTGTGTAGGGTCCTATTAGGGTTTTCAATTGACATCTAAAGATTTTATAGTTCAAATTCAAGATATAAATAGTAGTAAGTTGAAAGCAATCTAAATATACTAAACATTTGTTCTTCTTTGGTATCGCATTTGAATAAAATAGCACCGACCAAAAGTTAGTTTGTTTTAAGAAAAATTCATGTACATTTATAATATTAATAAATTTTAAAATATTAAAATTCAATTGTTAATTCATCTGTATTTAGTTAGATATAGCGTTGATTGCTGCAAAAAACCCGCATGGCCATTAGAAATCACACATCTTATTCAACACTGAACCATAATAATGTTCATATTTCAGAGTTTTGAAGTCTCTTAAACATGGGAGTGGAGAAAGAAACAAAAGAAGTGAAGCCACAAAAATCTAAAGACAAAAGAGTGAAACATGTGTTTGGTTTCGGAGTTGCGAATCCACGCAGCTTTCTCATTTGACTCAGTCAAACTTCGAATTTAATGTCGAATACAATTTACAATGTTTTGATTTTTATATAGTTTCTTATACATGAAGAAACTGTTACTTTCTAAAGAATGATGTTACAAACTTGTAAATACTTTAAAGTTTAAATGTTTGATTTCACATTAGGTGTTTGTACATTAGATTGGATCCTACAAATTATTTATATATTTGCTTTTAAGAACAAATGCATATCATAGTTAACTTTTCATGCAAAATCATTGCCAAACAAATTTTAAGCACGCATGTAATATATATACATAATTAATACACACTAAAATCGGGGGTGAATAATTAGGAGTGCACATTTGAACCTAATCAAATTATTCAAATCATAATGATTCGAAGTTATTGTCGAAACTCGAGCATTGAACATGCAAAATCCAAACCGCACTAACAAAGTTGAACCTAACTGAATTTTACTCTTAATTGTCATAAAAATTCATCGTCAAATAGATAGTGTTACTAATCTCGTGTTAGTGTAATACTCCAATTTTAATTTTATTCACATATTTGTATATTAAAACAAACCAACAAATTTCTTTTAAATCTGAAACTAAACAAAGCAAACCAATATTTTAAATTATTGATTTAACACTTTCTTGAACAAGACAAAGATAAAACCGAACCATAGTATAGTGTGAAAAATAGCCACTCCTATGAATCTATGACGGTGGAAGCTTATTATTATGTTTTGGTAGGTCATCATTGTTTTATTTACAATTTTTTCAAATGAATAATTATCATTTCAACCATAATGTCTCTCAGAGGAAGACAAGACGTTCATAAATATGGAAGCAGTGTGAGTAAAGCAAACGCCATAATCAATCTTCGTTATCTCATTCATCGGAAAATTTTGGATCCCTTTATACGCAATTGGATAATGTTTTCTATTTTAGTGTAGATGGCTAAATTAAGTTTATAAGTACAAACAGAGAAATATTATGAAAACCTATAATTTTAGTTGTAATTATAGAAAGTGTGATATGGAAAGATGCTATAATATATATATACTTGGGACGACAATATTGGTTGTGAAACATCAAATATGTATAATTTACTTTAGTTTGCATCCTTAAACAAGCATATTATATAGCCTAGGACAAAAAAATACTTTATCATTATATATTGGTGTTTTACCAAATGAAATTATAGATCAAGGTTTCGAATGATTAGAACATACGAAAAAATGCAGTATAGTTAAAATAAGATAAAATTTTAGAAATAAATGTGTATATATATAGTTTTTTTGGTATTATTGAACAATACGCATATTTTCTACCACCCTCATACCGTCTCCGTTTGGAACATAAAATTTTCTAATAACAGAAAAAGTTAGTTAGAACTTAGAAAAACCAATACAAACTTTTGTAACAATTTTATCTATATAAAAACAGTATATAGATTTCAGGTCTATAATTTATATCTATTTTGCCATATCTTATATCTAATACACATATTTATCTTTTCTTTTTTAATTATGTAAAATTAGGAATTTGATAACTAAACTATAAAAATATAACTTCATACACAACTAACTAAATTAGAATATTTAAAAATTGTAAATTAGAATATATATATATATATATATATATATAATGGCCTTTTTCATGGATTTTCAAAGGCCTAAACCTCCGATGACTTAGTGGTTTTTAATTCTTCATTCAAGAGAAAATGAAGATCGCATTTTTTTCTTTCCTCGATCAGTAAAATATTTTGTTTATAAGTTAATAATATTGAGTTGGTGAAATTTTACGAATTTATAGACTTAAACGAGAACAAAAATAATGTATAATCTTTTAAAAGAAAATTTATTTTAAACTATATTTTCGCTTATATTTTCTTTTACTTTTGCTTTATTTTTGCCTCATATTTACTGTTTTCATATTGTAGTTAGGATTCTTTTATGGTTTGGTTCCAAAAAAGTTTCAGTTTCAGAGAAGAACACAACTAAAATTATATATAAACATATTTTAATTATGTTTGTATAAAATTGAATATACTAATAATTTACAATATTTTCTCATCTCTTTATATATAATAAGATATAAAATTATCGTTATTATATTTAAATCACAAACTTAAACTCTGTTTTTAATAAATATTATTAAATTGATCTCTTCATGTTGGTTGTCACTGTTTCGGCGAATAACGTTGGAGATGCAATGGATGAAATTTTCTACGAGCTTCCATCTACATCCGCTTCGCTGGTCTTCACAAACTTATTTGCCTATTGCAAATGGAATGGCGTGGAATGCAATTGCGAGAATCACCAAATTATCTCCAACTCCAACAATATGGTTTGTCGTTGGTTATAATCTTACCCACCATCACCTTTTCTTAAATTTTAGAGAGACATCTTCAAAACAATAAATTCTATGACAAAATATGGAAACTTCCAAAATACGTAAAATTTGTTTACAAACTAGAAAATAATTGCTCAAACACAAGTCATGGATAATATAATGACAATAGAAATAGTAATTGGGAACATATCTCGAAGAAACAAATACGTATTAGTTTTTTCATGCGCTTGATTTTTCTTTGAACCAAACAAATACTCCATGTTTTTAGTAAAACGTAAGTTAAACCACACCCCAAACAAGACTGGAAACCAATTCTATTAGAAGGTCTCTATCAGTTGCTTTTTTACTGTTATCCTCTCGCTGATGCTCGTGTTTGTCACAGGTAATTCGTCTTTCTTCTCATTGTTTAGAAAACTTTATTCAAACAGTACAAAACTCTAATCGTTCTTTCTAATGTAGGGATGGGTCCAACTGTAGAAGCCAAATCGAAAGTCAAATCTGATATCAAACCGGAAGTCAAAGTCTACGTGAGCTTTCTACTGTCGTCACCCCGATCTCCTCCCACATCGATGTCTCGACGTTGTTTGTTATTGTACCCAACCCTGATAAGGGTTATGGAGATATTAAAAAAAGAAATTATGATCAATATGAGCAATAATTGTTACAAATGATGATTAATAAATTTTCAAGTCTTATGCTACTGTTTCCTATGTCTTACTAGTCGGCTTGCAAACTAATCCTAGTAAATGTCCATTCAAAAGTCAAGAGACACAAAACTCTTTATGTTGATGATTACCTGAACTATTGCCATTGCAAGTCACATATTAGATTTAGTCAATCCAGTTTAAATCAAACACCATTAATGAAAAAAGGGACATAAAAGTATGAAACCATAATAAAATGCATAAAAATATATTAAAAACTGTAAATGTAAGTAAAAAATAGAATATATCAAGTGAGGTGTCTCCAACTGTTGTTAAAGGTAAAGGAAATAGTTAAAATTGACGCATACCAACAAGAGAGAAAAGTTTCAATAAAGCATTAAAACTTATAGCTCTCCAGGAAGTTACTTAATCTTAGAACACAAAAGGTTGCAATGACAATAATCATATGTATTATAGTTTTTTCTGTCACAATTGTATTAATTGATTAATTGATCATCGAAATACATTAAGAGATTATATATATTAGTAAAATTCTATAAATATTCATCTATAGAGCAAGATCTTTTTAGGTTATCATTTTGTTAAGAAAAACTATGAATGATGTTTTTTCAAAGAATTTAACTTAATCCATTCGTAAAAATAACATGCATTAATTGAAATTATGATAAATACTTTATTATAAGTAAAGATAGGTTCTACCAAAATTTCCTCTTTTAAGTAAAGAAGAAATTACTAAATCATATTTTAATACATTAAAAAAGTGTGCCTAAGTGTAATTTTCCCCTATATATATAGCTATTTATATATAATTATTAATTTATAATATTAGTAGAAACATATATTTACATAAGACTTTCTACAAAATTAGTATCTGATAACCAACAACAAGGAAAATACTGAAGAAATGTCTGAAAAACATTGAATCATGCACTTTATCTACATAATGATCAAAATTAAAGCATCAATAAAACACTAAAATCAGTAGCAAAATACTTGTACACCATGGATCTTCTATGATCTGGTAAAAAGAAAGTATCCAACGAATATTTATCTATAGATTTAGCTGAAAGCCCTTAAATCTTGTCTCATCATCTCACTTGATATACCATTGTTCACCATACCAGTAAATTTCGGTCGAGCATAGTCATGTCGAAAATGTTCATCAACTTTCAAACTCTGTTCCACTTCTCTGAAATAGCTCCTGTTAAGTCCACTCTTTATCCAAGCAACATTGTTTAGATCGGTTGCTAAACAAACCAATTCTTGGTCTAACACATCAGAAGAAGGTTCCTCATAATCCACAAACTCTGATCCGAGCACCGAGTTAACCGATGATAACAATCTTTTGTCTTGATCAGTGCAGCAACCGTGACCGCATTTCGTAGGAATGTTAGGTTCATAACAAAGAGACTGAAGAAATTTACCAGACAACGAGTCACGTCTTGATCCTTGAACCAAAGGTCCTTCGCGTGGAACTATATTGCTGTTCATGTATCCAGGCTTATAGACAACACTAACCCCACCAAATCGAGCCACGGGTCGATAAACATTAGGTTTACAGTTCCGTTCCCGAGCCTCGTCCGCTTCATCATCAATTACTATCAGAGGGTTATTAGATGAATTGATTTCTTCTCCTCGAGGTAAATCTTCTTTAGTGGACGCATTCGATATCTTTTCTTTCTTGATGACTGTATTATTCCAAAGATCTTCTTGTTTACGTCTAAGCGCCGAGTTCCAATGATTCTTAATACCATTATCAGTTCTTCCAGGTAAGAGTTTTGCAATCACACACCATTTGTTCCCATGAACTGCGTGTGCAGACATTATCATATTATCCTCCTCCTCTACAATCAAATTCAGTTTTATACACAACAACATTAAATCATACATCAATAAGCAAAAACATACTAATCACTACACAATCACAACATAAACAATCTTCTACAAGAGAATGGCTACAAAAGCAGAATCATAGCAACAAATCTTAGCATATACATAGATCCTGAATCATTCAAGTCACAAAACTCAGGAAAACCAAATCAAACAAGTACGAAATCCAGAAATTCAGGAATCTAGCTAGAATCAAAGAGATTCGTGTGGTTAGGTTAGAATACCAGTGAATGGTTTTCGTTTGAGAACAGGATCGAGCTGATTACACCAACGCAACCGACACGATTTACCAGAACGACCTGGGATACCACGAGAGATCAGAGTCCAATTTCTTGGACCTAATTTGTTAACAAGCCTAGTCAGAGCTGCGTCTTGCTCCGGTGACCAAGGTCCTTTCACTTTACTCTTTCCGAATCCGTTTGATTCACTTTCTCTTCTCGCTAACTCGGCGAGCTCTAGATCAACTGCTACGTTAGTCGCATCTTCCGATTCGTCAAAATCCGTCGCCGGAGCGATTTCTGCGTTCATCGTAAGCAAAACTTTCTTCTTTAGGAAAAAAGTTTAAATTCAAAAAAAAAAAAAAAATGTAAATCGGTCTGTGCCTGTTGTCAGTCTAACTGCAAAGTAGAGTGGGGGCTGTTTTTAGTGTTGTGAAATTACTATTTTACCCTTTTTGCTAACTTCTTCAAGAAGACGACGAATCTTTTCATCTTCCCAATTTAATTTTATTGGGCTTAACATCTATGGGCTTAGTATATAAATTTTAGCCAATAACCGATAAAAACGATATCGTGTTACTAAAACAACTAAACCGAAATAATTAATTCACGTGTTATTCAATATTCCGTTAATGTTAATTAACAAAATTTTCGTCAAGGTACAGTTCGACACATAACAAGTAGTTCTAATATAAAATTTGAATTTATTTAGAGTTTATGTTGAAATTACCCATAGACAAAAACTCAGATCGAAAAAAACACAAAAAATTGGTTGGTCCAAATTTGGTCATTTTCCTATTTGCGTGGTCCTTGCAAGAATAATTAAGAAGCATGGAAGGCCAAGTAAAACATAATTTACATCCTTAAGCATGCCTTGCTATAGAAATGTATAATCACAATTTTCAATTTTTTTAATCATGCGGTTAGTATAAGTTTGTGTTTGCGTGATAAATGAGGCCAAGTCAGTTGGAGCAACTTTGAGCATTAAAGCATATAGATAAAATAAAATCAAAGATATTATTAGGTGGTTTGTCCTACAAAGAAGCTAATCACATGAATAATTTTGACTAATTTGGAATTGTCCTTTAATAAGTCATAAGTTGGTAAAAGTGTTCAAGATCTCCGTTTACTTTTGGACAATCTTAGGCGACTTTTGTTGTAGATCACAAATATAATATTTTCATTCAATAAATAGTTTTCCAGGATGCAAACTCCAAATAAATAAAAACGATGTTTTGCTTTAAGGACTAGATAGTATACATAGTTGAGGTTTATGATTGTACCAATTACTATGATAAATAATTCAAAATGGGGGATAAACTGTTCATTGTATATGTAATACACAAGATTACAAATACACAAATGAAAAAAACGTCAGTGGTTGTTATTTGTAATTTAAAATGTATGGAAAGAGCTTTGATTAAATTCTCAATGTTCAAGACAAAACTAAAAAACCGTGCTTGGTTTAGTGTATACAAAAAGGTAATCAAAGAGACAAAAGTCCATCAGTATAATGACAGAACTGTAACTCTTCGGTTAACTCCCCAAAGTCAATGACTTCATTCTTGCTCTTGTAATAAATCTTGATCCGACTCGGAAACAAAACCTGGAAGATCACAAAATCAGATTGTATTTCATGAATCTTGATCGGAAACGATGGATAGTAACGTGTCAACGTTTCTTTGAGTCCAATACGATGCATTTTAACCCAAGCAGATCCATTTAAGCCCTTCATCATCCAAATCTCCATGCTTGGTTCCAGAGAATTGTAATTTATCACCCAAAGATTCCCTCTGATTCCACATAAGCTAAGTTCATGATTAGGATTATCTTCAAAACATGGAGGTGGAGGCAGAACAGAGAACTTCTCTTGTTCTAGAGAGAAAGACACGATCTTATTTGGAACATCTTTTGTTGTCCAGTAAATAAAACCATTAGCTTGAACTGGAGGGTATGGTTGTAGAATGTAAGGATATTGTTGTTCTTGTGACTTCCATGGAGAGATCTCGAGATGATGTTTGTGATTTGAACCTGTGATGGTAATGGTGAGTACTTCGAATTTGCAGATTGGGTTATAAGGAAGGAAAAATCTGATGATTTTGTATTGTACTGTGGAGGAAACGAAACCAAAGGAGATAACATTAGGGGATGATGAAGAGGATTTGGGTATTTCTAGGGTTTTTAGGTTAATAGGGTCAAAAAGAAAGAGTTCCTTGTCGGACACGAAACAGAGAAACTGATGGTTAGAAGAGAAAACCCTAACCCTCTCTCCAAGAAAGCGTTTTGTGACAGGTTTTTTAAGGTTTGGTACTACGGTGAGTGATGTTCGAAAAGCGGTGAGAGCGGTTAGAGCTGCGAGATTGGTGTGTTTGGGTTTGGTGAAGAGGAAGAGTTTGAGATCTACGGTGAGTGATGATCGGAGAGAAGTGAAGGAGGTGAGGATGGAGAAGGATTTTAGTGCAAATCGGTGGTGGAGACGGAGGAGGTAAGGTTCGGAGATTATGGAGTTGAATTGCTTTGAAACTAATCGGAGTTTAGGTAATGATTTGCCAGGAAGAAAAGAGAGGATTATGAGAATAACTTCAGGAGGCAGAGATGAAGAAGAGAGCATTTTTGGAAAGAGAATATTGAAGAGATATCATCAATCTATGTGTATTTATATGTATGCGTGGTAGACAAGAATGCATTACTTGTAAAATATACATTTTATATTTCTTTAAATATTATGGTCTTATTTGAAATCCTTTAATTTACATCTTCCTATATCTACGTATAAATATAATGACATGTTAATTTTAAATTATATTTTTTTACTGGCTTATAATGAAATAAAAGTCATGAAAGACATGCCTTGATCTTCTCCTCCATTCTCCATAGTATAATTATAAGTAGAGCTGCTCATAGATAGTATAGAAATTCATATCATCGCAATCATAGCATATAAAAACCAATATAAAATTATTTGGTATGCATCCAATATTCATGTGTAGGTGTGTGTGTATACACGCTTTATAGTGGAGAAATTTAACGACAAACGAAATTGGAGTGAAAGTGTGAGGAGGGCAACAACTTGTTTTGTCATTCATTCCACATGGTTTAAATTTCAAACAGTAAAAAAAATTCAATGATGTATATAAGTAAATTCATTTATTTAAATATACGCATAGCCGTTTTATGGATAGATGCGCATGGGTTGGTTGGTTTACAATATTAAATGTTTCGTTTAAAGGGGTAATTTTTGTTTAAAAAATAATAATTCAATGCCTTGTAGTTGTATGAACGCAAAATCCATTTCTATCTCCATATATTTATTCACGCAAAATTCATTTCTATCTCCATGTATTCAAATTTACACAGCCGTTTCATTACTAGATATGGGTATCAGTGTCTGTTTGAATTGGGTTGGTTTCATTTACTTTTAGCCTATAGGTGATTCGAAAGTGCAATTACTCAGTAGCTGAATTCTTGAAAGTAAATAAATACGTTCAGTAAATAAATAATCTTGTTAAATTAATCATTAGTGTAAGTATAATTAACGAAATGTGTATTTTCAGTTGTGGAATATAATTAATGGCAAAGTAATTAAATAGTACTTGATGCCATATATCCGCAATGTTAAATTTTCAACATCTTTCCCATTTTTTGCTCAATAACATACAGATTTCAATTCAAATAGTGATACAAGGGTAGTGATACACAATTAAGTTATTTAAAGACATATAAGTAGGAGGAATTATAGGACACTTTGATGACAAAATCAACGAATACAAAAAATAAGCCGACCTTGTATGTATACAAAAGTTGAAAGTTTATGTATTGATAGCATGCACAAGGACACTTTCCAAATTCCATAGACAAAAAAAAAAATGGTAATTAAAAAAATAGGTAAAAAGGTAAAAGGAAATTACCTGAAACTTTCTATTTTTTTAATAATAAAAAAGTAATTTTTCCTTATGGAAAAAGTGCTTGTGTTAGTATATATATATATATATATAGCTCAGGATTTTTTTTAGATTATGGATTACGGACTATGTTAACGTTGTAATTCCAAATCTAATTTAAAATTGCTCGAAAGCCAACCACACATACACAAATATATATATATACAATGATTACAAATTTACAATTCATTTATTTTGAGCAATAAATAAATAAAAGCATTGTTAAAGTTGCATAAATTTATTTCTGTCTCCATGGCTAGATATGGGCAGGTCTGTGTGAGTTGGGTTGGTTAAAATAGTAACGGTGTTTCATTTACTGTAGCGTGTAGATGTGATTTGAAAGATTCATGGTCGGTTTCTTTTGATTTACTACAAACCACAACATTTACTAAGGAAAATTCAATTGGTAAAAGTTGGTGTCTAATAAGCATTTGGTTTCACAACTACAAACAGCTTCATTTATTACCCATGGTGATTGAATGATCTAAAACCATAAACTTGGTCTCCAAGCGTAAAAAAAGTCTGCTTCTACAAGTTTTATAAAACAGAAAGATAAAAACATTGAAAGACTGAAGAGAGAAAAATGTTCGAAGAATCATTCGATGATTGCTTTGATGGAATCAACAAAGTCACGGCATGAGACAGTGCCGGTCCAATGTTTTTGGATGCCCTATGCAAATATAAAAAAGTATCATTTTTCACATGTTTTCTAATAACATAAATAACAATAATATAAAAAATCAGATTAAAATTCTATAAAACAATTCATAATTTCAAAAATACTTTGTAGAAAAATAAAAAATGTAAAATATAATGTTATTTTTGAAATACTGATAAAAAGCCTTAAAAATATTATTATTGAACAAAAACTGTCCAAGTACTAATGAGAAATTAGTTTTTAAGAGAAAATTTGATTAACATGATTTTCAAGTTAATGTCCACAAACATTAGAAAAAAAAACTTTACAAATAAACGGTTTAATCAAAAACTTTCACTTTGTGGCCTAATCGATGGCTTCCGTCGCTTATGCTCTGAACCGGCCCTGGTTGGAGATAATAACGTTCATGGAGTTGCTTACCTAAAGGTCGACTACTTGAAAGATGGAAGAGTTGTGGAGAAAAAGTATGGAAGAATCATTGGGCACCAAATCAAAGAGGTAAACGAGTTTCGATCTTTCTCATGAATCTCCTGTTTTGCTTAGTTTTGACCTTTGAAAAGTACTACTGAATCCTCTGTTTTGCTATTCGATTTCTTTAGTTTTGACATGAACTCATTTAGTTAACTTCTTAAGTTTACTGCTTCTTTGGTATGCAAATCATCGGATCTTTCTTAGGTTGTACTCATGAACTCATTTAGTTAACTTCTTAAGTTTACTGCTTCTCTGGTAAACAAATCATCGGATCTCTCTCTTGACTTCTCCGTGATCGATTATTGGGTAATTAAACTCATCTGGGCTACTGAATTCTCTTAATGATTCATAGTGTGTTCCTTGTTAATCTTTTGTTGTGTGTTGGGCTATTAAAACTCTAGGATTTAAGGGCTTTGTAACATTTTAACTCTCACGCATTTTAATAGAAAACTTTAGTCAAAAACTTCTCACTTTGGAGTTGTCTAATCTATTGTGTGTTTGCTCTATTTTTCAGTCGGTGTTTGAGGTTGACTACCTTAACGAGTACATCACAAGGATCAATGCAAAATATCACCGACAAATCAACAATCGGGTGTTGGTGCTTCAATTCAAGACATCACGCGGGAGTTCCTCTCGTGTGTTTGGTGAGGATTCTGTGAATGAAGAAGAATCAATGCATGATACATACTGTATGGATTTGAATGGAGATGGTACCGAGCTTGTTGGGTTGCGTGGACGTTGTGGTGAGGTTATCAACGCAATAGGAGCTCGGTTTGCCACGGGTTGTGTCGCTCATAAGCCATCACGTTGTGTAGGAGGAAGCTTCGGTGTCCCTTGGGATGACCGAGCTTACGAAGGAGATGTGAGTAGAGTGTGTGTTAGAGAAAGTCAAGGCCACCTAAGCTACATCAAGGTGGAATATAGCGGAGGACAAGTTCACTCTCACGGTTTGGAGCCAATGGAAGAACCAAAAGAGGTATGTAACCATTGAATAGCCATCAGATCTAAGCTTTTAAAATATAATTAAGAGTTAGCTTCCTCTCAAGTAGATTCCTTGTTTGATTCTGTGTATAGCAACATCTCTGTGTAACACATGGTAACTAGTGTCTTGTTGTTCCAATCCGTTGAGCTTTGAGTGTAATTAAAGACAAGTTTTTGCAGTAACCAAAACTCTCATCGTCAAGTAGTCTTTAAACCTCGATGATCCTAGTGTTAAATGTTTTTGTGTTTTTGTTCATCTTGTAGTTTTCAGTGATTGATGATGAGGAATACATTACCTCCATCGAGGGAACGTACCATGATGATGTTCAACCGGAGTCGAGGGTGTTGTTCAACCAGGTGGTGAAAGTTTCCTCATCCGAGGGGAGGGTTTTCACACAAAGATTGTTGGCTTCCGCGGACTATCAGACCCTAGCCGCCTCATTGGTCTAGGAGCCAATTTCGCAGTGACACCTCCTAGAGAGTCTTTGGTGGTAGCTAATGGAAGTGCGAGGGGATGAAATGATGGAGTCCATGAGAGAGTCTGAAAGATTCAAGTAACAAGCAGCTGGAAAAGTATCACCCGTATCGGCTTTGAGTATATTGATCACGGTGTCATTGTCGAGGGAGGTCAACGCGATGTAGTCCCGCCGGCAACCGAGTCGGTGTCCACAGAGACGGTATGTTCTCTGTCTCTAACTAATTGTCAACTTATCACATTAGTTATATATATATGTATTTGTTTTAATTCCCTTCTCTTTTTTTTATAGTTTGAGGTAGGTGTGCATGATTTTGTTACTACGGTTGAAGTATGCATGACAACGATCAGTGAGAGTCTCTCCATAGCTGTGCTGAAGGTTAGGGCAAACACAGGAACAATTCGGGTTTTGGGAGCTGATTGCATAGGCTCAAACATCGAGCCGGTTTTGGCTTCGATGGAATACAGCAACACATTCACTTTGCAGAAGAGAGGACATAAGGTAGTGGGTTTCTTCGGGAGATTGTCAAATGTTCTTGAAGAAATTGGGGTTTACGTGGAGCCAATTGATGAATAATGCCCTTGATCAGACTGGAAACCAATCGGTTAACTTTGTCTCTTTCTATCTCCTATGACTTGGTCTTGTTTTTTTCCTATGATTTCTCTTATCTTATTTTATGGTTATAACTTTATGTACCGAACCCAAATGTTTTCTTTAGCTTTTTTATGGTCATCATTTATGTTCTGATGAAGAAAACTAAACTTGAGAATCCCATTTGCTTCTTAATGTTGAGATATCAAGCTGAGATCATGGAGTTTTTCATGTGCAACTAGAGTGAGTGAAAAACTACTTATCAACTTCAAAATGTGTATAGGAGGTTTTCAAGAGTTTTTGTGATTATAGTTTACCATTCAAATTTCAAAGATAAGGTAGACAAATTGATTAGATTACACTTACCATTCTGTGATATAACTACTTCTATACCATTCTGATTACTTCTTCAAATTCATGAACTGGTCTGGTCTTGGTCACTAAGAGCAAGCAATCATACCAACAAAATGAATGCATCCACTGCCAGAAAAGAGGGAGGATGCAAGTAAGAAAATCCCGAGAGCATTCAAGAGTGGCTCAATGAATCTTAGCCAAACTATACGTCGCTCCATATCTCTTGGTTGGGGTTCCAAATGGCCAAGCATCTTATTCATGATCCTCTCGTACCTAAATGAGCAAAAGAAGAGCTGAGAATGATAGAGCAGCCAAAGCAATCTATGGGAAGACATGATCTTCCTAAAAGATTTAAATTGGATGTCATGCATACAAATTCCCCACTTGAGTTTTGAGAATGATCAAGCCATATAGCAGAATCTCTAAAGCAACTTCTTCTATAATTTTCCGGTGTGTATGATATGAACCAAAGATTTAAACTTAGCTATGACGTAAAAGAAGAATAAGAATTTAAAGCAAGCTTTCTCTTAACCCAAGTCTCTCTTTGAGAATTAGGTTAATTGTTGGAAGTTAGTTTCTTATTAATCAAGAGAGATCTTTATATAGGTCACGACAGTTTAAACCATAAACCTAAATCAAAAAGTAAAAACCCAAAACCAATCGTAAAATGAAAAACACCAAAACTCTTTAAGTAAAACTTCTTAAGCTCATTAACCGTATCATTACTCCCCTCTTCGACTTGGAGTTTGTCCTCAAGCTCCTACTATGCATATGCGTTTGGTAGCTTCTTTACATCTTCTCACAATTTTTTCCAAGTCTTCTTCTTCATAGTAGTCGTCACACTTCTGCAACCACTCCACGACATTAGTGTTTCCATCATAAGGGGAGAATTCCATCTTGGCTGGTGTTACGGTGTATCCAACCAAGCCGCCACCTCCTCCTCTGTCGCTAAGCTCATCCTCTTTCCCTGCTCCCAATCCTTCATGCCTAGTGAAATCACATGTTGAGAAGCCAGAATAAGCTTCCTCTCTAATATGTCTGACATGCCAATCTCCACCTCCATCTGTTCGGTGGTCACATGTCTCCTTTCCCAGTGAGCGAATCGGCCATGGTTCACCAGAGTAAGCGTTTATTTGCTCATCTCTTATCATGCCACCATCATCCGTAGGTATGTTTTTGCTTAATTCGTGTGAGATAAGACTCATACCTGCTCCGACTGTTTGTGATATCAAAACATTACTTCCCTTGATCGCACTCAACACCACTCCTTCAGAAAGCTCATCAATCGACAATTTGATTGACATGTGATATCAAAACATTACTTCCCATGTTCTTCGGGAAGAATCTTTGTAGATTTTTGTTTTGGGTTTGTGAGTTCATTCCCATGTGTTGAAGTGAGTGTTTCAAGAGTAGCTCCATGTTTTTCTAGGGTTTCCGTAAGCGACCGTACGTCTTCTCCTATGGCGTCGATTTTCTCCATCAAGAGAGTAAGTTGTTGCAACACAAGATTATATTTTACCATTGAATTGATTGGCTGTTGATAACCCAACACCAATCGTAACAGGAGCCGTTGTTAACGTGAGAAAGAGAAAAGAGATTTAGCTAGAACGTGAAAGAGAAGAATTTAAAGCAAGCTTCCTCTTAACCCAAGTCTCTCTTTGAGAATTAGGTTAATTGTTGGAAGTTAGTTTCTTATTAATCAAGAGATCTTTATATAGGTCACGACAGTTTAAACCATAAACCTAAATCAAAAAGTAAAAACCCAAAACCAATCGTAAAAGGAAAAACACCAAAACTCTTTAAGTAAAACTTCTTAAGCTCATTAACCGTATCAGTGTACTGTGTTTGTCTGAGAATCTCTATTATTGGTTTGGATAATTTGAATCCTCCAACAAAACAAAAACTAGGGTTCTTCACAAAAAGCACTAAAGGGCTAAAAAGCAGAGTACAAGGGGAGAGAGACTTACCGGAGAAGACGACTAGGGAGGTCAGAGATTGTGTTCGACATTTTTCAAAAATCCAAACTTTAGGCTCGCAACAAATGAAAACAGAGCTTCTTCACTTCAAGTTTCCCTGAAATCGACAAGAACACCAAAACGGCGCCAATTTACGTGTTTTGAGGTAACATTCGCTTTTTGGCTGAAGAGAGAGTAAATATTTCGGAAAAAGTAATTTTTGCATGCAAAGTTCGCATCTTTAAGCCTTTCCTATACTACGACTAATAACCTGTTAATTTTAAATGACAATTTTTACTGTGATTTGTAATTAACTAGCTTTCATAAACTTGAAACTACCTTTTAAAATTAAAATTAAATTATGATATTAATTCAATAAAAAATATTAGTTTTACCGTAAATTCAGGCATAATTTGAAAAAAAATCATCATTCTCTCACTACAAGTAAACATCAATTTAGCGTCAAAATTAAGCTGATGGGTGGAAATTGTATCGATTTAGAAATGAATCAACTATTCGACGCTAAAGAGAGACATAATTTTTCGACGCTAAATCGATGCTAATTAGCATTCGATTATTTTTAAAGTACCACAAGTTAATATACTGATATTTTAATTATTTTCTTAAATTAATAACTTTGAAGAAAGTACCAATCTTCTTCGGCTCTACAAATAATGAAACCCTAAATTTCTTTTTTTTTTGAATTGAATGTCAAACTTTATTCAAAACCAAAAAACCAATTTGTACATCAGATGCTCTTTTTTTTTTGAGTTCGCAATTTTTGACAAAGATATAAATCAAACTATCTATGTTCTCTTAGGAGGTCTTATCTCGAAACAAACCACGCTTCCATCGCTCCCTCCATTCGTCCATTTCCACCTCCTCTTATAGTCGATATACGGTTCCGAAGTTGTTTATCGATGAACCTAACCAAGGCCGATGGTAGTTGCGGATTTCATTAAAGATATATATTAAAACCAAAATTTACTTTACGGCTACTTTTGATAAACAGAAAAGTGGTACATCATGAAATTCTTCTCTTGGTATTAAACTCGTGGTATTAATCTACATGCTCACTTGAAAGCTATTTCATTTCAAACTTTTGTGAATAGAAAACCGATCATAGGAAGATGGTGTGCCAAAAAAGTTTGGAACAATGTCAATGCCAATACTACAAATCAAAAGTTCAAATACAATCATATAGTTAGAAGAAAAAAATGACATAGTTTAAACCGAAAATCCTCCAGCTCGATGTATTATATCTAATATGGAAACAATGCGGGGCGGATAGGATGAATACGCAAGACGGAATCGTATCAAAACTACCTTTAAGTTTATTTTCTCTCGTCTTGTACCTCACTATTCAAAAGTCAGTATTAGAAGTTCAAATTTTAATTATACATATAGATATGATGTAGTATAGAGTGATGTTACCGTACGTTCTAGAGTAGGAAAGAGAAGTAGTGAGCAGTGACGAATCTAGAAAAAAAATTATTGGTGTCATTATATAATTTTTAAAAAAATATTTTACTACTAAGTGAATTATAAATATAATATATGAATATAGTGGGGACAATATTTTAAAAACCAACAATTGTGAATATAAAACCTATGTATAATGGGGTCAAATGACCAAAAGTAACCAATTATGTTAATAAATGTATCGAAAGTTACATACAATTAGAAGAAATTAAAAATTTAAGTGGTGTCATGTGACACCCTATTGCTATACATAGACTCGCCACTGGTAGTGAGAGACAAGAGTAGTACTGTGGAACTGGAGTTTCTGTCCTACGAAGAGCCGACATTTACATATATGTTTCTCCACACTAACATATTTGCAAAACACTCACTTTGTTTTCGATTGTTCTTGATACCTATTTTTACTGCCATTTTATATATATCGACAGACCACGCATGCCCATTTTACCCTACCATTTGCATGCTCCATATGCATGTCTACGTCTACAAGCACATTATTCACGATAACACGAACGATCACTTCTGATTGTGACTAAATTTTATGAAATCTTTGAATTAAGTTTCTCGTTTGTTTCGTAAAGATGAACACATAATCTTCCATAGTCTTCTTTTCATTTCGAATACATTGATTCATAATTATTAATGACTAAGTGATTGTAGCCCTCAAGGCACATTAATTGGCATATCACCTTATCCTATAATTTTCTTCTTTGATTGAATATCCTTAATTGAGAAAATGACAATCATGTGAAGTTTTTGAATGGAGAAAATGACAATCATGTGATGTCTAAACTCCAATTAATTATTACCATGTATTATGCAAATTTTAGAGTATTATACCAACTCTCTATGTATATATGTATATATGTAAATGATGCATATATTATATATTGATTTCATGTATAGACAATAGAGATGCATTGGATCCGTGTATATATTAAGATTTTCAGGTGTCAATCATATGACCATATCTCTGAACCTGAGTTCCTGATTATATGATTGCATGTATTATAACGCAATACAGAAAATAACTTAGGTTTCAAACTCCAAGTATCATACAACAACTACAAAAATTAAATACCATTTGACGTTCTTTGTGAATCAATATGGCATTTGATGACAAGTAAACAAATAATCAAATATGACACTAATTTCCACTCAAATCATATATATTTGAAGAGTAGAAGTAAACAAAAGACTCATATTTGAAGAGTCTTTAAGAAGGGTTTGGTGCCAAAAGAGAAGGGGAACATAGATGGTCCACACTAGATTCTGTATTATTAAAATAAGCCAAGAATTTTTTTAAAGACAAAAATTATTAATAGTATCACCCAACTTGTGCGGAATATCTAATTTGGGATAACGTGTTTGATTTGGGTAGTTAATTTCTCAACTAAACTTCTTGCTTTTATATATATAAAAAAAGAATAAACATTTAGTCATTTCCCATCATAAATAGAGAGAGTTGTAATGTAAGAGTCGATAAATAAACAAATTGTAAAATTGTGTACGTACTATGTTAGTTAATTGATATTGAGCGTAGGATGAGAGATGTTTAGAGCCATTTTTCCATTATGACGCTGATTTGAGTTGATACATCTTCGTTATGTTATGTTTATTTATTTTTAAAAATTTCACAAGCTTTTGTAAGTTTTTAATTGCATTTGTTTGCTAGTTATGCATATAACGGATGATAAAAAATGTAACTATGGACTATAAATGGATTAGGGTAACAAAATAAAATAAACTAAAAACCATATATACTTTTATACAGAAACGTAGACGTCTCGTTTACTCCTTAAGTCAATATAAAATGGAAATCCAAAAGTGGGAAAGTAATATTAAACCAATAATAAAACAAATAAACTAGAAGGGTACTATAGAAGGTGGAAATTAAAAGATAAGAGGATTATATTTTTTATTTTTTTTGGTCTAAAGGTTAAGAAGAGGATTATATTTTAACATCAAGAGGAACAAAGTCATTGATAAAAACCACATTGCTCTCAATTTTTAGAGAGAGAAAGAGAGAGAGCAAATTCTTCATAGCAACTAGAGGAAGGATCCAAAGGGATCGCATTGATCCTAATTAAGGTGAATTTTCCCTATTATTTTCTTATTTTTGAAAAAAATATCAAAAATTTGCTTGGTTTTGGATCATGCCATCTCTTTGGATTCATCCTTCGGTAGCTTCCTCTTCGATCAGATGGTTTTAAATCCATTGGTGGCTTAAATATTCTCCGGACGCTTTGATCTCAAGCCAACACTAATAGTATAGGAACTCTCTTCTTACAAGTAAGTTTTTATAATTTTTGACCAAAGCTAGACATGCCAAGAAGATACCTACCTGGTTTTTTTTCCTTCTTCGTGGTTCTTCATGGTTCTTTTGGAGCAGAAAGTCTATGAAATTTGATTATATATGATTTGAAATCAATAAGTTCTAACAAAAACAACTATTAGCAATCTAACTTTCCATCGCTAAGTTTTATCATAAATATAACTAGTATTTTTTTTAGCGAATTCTAAACGATGAAGCAAGAGTAAGAAACCCGAACCTCCAAAAAAAAATTGTCATGGGAAACTCTATATATAAAACCTTATTCTAATTTAGATTCTCAGTTTGTTATATACAAATTTTAAATTTTCTATTAGCTTTAATCGGATGTTTGGACCTAACTCCTAGATGTTTTGGTAATTAATCTAAAATCCTAAGGAAGTAATTTTCCTCTAATAAAGACCAAACTATAAAAAGAAAAAGAAGATTAAGTTGGGTATTATTAAAGTGTTTTTGTAGCATTCTCTCTCAGACACATCTTTCGATAAAAGTCCTTACCCATCGTTTAACTAGCAAAAGTCAACTTGACCCACCGGTTATTTCCCTCTTTTAGGTGCTTTTCAAAAAACCATAATCTCCACCAAACTTTCTTTACTTCTTCAAGAAGCAATCACCGGAAAACAGCTAGTTCTTGGGCTTTCTACACACCGCCAGCTCCCCGGAGCTCCAGGCTCGCTGCAGCCTCAGAGATGGATTCCTCCTGGTGTAAACCAAGACCGTCTCCAAATTTTTACGAATCAACATACTCCTCTACTTAGCTTCTCGTTCTGCCTCTAGGTGATAGTTGTGTTTCTTTCTGGTGAGGATCCTCTTGTCTTACCAAGCACCAACTACCACACTATACAGACTAATCAGCTAAGCTACTCAACATCGGAGATATGATGAATAGACTTTCTTACCAAGAAAAAGGTAAAGGCATTGCTTACTAAGCTACAGATCCAACAATCACTAGAGTAAAGGTGAAAACTCCAGACAACTCAGCCTTAATACAGCAACACTCTCTTACGCTGGTAGGAAGAGTTACCAACAAGAAGTATCAGAAGGTCTGGTCCCTTCTTCCTTTCTTCACAGACCGCTGGAAGACATTGGTGCGACCAGTGGGAACTGATTTAGGCAACGGTCACTTCCAGTTCATGTTTGCAAATGAAGAGGACATGCAACTTGTTCTAGAAGATAGACCCTATCACTATGGGAAATGGATGATTATTCTCCAGAGGTGGGAGGATACTATCTCCAGGGACTTCCCATCCCAAATCCCTTTTTGGGTCAAAGTACAAGGTATCCCTGTCCACCTCTGGACCCAAGACACAATCCAGTCTGTTGGAGAAAGTATTGGAGTGTATGGAAAAACAGATATCACTCTCACGACGGCTAAGGTGAAAGTTTTGATAAACGGACTACAACCACTGGTCAAAACGACTATTGTGGAGTATGAAAATGGAGATGAAGTGGTGGTCACCCTTCTGTATGAAAAACTGGAAAGGCATTGCTCTCTTTGCATGAGATTAGATCATGAAGATAGAGAATGCCCAAGCTTACCTCTGGAGAAAACCAATGAAGCATCTAGACAGCAAACTGCTCCACTGCACCTCTCTCGTCCTGAGGACAAGTACAGATCTGGACCTAGCTCATACTACCAGCAAAACAAATTTCGTGGAAATACAAAGGAGCTTGAACATGTACACCACAGAGACAGAGGTCAGGACACATCTAGGCATAGATCTCGAGCTCTGAGTGGTGATATAGATGCTGAGAAAAGCCACAGAACGCTTACCACTTCGGGGTACGAGCCAAGGAGACCTCCACGTTCCAATAGAAGGAGGGACCACTCAGTAGAGGAGGATAGAAGAAGCCTTTTATTCTAAAATCCGTCTTGGAAGAACTGAGAGAGGCAAATACAAAGCAACAGGGGAACTAGTCAACCACAGAGCAGAGCCTGAAGCCACTTCTCATGCTAGCGTCTCTAAAACGGATGTTAACATTAACCCTACCACTCCCCCACCAATGGATCCCCATGAAGCTGTCTTTGAAGCTGCAGATGAAGTAAGAGATGTTATGGTTCACTACTCCTCGTGTCCTGATCCAACAGAGAGCGCAACAAGACAAGTTAGATTTCAACAAGCATAAGCCTCTGGAGAAGTCCTGGAAGCCGCAGTCCAAATGCTCCACGCCTCCATGAATGCTCAACACACCAACTTATTGGATCAAGGAAGGACCCCAGGTACTACACGGTTAACACCAGTAAATCCAGAGACCATAGTGTCTACTGGTGTGGCACAACAAAGTATAGTCCCAACCCATGCTCAAGCGAAGAGAAAACCAGGGAGACCAGCGGGAAAAAGGAAGATCCAAGCAAGCCCCAAAGCTTTCAAGGGAGCAGGTTCTCGGAAAAGGAAATTACAACAAATATCCGGCTCTCCTCGTAGACACGTATCCTCTGCTATGGAACCAGCGGCGAGTGAACCTAGCAGCGTCTTACCTCCACCAATCACCATTATTCCAAAAATAAGGAAAAAGCGGATGGATTTTCACACACCATCCGATCCAATTCCTTAAAGGTTGCAAGTTGGAACTGTTAAGGGTTGGGGAACCCCGTGACAGTCCAACGACTCCGGACAATACACCGAGAATTGGATCCGGAAATATTTTTTCTCTCGAAAACAAAGAACAATGATGAAACTGTTCTGAAAAAACTCAAAAGCCTGAAGTACAGTCATCAATTCCTGGTTCCCCCACATGGAAGAGGCGGATGAGGTTTAGCCCTTCTATGGAAGCAGGATTTGGAACTGGAAGTGTTGAAGTCATGTGACAATTTCATAGACACAAAGCTTGTGTATGAAGGACGACCAATCTACATTACCCTCGTATATGGAGCTCCAGACCGCTTGAAAAGAAAGGAGGTATGGGATGAATTACTCCAAAGAAACTCAAGCAGAGAAAGCCCATGGTTCCTCACCGGTGACTTCAACGATATCACAAACAATGAGGAAAAAGATGGGGGTCCGGAAAGAGTAGAAGGAACTTTTATGGACTTTAGATCATTCATGTCGGAGGGAGACTTGTATGATCTTCAATTCTCCGGCGAACCCTTGTCATGGAGAGGCAACATATACAACCACCTTGTGAGATGTCGGCTAGACAGAGCTATGGCGAATAGTACCTGGGCTGAATGCTTCCCATCGGCAAGGAGCGAATACTTGAAATTTGAAGGCTCCGACCATCGCCCAATAGTATCCCACTTCGACCTCACCAGAAAGAAACGGAAGAAGCTTTTCCGGTATGATCGGAGATTCCGACACAGCTCAGAGGTCACTAACCTCATCCACTCCACATGGGCCGAGAAAGCTAATTGCAGTGTGTCCCACCGATTGGTGAAATGTAGATGGGCCCTCATAGAGTGGAACAAAGCCCACCAGAACAATAGTAAAGCCCAAATCGAGAACTTGAAAGAAAAACTGGAATTAGCGATGATGCTTCCGGTGAACGACGGCGAGCTCTTAGCTCAAATCAACGACGACTTAAAGAAAGCTTATCTTGCAGAAGAAGAGTTTTGGCGGCAGAGAAGCCGCACCCTCTGGCTTAGCCTTGGTGACCGTAACACCGGCTTCTTTCATGTTATAACGAAGGGGAGACAAGCCAGGAACATTTTTTCCGTTATCGAAGACTCCGAGGGAGTTCCAAAATTTGCTGAGGATCAGATTGTTGAGGTAGTAACTTCGTACTTTTCAGAGATCTTCACAACATCCAACTCTAACAACGCATAAATTGTGGAAGAAGCTATTAACCCGAAGGTAACTCCGGAGATGAACTCAGCTCTGATTCAAGAACCAACACCGGAAGAAATCCGGCTTGCGGTATTTGCAATTCACGCCGACAAAGCTCCAGGACCCGACAGGTTCTCAGCGAGTTTCTTTCACTCAAATTGGAGCTCCATCGGACCAGAAATTATAGCCGAAATCCAAGAATTCTTCTCTCCTAGTGTTCTGCCTCGTTCGAGTAATGAAACATTTATCCGATTGATCCCAAAAACCCAGTTGCCAAAGAAGATGACTAAATATAGGCCTATTGCATTATGCAATGTCTATTTCAAAATCATCTCCAAATTGCTCACACACAGACTGCAACCAATTCTGGGATCGCTCATCTCTGAAAACCAATCCGCATTCGTCCCAGGAAGAGCGATTTCAGACAACGTCCTGATCACCCACGAAACATTACACTACCTCAAGAACTCCGGGGCCAAAAAACTCTGCTCCATGGCAGTTAAAACCGACATGAGTAAAGCGTACGATCGCTTGGAATGGGGCTTCATAAGGTCAATACTTACTCGATTGGGGTTCAATCAGAAGTGGATTACATGGATTATGCAGTGCGTGTGTACTGTATCATATTCCTTTTTAATCAACGATGTACCAATGGGACATGTAATCCCTGAGAGGGGAATTCGACAAGGAGACCCTCTTTCTCCTTTTATATTCATCATGTGCAGCGAAGTCCTCTCAGGCATGTGTCACAATGCTCAAGCCTCAGGTCACTTACAAGGCATCAAGGTAGCAACCGGAAGTCCCCTTATCAACCACTTGTTATTTGCAGACGTTACGATGTTCTTCTGCAATACAAGTGAAGAGAATACAAGAGCGTTAACGGAGATAATGACAAAGTATGGAGAAGCATCTGGACAAGTCATTAATTTCGATAAGTCATCCATCAGTTTCTCCAACAAAACACCTCCAGAAGTCAGAGAAAGAGTGAAGCAAGCTCTGAATATTCATAAGGAGGGAGGAGTTGGTAAATACCTGGGATTACCAGAGCATTTTGGCCGCAGGAAATGAGATTTGTTCACAAGTATTGTGGACAAGATTCGTCAAAAAGCCATTAGTTGGTCAACCAGATTCCTTTCTTGAGCTGGTAAATTGGTCTTATTGAAGAGCGTTCTAGCAGCCATGCCATCATACGCAATGACATGCTTCAAATTGCCTGGTTCTTTATGCAAAAGGATTCAATCAGCTTTGACCCGTTTCTGGTGGGATACAAAGACTAACAAGAAAGGCATGTGTTGGGTTGCTTGGGATAAACTCACCCAGCACAAGAAGACTGGAGGCTTGGGATTCCGTGATATCCCCTGCTTCAATGATGCTTTACTAGGGAAACTCAGCTGGAGATTAGTGAACAACCCAGATAGCCTTCTGAGCAAAGTGTTACTTGGCAAGTATTGCACAAAGGCTGGTTTTCTGGAGTGTCAACCACCGTCTTCAGCGTCACATGGATGGAGAAGTATTTTAGCAGGAAGAGATGTCCTCTGTCAGAACCTGGGATGGGTAATTGGGGATAGACAATCAGTGAACATCTGGGATGAGAATTGGTTGTCAACGTCAAGACCCCTGAGACCCTATGGACCTGCAAACTTAGAGGACTCAAACATTCTAGTCTCAGACCTATTGGTGCCTTCTACCAAGGAATGAGACACCTCAAAAATTCAAAGATACCTACCAGAATGGGAGATGGAGATACTTAAAATTAAACCAAGCCTGAGCTATACACCGGATTCCAGAGTGTGGCTCAAAGAGAACTCAGGTACTTACACTACCAAGTCAGGATATTATGTAGCCTTAGAAAAGATGGAACATAGAGAGGTGCATAGCTCATTAGATTG
The DNA here is from genome assembly GCA_900128785.1 of Arabis alpina. Lineage (NCBI taxonomy): Eukaryota > Viridiplantae > Streptophyta > Magnoliopsida > Brassicales > Brassicaceae > Arabis > Arabis alpina. Next base: position 46,607,918 of record LT669791.1, read on the forward strand.
GGCTATGGATGTTTGGGACCTAAAAGTTTCCCCAAAAATAAAACACTTCATCTGGAAAGTTGCTAAAGGAGCTATTGCTGTGGGAGAGAGATTGGCGGAAAGAATTTCGGATGCACACCCTTTTTGTAGACGGTGTGGTGAAATTGAATCTGCATGACACCTTCTGTTCCAGTGCCCCTTTGCAACTCAGGTATGGGATATCTCTCCTTTTGCAGAATCTCTCCCTCTACAGCATAGTGTAACCTTTGAAGAAACCTGGAAAGAGATTCACCACAAGGTGAGTCTACCACCAGTTGGAGTAAGTAAGGGTCCTCTAGTCCCATGGATATGCTGGAATATCTGGAAAGCAAGGAACAAGTTCTTATTTGAGAATAAGGAAACAACAACTATTGAGGTGATTACCAAATCAATTTGTGAAGCCAAAGAATGGCAGTCAAAACAAGAGTGTAAAGCCAACGGTCCAAGTGTTGTAGTGGTAGCTCAACATCCCGATCCAATCCAGGTGGAGATTACCTGCCAAACAGACGCAGCCTGGAGAGAGGATCTGCTATTAGCTGGTCTAGGCTGGTCCTTCATTCAGCAAAGTGACACGCCTCGATGTAACTTCTCAAAGGTAGCAACACATGTGTGTTCCCCTCTAGTGGCAGAGGGTCTTGCAATCCGGGAAGCCCTACACCGAGCTTTAGAAGAACGCATAAGGACAATCACGGTTGAAACCGACTCCTTACAATTGGCTAGAGCAATCAATGAAGGCTCTAGAATCTCCAACTTCATGAAATCCTAAATGATATTTCAAACCTTTCCAAAGAGTTTGAATTCATCTCCTTTAAATATATTGCAAGGAAGTCTAATCTTGTTGCAGATTCTTTAGCTAAATCAGTTTTATCTGATTATGTAAAATCTCACATTTAACTTAATAGAAAGTTTATGGTTGCCAAAAAAAAAAAAGACCAAACTATTTGAAAATATCAGCTCGCGATTAATTTGGGGACAACATCATTAGTTCCATGGTTGACTAAAATTTATTTGCAAGCATGGATACGCATATCGTACATACAATATTGCATATTTTCATTATTTCGTTCGTACAATCATTTTACTCCCCAATATATAAACCAATTAGGAGAAACAAATTAAACAAGTAATTAAAAAAAAAACAGAATTATGGCATCGAGTTTGATTTTGTTTAGGTGCAAAAGATTTTGGTGGACCGGCAGATATGGAAGAAAGACGATGTATTTATTCATATGCGACATTTTAAGTTCTATTGTCTCCTTCTATCATTACATTTCCCTGTTTACGTACGTATGCTTCCGGTTACTTCTACGAGACTCAGATTTTATAAAAAAAAATTAGTTGTATCTTCGTTTTCTATATATTCCAAAATACTACAAAAATATATTAAAAAAAAAGAAAGATAATTTGATGTTGAAGCGGTTAAGATAGTTTTCTATAGTTTGTGTCACTCGCTCATATGTGTAGTAGGGCACGTCACATATTGGCCTCGATATGATTGTGAACCAATGCTTAATTACGTGTGTTGCTGAAACAAGACTAAGTGTCATTAAGTCTTCGTTTTCTCATAGTGATTTCTCTTCTTATCCATGCAAATCCAAGGGGTCAATATTCTCTTATCTTATTGATCTTTCCTAATGAGTTTTCACTTACATGCATATTTATTTCTTGAAATGTTCTAAGAAATTGCTATATGATAGTATGGTGGTGTTCTAACGTTTTTTAGACTAATCGTTTTGAACATAGAAACAACTATACATACATTAATTAGTCTCAATTCTCAAATAAGACATGAATATAAACTTAAGATGATTATTTATATCTAATATAGTATTTTTTCCTTGTACACAATCATATACAATCTTCTATATAATCTTAATATATCAAAAACTTATAAATTATTACAAATGATTATCTATAATATACTATCTACGGACGTATTGAATTCAACTACTAAAACACATACTATCGAACTAACCATTTTTACGACGGACATTTTTCACATCCACGAAAAAAACATTATCACATGTAGCACAACAGATTAGAAAATAGAAAACTTGAAACTTTAAAAGGAAACTGCATTTTGTAGGATTGAAATTTTAAACTGAATCAAAGAGTTTTCACAATAAATTTTGTTATTTATTACCAATATACTTCATCTCCATATTGTTAGAGGAATTACCAGGAAAAGTCAATTACATTTCTTTCAAAAAAAACCACTGAGATTTTTGTTTAGAACTCCCACTTGAAGTGGAAGTAAATGGCACCTAGTTGTGTGACTTGTGTCTGACCAACAAGAAAAAAACTACCACCCTTTACATAAGGTGAATTTTCGAACCACTTGCAACTTTCAGTGACAATAGGCTCAGCATAAAAAGCCCACTAATGGTACGCTTAGTTCGGGTCACCTTCAAGCCCATGAAAGTGAACATATAGAACCACTGTGACAAGTGCCACTATCATAAGACTTGCACTAGCTTGGACCAAATTGCAAATCAAATCAAACAATGGTTCTTCTGCTCTCGTCTTCAGATCATGGTTCGCTGTCTAACGAACCAGATTCAACCGTTGTAGAGTAGATAATGAATCATTAATTTAAAGAGTTAATTTGGTAAACGGCAAAGAATAAAAATATTATTGACCAAATAACAATTACTATTATGTAGTTATTAGAAAATAGCAAAAATGTATCAATAAAAAATTGAATCTATGTTTTTTTTTTGGTCAAAAATTCAATTGCATTAAACTGGATCTAACCCGGGTTGAAACATTATATTTGACAAAACCGATTTTGTTAACCTATCGGTTTCAATATTTTCTCCTCTTCGAACATGATCAAAAGAGGTAACATTGAGTCTAAGTGTTAGAAGGGAAATATCAAAGAGAATTTCATGGATCTCATGGCTTGGGAGCTTCTTGTTGATTAGCCGGATCATGATTTGTGAGTCTGAGGCTAATCGGAAGTCCTTGAGTCCCTTGAGAATTGCAAAGCGTAGCGCTTCACGGAGATTTGAAGTCGAGAGCAATGACTCAATCTCCACACCAAAGAATTTTCAAAACCATATTTATTAAGCATTTTCGTACATAGATACAAAAAAAATTAATATGTTGAGTAATAATAACATAGAACTCCAAAAAAGAAAATCATACATACATGACGGAAATTTAAATCTACTCGATTATTTAAGCAAGTATGGTAAAGAAAACAATCGCATTTGGTTGCACTAAACTTATTTGAATAAATTCATATAAAAGTATTATTTGATCAATTAGATTTTCACATAAGAAAGAATAGCATGTTACCAAATTAATATTTTTTGACATCTTAAAATCTTATGACTCAATGATTATTATTCTCATGAAACGTTTCTTAGTCAAAATTTAAACCAAACTAATATTCCTACCAATATAAAGATGGTCGAAAAGATGTTTGAGATGTTTTCTCTTTTCTTTAATTAAAGTATTAAAAGCAATTCAAAGTTTGCTTATAGGAATCAAAAAAATGTAGGCTTTGTTATGAATTGACCTTGAAATTAATTACGTCCACAACACTAAGACTTCTTTATTGTCCAATTATTGAGGTACTTCAAAGCATCTTGGATATATCGATATATACTTATTCCAAATTGTTTTTTTTATAGTTACTTATTCCTAGTTTTTTCAATTATCATATAATATACATATACACAGAGTGACAGAGGAATGTTTTGTTTATGCTTGTTAACTTAATATCTAAGCCCGTGTAACCAGTGGCGGAGCCAGAATAAAAATTCATGGGGGGCATAAATATTAAAAACTAGCAAAAGAAAATAAATAACCAAAAAAATTAGAAAATAATGGTGTAGGTGGGTTTCGAACTCGGATACGCAGGGGGAAAATAGTAGTTTTTTACCAACTGAGCTGCGTTATTATTTATGTTCTTTAAGGAAAACAAAACTATTTAGAATTTCATAGGGGGCAGCTGCCCCCCTCCTCCTTCTCTAGCTCCGCCCCTGCGTGTAACTCAACTACACGAGTGTAACATATATAAGATCATACAATTTCATCTATAATACAGGGTTTTGTAACCTTCAAAAATTGTTTACTATTTCAGACATAACTCACTTTATAATTATCATGAATATGTTTTCTCCAAAAAACAGTAGTTATCTAAAACCCCACACGGAACAAAACAACACTGTTAGAGAAAATGATACTTCACGAATAAAAAGTTATTGATACCCACTATCAACATTATTTGTTATTGGTATCAAAAAATGTTTAATCTTCTGCAAATAATTTTGCTTTGTGTCATGGTCAGTAAATGGCATATGATTTCCGAAACCCAAGTCCCTCGGATTTATGGATAACCATAATTTATGCCATGTTATACAGTTTGGCTCTAAATTTCGGGAAAAAGAAATTGATAATTTAAAAAGAGATATATATCGTCTGTTAATATTTTTGTAGATGAAGAGGCCCATAAACTAAATATTTCATGGCGGATGTATCGTCAAAAAAAGTTTACGATATGGATTCTAGTTTTGTATTTTTTAGATGTCCACCAAAGTAGATTGTGTTGAAGCCACGATCCATCTAGAGAAGCGGCGGGGGCTCTTAGGAGAGAAAAATTAAGGTGAGTCTATACATAAGAATTCATTACTATACATAAGAATTCATTACCTTTTGTATCTTATGGTTTTGAGAGAGTTCTTATCTCTCCACATGTGAATTTGTCTTTCCTTTGTTGTTGGTTTGGTTCTAACATGTAATTTCCTCAAGTAGTACTGAGGTTTTTTTGCTTTGTTGCTCTTTAAAGAAAAGGGATTGAATTTTTTTGTAAATCCTTGTTGTAGTTTTTTGAAAAATCTAATGGAAAAACGGTCTATTTCCCCACGAATAGTTTGATATATGCGTATATGGAGCCCAGTACATTGCCTCCGCACCAGTGTCCCTGAAACAAAAGTTAAATGTCTATTTACCCATGAAATCAATTTTGGTTCGATTTAAGCGGTTATCCAATACCAAACCGAGAACACATTAGATCAACCGAAAAATCCCAGAATATCAAAAACAAACCGAACCAAAGACCCGATTGAAACATAAACCCGACCCATAACCTAGACCCGACTGCTTCTATAACACCTACCTAACTATAACGGGCAAAACCCCCAAATCAAAAATCAGATTCAAATTATTAAGAACCCTAATTCTAAAATTCTAAAATTTATTCAAATCTTCACTCGAAAAAACATAGAAACGATGAGTAATGTCTCTGGGTCTTCGTCTTCATCTTCAATTGGGGGTCCAAGAGGTAGAGGAAGAGTTGTGGGGGTTCCGAAGAGATGTTGGTGTGGAAGCTCGATTTGGGAATTAATCTCAAAATCAGTGCACAATCCATACAGGCGTTACTATTGTTGTGGATTTGCAGCATCTAAGAAGGTAAGTCGAGACTTATTTGTCATTGTTGCTCACGATTTGGTTTAAGAAAGATTTTGATTTTTGATTCGTAGCTTAAGGATGATGAGCACACGTTTAAGTGGGTAGATGAGGCATATCTAAACGAGATTGAGTCTCTTCAAAGGAAAAATGGAAGACTTGAGAATGATTTGAAAGAAATTTTAGCCGAAAGAAATCAATGTGAGCAAATGGTGTTCGATAGAGTTCAAAAGAAGCTTGAGAAGGAGATCTTTGAGAAGATGGAAGTTGTTTTGGGTGAGTCATCAAGCAAAGTGAAGAAGATCATGATTGTTGTTGTGATTGTGTGTATGGTTATGGTTGGGTGTAGTAAACTAGTTGGTAGTGTGTGAAGTTGTTAGTGTGTGATGTTGTTAGTGTGTGATGTTGTTAGTGTGTGATGCACTTTGTCTCTGTTTTCTATCCATGTTTTGTCATGAACCTTGTATGAGAATGAAATATTGTGTGTTATGAATGATTGAAAACAAATGAGTTTTAAGCAAATACATTCAACAAGTTGATTTAAAGGAGTTGCAAAGGAGTTTCAAAATGAGTTTTAAAAGGAGTTTTAAGAAAAGTAAAAAGAGTTTACATGGGATAAACCAAACATACAAAAGATAACCATATCACCACCAAATTACTACTTAAATCAAGTTCCTAAACAATGAAAATAAGGACTTGAAACCGAGCCGAGAGATAGGTAAACATCTTCTCCATTGCAACACTCCTACGCTTGAGAATCTTGAGTCATAGGAGCTTGAGAATCTTGCGTCAAGACAGTGGCTTGAGGAGGTCCACAAATAGCCTACAACACAAAAAACAGACACATTAGTGTGATCATTCACAAGAAACAAGAAGAAACACACCAAAAGTAAAGTATAATTATCATTTTCCAAACCTTTACTTGATCCTTTTTATGGAACCTCGAGTTGTGGCCTTGTTTTCCACAAACTCCACAAGTTACTGTCATTTTCTTCCCTTCAGTCTGCGTCTTGCTTGGTGACTCATTGACGCCTCTCTTTCTTTTTTTAGTCTCCTTAGTAACCTTGTTTGGATTAGGTGGAGGGTGAATATTTGGTGCATCAGTTTGAGGCCAAAAGGATGCACCCCTAGGTGGTACAATGCCACCAGTGTAGTTTCTCCTCCACAAAGCAATTCTAAACCAATGCACTACATAGTCTTCAGCTTGCATCTTCTTATGCATAATGACTCCATACGCATGTTGGCAAGGTATTCCACATACTTCCCACTTTCTACAAGTACATGTCATCTTCTCCAAGTTGACACGGTGGTTAACACCATGAAGCTTTGATTCATACATCCCATTGGTGCTCTTAGTAACCTTGCATAGCTTAGCTTCCTTGTATTGCTTTGCAAGGAACTTAGTCACATAAGGTGTACAAATACCTACACCGAGACAAACACATTAACAAACCAAAACTAAAACTAAAGAAACAAATTACATTATCAAACCAAAACTAAACCTAAAGAAACAAATTACATTACCTGTGTGGGCATGAGATGTTGTTGATCTTCTAGCTATCCGTGCCATTGCAAGTATGGTAATCATCTCAAGCATAAGCACAAAAGGCTTTTCTCTCGCCTTCTTGATGGTGTTGTTGAAGGACTCTGTTGGATTGTTCTCAACATCTTCACAGAAGTTCCCAATCTTCTGGAAAGCCCTACACCAACTCTTTGGATTTGTCTTCATCACATCGTCATAAACATTCATGTCAAAAGCTTTCAACTTATCCAAGTTGACTTTGTACTCAAGTTCATTGTAGCTCCATGCAAGAGCCCATATGAATGGCTTCATGGCTGTTAAATCACCATGTTTCTTCTTCAAGTTCCCATATATGTGCCTCACACACATACGATGCTCCATCTTTGGCAACTCCATTTCCACAGCTTTGATGAGTCCCTACACATAGCAACAACAACACACAAGTAAGAAATTAAAAACGAAGACATATAGCATCATAAACCAATCAATGAGATTTACCTTTTGACGATCAGAAACCAAAATATACCCTTCACCATCAGCTAGTTGCAAGTCAACCTTCAGTTTTTTCATAAACCAAGTCCAATTATCTGTGTTTTCTACTTTAACAATACCCCATGCTATTGGATATATGGCATTATTAGCATCCCTTCCTAAAGCCACCAGCAGCTGTCCTTTGAGTTTTGCCTTCAAAAACGTGTCATCTACACCAATAATTGGCCTACAAGTATGTTTCCAAGTTGTTCGAAGCACATCTAAACAGACATAGAACCTACTGAATACCTCCTTTCCTTCCGCATCTAAAACAGTTTCAAGCTCCACACTAGAATTCTCATTAGACTTTTCTAGCTCAGCAACATAATCACTGAGCCGTGAAAACTGGTACTCATATTCAGTCTCTACCCATTTTAGTGCCTTACACCTAGCAGCCTGAATTTGATCTCTAGACGCAGTGATTCCCCATCTTTCTCTAATAATCTCTTCGATCTTCGCAGGCTTGTAGTAGTCGGGTTCATCGCGAATCTTATCTAGAAACAATCTAGCTATCACGGGTACCCTTAACAATGTACACACTCCATTTGGTACACAACTATGCTTCGATTTATACTTCCTAATCCTCCATACTTTATCCGTACGAAGAATCGAAGCATAAGCTTGCCACTTACAACCTTCGGCATCATCATTAACACCATAGCATTTGAAACCTAACTTATCTTTGTCGTACCTGTACTGATATAGATTTCGACCACTTCGCAGAGCATGATCAACCACATTCTCTTTGAACGCGACGCCACTGATGAATGCTTGTTGAAAGTACAATCTTCCTTCACCTCGTCTGATATGTGTTCGCCGTGGCATTCTACGACGTCTCGGTGCTCCGTCTTCATCGGAATCACTCTCAGGAATCTCATCATGGCGAACAAATGGTTCATCGTCAAATTCTCGAATGATTCGATCCATCTCATGCTCGTGTCTCTGCGGTGCCTCCTCGTCGAAATTAGGCAAGAGATTCATGAGTGCCAACGTATCTGCAGGCAAACCATCTTCCTCGTTTGGTTTCTCCGACATTCGATTCTCTCAATTTGGGGATTTTTGAATTGAGAATTTTTTTTTAGGGTTCGTGTTTTTGATTTGGGGAAGAACAGCTCCGGATAGTATTTTTTTTTTCTTTGGTTTGATTTCAAGTTAATCGGATCCTTAACGGGTTAAAATCCGGTTTTGTTACGGTTAAATAATGTATTATTGGTTAACTAATTACCCAAAAATAGTGAACCAATCGTAAACCACACTGTGGATAATTAAACATTCAACTTTCATATGGTGGATATATATACATTTAACTTTTATTTCATGGGTAAATAGACATTTAACTTTTGTTTCAGGGACACTGGTGCGGAGGCAAAATACTGAGCTCTCTATACGCATATATCAAACTATTCGTGGAGAAATAGACCGTTTTTCCAAATTAGATAAAAGTAATTTACATGGAAACACAAAAAGAGGAAAAAGTATAATTTACGGAGTCCATTAATTAACTTCAAGTACGTTCCAAATGACCTGAGATTTGTGGGAAGTTGTGCCATGTTACAGCCAATAGATTGTAACTTGCATTGCATGGTCCCAATCAACTTGTTCTCGAGAATAAATATAAATTCGATGGAAAACCCCAAACATAATAAAAACCCCCAATTTTAAAACTTTATGTTTTAAAAGAAAAATGGACTTATATTTTAGATAAAATATTAAAACCGTGAAAAAAAATGTATTGAAGTTTTGCGTGACCAAATGATGATTTCCTACTAGCTACTAGATATATAGAAGTGTTCTTCTAAAAATAAAGATATATAGAAATGTTCCGTAACAAAAATTAATAAGTAACAAAGTTTTTTAAATGATGAAGTTTTTGGTTTTAAGGTAGTCAACATATATGCCTAGTGCCTACTAATTGATCAACCTCCAACTGATTAGAAAGTTATTTTTGTTTTACAGACCTTTTTACATCTTTTACATGTTTATTTCTGTTTTTACAGAATCTTATTATTATTTTATCAATGGTAGATCCACATATACATTTTTGTTTAACAAAATCCTAAAATATTCAGATATCAAAATTATTATACCCTTCGTTTCTTTTCCGTAAGATGTTCTTATAGAGCACATATTGCCAACAAGCATAAAACTGAAGTCATTTTCAATCACTTTTATTTTACTATATAAATAAGTGTTTGTAATCCACACGTATATAAGCCTAACATTCGTTTAAACTATAAGTCTAAAAACAATTCACTATCAACATTTTGATAGTTTACCTAACTTGATTCTTTCTCTATATCAAACTTGTACAAATACTTGAAGGAAACTCATAAAACCCAAGTACAAATGTACGTATGTGTTTTTCCGGTAAAGTATAAAGAAAACAAAATTGTATCCATAATTGGTAATGTATAAAGCAAATATAGCTAAACTACCTGGATTAGTTTGGTTAGTCACTGTAGAAAGATATCATCATTTTCAAACATCCCAACCTCAATTCAATTTGTATACTGTGTGATATAAAAAAGATTGTGATTGTGATTGATATTATTCACCACAATATATATATAAATATAAGGTTTATCGATTTAATAAAACAAATCATAAAACGGTAAAAATTAGTGATATCAAATCTTTTATCGCTATTTTTTTCCTATGTTTTAACTATTTAAGATAATTTTCTGTTTTTTTTTATCCATAAAAATGTTTACTATATGGGTATCATCTGTAAAAAAACAATATAAATATGATGTCTCATAATTATCAATTTCGAATTAGCAACTTGCATAGCCACTACAACAACACAAAACTAATGTATTTAGATAAATATATTTTAACATAGAAACATGTTTACAAAAAAATTACAGTTTTTTATTTTCTCACTACACTTATTTTCTTGAAATGATGAATTCACTAGATTTCCTCTATACAAAATAAAATAACCAAAACTTGGAAAGAAATCATTTAAAAAATAAGAAGTGACAGAAGAAAGAGAAATTTATTTATTTATTAATAAAAAAGAAACTGAAATAATAATAAAAAGTTAAAAACCATTGATGAGGCCAAATATGTAATTAAAAAAATTCGCCATTTTTATAGGATCTCATGCAAAACCAAAATTTCAGACAAAAGACATCAAAAACTCAGAAACCCACCAAAATTCACATCAATTTAACACAAAGCACTAATACAAAAAACAAAGAATCAATCTTTTCTCCTTTTTGATTCGAATTTCCAATTTCACTTTCTTTTTTGACTGAATAGATTTGTAATCAGTTGCGAATCGAGCTGGATTCTTGGCCCCTCTTCTCTTTCTTTCTTAATCCAAAATCAAAATTTTCGTTTTTAGTGAAGGAGAAAAATTCGCTAAAAAAAGCGAATTTTTTTCCACTAAATTTATAAAAGCTGGCTTTCTCAAGATTTCTTCATGTGGTCGAGGAACAAGAAGAAGAGAGGCTCTTACTCGCAGAAACACAACAAGAGCCTTTTGTCATAGAAATCATGAACACCACAGAAACTAAGAATCGTAAATTCAATGTCAATGATGATATTGAAATCCCTGACACTGCTCATCAAATCAGCAGCGGTTTGTTACAATCTTTCTTGCTTTTGATGATTATATTGATGACCCTTTATTCAAAATGTTGTCTTTGATGGTTCTTGAGTATGTTTTTGTTGTGTGGAATGTATACAGATTCATGGTTTCAGGTGGCGTTTGTTTTGACAACGGGTATAAACAGTGCTTATGTGTTGGGATATTCAGGAACAATTATGGTTCCTTTAGGTTGGATTGGTGGTGTTGTTGGTCTTTTTCTTGCTACTGCAATCTCTCTTTATGCTAATACTCTTATAGCTAAGCTTCATGAGTTTGGTGGTAAAAGACATATTCGTTATAGAGACCTTGCTGGATTCATTTACGGTACTAATAAGACTTTAACCAGAGTTCTCTGTGTTTGCTTCTCTGTTGTTACTTTTCATTGAAATGATTGATCTATCAGGTAGGAAGGCTTATCGTCTTACATGGGGATTGCAATATGTTAATCTTTTCATGATTAATTGTGGATTCATTATACTAGCTGGTTCTGCTTTAAAGGTAGTAGTAACCATTTTGTCATTCGGATTCTTGATTTTGTGAGTTGAGTTAGTTTTTTTATTGGTGTGTGTTCTGTTTTTTGCAGGCTGTTTATGTGCTTTTTAGAGATGATCATGTTATTAAACTACCTCATTGTATAGCTATCGCGGGTTTGATTTGTGCGGTTTTCGCGATTGGGATTCCTCATTTATCGGCTCTTGGTGTCTGGCTTGCAGTTTCGACTATCCTCAGTCTTATCTATATCGTTGTAGCAATTGTGTTATCAGTTAGAGATGGTATAACTTAAAACGATGATCAAGCTTTATCGATTCTTAGCTACTGATAAATCTGATTCTTCGTTCTTGTTTTCGTTGTTTGTAGGAGTGAAAGCGCCTTCAAGAGATTACGAGATACAAGGATCATCGTTAAGCAAACTTTTTACCATCACAGGAGCAGCTGCAAATCTTGTTTTTGCATTTAACACAGGGATGCTTCCAGAGATTCAGGTGAGTTTCTCGATCTTTCAGCTCGATGTTTTACAGTTTAACGCCTAGATTTTGTTTGTCCTTCTTATTGACAATGCTTTTTCTGCAATGATAGGCAACAGTGAGGCAACCGGTTGTGAAAAACATGATGAAGGCTCTATACTTTCAATTCACAGCTGGTGTTTTACCGATGTATGCAGTTACATTCATCGGATACTGGGCTTACGGATCCTCAACCTCGACATATCTCCTAAACAGTGTTAATGGTCCACTCTGGGTCAAAGCCCTTGCTAACATCTCTGCTATCCTTCAATCCGTTATCTCGTTGCACGTAAGTTTCTCTTCGAATAAACATCAAAACCGTCTCAAACTATTTACCAGCAATCCGGTCTTACTCAATTCTTTGGTTGTAGATTTTCGCTAGTCCAACATATGAGTACATGGACACAAAGTTTGGGATCAAAGGAAACCCATTTGCTTTAAAGAACTTGCTGTTTAGGATCATGGCGAGAGGCGGGTACATTGCGGTAAGCACGCTGATATCGGCGCTCTTACCATTCCTCGGTGACTTCATGAGCCTAACTGGTGCAGTGAGCACATTCCCACTCACATTTATACTAGCCAACCACATGTACTATAAGGCTAAGAATGATAAACTGAATTCTATGCAAAAGTTATGGCATTGGCTTAATGTTGTCTTCTTCAGTTTGATGTCTGTTGCTGCAGCCATTGCAGCTCTTAGGCTCATAGCCCTTGATTCCAAGAACTTCCACGTTTTTGCAGATTTGTGATTCAGTATATATATGTAGTAGTTTCATTGTATGATTATTCTTAGGTGGACTTGTTTCTCCTACCATAAGCTTGTATTGCTCTCTTTTAACCATTAGAAGCTAAATAAAATGAAATAAAAGTTAAAAAAGTTTACAAATTACTACTTTCATAATATTACTTTGAAAGTTTACCATCAAGGAATTGTTATTATTCAATCAAAACCACTTTCATATGATTAAAGTGGGTTCTTTTTTTTTTGACAAGTTAAAGAGGAATTTTGATAGAAAAATAATTTAGCTTGATGATATTGAAAAAATGGTGTCTCAAAAATGACATTTAATTAAAATTGTAAATCTAATTTGATTTTATTTGGTTGAAAACAAAAATATTGATTTTATTTCTTTATCGCCGCAACTTAACTGAACCGGTGGTTGTGCTCTGGTGTTCGATGACCCCACATAGTTCAAGATTTGTTGGTGTCACTTTTCTGAAAATCAGTTGTAATAGTGGCAAGGACAACATTATTTAATTAGTATTAATATTGGTAATGAAATGAAGAACAAAAAAAAAATGAAGAACAAAATTTCAATATTCATTTATTATTGTAATCTGATTTTACTTTAATAGGTGATAAAATGTGTTAAACATAAATTTCATATGGAGAAGAACTACAGTATTGAAATAGTTTTCATTCTAATATAAAGTTTTGTTATACAATCTCATCTTATTAACATTTCAAAAAATTAAGTATACTTTTGACTAATTTTTAAAATATATTTACTATAAATATTTGGTTTTTGTATAATCTTTTGAGATATAACCGACTAACATATTAAATCTAATTACATCTGCATTATAAAAAAGTTCTACTAGTCATTTTATTGACTTAATCATCTCTATTAGAAAACGAAATCATATAAACAGCTAACTAAAAATCCTTAAATTTAGTCAGATAGATAAAATAAATAAAAAAACAGAATTTTGTTGTTGTAGTTAGTGGAATTTTTGATAAAACCTACTACTAAATCTTGAATGATTTGCTGTTTTTCATTTCAAAACTAAAATTAATTAGACCGGCCAAAGTGGAACCCCACTGTCTCCACCAAACCTCAACATAAAAAAAAAGAAGCTTTAACCTTTTTCATTATTTCGTCCATCGTGCTCAATAATCATTCACGCAAATTTCGACCTGCATTTTTCGTTTGCGTTGATCAGATCCACAAAGAGGTAAGATTTTAGTTCTATACGATTAAAAATCAGTCCTTTTTGGTAATTCTTGTAGAAAAAAGTGATTTTTGTGTTCTGATTTAATAACTAAATCGATTTGTATGAGTCATCTTGAATCAATGTAAATAGCTAAGCAACATTAATGTGAAAAAGGGTGAAGAATATGTGATGGGTTTTGTTTTGTTTGTTAAATCTCTTTGTGTGTTCTGGTTTTGGAAATGTTATAGGGATTTGGTGTATAGCTTTGAGGAAGAGGGAGAAGAAGAGGAAGAGGTGAAACGATGTCGTTTACAGGGACTCAGCAGAAATGTAGAGCGTGTGAGAAGACAGTGTATCCAATGGAGCTTCTCTCAGCTGATGGAATTCCTTTTCATAAGTCTTGCTTCAAGTGCTCTCATTGCAAAAGCAGGCTTCAAGTGAGTTATTTTTTATCAGTTCTTGTTCTGATTTCAAGATTCAAGCTTTCACCAGTAGAATTCCCTTAAGCAATTCATGAATATAGTTATTAGCTGTGTGAAAGTTAAAGAGATTACTTCTTGTTCTTGTGCTGATGTTCTTTTATTGACCAGTTCTTGTTTATTCACCTTTGATGTTCTCGTTCTGATTTCAAGATTTATGCTCACTAGTGGAGATTGAATGGCCAAATTCCCTTAAGGAATTCATGAATATAGTTTGTAGTTGTGTGAAAGTTTAAGAGATTCATGAAGAGGTTCTCTAGAGAGAGAGAGAAATCATGACTTTGTTTGATCAAAACTCGATATCGACATTTTGAGTTTAAGATTAACCAGTTGAGCTTGAATGACCAGTTTTCCCATAAGCAATTTCTGAATGTAGTTATTAGTTTTGTGGAACTTTGAGGGATTTTATGGTGAGTTTTGTCTAGAGAGAGTAATCGTTGGCTTAACCGAGATAACTTTGATCTAAATTAGTCTGCTTTACATTCAACAGCTGAGCAATTATTCATCAATGGAAGGTGTGGTGTACTGTAAGCCTCATTTTGAGCAGCTCTTCAAGGAGACTGGTAGTTTCAACAAGAATTTCGAGTCACGTATGTAACTCTTTTCTTCATCTTTTGATCCAAACTTTTATTTGTGGTTAATTTTATCTTCATACTTGCTTTCCTCTCACAGCTGCGAAGCCATTGTCTGACAAACCAACCCCTGAGCTGGTAAACGCTTCTCAACAACGCTCCATGTCCTTACTTAGTTACATGACAACGCTCCATGTCCTTACTTAGTTACATGACTTGAGATATATGACTCTAATTCTCTTCTTGCTTCTCTCAGACAAGGACACCTAGCCGCGTTGCTGGAATGTTCTCTGGTACGCAAGACAAATGTGCTACTTGCAGTAAAACCGTGTATCCTATCGAAAAGGTTTGATACCACTTTCACTCTTGCATTTTCCATTACCCTTGCTTTCCACTTTACCTTTCTCTTTGTGAAACTAAGTTGGATCATTTGCAATACGAGTCACCGTCCTTTCTCATATCGTATTGTTCTACTTTCTAAAAACCGCAGGTAACCGTGGAGAGCCAGTGTTACCATAAATCTTGCTTCAAATGTTCTCATGGAGGATGTTCGCTTTCTCCATCGAACTACGCAGCACTCGAAGGAATCTTATACTGCAAACACCATTTCTCTCAGCTTTTCAAGGAGAAAGGAAGTTACAATCACCTCATCAAATGCGCTTCCATCAAACGCAACGCCGCTGCTGCTACAGCTGCAGCTGCCGTAGAAGCCGTCCCCGAATCTTGAATCCGAATTCTCTCCCCCACAAATTTTCAAGTTAAATAAGTTACTACTACCAAAACTGATTTCTATTTGTTTCTTCTTGTGTCTGTGATGTATTGTGTTACCTGTATTCATTTCTTCTTCATTGTTCTTGTTATTCCATAATGAACCATGCATCAAATTCTTTCTTGTTGTGATTCTACATTTGTCAAAACTGAGACTTCTCTCTACTTCAGATTGAATTGTACACTCGAGACGCTTAAAGATACAAACTTTAGCAAAGTTCCAAAGTAAAGCACCAGTCTTTACACTGTTATCATCAAAACGCATGACTTGCTTGTCGTTTTGATGTTCTTTGTATATAGAGAGATTGAGAAGTGTTTCATTTGTTTACAAGCCTAAAGTTTGGGTTTTTAAAAGATGTCGAATACAATCTCTGACCTCCATAGTCGTCTTCTCCGGTGAGTCTCTTTCTCTCTTGTACTCTGTTTTTCACACTTTAGTGTTGTTTCTGAACAACCCTAGTTTTTGTTTTGTTTTGTTGGAGGATTTAGATTATCTAAACCAATAACAGAGATTCTTAGACGAACACAGTACACACCGAGTAGCGAAGTATCTACCAAAGATATACTCTTTACCTTATTACCTAACAATGAAGAAGAAGATAGTCAAGCTTTGATTAAGAATCTTGCTCTTGCTTGTGCAATTCTCTCTTCTTCACGATGTTCTACTCATGAACTTCTCTCATGGATCCCTGAAAGTCTCTGTGTCGAAGCTGAATCTGTATTTAACGAGATTTCGAAGGATTGTTTCAGTGATTTTTCTGAGAAGGTAGATGGATTGGTGATTGAATTGTTGCCAATTGTGTTGCCTGAGTTGAAAGATGGAATCAAAGAGAGTTCGATTGGTAAGAACATTGATGAAGAGGATGTTTTGAGGCCACCTGTTGGTTATGCTGTTTTGGCTGCTCACCAGCTTAGGTGGTTTGTGACTCAGGTTTTGTGGACTAATCTAAGCTTTAGGTTCCATATAATCTTTAGTTGTTTGATGTTTTATGCTCAATGTTTTTGTTTGGTAGGTTGAGAAATCGAAGTTGGTGAAGTTTTGTAACTTGGTGGTTCCTTGTGCTTTGACAGCACTTGATCATTGGTCTCCTGTAGTCAAAGTAAGTCCTTTGAAATTGTAGGTTTTAGTTAGTTGTAACATGATGCAATTTTCCCAAGTTTTTGTTGGTTAGGCCTCTATGTTTGGGAATTTTAAGCTTTATCTACTCGGTAGCTTGAGGTATAGCAAGTTTAATGTTCTCTCTGTGTTTGATATTAGGGGCAGGGTATGATAAGTTTGGTTCATCTTGCTAAAAATGTGAGTTCAGGTGATCTTAGTTTGTATGGAGAAGTGGTTCTTGATGCGTGTTGTCAAAATATAGCTTCCGAAGATGAGATTTGGATACATGTTGTTGAGTTATCTGTGCTTCTTGTGACTAAACTCCAGCAAGATAATCCACGTAGCCCGTGGTAAGTCTTTCTTTCTCTTTATCAATTCCATAGCTTCAGAAGATTATTAAGAGAATATTAAAAGAGTTGCTTTAGAGATCATGCTTTATGGATTTGTCATTCTCAAAACTCAAGTGGGGAATTTGTTTACATTACATCCAATTTAAGTCTTTTAGGAAGATCATGTCTTTCGATAGATTGGTTTGTCTGCTCTGTCGTTCTTAGCTCTTCCTTTGCTCATGTTGAATTTAATTTTGTTAGGTACGAGAAGATCATGAATGAGATGCTTGGCCATTTGGAACGCCAACCAAGAAATAAGGAGCGACGTATCGCTTGGCTAAGATTCATTGAGCCACTCTTGAACGCTCTCGGGCTTTTCTTACTTGCTCATTTTCGACGTATCTTCCCTCTTTTCTTTCAGTGGATGCACTCAAATGACGCTGAAACGGTTTTGTTGGTATGGTCTTATTTCATACCTCACATTTTGTAGGAATGTTCAATTTCCCTTCTCTTTCTGATTTTCTTTAAGAATACGCATGCAAATTTTGTATCTGTGAATACTGTATAGGTCCTTGAGAGACTGGAGACGATAGTGAAGTTGACGTGGATTAGAAACTCACCTGTGATCCCAAGGTTTTAAGTCTCTAAACACTAAAGAGCAGTAACTTATAAATGATTCAGTATAAACTCTTTCTCTCTTTATCGACTCTTTAACACCAATCATCTCATGATTTTGGACCTTCAGATTGGTGGAGGAGCTTGTTTCCTTGTACAAAGAGTCGTCGATGCGTAAAGAGCGTGATGAAATTAGACCTCTTATCCTCCGTATCTTGATACTACTCCGCGAGTATGTTTCTATGGCTTATCAAATACACTGCCAAAGATTGTTCATATGTCTTCTTTGTTTATCTCTCTCTTCTCTCTGTCTCTCAGGTGCAAAAGCCTACAGTTCGAGTCAGCGTGGAGCCAGTTTCAGGAGGATCCAAATCTTAGCACAGTTAGCGAATATATACGGACTAGCTCGAGTTGACCCGAGAGAGCCACTCGTTCGCTCAGAGTTTTAGAGATCGTGATTGGAAGAGCAGCTTCTTCATTCTTTTTATACTTTCTCTAGATTTTGCATTTATGATTGCTCCTAATGACCAAGATCACACCAATTCATGAAATTGAAGAACAAGCTAGAAGTATTATATCACAGAATGGTATATGCAATTTGACCAAATTTACAATGTGTCTAAATTTATCTTTGAATGGTATATAGAGCTATATCACAAAAACTCTTGAAAACCTATACACATTTGAACTTGAAAAGTAGAATCGTTGCACATCAAAAACTCAATGATCATCTTTCACTGTAATCCAAAACATCATTATAGGTAAGGCTTGGAAGCTTAAACAGACGCTTGCTTCGCCAATTCCATTGGCCAGTTAACACATCAATATGATTACCGATCACTCCAACTATGCGGTTTTCTCCTTGTAACTCTTCCTTTTGTCTCTTATCTTCCCTGCAATAAGAGAGTATAAGCTCTGGTTTGTTTGCTACTTTGATGTAAATGAAACTACTAGTCGAAGTTTCATTACAAACCTCATGATCAAACGGGACCAATCGCTGTATCCTCTAGATTTTAGCTGCTCGGTTGTGGAGTTCCGCTCTCTTTCGGGTTTCCTTGATAACAGAACCATTGAGTAGCCATGTGATCTTAGCTGCAAATATAGTTCAAGTGATAGCTTCCTCTTCTGATACATTGCTTCTTCAATATAACTATCTTGTTCTAATCTACACATTGAGAAGAAACTGATTCATCAATATAAACAAGTCATTTCCAATGAAAAGAAAACATAATGAATTAAGAACTTACAGATTAATCTCGTCGATATCGATCACAACAACATCGCGGTCATCTTTCATCGGTTTAATGGTTTTGAAATAAGCAAGAGCCATTTGGATAGTGAAGTTTAACTCTCTCAAGTAGATTCCTTGTTTGATTCTTTGTAAAGCAACATCTTTGCATAACAATGGTAACCCAATAGTGTCTTCTTCTTCAAATCCATTGAGCTTTGAGTGTAAGGACAAGATCTTGCAGTAACTAAAACTCTCATCATCAAGCGGTCTATGAACCTCAATGAGCCCAGTGTTTCGGTTTTCGCAGCTCTGTAACATTGCTGCTAAAGCTATAAGAAGTGTAATCAACAAAACACCAAATGTTACAAGTGAAGCAATGAAGATTGTAGCTGCTAAAGATGTCATGTAACATCCAGTATCTATTGAATAACCACTTCTTAATTCTGCAAAACATAAAAACAAGAAAAAAAATTCAAATTCAAGATCATTACAAGAACTTATTTAAACTTCTAAAAATTCAGACAAAAACTTATGAATTTATATATATACCAGAATTGCCTCTGCTTGAGAGACCTGATAATTGCCTCTCCATCTGATGTGCATAAGCAGACATTTTTTTTACCTTTATGTAATAAAAAATATGATGATTACAAGAATCAAGAACACTATTTTCTTGAAAATATTGCAAATTTTATGAAAATGGTTATGATATTTTCTTTACCTTGTAGAAGCTCCCAAAAGAATCTTGATTTGATCAAGATCTGAAAGAAAGAAAAATCTCTCTTGGTCACTAGAAAACAGGTATGTATACACGTGACTTTTTGTGTGTGATCTGATCAACTTGGATCTGCATAAGCTTATCTTCTTTACTTGATCAAATAATTTTTTTTTTGTAATTTAATTTGGAGGGATAATTTATTTTTTCATTTCCAGAGTTCATGGAGACATGAGTGGAGAATCTAAACTCAAAATGTATCGCATCATGGCTTAAGATTCATTTCTTTATATGTTTCACTGGAAATGGAATTGAATAACTAAGTTTTCATCTGACAGACATCGTTTTCTCGGGTTTAAAATAGTATAAATATCTACTTTATCTGCTTTTAGGTTTATGATTTATCCAGTAAGATAAAAATCTATGATTAGCTGGTCCAATGATTCTGATCAACTTCATTTTTAATATAATGTAACTTAACTATCATTGTTTGTTGAATAAATCAAAGAAAAATGTTGTAATGAAATTGCTTATTATATGAAATTTAGGGAGAATTGGATAAGTACCCTAAATTTGTTTGAAAATTTGAAAACTATACCAAATTTGTTAATATTTGAAAACTACCCTATTTTTAGTTTGAAATGATATTTTTACTATTAGGCTATTAGTTAATCATTAATATATCTAATTTTTTTAAAACAAAATAATTTGATTTTTCAGTTTTAAATAAAAATTAAATAATTTTTAAAATTAATAAATTTTTAAAATAAATGGATAGTGTAAAATAAATCGATAGTGTAAAATAAGTCGATGAATACAAGAAATTAAGTCAACGAACATAAAAACAATAAGTCAATGGTTATATAAGTCGACAAAGAAAAAAGTCAACCAAAACAAATATAAATCAACAGTTGAAAAGAAGTCGACGAATCTAAAAATTAAGTCGACGAACACAAAACAATAAGTCAATGGTTATATAAGTCGACAAAGGAAAAAGTCAACCAAAATACAAATATAAATCCATAGTTGAAAATAAATCGACGAATCTGATGATTAAGTCGACGAACATAAGAAAATAAGTCAATGGTTATATAAGTCGTCAAAGGAAAAAATCAACCAATACAAATATAAATCCATAGTTGAAAATAAGTCGACCAAGCTGAAAATTAAGTCGACGAACATAAAAAAAAAAAGTCAGTAGTTTAAATAAATCAATAGAGCAAACAATCAACGAAAAAAATATAAATCAACTGTGTAAAATAAATCAACTTACTTAATTATAATTTTAGTTGGAAAAATTATGATTAATTAACCATATAATTTTTTTTTTAAAATAAATAAATATGATTTGTTAATAAATTGAACTTAATTTTAAAATTTACACTAAACAATTTTTAATAATAAACATATTTTATATGATAATTTGTTCAATATTAAAGGTAGTTTTCCAATTTTGTAAAAATTGGTATACTTTTCCAATGTTCAACAAGTTTTAGGGTATACAATCCAATTTTATCTTAAATTTTTAAATAATAATTTCCTAGAAGAATCATATCATATGCCGACAGAAAAAATTCTTATCATCTTATCTATTTTCACAGTTTCTTAATTACAAATATTAGTTGTTTTAGAGTTTTGTTATCACTCATCAAAATTGTTTAGTTCAAATGTTTCTACTATTTCGCTATTTCGCCATTTCATTATTCATCTAATATATCAGTCTTTATAAACGTAATATAACCATGATAATTTTTTCTTTTCGCAACCAATCGTTAGTAATGCCTTTAAAACGTAATTCAAGTAAAATTGAACTATTGGTTTTGAATGTTCATTCTCAATACTATTATAAGATGTGAGAAAATAATGTAACATGCTACAAAGTTGTTAAGATAAAATAAATCTCAAGTAATAAACTTGTAAGATAGCATTTCAACGAAAATATCTAATGAAAATCAGTCTACAACTTCAAATAATAAAATGTTACGAAAGAGTAACATAATTTGCGACTTGCAAAGAGTCACAATTACAAAATAAAAAACACGTGTTAATACTAGAAGTCTTCATCAATTAATCCATACAAATTGATATCATGTTTTTGTATTTTTATCATTTTGTATTTTAGTAATAATTTCCCCCCCAGTATATATCCAAGCATCTCGTTGGGACCATATGTATGTATTCGACTCTTATGCATATATACGACAACAATTTCCAACGTATACCAACGATTAATTATCCTTTAGCATTTTTTTCTTCTTCTTGAATAGTACTAATTGGTAACGAGTCCCCGCGTCATCAATATGAATATTGGCCATTCCTTAAATCGAAAAGGTCCTCTCTTTTCTTCCTAGTTTAATTTGATTTATTTGAATAAAAACTACAAATATATATATATATCATATATAATATTTTCAGGATTCCAAAAACTTCAAGACATGAGAGATTATCATGTGTCATCTACTCTTTTGACATTTAACATTTTTAATTTATTTATTAATTTTTTTTAATTTTGACAATTAATTCTAACAATTTAATAGCTAATTAATGTTAATTCATTTCAATAACAAGTTACAATATAAATTAGTCATTATTCTTTTTATTTCTTTGATATTCACCAAAAACTATGATTCTAAATTTTGCAAATTTTAAATAGTTTGAAAAATATATCTTATATAATATTATATAATATTGTGGTGTTTTCTTAAATTCAAGTCATGGATACCATGTATCACTTTTTTTTTCACATTTTCTTTCTAGTTTATTTATTAAAAAATTATTTGTTAAAAAAATCACTTTAACAATTAATCCTAATTTTTTTTTAAAAACCACTTTAACAAGACAAATGTTTAAAACTGTGTCTCCGTATAAATAGTTGTGATTTTAAAACAAAAGTTACACAAAAGCATTAATAAAAAGAAGTAAAATGAAAAAAAAAATTGGTGTGAGAAAATTAAGAAATGATTTAAGAACTTTTAAAACTATTATAATGCTAAAGTCTAATTAGAAAAATGTATATTTGTTTTTTCTTTTTAAGTCCTCACAGCTTTTAACTCCATGCAAATACAATTAAAATAATTTGTGATAGACAAAGTAACACTTCTAACTAATACTCTATGGAAAAAACTTTACTCCAGCACAAATTATGAATCCAGAAAATAGATTTATTTCACCACTGAATTGATGCTAAAGACAAAAATCACAACAAATTAATAAAGAGAATGAGACAAGAATACAATCAAGCTGCAATTATTCTCTTAGTACGATTCAAAGTTCTCATGAAACAATTGCAAAGATGCATTCCAATTTTTTTTTTGTGATCAAATGTCTCAATAAAAGCAAAGCATACTACAATCTATCTAATCAATCTGTTTTTACATAGGTGTTTGATGCAAGAAAAAAGACGACCAATCATTTTTTTTAAGGAACCGTAGTGAATATTGATAAAGACATACATGTTAGAGATTTGTACCCAAAAAATGTCTTCCATATGTTATAACTTTTATTAATGAATGACCAATTTCTTTTTTCATATAACATTATATATGTCCATTAATTTTCTACAAATGCTTAATCTTCTAAGGTAGATAATTATTTAAGATAAACATTAAATTTATGTAACATTAAATATACAAATAGTGAGGAAATTATAATGAATTTTTAAACCCACGCAACGCGTGGACAATCCCTAGTATATATATATATACGCACCTTCGATTGAATAACATTTCATATTATAATAACTAATTAAGAGTTAGTCTTATAATTATAACCAATAAACTTAATGATTCGAAATAGTAATACAACTTGATAATAGTCTTCCTCCATACAAACTAATTGCTTTGGAGATTTTGATAATTTAAAATACTAGTTTTGTCTGTTATAATTATTTTGGATATGCATCTCAATCATCTATCTGTATGGATAAATTGATGATAGCAATACAAATGTACGTTACCAATTAATTATTATGATTTTGTTGACATCATCAATTAATTATCAGTATGATTATTGTTCATTTATTCGAAGATTTGTGTTTGCCTTTAGAAGAATCTGAAAAAGGGTCACGGCGTCACCAAGCATGTCGCATGTATATTTTATAAATACTTAAGAGGAAAATTGCACTAAATGACCCTAAACATTTGTTCGGTAACGTTTCAAAAAAAAAAAAACATTTGTTCTGTATCTTGTTACCTTTAATTTATAAAGAACACAAAAGGGTGCTAGTTTTCGAATAATTTATTCTACAGAACATGCTATTTTATTTGAAATTTGAAACATAAACTGCTACTTCAGTTAAATGTTTTTTTGTTTTTTTGCAAATGAAAAAAATTAGTGTCCTTTTTACTTAACTATCTTACTTCCATTTATATGTATATATTTTTTTAACTTTTTGTGTTAAAGGTTTTTATATGAAATATTTTGTGTTTTTGTATTACCTTTTTGTGTTAAAGGTCCATCAAAAGAAAACATACCTAAATCAATCTTAATTAAAAGTTTAGTTTAGTGTCAATCATAAACGGGAGATATTCACAAACCGGATATAAACTGAATAAAATAGAAAAAACACAGCTTTTGAAAAATTCAATGGCGCTACCACCAACACCTAGAGACCATCGCCGTCAAAATGTACACCAAATAAATAAATATATGTATTTTCCAAGAATACTATTTGTGGATGACAAAAGAATCTAAAACTCAAAATGTATTGCATAGCAACTTTTTTTTTTTTTGGCATCTAAATATTAGGATTGATTCAGCATTCGAATTACAACGGAGCCCGGCAAAAGACTAATCTTTTCCGGGAAGAGAGCTAAGGGCACAACGACTCCCTTAGAAGCAGTGACTTACACAAGGAAAATATACGATTTTAAAGCACAAACAACAACTAAGAAAAATCTATGCTAATGCCGATAAGGAATCGAGACCGTTAAGAGATAGGATGTTGTCCCTCCAGGTTCTCGGGCAACATTCCGAAGAAGACCGAGTGCACGCACACGCCTTGAACACTTGAAGATGAAACCAAGAAGAGAGACACTAGCAATAGAGCTAGGCGAGGGGCTGCCCCGTAATCATTCTCTTCCCAACAAGGAAACAAGACGAAACTTGATCACCCAAACAGAGAACCCGTCGAGAGGACAAATACTTCACCTAAACTTCCAATTCCTTACAAGACAAACTCGGAGAGGCTGGAATTGAGAGAGTCTCATCAGAGGCGACAAGGGAGGAGAGAGGAGAGAACGAATTCGGTAGTATGAAGCCCAAGACCAACAAAAGAAACCGTAATTACAGAACGAAACGAGCATTGTCTGAAACCTAACCAAATACCACCGAAACCGCAGAAGACGAATTCTCAAACTAGCACCGAAGAAAAGTAAGCAGAACCCGCAGCGAGAGCAGCTATGCCGCACCCTCAAGAGATTTCCAGGAACCAATTAATCAGGCGCATACGTTTCCACAAACCCCAGCACTCCGAATTAGAATCGAAAACCACAGAGGCAGAACCGAAATCCACTCAACCCCAAACTCGGACCCAAGGATTTGACAAGATCTGCGTAACAAGAACCATCACAAACCACCGCAAGACGACCAAAACCACCGTGACACAACACCATGGCCGAACGCTGAAAAAGACAACCAAACACTACAACCTCTCCAAAACTGCACAAGACCATAAAGATAGAAGAGAAACACTACCAGCGAAGAGAGAAACCAAAGATCATAACTAAAAATTCTAGATCTAGAAACTAGATCTAAGAAAATTCAGATCTGAAGTCACTCAAACCCAAGAAGACACCGACTAAAAGAGAAAATAGATCTAAGCGGAAAGAAAAAGAACACAGCCCCGGCGCTAAAAAAACCCTAAATTATGTATTTTAAAGATATTTAAATATTATATGATAGTTTGATAAATGGTGATTTTATTTAATATATATACTAACAAAGAAAGTATTTATTACAATGGAACACAATATTAGTTAAGTTTATATGATTGATGTAAATCGATTTCAACTAGCAATTTAAAGAACAAATGAAATCGCACAAAAGTGATCGCTGTATGATGAATTTCATTTGAGCAATCGATAAGATGATTTATACAGATTTCGATGAGATTCCGGTGAAATTTCATTCAAAAATGAGTGAATCGAAAACATTTATTAGAAAAATATATGATATTGAAATTCGTTGAAAAGGTTTAAGATTAACATTCCGGTGAAATTTTCATCTTTCTAGAGAGAACAAGATTGAGATTTGTTAGAAAAGTTTGTTAGAAGTCATTGCAAGCGGAAAAATACTGAAAAACTATAACTTATTTACTGAAAAATCAATTACTTTATCATATCTTCAAAAATACAAGTTTCAATGTTTTTTTCTTTCATGTATTGCATATTTTATGATATGATTTAACTGGCCGTAGAAGGAAGCATGTTATTGGGGTATATGCTATATTATGCATAGTGGCTCGGGCCGGTCCTAAGCCCATTTTGTAGTACAACTAGCTTTTTATTTTCAGTCGCATTTTTAGAATTTTGGAAAAAACAAAAAAACCAAAATTTTATCAAATGATCACTCTGAGTGTCAACACTTCGTCGTCTCTCTTCCTCTGAGTAAAGCGAGCTTCCATGGATGCAATCAAATGTAGCTCTAGTTTCTTCCATCGAACAAAACTCAACATTCTCTTCTCTAATCACACTTTCCCCAAAATCACCACCCCCAATTTCAAACGTCTCTCTCGTCGCGCTTCACAACCATTATCGATTTCCGCGAAGGAAAGAAGAACCACCACGGAAGCTGAAAATGTCGTCGTAGTCGAAAAACCTCTTAAATCGGAGAGGTTTCTGATCTCCGATGGACTTCCTTCACCATTCGGCGCCACCGTGAAAGACGACGGAGTCAATTTCTCTGTTTACTCTTCAAACTCCGTTTCCGCTACTATCTGTTTGATTTCACTCTCCGATCTTCGTCTGGTTAGCTATATTCACTCTCCGATCTTCGAGTGTGTTCTCTGATTCGATTGAATCGACGTATTGTAGAATTAGAAACGCTTTTGTTTGTTTGGTTGCAGAACAAGGTTACTGAGGAGATTCAGCTTGATCCATCAAGGAATAGAACTGGACATGTATGGCATGTGTTCTTGAAAGGAGATTTCAAAGATATGTTGTATGGTTATAGATTTGATGGGAATTTTTCTCCTGAAGAAGGGAACTATTTTGATTCTTCTAATATTTTATTGGATCCTTATGCTAAGGTATTGAAATTGAAGCTCTCTGAGTAAAGGTATCTAAACCAGTGATTTTGATGCCTTTAACTTGTTCCGTATGGTTTGGTAAAGGCAATTATAAGCAGAGATGAGTTTGGAGTTGTAGGAGCTGATGGAAATTGTTGGCCTCAAATGGCTTGTATGGTTCCTACTCTTGATGAAGAGGTACCTTGAAATTTATATGGCTGCTTTAAAAGCTAGTTTTGAATGGTAGTATTGGAGGAACACAAATTATTTTATCAGTCAATTTGATACAAATTGTTCTTTCTTTAGTATACAAATTGTTCTTTCTTTAGTAACTAAATCAGTTGCTTCTTTGATACAAAAATTTAACATGTGATGTTGTTATTGGTCTTTTCTGCTATTTAGTTTGATTGGGAGGGGGATATGCATCTGAAGCTTTCACAGAAGGATCTTGTCATATACGAAATGCATGTGCGAGGTTTTACAAGGCATGAATCGAGCAAAATTGAATTCCCTGGCACTTACCAGGGTGTTGCTGAAAAGCTTGATCATTTGCAGGTACTGGCTAGCAAATATGTACCATTTGAGAATTTTTTCTAAATATTCTATTGAGAATAAGGTTACTATAAATAGTTTATTGGGGAAGTTTTGAGATGTTGCTGACTATATCAGTAGATTTGTTGTTGACATATTCATTTGTTTCAACACTGAATTCGTCTTTTCTGATCATTATCAAACAATGATAACCCGGTTTGTCAACTTCATTATGGTATGGTGCACATGATATTAACACAGAGGCATCCCAATTTTACAAAGGGTATTAGATGAATGCTTCACATTATTATCTATGTTTGTAGTAGCTCTAAGTTGTCCACAGTTTTGCAACGAGCTGTCTTGTTTAATTCAGACGAGTTTTGGTGATTTGGACGATGCATATATGTCTATTTTTTGGGGTTAAAATGAGCACAAGTTCTTATAAGTGTTTTTCCCTTTTAACATTGTGTGCTTAGCTTATATTTAGAGCTGCCAACTTTAACTGTTTACATATTGACAGGAGCTTGGGATAAATTGCATAGAATTAATGCCATGTCACGAGTTTAATGAGCTGGAGTATTACAGCTACAATACAATAATGGGAGACCATAGGTATGCCATTTGACCAGATGCCTAACGATACTTCCGGCTGATAGATTTTGCTTTGTCAGTTTTTTATTGAGAGACTTCTCGGATGAACAAGATACATAGTGGAACCGCTTGTAGTTATCATCTGTGAGTGGAAACATATATCAATGAAAAAATCTTCAACTAGAATTGTCTGTCTCAGGAAACTTCTTTAGTCAGGGTTGAAACAACTTACAGATAATATCACATATCTGGAATACATAGATTGAGCTAGCTCTCTCACATGAAACCATCCATCTTTAACTTCCACAAAGTTACTCAGTTAAATGTTGCATATAGCATGTCTAATCAGATTGTCTTACTTGTTCAGGGTAAATTTTTGGGGTTACTCTACCATTGGGTTCTTCTCGCCGATGATTAGATACTCATCGGCAAGCTCTCGCAACTTTGCTGGAAGAGCCATAAATGAGTTCAAAACTCTTGTTAAAGAGGCACATAAACGAGGAATTGAGGTGACGACCGGTTTCCAAGTGGCTAAAATATTTGTTGTTAGATTGCAGATGCAGTTCTTGATAAATTTTAAGCAGGTTATCATGGATGTCGTTCTGAACCACACAGCCGAAGGCAATGAAAAAGGACCCATTTTCTCATTTAGAGGAGTTGATAACAGTGTCTATTACATGCTTGCTCCAAAGGTAATGCTCATCAAGCAGTCATATGTTTTATTAGAGATATTCTCTGCTTAGGGAACAAGAGACGATCAAAAGATGTATGGTTACAGATCAGATTTAGTAGTCTTTTTCTTCTGCCAGTAAAACATAACGTACACTCAGTATAGTAAATCACTTTGCTGATTGGGAATTCGGGTAATGGGTCAGTCCAGTTACTTATTCATAAAACTGTAGGTGGGTTTTCGGTATGCCTTTTACATAACTTCGCTAGGTTGAGCAAAGTAGAATATATTCCACCCAATGATGATATCTAATTCAACATCCATAACACTTTTGGTTTTCTTGTTTGTAGTCTCATACTGATGATTCTGATCTGGTTCTTTAATAATGGTTCTAAAGTTTATGCATTTTTCTTATTTAACAGGGCGAGTTCTATAATTATTCAGGCTGTGGGAATACATTCAACTGCAATCATCCTGTGGTGCGTCAATTCATAGTGGATTGCCTGAGGTAGCTCAAAAATAGGGTAGACATATTGATTGGCTGTTCGTCAAATTAAGTCCGTTATGTTCATCGTTGTACTTGCGAACTCTCATGGTCTCGTCGTACACGTTTTAATATACCTCTGGTTTTGTGTCTAATGTCTAGGCCTTCTTTGTGACATATTAACTTTAGACAATTTGTTTATGATAACATCTAGAATATAATGGAATCCTCATATGCTACCATTGTAACTTTGAATTAACTCTTTTGAGTTACCTGCATAGTTACCTGCATTTTGATGACTAAAGATACCTTATGCTAGCTAGGCTGATTTCCGAAAATTAATTTATTTCATGCTTTTCTCCTCGTTTAATTCTTCCTAAGCCTGTGGATATCTCTCTCTTTAAACAGATACTGGGTAACAGAAATGCATGTTGACGGCTTCCGCTTTGATCTTGGTTCAATCATGTCAAGGAGCAGCAGGTGCAAATGTTCTAGAGTACGTCAAATGAGTGCTTGTTTGGTCCATGTGTTGCTGGAATATTTATTGTTCTATTCTTTTTAGCCTTTGGGATGCAGCCAATGTTTATGGTGCTGATGTAGAAGGTGACTTGCTCACCACTGGTACCCCTATCAGCTGCCCTCCAGTAATTGACATGATAAGTAATGATCCAATACTCCGTGGTGTTAAGGTAATGAGCTTGTTTCCTTGATATTTTTTCTTTAGATAACTGTGATTTTCACTGTTTAGATCATATCGTATTTACTTCAGCTTCGTTTGCGTGTAATTCTTAATATAAGCATTATTGGCTGTTTGACATTTCAACTCGAACATGATAGGCATCAAAGAGGCATATAGGTCGTGGTGAGCTGCTTTCCCTTGTATTAGTTGCAGTTAGACTGGTGCATCTATTTCACATCAATGGTTTACCATATTATGCATATGCTTGAATTTTCACTACATCACAGATGCAGATGATATAGGTTTGGGAATATAAATATAAGATAATTATTAACAGAATCATATTTCTAAGTCTTTTGATTGTCTCTGATGGCTGTTGGTGGATGTAAATACATTCATCGATATAGGATGTTTAGCGACGGGGTATTGATTTGTTATGTTCTTCTCTGCAAACAGCTAATAGCTGAAGCATGGGATGCGGGTGGGCTATACCAAGTTGGCATGTTTCCACACTGGGGTATTTGGTCTGAGTGGAATGGAAAGGTCAGTAAATGTATTACAAGGATACATTGCTTTTCTTTTTACTGTTTGAGATATATGTTACATGAATCCTATGCATGCACTCGTAGTAAGGGATGTGGAAAAGTAAGTATCACAGTGTATTAGGTTGTTTCAAGTTAAATGTGATGTAATTATTAATGGTTATTCATCTCCTGCTGACCATTATAATGTGCTCTAATCAATTGAAAAAGGGACAGCGTATGTGATCTGCCTGTATTAGTGAAAAGAAATGTATATCAGCCTGTATTAGCGATGAACATGAAATTCTTAATTATATAACCCAATAGATTACACTATGACATGAGACAAGAATAAATGAATGTTCAGTTCTCGTGGCAGTTTAGATGATGTGTGCGTATAATATCCAATTATCCATCATCATTGTAAGTTTAATATAGGACAGTGACTTACTTGTCCATTTCAGTTTCGGGATGTTGTGAGACAGTTCATAAAAGGCACTGATGGCTTTTCCGGTGCTTTTGCTGAATGTCTCTGTGGAAGCCCAAACTTGTACCAGGTAAAGTTAAATTCTATTATACTGCCTAATATCTCATTAGGGTAGGCTTCACCAATGAGTTGCTACTAGGGCTTAAAAATAGGATATTGTGGAATGCTCTTATTCATGGATATTTGTTTTGTCACCAATCTAAGTTTCTCATGCTGGTTTCCTTTTCCCTTTTTTACACTGCCCAGCTTACTTGTTTCTTAGGAGAAGAATGTCAGATACATACTTAACTAATCTTTATGGTGTTCTCTTGGTTACTTTGTCTGTGAAGCTTCATATTTTTGGCGTATATCTTTTTTTAGGGGGTACATACATAACTAATCTTTATGGTGTTCTCTTGGTTGTTTTGTCTGTGAAGCTTCATATCTTTTGTTGTATATCTTATCGATGTCTGATTGTCTCTGTGCATCAGGGAGGTAGGAAACCTTGGCACAGCATCAATTTTGTATGTGCGCATGATGGTTTCACGTTGGCAGATTTAGTAACTTACAACAATAAGACTAACTTGGCCAATGGAGAAGAAAATAATGATGGAGAGAATCACAACTGCAGCTGGAATTGTGGAGAGGTAAGGCAATTGTGTCGAACTTGTTTTTTTGCTTCTTTTCACAGTTTTTCAGTGTGGTGGCTCTAATATTGTTAGAATTATTACTAGAAATAATTTCTCTTTAAAAGAGCTTCAGCTTCAGTGAAAAACTGGATTGAAATTAGTAGTTTTGTTGCAATAGCTTTTAACCAAAATGAGAATAGCAGAATTATGAGACTCTTTGAAAGATACTCTTAGTAGGTTTCTCACTGATTGATAGTAAATATAAGAGATTTCTCGTTATTCGTAAAAATTAGCGCTACGTATCAAGTTGGAAGTTCAAAGTGAAAAAATCAAAACTTCAGAACATCTGATTGAATTATCGTGTTATATTATATCCTTCATCAGCTATGTAATTCAGTCTCGATTATATGATATTTAAAACCCGAAATGAAATGACTATTACATTTTTACCTAAACTAAAATGGTTTCATTTAATTGGTATTGGGCTGCAGGAAGGAGACTTTGCTAGTATCTCGGTGAAGAGATTAAGGAAACGGCAGATGCGAAATTTCTTTGTTTCCCTCATGGTTTCCCAAGTAAAGCTAACCATTTGTTACTTCTTTTCTTTATATTCCTGCTTAAGCTCCTTTGACTGATGTTTTATGCACATTGAACTATGATACTGGAGTAGATGTCATGAGTTCAAAATATTAAACCACAAGAACATCTTACTCCACTAGCAATTAAGTATTACACACTGTTTGTTTACATTTGCGACGTGTTAAGTGGTGAACTATTTATGGCCAGGGTGTCCCGATGATCTACATGGGAGATGAATATGGCCATACAAAAGGGGGAAACAACAACACCTATTGCCATGACAACTATGTAAACTCTTAATCCTTTGTTTACTGTATGATTTTTAAGTTGTTTGTTTTTGATCTTAGCTTTCCAATGTTAACACAATTCGTATGCAGTTGAACTATTTTCGGTGGGATAAAAAGGAAGAAGCACATTCTGACTTCTTCAGATTTTGCGGTCTTCTTATCAAGTTTCGCGAGTATGTAAATCTTCTTTTATGAGTATTTCGCTTTTCATTGCTTAGATTATCCGATAATTGATATGCTTTCACTTCTTTCTGCCTTCTGTTATGCATATTCTTTCTTTCGCAATCCTCTGTTTTTTCCTCCTAATGGGTTTCTTTGGTTGCTGAGAATTATGATTGCGTTGTAGTGAATGTGAATCACTTGGCCTGAACGACTTCCCAACATCAGAGCGTCTGCAATGGCATGGTCTTGCTCCTGGGATGCCAGATTGGTCTGAAACAAGTCGATTTGTTGCATTTTCACTGGTACCATTCTCTCATTACCTTATTTCTATTTGTCGCTTATGTCGTTGGTCTCTTGGTAGGTTGCTCTAGGAGCTGAAACTCTTACATGTACAACTTTTTCTGTGGAAGATTTTAACCTCTTACTATTTATTTATCTGCAGGTGGATTCTGTAAAGAAAGAAATCTATGTGGCCTTCAACACGAGTCATTTAGCCACACTTGTTACACTGCCTGACCGTCCTGGATACAGATGGGAACCATTTGTAGACACGAGCAAACCAAGCCCTTTTGACTGCATAACACCGGACCTCCCAGAGAGAGAAACCGCGATGAAGCAATACAAACACTTTTTAGATGCAAATATGTACCCAATGCTCAGTTACTCTTCCATCATTCTCCTTCTCTCACGTATTGACGACCGATAACTAATCTTCCTCAAAAAGTATATATAAAACTCATTGTAATATACTTTAAATTATGAAACTTTTCCATTTGTTTGTTCCAATCAAATCAAATAAACAATCTCTGAAAACACAAGTCTCTCAAAATCTTTGGGGTTTTTATTCAATGAAAGTAAAGAGTAGAGAGACCCCTGTGGAAATACAAAAAACGTAATGGACCCATACAAACAAAGATTCTATGTAACAATCTCTCAAAAGTCAAAAACATTGATGACAATACAACAGAACGTAAAAAAAAAGTAAAACCAGTACACAGATCGTGGAAACACCCAAAACTCTGAAATGACTAAAAAGATTAACCAAATCTTTATATACAAACCTTGCTTTGGGACCATCATGGCTCCCTGAGGACTCTAACCGTTGGTGGACAATCTGTTCTCTGACCAGCCAACGAGTAGTACGCCAATATATGAGCCGGATGCTCCAGCTCTCTTACCTCTCCGAGTTGATTCACTTCCGGGACTTTTCTAGACGGAATCAGCTCGATGTTCCAGTACGGTCGAGTCATCATCCTCAGATCTTGTCCTGTCATTGATGCTCTGTAGCCTTGTACCCAGAGGTATCTCAGCGAAGGCAGTTTCATAACCGCTGCAGCGATTGCTCGCTCGCTGAAGCAACAGCCTCTCATCTCTAGCTTTTGTAGATTAGGACAACCTCTCGAGAATTCCATTAGACCTTCGTCTGATTCGCCTACATAACCGAGAAGCATCCATCTCACGTTTGGACTGTACTGTCCGATGTAGCTTAAGCCCACGTCGGTTAAGCCACCATGTCTGAGATAGAATGCAAACCGTCTGAGTTTCTTGCAACCGATCAAGAGGGATCGGACTCCATTGTCCAGCGGCAAATCTGTAATTCTCTCTTCCCGGTCGAGTAAGACAAGGCGGAAGTCGCAGAGGTTTTTAAGATATGTACCTATGCTTTCGAGAGATTCGTTAGTTATGTCTGAGACGTACACAGCCATGTATTCTAGCTCCTGGCATCCCTGAGCCAAAGCGATTAATCCTCTTTGTGAGACTAAGCCTTCTTCGTCCTCCATTCCTTGTTCATCTGCACCCCGCTCAATCCTCAAACGCTTCAAATGCTTACAGCACTGTGCAAGAACTTCTAGACCCCTATCTCCGATTACATTCCTTGTCTGAAATACAGCAAGAATTCTCAGACACTTATAGATGTAAAAAAAAACTGATATTGCATTCATATCCCATATTCTTATATGATTTTTGATGTCTAGTACATTTATACACTTGAAGATCAATGCTCTATTCATGATAGTTGGATGGTGTGGAGTCTGATAAGTTAAAAAGTTGAATTACTCGCTAACCAATTTATCGTGAACAAAGAGGGTTAGCATTTGCTAGGAGCATCATTTACCACTAAACATACAGCCCTAATATGCAGTAAGCAAGAAAAGATAGCAACAAAATATTTACCTCGAGAACTTCCAAATTAGGACACCTCTGGATTAGGGTACAATGATCCTCAGTTTCCAGCAATGCATAAAGCAAGTCCAGCTTCCGGATACGAGCCGCGAATGGAAATAGTATTGGCATTTCATTAGTTCCCAAGTAAGAGAGGCCTAAACGACATAGTTTTGGTGGGAAAGTCAGATTCATGTACTTCTCAGGTCTTCCAATATCCTCATTCAAAGAGCCACCACAAAACTCTTCAAGATTAGCAGCAGCTTTAAAGAACCCGACTAGTTCCAAAATCTCAAAGTCACCGATCTTCACAGAACTCAGAGATCGGCAATTTCTAGCAATACTTTCCAAATCCTTGGGGATGATTTTAGCAAACTCCGTCATGTAGAAATTTAATACCTCAAGAGATGTGTTGTTCTGCGCAAGCTCATGAAGCCACTTACCATCCTTTTCAACAAACGAACTCTCTTCCATTAAAAACGTTTTTATTTTCCTGAAAGAAAACATCATCAACAAAGTCAGAAAACAACTCCAACCTAATCAACCAACGATGCAAGAAACAACATCATAAACACAAACTCGTGGAAACAAACTACAGTAAGCAATCAAATCAAGTTAAGGTTGAACAATACATCACCAAAGACAAAATATAAGCTAAAGAGACATCAAGAAAACAATCTTATACAGTCAAAGAAGCATCAAGAAGTCAATTCTTGAATCAGTACCTGCAATGTTTAACGATACTAAAAAGTCCATCAGTACTAAAACCAGAGCACTTATCAAGCTTCAAAGCTTCAAGTTCATCTGATCTTGACCTAGCAAGAACATCAAGATCCAAATCGCTAACAATCATTCTCCTAAAATGTACAGATTTAAGCTGCCTTAACGAAGAAGCAATCTCATTAACCCAAGGAGTTACATAACCACCCCAGTTCTCAGGAATCAGATTGAACATAGCAGCTCTTGGCTTCCCTTTAAGCTTCAACGATCTCAAGTTAGGAAACCTACGGCTTAATCGATCAGGAGTCGCTGTGTAACATAGAGCCATAGTAACGTGTTCTCTAGTATCGGAATCGATTTTGAACCATCTATGACATACAAGAGAAGCTGAATCTCGATCTATTGACTCGGTTATGTATGGCATCACTTGCTCGATTACATCGTCTACTGTAACACCGCTTAATCTACACTTCTTAAGATCAGGATCCTCCATAGCCAATCGAAAATCGCCGAGATTCGATTATGAATCCGTCGAAGCAACAACAACGAAAACCGATATGAATCGAGTACGAATCGGAGCTCACAGATCCAGAAGAGAGGAGGAGAGATCTGGGAGTAGGAATCTCTCGTGAGGAAGGAGGATGAGAGTGAGGAGAAGGCGACACGCGTAGGAACAAGAGGCGGATTGGGGAGGAAGAAGAAAGTGGGAGAGGAATCAAATTTCTTTTTTTATTATTATTATTAATCATTAGTTAATTGTCTATATTTATACAATATGAAAACAATTACACGGACGGTTATACAACCCACAATTTTAGCTTTGATACGTGGGAGCACTCTGAACCGTTCTCTTTTTATCATGTTGTAAGTCTTTTGTAAATTTTATCTTTATTAATTTGTATTTTCGGTAGCTCGGACTCCATACATATATAGGTGTACAAACATTAATGAAGTATTTTGTCAAATCGATATGGATTTAAAGAGCTTTCACAATTTAGTTGGTTAATTATTTTTATTTATTTTTTGGTGAAGAATATTAATTTTTTTTTAATTTTTTTTTAACATCAGCATTTCCATTAACTTAATGATTATGCACAAGGGTATTAGTATAGTCCTCATGGAGGATCTGAATTATAGAATGAGGTACATAAGAGAAAACCACGAAAGGTTGAGTTGGAGAATGTAATTATTTTTAGAGTTAATTAATTGAATAACCATGGAAAACTATGAAATTAGGAGAATAACAAAAATTGTAGGGATTCCTTTAGAAAACAATAGGGTGGTTTCTTCTTCTCTTTGTTACTTTGCTAATTTGTCTATAATTCTTTGTCATACAACCCAATTACTCTTATTTTTATTTTGTTTTTTAGAGCTGTATTTTTATTAGTATTCTATCACAAATTATGACAACCGTTACATTGACGTAACAGTCGAGCATGCATTCCATCTTAATGTATAATAGACGGTTTTATCTTTTCTCACGATGAAAATCTCTTACAAATTTATCTCTTTTTATTTATAAATTTAATAATAAATTATATCTTTTTGGATTCGAACTCTGGACTTCTAGATATAGAAATTTTAAAATATTTGGTCAACTACTGGACCAAAGGAGTTTCCACTTATTTTTATCTTTTTGGTGAAGAATATTAATTATATTTATTTTTCGTGAAGAATATTAATTATTTTTATTTTTTGGGTGAAGAATATTAATGTTAGTGTTTGAAAGTTTGACGGTAGAGATGAGAGGATCGCGTGTCTTTAATTTTTTTTATCAGTGGGTCAGATTTGTTCTTACTAAACGACAATGTTTTTGCAGAATAATAAGTAACCAATCGCATTTGATTTTATTCCAAGTAAAATATTTATTTAAAAGGAAAATAAAAAGAGATTAGATTCTTTGTTTTTTGGGTAGGACAGTGAGTGACTGTAAAAACTTTATACGTCGAGGTAGCTTTTTGTGGTAGGGACAATGAAGTAGTTAATTTCATGAATTATGATGGACCATAACATAGGGATATGAACCAGAGACTATTGTGTAGTGATAGATAAAAATGAAAATGAAAATGTAAATGCTGAAAGAAAGATTATAAATGGCATTTCTTTGAACAAAACCATCATTTGTCTTTTCATATTTTTGGAATAAATCATTCACAAAACAACACCATACAATTACAAGCAACAAATAGTTTAGTGTTATTTCTTATTATTATAGTTATAATATGTCAATATCGGATAGATATAAATATTCTCAATGCCCTCTCCCTCTTCAATTAAGATTGTAGAGATCACATATACTAAATTTAAGAAAAAGTTGTAGGTGAAGAATCATTCTGCCAGTCGTTATGGATTTCCAATTAAAAAAAAAAACTAAT
Source organism: Arabis alpina (assembly GCA_900128785.1). NCBI lineage: Eukaryota > Viridiplantae > Streptophyta > Magnoliopsida > Brassicales > Brassicaceae > Arabis > Arabis alpina. The sequence continues at coordinate 46,645,828 of LT669791.1, forward strand.
TGGCCATAAGTATATTGATCCATATCTTTTCTATATTATCTTAGATCTCTTCTAATAATTCAGATCTAGAATCTTAATATGTAGTTATGTACCCTCAAAAAATGATTCTTATGTGGAATTTACTTCCATTCTAGAATGGAAAATAAATCTTATCTAGTAGACTAGTACTCTATTTAGATCAAGAAATTGTATGTCAATACCAAAAAAATAATTCAAAGACAAGCACATGTACTGAATAGGGCTTGTTGATTACTGATGGTGGAAATGATTTTGTCTCCATCTTCCTTCTTTTGTTTTACTTTCAGTTTTCATTTCTGTATTTTTCTTTAACATTTAATGCTTTCAAGTAAGGAACTCGGTTTAAATAGGGTTCTATCACTAGAAGCTAGAAACAAAATAGAGTTGTTACCTTTTAAGGATACAAAAGTTTAGTAAACATCTTACAATACAATTCATATTACTAATGTTCATTTTCCCAACATTGTACTGTTATTATAATCACGGTTTATAACTGAAATTGGATTACAGCTATTTTTCATTTTCAATGATTAAGAGACGTCCTCTTGTCTTTTTCAAAGAAAATGGTTAAAATTGAATAAAAATATCCTAAACAAAATGTCGGCAAGTTTCTCCAAACCGAAGATAACGTATTATAGATTTTTAACATGGAAACCTTAAATTGGAAATCAACAATGAATAGGAATTGATACATGTAAAGATGAAAATAAAGTGAGACATGGATAGAGACAATACGAAACGATAAATCGATTAAAAGTATTTAGTGGAAGAGAAAGGATGCAGAAAGGGGCATTCAAGGATGGAACCAGTCCAAGCTTCTCTTTTTTGCAATTAGACCTGTCCACTTCAATGTATTATTGTAACAAATTCGATCAAGACACATCACAAGAAAAAAAACTCAACTTGCCCCAATTGCTATTGAATTTTTGTAAAATATCTCTTACAATCAAAGCCAATAATGTTTAATTTTTAAAGACATTTACAAATATTATACTACAGACAAATCCTTACAAATGTTATGATTATCCTACTTGGAGAGATATGATTCGTTCCGAATTAAATTTCTTTTGTCTTTTTCTAAGTGATGATTCTAGAATTGCTTACAAACAAGAGCAAACAAGATCAAGCAGTCTTAATACGAATTAATCTATTAAGTGAACCAAACAGTCGGCTTTGAATTTGATTTGTTTTATAACCATTATCTTTTAACCCAAAAAGTGTAAGAAAATTTGAGAGCTTTAAAAAAAATGTTAAATAGCAAATTAAAAGTTTGCTAAATATAGCTTCTATCATTATTGTGCATATCTCAAGCTCCCTTTGAAACTCGAAAATAACAAAAGATACATAATAAGTGAGCTCCAAAAAAAGTAGCAAACTAATTACAATTGAAACAAAGAGTTGGGCTGAACAAAATCAAGAACTAAGCGAGAGATGAGTTTTTCACAAAGCCCAAAATCTCCCTTTCTATACAATTTTCATATTCCGTTTCGGAAACACACTTACATATCAACCAACAAAAACTAACCGGAAGTCTCTCTAGGAGGTACAGGCACTGCTTCGCCTGAGCTCACATTCTCACCAACAACATCCACCCGACTATCTCCTCCGTCACCTGAACTCGTTTGTTGCAGCCCAATAGGTGCAAACAAGCTCGCGCCACCCATGTCTCGGGATCCACTGTATATACCTCTGCTTCCGTGGTGGTTCAGAGGAGCAGGGTTTGTTGCATTGGCGCCGCTTATGAGCAATCGCAGTGTCTCTCTAGCGCCTTTCTCAACTAGCGAATCATTTTCCACCGGGAGAGGAGGGATGCTTGTGGATATCATACTGGTGGGTCCTGCGCTTACCAAATAGCTTTGACCGGAAGAGCATATATCCATAACTGGTATATGAACAATAGGGTCGCACATTATAGGAATCATCATCTGCTGGGGTGAAGATGATGAACCCGGAATAGGCATGTGGTGGACTAAAGGTAATGGAGGGATGTCAGAGAGATCGAGTGGTGATGTCGGAATCAAGAACCCATCTGATCTCGATGAAGGTAACAAGGAGGAAAGAGGCGGAAGTGAAGGTAACAAGGAGGAAAGAGGCGGAAGTGAAGGTAGCTCGATGGATAATGGAGGGAACTGATACGAAGCAGATGGTGCGTGGAGCGACGAGGTGCTTGGAGGGCACCAGCAGTAATAAGGAGAAAATACTGGTGGACCCATCTTCAAAGGAAAGTGAGGTGGTAAGGTCATTATACTCTGCGCTAACTCCGCTGCTTCAGAAGCGATAATTTGACCGCTTCCATTATAATCTTCCGCGGCTTCTTCCCTGTCTCCTTCTGATTGGATAAAACCCTCTACATTGGTGGGGATGGAGGTGATGGTTGAGAAATAGCCTTCACCGCGTCGCTTTGATTTATCTCTGGAAGAGATACGTAGAGAAGAGTTTCTCAGTGTGTTTTCTTTGAAGGAGCTCGATCTAGGGCTGAGGCTTCCTTGGGATTTTGTCAGTTGAGTCCCAGAGTGGCGTGCTCGAAGAGATTTTGATGATGCACTAGAGGAGGAGGAATCAGCTGTTTCAGAAGAGCTAGAAGAGGATAATGAATCAGTGGTGGGGATCGGACAGCCTTTGATGTTAGGCACCACTGAACCCATGAGATACAAACGGAGATGAGAAGCAACAGAGCCAAGGCGCGATTCCTCAATTCCAGTTAATTCCGAGACTGATGGCTTCTTCTTGATCAAGTCTTTCATCTACACATGAGAATCGGAAAGCGGAAAAAAACAGATAATGAGAATATGTAGATGCAAAGACAAGTATTCGCAAAAAACAAGATCATCTCATTTCTCACATACCTTCCTACGTAGTTCAGTTCCCAGAAGTTTTGACTTCTCTGAGCACCAGTAGTAGAAAGCATTGCCATCTGCGATCCTTATGACAAAAGATCTACCAGAGCTGTCTGCAGTTATCTCCTCAATTGACACCGTGGAGCACTGAGATTTGCTTGTATATGTAAAGAGTTGTTCTGAGTGACCATTGTCTCCGATAAACGAGAGTCTCAAGGCAGATGTTGGCAAGACCATTAGGCTCAAGTTACCCCTGACCAATGTGAAGTAAAATGAAAGGAATTAGTCACAAACTCCTAATATCAAAAGCAACCCCACTAACAAATTTACACTAGATGCTGAAAACCAGAAATGGAAAATGGATCATGCCCAGGAGCTTTTTAAATGCTCTAGCAACATTGCAAGTTGTTCCTAATTCAAATGTCAAAAAAAGAATCTACTAACATAAACAAGCAATCAAAATAAAAGTTACCCAGAACTTTTTTGCATGTACAATATTTTGGTACTTGACACTTACTTAGACTGCAGCTTAGCCTAATTGAAACTATATTTTACATAACACGGTAAAGAGATAATCCTCAAAAACTTCTCCTTTACAGTGCAACTTAGAAGAACTTGAACCAGAAAAATATAAGAAAATGATTATCTAAGAGGTTCCCATAAAAAAAATTTGGTAGATCCACTATCATATTTTGAACAAAATGGTACAACCAGTGCTCACAAAAGCAATTTTAAATCAGATAAGTAGTGAGAAGAAGAAAAACAGAGAACCAAAATCAGACAAAAACCCTATAGTCAGTGATGTTATGACAACAGAAGAAAATTTAAGACCTATATGACTAGAAATCAAGAACATACTACACAACATTGGAGATGAAACTACCTTTACTTCATCATCTACCAGAGATCATAACAGGCCCACATTACCTACAATAAAAGATACATTTTATTTGGAAGCATAAATAGTATCACCATACAACTAATTGAGTTTCTATGATTTCTAAAGGCCTTTAATTAAACCAAAGCATGTTAGTCATGAATACATCTGATTACTGAATGTTAGATAAACATTGATACAAACAGAATTGAACAAATGGATATTGACAGAATATGCCATTTTCTCCACTTCTTTTCATGAAAGAAATTAAAAAACTATCTAATACACCAGCCTCCAAAGTGTTAAGCACATGTTCAAACTGAAAAATGTCAGAGATGCAACATTTAAAATGAATACAGGCATAGGAATTGATAAACGTGCTTGAACCATGAGACCAGACTCTTCGAGAGTGATAATCATGATACTAAAGCATCTTCAGCTTCTTTAAACCATCTTAAATTTTCAAAATCATGATTGACATAGATAATCAGTATGCAAGTATGCATTCTTCTATAAAACAAACTAAAATGACATATTGCACAGAAGAAACCATTAATTAACCTTCTCTTTTACATTATAGCTCTAACATAAGACTCCTCTACAAAGCAAACAAAAACCTAACTAGAGAGACCATCATGTTCACATGTCTCTAATAGAAAACAAAGAACCAACAATCAATAAAACAATCAACATGATTGCCAAAACAAATCCAATTCTTATTCTCCAAAATCTCAAACAATGCCACATAAACAAACACACTCCTCATGAACATTACCTTATCGTAGTAGGTCGCATTAAGGTCCCTTCCTTCTTAATCATCCCAACGCGAACTGAAACCAAAGGTATACAAAAACACCTCGCTAACATACCAATCTCCGCAGGCTCAAAATGCTATTCAATACAACAACAACAAAAATCAAATCACAATCCAAAAATCACCATATCCAGAAAAACTCAGAGATTCAAAATCAATCCAAACCTGACTAAGATGAGCAAGCAATCGATCTTCAGCCATACCATTAGATACGTTAAGCTTCAACAACGGTTTCAATCTCTCATCACCTCTACATGCTCCCATAACTTGCATATCCAAAGCTTGTAACCACCTCAATACCCTATCCTCCCCAAGCAAAAACTCTCCTCCGTCTCCGTCTCCGTCACCGTCAGTCAACGGATCTGAACTCCGACTCTCAATCCTCGCCGTTTCGGATCCGTTAGATCGAGAATCGGACAAATCCTCGCCGTCGTCATCGTCGTGATTATCTCCGGTATCATCTCGTCTCCTAGAATCGGCCATAATCGTTCGTGATTACACAAAAAACGAATCCAGAAAAATCAAAAACCCTACGATCAATGCTTCTTCGAGGATCAAATCCTTCAATGCAATAGATTCTAGAGAGAGATAGATTCTAGATGCCTTTTTTTGATTCTCTTCGCGATGAGGAAGGTGGAAAAGATAAGAGAAACAAAAAAATCAGCGTTTTGTGTAATGTGTGTGTATATATATAATAATTATATATTTGCGGATGTGAAATGGTTTAATTAAACTGTTTTATAATTTAGATTTGAGGTCCGGCTCGTTTGATTGAGCACGCACACAAATTTTTACGCCATATAAGGGTAATGGTGGGTCTGAGGTAACCGACTTCGACCAGGTGCCACGTCAACTTGAGTAATGTATGATTAAATGGGGCCCGTTAAGGATGGGCCTATGTGTGTCTGATGTTTTTTCGTTAGTTTAATAATGCAATATTTTTCTGTTTTCTTATAAAGTTTAGTTGAAATTTGATTATTTTCTCTTATTATCGGATCTCATTAATGATTAGCGAATAAATTGAATATTGGTTGGTTATTTGAAAAATGGATGGATTATAGGATCTCATTAAGTCATTAGTGATTAGGAGCAGTGGCAAATCCAGGAAAAAAATGTAGGTGGATCATAATTCTTAAAAAAAAACCAAAAACTTAATTATTAATGTATAAGGAGGGATTTAACCAGGGTGGGTGGTGTAACTAATGATATTTTAACCATTTGAGCTAGTGTTGCTTTACGAATTAAGTTGATATAATTTAACCTAGGTCAGTTGACCCACCAATTCACCACTGATTAAGAGTAAATTGAAGATTCTAATCGTAAATGATTTTTGTTTTTTAGTATGAAATTAATTTAATAGTTTTTTATACAATATATTTTAGAGACTTATTTTTTTGTTGATGTTATATACTACTTTTTTAATAAAATTACAAATCCAAATACCAACCACTAAATGAACTTTTCCCAACGCAATACGAGAAAGAAAAAGCTGCCTAGAAAGGCTACGAGTAATCCAAGCCACTCATCGTTATATATTTCATCATCTAATCATACAAAATTACAACCAAATCATACACAATTCGTGTAGCATTTGACTTGTAGTTTATGTGTGTGAGATATAGTATACAAATAAAGTAAAAGACAAGCATATTTGGTTGGAGTAGAATATGAAACACAAAACTACAATATGCGAAAAAAGGAAGGAGCCAATAACGTATGAACTTGAGATGTGAGCCATTGGCTTATGAAGATAGAATAGCCATTATTTATTTTGTCCAAAGGTTCTGAATTCGAATATTCTTATCGGAAATATTAGTTTCATCTCTAAACAAAAAGTCGCCATCAGTTTTTTAATGATCTAAAACGCAACATTTGGAGGTTTGTAAGAACATATATCAATCATTTCTTCTTCTTTGGTTCTTCTTGTGCATACTCCTTGATTAGTGCTTCCACGTCTTTCCAGAATAAACCCTCCACAAGAACTCCTTCTTTTGTGAACCTGAAGATACACAAAACCATGAAAACGAAGACACGAGTTAATCATAAGCAGCTAGGGCGCGAGGATTTGTACGAAAAAATGCAGAGCGAGATAGAGAGAGCAAGATAGAGACCATTGGGTTACACTTTTGGTGAGGTGGACTGACTTTCCAGCTGAGATTGATTTTGGATCCGCACTATCGATGGTGAGAGTGTACTGATCAGAGAATCTAGGCAGCTTTGAAGACACCACCAAGCCAGTGCTGGTGAATGATCCCTGCATATTAACCACCCGATTTTTAATAGAGTAGCAAATGAGGAGCTAAACAAAATGAAAGTGTGCATGTACATTAACCAGAGAACATTAGAATCCTTACGTGTTTTGAGATAAAAGAATGCACTAACCAAATTTATTGTATCAATTTAAAATGGTTTCAGCAAATCAAAATGGATGAGCTCTCACTGTTGCAGATTATAGACCTAACCAACGAGTACAGACTACAGAATGGAATGCTTGGAAAAATGTCATCTTCTTGTACACAAACTAAATGAGAATGAGAAGGAAAACAACCCACATTACATTACAGAATCATCCTTTTCGTTGAACAATTATGTTTCGAGAAACAAGTCAGCACCGATATCAAACACCAAAAGATACAAGAACTGCCACAGTTATATTACCAAGACTCTATCTAATCAAACAAAACCATAAAATAGAAATGTAGCTTTCCCTAAAGCTCAAATGCCAGATACCAAGATACCCTAAGATATGCAAACTCTACTTAACATCGTCAGTTCGATTCTAGTTCCTTGTATGTACATGCACCTAAATCACAAAACCACAATTGTTGCAACTTAGACAAAACAAGAATGTAATCCAAGAGCACACAAACATCGAAGATTACTTCTCAATGAACTTATCATTTCTCAAAAGTCAGAAACACAAACCTCAGGAGGATAGGTAAACAAAATCGCATTCTTCTCCTTAGTGTACAGAATCAGCTGCAACACCGCATTCAACACTACATACGTACTACCATAGTCAAGAAACCAACACACCTCATTCAAAATTCTCCAAATATATAAAGACATGTATTGAGTCAAGTAAATGAGAAATCAAGCAAAATTCGAAGCAAAAGGATATAATGCAATGCATCCAATCAAAAAGTCCCTGTTCTCAGGGAATTTCTTGTTGTAAAACTGAGCAACAAGAGCAACCACGATAATAATCGTCCCTAAGAACAATTTGAGATTGCTCAATCTCACATCCTCCTTGTAACCACGGCTCGTAACGATCTACACATCCAAAATACAAACAAAATTCCACAGATCAGAGAATATCGAGAAAGAGAATGAAATTACGCGACTGTGTTTTCTTATGCCTTACATCGGAGACGGATTCGTCGAGGATGTGCTTGAGAGAGTTGTGATCCAATAGATTTGCCTTCTTAACATTCTTGTTCGTCGATTCTACCTTCTTTTCTTCCATGGCGTTACAGATCGGATCTAGACAATACCAGATCCCTAAGGTTCTGCGAAAATTCTCGAGCGCAAAGACTTAGAGAGACTGATGTGTTTTTGGTTCGAGGAGGAAGACGAAGACGATTTAAGGATTGGAGCTAGAGACGTTTCAGTCAAAACTGTTTACGACGTCGTTTTGGGATGATGTGTATTGGGCCTTCATGGGCTTCCAAAGGATTTGCACTACTTAAATTTGTTTCTCTTTTAGTTTTAGTCAACTAAATAAACTTTTAAACCTTTTAATTCAAGTGCTGATATTTTCCTTTCTTTACACAATTAGTTTGGATCCATAACCATTTATGTCCATTCACGCTTATGTAGTGTACTCGGGAAAAGAATGAAAAGGCGAATCTCCTCGCGAAGAACGCTCGTATCCGTACATCAGTATTTCTTTTATTAACACTCTCATTTTTTCTTATTAGTTCAAAGATACACATATATTTCTCTAGTTGATAAAAAAAAAACAACAACAACAACATTTGACTACTTTTAATTCAAATGCTGATATTTTTCTTTCTTTATACAATTAGTTTGAATTCATAACCATTTATGTCCACTGTTAGTATTTTGTAGAAAAATTATTATCAAATCTTGCAGTAGAAATCATTGGCAACACCAAAACATGTTGAAAAGCATGTTAAGATTGCCAAATTTAGTGAAATTCTATATTGAGAACTAAAGATATAAAAACGTTCACAATCCAATCCAGTAATCTTGCAGGAAATTACAATAATCGATTGCAATAATCAGGAAATACACAACATTCCCAATAGTGGTGATAGTTAATCAAGAAATTATTGGAAATTTTAATCTAATTTATTTATTTCAATCTTATTTTCTAAATCCTAGTTGGATTGTGTTTCAAGAAGGCTTGGACTTGACTTTGCTAGAGGTCGCATTTGAGAGCAATAGCTTAGCTCCTTTCACAAGCTCTTCCTTGATCATGAACAAAACCGCAGCAGCTAAAACGCTCTGACAGATCTTTGTGCTCATCCCTTTGTAAAACCCGTAAAGCCCTTCGTATCGAATCATTTTCAGAATCGCGTCTAGCGTTCCTGTAATTCAAAACCCGAAGAAAGAAACTATCAGCTATCATTGGTCCTTGAATAGGGAAATGAGTTTTTTTGGCTTATTACCTTTGTACTGTTGTCTTTTGTCTCCAGTTGTGACTTGTTTGGCTTGAAGTCGCGACTTTACAACCAAGAGAGGATAAGTTGTGACCGTAGCTCCAAGTTTAGCCACAGCTCCGAGAAGAAATGTCTACGGAAAATAAAAATCATTAGAGAGCAAGAAACATCTTTATTTGAAGGAAAAAATATGCCAAATGCTAGAGTCCGAACCTCCCAAGCGGTTACTACGTTGTTGGTACCCTTCAAGGCACGCCTTTTCTTCAGCTTTGTTAACATTGTCTCGTACAACATAAATTGCATTGCTGGATTACTTACCTACGGGTATAAAAATACTATCAGTAAATGCAACCATTCAAACGATATAAGAGAAGCTTCGAAAGCCGAAAAGTTCACATACCATGATCAAAGTTGGAATTACACCTTTCCAGAAGCCAGTAACTCCAGCTTCATCGTAAATATCATGAATCTGAGACATTGTTCAACGTATATCACAAAAAAAAACTATCATAATATATTGTTTTGAAAAGTTTATAGACATCGAAATAAGTTTCATCTGAAATCATCTGAAGCTGTAGTTTCTCATCAAGATTTTACTCATAATAACCAATCTGACCCTAGGAAACTTCTTCTGGTTTGTAAGAACGGGAAGCTGTCTCATACCGTATTAAAGGTTCCATAAGGACGTGGCTCAACTGCAACCAGAGCTTCTGCATCAGAAGAAGGTGACTCAGAGACAGCCTTTTCATCTTTTGCTATTTTCTTGTGGGTCTGCAATATATACAAGTGTTCCAGAAGAATCAGGGGGAGAAATGAAGAGGGAAACAAGAGTGAGGAAAAGAAAACTCATAGATTCATGACTAATTGCAAAACTAAAACACTCAAGAATAAAAAATACACCGAAATTGATAAGACACCTTAAGAAGCACTTTTCAGTGGTGTATATGAAGCCATTTATACCTGCATGCGCGTAACAATCACCCAAATTGGATTTGTCATAAGAACATTCACTGACCTGCACAGAGAAAGAGCTATCTTACTTCAAATGAGACAAGCAGAAGCAATGGAAAAAAGATAACCGCAATGAAGTATGTATGTTTAATCATCTTTGGTTGCAATGCCACCAAAGTTTACAATCAAATAACAAAACAACTATCAACTATAGGACCTGACAGTAAAGTTACACCTTCCACCTAGGAGCTCCAATAAACAAGCAACACTATAAGAGCATAAGTTGACAGCATTACCAATGTGACAGTGTCAAGCCTTCACTCATAGCCTACACCCCAGAAAACCAATGTGAAGAGTACAAGAAAGAACTGAATCACCGAAGTGATATTTTGAATCGAAAAACGATCAAATCAACCATTCAAAAACTTCTGTATGGCACTCCTAACTAATGATAATCCACACTGTAACAGGTAAAAAATTAGCACACACAAGAATCACATGAAGGATTGCTGTTTTACCCAGCTAAGGCAGCCACTAAAAGTGAAGAAAACATCCCAACTGATCCATCACCCAACCCTTTCTTCCTTTGTGCAAGAGCTGCAGCTTCCGCTTGATTACGAAACACTTGGTAGAAGTAGTAGTACACACCCTGCCTCATCCAAAAAGAGCGAACAAGTAAGAAATCAAAAAGCTCAGAGGCACTTTCTCTATCTAAACTTCAAACCATAAAAAAAAGGACGAAACATACAGATTCTCCACATATCTACACATAAATGAGAGAATGTAACCTGCGATGCCGCAGTTCCAGCAAGAGACGGAGCCAATCCACCATATAATCTCTCCCATCCCTCTTGTTTCACAACCTTGAATACAAAATCAAACCAATTTCAAAAACATATCATACAAAATAACACATCACAGAACATCCTCTAAACTAGCCAAATCAAGCTCTCACAAATTTGTCCAACCTTCCATACCAAAATCAGACCAATTCAAGAACACATCACACAACATTCTCTAAACTTAAGCCAAATCCAGTAAATCAAGCTTTCACAAAAACAAATATCAAGACAATCTTCCATTGATCCTAAACATTGAGGAGTTCAAAAACCTGACACATATGTTCAAAAGTTCCAAGTTTCCTCTTCTCCCTCTTCAGATCCCTCTCCGTTTGTTGACGAGTATTTACCTAATTTCAACAATTACAACAAAAACAGACACCATTACAAAACAAGACGAAGATTATCCTTAAAACACACAAGAGAAACGAAAGAATCCTACAGTTTGGAGAGGATAAGTAAGAAGCTGAGCAATGATCCCACCACCAGCTCCAGCCAATCCATTGATCAGAGCATCCGACATGATTACTATCTTCCACACACAAAAATACGAAAACAACATCAAAAATCGAAATCGCAACTATTGCAAAAGCCGAGGAGATCTAGATTACCTCTGGTTAGGATTGAAATCGGGACACTAAAAAAAGCCGAAGTCGGAGAATCACAAAGCTTAGGAGGATGATGTCAATGGCGTCGATAGGAGAAGCTTCTTCTCCATCTCCAATGGAGTTTTTTCAGATTTTGTTCAATTCGAAGGAAAACAAACACACGCAAGTTGACGTTGATGAGTGTATAGATGTAAAATGACTGATATACCCTTTTACTTGAGTGGATATTACAGAGTTTTGCCCTTAGCCATCTTTCTTGAATTGCGTGTTCGGTTCATATACTAAAGCCATTTATTTCTTTGTTTATTTGATGATATCATTCCATAAATATTTGCTTTGGAGGATTTGAAATTTGGCTTCTAATGGTATATGACAATTTGATTTCTTTATAAGGGCATCATCTCTAACCAATTTGTATTTCTTTCTCTAAAAATAGAGCAAATTATTTCGAGGTGTTTTTCCATCTATATCATTTTGGTCCTACGCTTACCTTTTTTCTATATTTTGTTGGTCTTATCAAATCAAACTACGCATGATCAAATCAAACTCAAAATGAACTAGACCCGAGATATATTGAGAAAGAAACAGATGATAGTGACGTGTCACTTCGTACTGTCAATATGATGTTTATGCGTTCTTTTGGACAAAGTTTATACATAAATATGTTTTGGTAAATTCAAAATATTATATCAACTGAAAACTTACTTACGTTATTTTATAGATTTATATAAAAACAATGAAACATTAAATTTGGGGTATCGAACTAAAAATCTAATGGTCATATGAAAGGCTATGCGAGAGTTGATCAAACAAAAATCACTAAACACAATTTTATAATCGTGACCGCAGCAAAACACAACAATAAGGAATTACGTATACTTTTTTTTCATGGTTGTCTCAGGTGATTGATCACTTTTCATTAATGTAAACAATGTACAAGTGAAAGATTATACACCAATGTAAACTATAAAGCAAAGCTAAACCGACTAAACCAATACTCAATGTATAAACCAACGTTAAGCCAAATATATATATACTCCAATAGGTGGATTCTATTTTTAAATTTGAGATTTTTATATCCTTTTTAAATCTTTGTTTTCCAATTTTCATTTGTCTTTTAATTTTAATTGATATTTTTATTATATATGTATTTTTTGGTTCGTTATTTGCGAATTAGTTTGTTAGACTCTACTTCTTTTTTACTATTTGGTTAATTATTTGCCAATTATTTTGTTAGTTTTCAATTTTTGTTTATTTTTCGAAATTAAATTTATATACCAACACATATCATTATCTTATCAATATATTAGACGCATCAAGGTTTATATAAAAAATATGATACCATGTAACGATCAAAGAGTATATCACTAAATACGTGTTTTTGGAAATTCATGAGTAGAAAATTATAAAAAAACCCCATTTTTAAAAATGGTGAATTAGTGAAATAATAGGTTTAAACATCTAAATTAATAAAGTAACTTGTGAAATGTGAAAATTTAGTAAATAATAAAGAGAAATGAAATTAAATGATTTTATCCTTTTATACATCCAATCAAAATCATCATATTTAATGCAAATTTAATGTAGATTTGTCTTGTATTAATTATCACATTTAATTTTTTATAATTAAATTTGAAGTTGCCATATATAAAAATAAATTATGTTTTTTTACATTTTCTCAAAACAACAATATTTTTTTACTATTCAAACAAATTATTATTTTTGTTTTAGATAGATAAATTATATAGTGAACTATACCACCGTAGCCATAGTCTTTTAATTTTCGGAATAATTAATTATTATTTGAATAGATAAATTATATAGTGAACTATATCACAAATTAGAAACTATGAATATATAATGTATATAGTTAATTGTTTCACAAATTGTTAGCTATACTACTTATATTCACGCATATGATAATTTACTATTATATATATATAACTATATTTAAATGTAGTTAATTATATATTCATCTGTAGTTAAGTAGAAATTATTTACGACAAAAAAATGATTTATTTATGTAGTTGATTTTAGGATAATTTAGCTAGTTGGGCAGTTTTGGAAAAGTTATTTGGAGAATATGGGCAGTTTACTGTAGCAAATTAGAAGAATATGCAGTTTTTCACTGTTACACTAATAGAGAGATTTGTGTGAAAAGACAGAAAATGGTATTTGATGTTGGAATGGCTAAGTGTACATCACAACGGTGGATATGCGGTGTACATCGACTGGACCGACTGGTACACCACCGTCTGCAACTTCCGATACACCACTGTTTACACCGGCTGGTACACCACCGTCTACACCTTCCGGTACACCTTCCGGTACACCTATTGGTACACCAACGTCTATACATTCCGGTACACCGGCTGGTACACCATCGTCTACATATTCCGGTACACCGGCTGGTACACCAACGTCTATACATTCCAGTACACCGGCAGGTACACCAACGTCTATACATTCCAGTACACCGGCTGGTACACCATCGTCTACATATTCCGGTACACCGGCTGGTACACCACCGACTAGTACACCTTCCGGTACACCACCGTCTACACCTTCCGGTACACCTACTGGTACACCACCGTCTACAACTTCCGGTGGTAGTACACCACTGTATACACTTTCCGGTACACCGATTGGTACACCACTGTCTACAATTTCCGGTACACCACCATGTACATCCTCCAGTAAACCATTGTGGTGTCTCTTATGTACACCGTCAAGCCACCGGTACACCACCGTATATATTTTTCAGTACACCACTGTGGGTACCGTGTTCTCTATGTACACCGGTACACCACCGTAGACATCTTTCGGTACATCACCGTATACATCTTCCAAATTACACGTTTAAGAAAAATCCTAATTTTCTAATCCAACATAAACACTAATTTTGAAACTAGTTTCGTTCTTAATTTCACGCCATAACAAGTTTCTAAATTTCCTAAACTAAAAATAATTATTATACACTAAAATATATTTACTTACTTTAAAGGAAACCATTAATTCTTGTTATAGTAATAAATTGATTCCACAAAAAATATTTCCTAACTTTAATTGATTATCGCTAATGGAGACTATTTCCTAATTATTCCACCACCGTCTTCCTCCTCAAAATCTTCCGTTCACCATTCTATCAAATTGTAATCTTCCATTCACCATCACCGGAAGTAAATTGCCCAAAACAATCAAATTCAAAATGAAATTCAAAATCATAATAATGTAACACAAATCTCAATTTCTTAGTTTGTCCCCCCAATTAACGTTCTTCTAATAGTTATAGTATTAATGGAGACAATTTGTTCTTGTTATAGTCATTATTAAGTGATGAGACTTTTAATAGCTCTATCACGAAGTTATACAATTTAATGAATAAAATTCTAATTTGAGTGGAATTTTTTGTATTGTTAATTTTTCTTGCAATTGAAAATGGAATCTTGATGATGACTCTTGCTGGAACCTCCGCCATCAGTTGAAAAAAAAACCAGTTCATAATCAAATCCAAATCTGAATTTCAAATTGCAAAACCCAATTCAAAAAATTCAATTTTCCGTGAGAAGATTCTAAAACATAAAACGAGGATGAGTTAGTGATGAGGTCTTGATTCAAAAGTGAGGTTGGAGGAGAAGCAATACTCGTCGGAGAATTTGAGTCGGAGAAGGGTTAGGCGGAGGATTTAATGGAGAAGAAAAGTTTCTTATGTCTTTTAGTCTTAGTGGAGAAGAAGAGTTTAATGGCACAATAGTAATTAAATGAACATAAGAAGGGTTATTAGCTTGGAAAAAATTGGGCCCCATATCAAAGTGTCTATTTCCCCAAATATGAACAGTACACTGCCTACTTTTCTAATTATACTTTTGAAAACTACTCATCCAACCAATTTTTTCTTGATTTTATTCACAAATAATCAACTATACTTGTTATCTACTATATGAAAGGGCTAAAACCCTCTCCATGAGCTGCCACCTCAGCAGAGGAAGACCTACCACGTGTCCTCAGAAAACGTTTCATTCACCTTTAGCCTCAACCGTCAGAACTTTCGTTTCGTTCGTTCTATTTTCTTCACTTAAGTCTTACATAATTAATAATAGCATCTTCCATCATTCAATCTAGATTAGTAAACATCATTCAATAATTAACTATTATTTGTTATATTCAATAATAGTTCATTGTTATATATAGTTAAATATGTTAATAAATAGTTTACTATTACGCAATTTTAGTTTGAAATTCATTATATGAAGCAAGTAGTTAGTATATTAAAAACAATTCACTATTTTCGTTTAAATCCAAATAATAAAATAGTTCACTATTTATTTCAATAGTTTATAATTTGTGATATAATTCACTATATAATTTATCTATTCAAACAATAATTAATGATTCTGAAAGGTAAAAAAATATGGCTATGTTAAGTAAACGTATAATGTAGAAATTTGTTTTTGTCTTTTTTCAACTAAATGTTTTTTTATATGTCAGTTTTAAATTTATTTATAGATGAAATTATTATTTTTTCTTTATTATAAATAAATTAGCATTAAGTGTGATGAAATTTGACAACATTAGCATTAAGTATGATGAAGTTTAACTGAATTTATTTTTGGTAAATTAGTCAAATATAATTTTCTCTTTGTTAGTTACCCAATATTCCAATTACACATGTTAGTTTATTAATTTACATGCCAAAACATATTATTCCGCCTAATTTTCTAATTTAAATGCTTATAAGATGGGAAAATTATCATCCAATAGTAACTACAATTAGGATATTGTGATTAATAAGTCTCAATTAAATTAATAAGTACTTTTCCTTATTTTGTTGTAAAAAAGGTTTTAATGAGTAATAAGTTTGAGCTAAATTAGTTGAACACTGTTCTTTATTTATTGTTAAGAAATTTTCATGGATAATTGACTAATTTTCACCTATAATTACACACACACATATATATATATATATATATACAATGGCTTAGAGTTTATTTTTCTTATATTTACATCATCATGAGTAGTAGTAAGAGGTTTGAGAAAATCTTCCCTTTTAAATTTATTTTTTATATATATTTTGGTTCTACCATTACATTTTTATACCTTTAATTTTTTGTTACAGTAAAAATAAAAAACCAAATAAGGACTTATTCATATTGGTAGTTGGAGCATCGGGAATTGGCGATGGTGGTAGGAACAACTGCCATTACAAGGTGGTAGCTTGGACAAACGAAAGTGAACCACGCGAAACAATAATTGTGACAACTAACAAAGATCCTGTATTTGGTGACACTTTGCATCTTCCTCTGCAAAAGCCTTCAACTTTTTTGATTTTGGACTTTTACAGTGTGAACTTGGCTAATACCGAGAGTATTCTCATTGGGAGAGCAAATACACATTTGCCCAAAAAAACAAATGCTAATGAGGAGCGTAAGCTCAAAATCGAGAACTTAGACAAGAAAGGACGTATTTTAACCGTTGGTTATCTTGAAGTGTTACTTCGCCTTGAGACTAGTAAAAGCAATTGATTAACAATGCTTGAAATCTTATGTCCGTATTAATTAATAAAAGATTATGAGTTGTTGCTTATTAGGAATTAAGTGCTTTTGTAATTCCTTTGGTGTTTATGTTTTGTAAAACATAATTATAAATAAGATATGACTTGAACTAAACTTAAACACGAACCCGTAACCCTCGCGTGAGATTCACACTCCCCCCAAATTCTCTTCCAAACCCACCTCTTTCGAAACAAGCGATTTCCATGGCAGATCGAACCTCATCTCCTTCTGCTGAGATCTTCTTCTGATAAGCTATGATCTTGACCCTTGGGACCTCGCCGGTTATCGTTCGCAACCCGTCTCACCGGTGAAACATGGCCTCGTGAATCCATGTAAATCGCATCCTCTGTTTCGTCCTGTTCCTCCTCCTCCACCGTCTAGATCTGCACCACCGGAGAATCGTCGCTGGGATTTGGACATCATGGTTGACCTTTGATTGGTAGTAAGGATCTCGACCGCACCTCACCCAAAACCACCAGATCTGTTCCTCCCGGAGCTGGGCGAACCTCTTTCACCGGATCCGCCACCGGATCCACCAGATGCTTCTCTCAAGGCGGCGCACCCGTTCATCGTTTTCAAGAACCACCACTCCATTAACCCTTCTCTCCACCTCCATTCGCGATGAGACTTAGCTCCTCCACTCCCTCCATGGCCGAAACATCAAGGCGAGGCTATTGGTTTATCCAAGCCGCTTATGCTTCAGACATGGCCGGAACTAGTTGACACACATCAAGGCGCAGCTTTTGGTCTATCCAAGCTGATCAGACGTCCTCCGCTAGTCATTTTGATGATCGGAATCCTCCTCCTCCGACACATTAGGCGGTGGACCACAAGATCTATGAATTCTCTGATGACCGGAATGCTCCGTCTCAGTCTCCAATACAAAGGTGAATTGTTTTCTTTTGTTGTGTTGATGGGCTCGAAGCAATTTGTATTAGGCCTGTTAGGAGCCCATTGGTTTGAGAAACTAGCCCATAGTCTACTAATTCATTTAGTGAACATGTTTGTTAGTTTTTATTCAACTTATTGGACTAGAGGAACCAATCCATTGTTAGTAATTGTTGCTAGTGATAGGATTTGGTGGCATGGAAACGAGTGTAAAACCCGGAAGTGTATTTCTCCGGTGACTCAAACGAAAGCCCAAGCAACTTTCAAAGACAGTAAAAGGATTTGTTCGGTAACATCCGAGTCCTTCCAATTGGTTCGAGTCGTCTCCATTGACTCGACTGTTTTCAAACTTCATGGTTCAACCCATGTCTCTTTATCTCTTCTTATTGAGTGTAGTTGTTGTAGTTTCATCTTGGCATTTGCCGTTGTAACCGAAACCGAGTTTTAAGTAATGAAAGTTCATTGTTGCCCAAAAAAAAAAAAAAGATATGACTTGATGATATTGAATTGCAGTATTTTGTGTTATCATCATGTTTACAAACAAAGAGTAGTCTACACCCTGAACAGATATTTGAGATCGTAAACTGTCAGCTGTGTCGCAAAGCTTCCATCTTCACCTTCACCGTGTGGAGATGCAACCATATACCTTTTCTTATCCTGATAAAAATAATAATTACAAATGGAAAATGATAATGCTAGATTTTGACAAAATTCATTAATGAGCCAGAACGAGCTGATAGATTGCGAAGAATACCTGAATAGCCAAAATTCTATCATCAATGGTATCTTTAATAGTAATGCGAGTTACAGTAACTGGCCGAGTTTGTCCAATACGATATTCCTTTGATCCTAACCTGGCACATGTGTTCAAAAGTTCCAAGTTTCCTCTTCTCCCTCTTCAGATCCCTCTCCGTTTGTTGTCGAGTATTTACCTAAATTCAACCATTACAACATCGTTTCAAAACAAGACGAAGATTAACCTTAAAAATGGTCGAAACGAAAGAATCATACAGTTTGAAGAGAAAAAGTGAGAAGTTGAGCAATGATCCCACCACCAGCTCCAGCTAATCCATTGATCAAAGCATCCGACATGGTTTCTATCTTCTACAAACACACAAAAATCAAACCACAGAGAAAAAAAAAATCGAAATCGCAAAAGCCGAAAAGATATAAAATTACCTCCGGGTTAAGATTGAAATCGTGACACCAAAAAACTCGAAGTCGGAGAAATGCAAAGCTTAGGAGGATATTGGCAATGGCGTTGATAGGTGAAGCTTCTTCTCCATCTCCAATGGAGTTTTTCAATTCGAAGGAAAACAAACACACGCAAGTTGACGTTGATGAGTGAATAGATGTAAAATGACTGATATACCCTCTTAGTTGAGTGAATATTACGGAGTCTTACCCTTAGCTTATTTAGGTGGATAAAGTAAAACCATTTTTTTTGAATTGCGTGTTCAGTTCATTCATATGTCTAGAAGAGGAAACTAAATCTATTTTTTGTTCATTTGATGATATCATTCCATAAATAAATATTTGCTTCGGTGGATTTGAAAATTTGGTTGGATATGGTATATGATAATTTGATTCTATATGAGGTTTTGAATAGCAATGTGATTTGTATGTGAGTGAGGATGCATTTCGATATGCTATATCCAACCAAATTATGAAAATCACAATCATATCAAAGAAAATAGAAAATCTATAAGCATATTTATTTTATCAACAAAGTTACTGAATATTACAAAGAAAATGAAAATCGTCTATCTATGCTAGTATTTGTATATTTCAATTCTTTTGATTGCGTTTGATTAACATTTTGAAAAAATTTAGTCAAGCTGATGACTTTGAAGACACAACAAAATTATCATTGATAATTTGATACGTAATTATGTTCACTAGGGTTGGAAGTTTGGCTTCTTTGGATATTTTTGTGTTATTTTCCTATGTTTTCTATCAATATCATGTATAACATGAATTAGTAAGTATTTTATGTTAGTATATATATTTTACATTTATTTACACATTATCATATTTTCAATTATTAATTATTTTTAATTCTCTTTTTTGAAATTCTTTCGATTTGGTATTTGATTTTAAATAAATAGCTGTTTAGTTTTTGAAAACTTATTATTTTATCTATTATTGCATAATAAATTCATCCAATCTTCAAACAAATTCTAAATATAATCAATATAGTTACTTTTGTCATTTTTTCACAAAACACTAATATAATTATAGAAAGTTAATTTATACATAATTTTTTTCTTACGTTTTCTTAAACATTTCAAAAATAGTTTTTGTTTCTCTAAATTTTTAAAATCATTGATTCAAATATTGAATTACAGAAGCTCACCGGGGAATGCCTTTTTGTAGAACTACGTACATTTTTACATAAAGATCACAAATTATTCTCGGTATATTTTGCTGTACAATGAATAATGTGACCATTAATTTTATACTTTATATATATATATCAAATTTAAGATTTTTTATTTATTTTAAATTACGATATTACAACGTTTTCAATTTTTTTTCTTTTCTACTTCCAAAACCTGAAAATAACATTTTGAATAAAATATTATATTCTAAAGTTTCACCTTATTTTCTTATTTTAGTGAAATCGTTCAATATCCTTTAGTGAAATCATACATCCTCTTTTTTTTAAAGCCTTCAGTCTCTTAACAATCGGCTAAAACTCAATTACGACACTTCAATAATTAACATCATTGAATCTATTTTTTCTTTGATTATTTTTTATTAACATTTCTATTCAGCGCTCTTATATATAAATTTGTAATATTTTGATTATTTTCTAATGACCATATAAATAAAAGTAATGCATTATTGTAATTTTTAATTCGAACATAAATACTCAAATAATCCTGAAATATGGTTCGTATGATGAATTTATTAAACTTAACGACAAAAATTTTATTTAACTATTTACAATTTTATGTTACTTTGTTTACTTATTTTTAGTAGAACATAACTCAAGCAATGCGTGATTTTTTTGTTTTTCACCAATTTATACCTTATATCTTTAAAATAATAGTATTATAACACTTTCATATTTTTCTTTCATACTTCCATAAAATCATATAACATTATAAATAAAATCGTATTTCCTAAATTTTCATCTTATTATCTCCTCTTTAATTAGATGGTTCAGTATCCTTTTAGTGAAATAATATATATTCTTTATCTTTAGATCAACAACTTCTTATATTAACACGTTCATCCCTCATTGGTTCAAATATGTTCATGTATCTCTTTAACGAATAGGTGTAAGTGCGTTCATGACAAAAAAAAATCAATAGCCTATTAACAATTTTCTGACACTCAAGATTCTTTTTCTTTGATGTCGCTAATATCTTTATTCACTTTTTCTTATATGTATATTCATTTTACATATTTCCAATTTTTGAAATTGAATATATAAACTTTTTTTCGTTATCATAAATTCATAGTAAATACTCAAATATTAATTTCTACTTTTAGTAATTTATTGACTTATTTTTCGTTTTTTAATTTAATTAAAAATTTTGTAGCTATAAGTAACAATAAATATACATAAACATGAACTAAATGAACTTAAAACTAAAATTAATTGCTTAAATTTTTTTTGCCTATGTGGACACCTTAGATGGAGAGAGGACTCCCTAATTATATATATTTTTGAAATTGAATATATAAACTTTTTTTCGTTATCATAAATTCATAGTAAATACTCAAATATTAATTTCTACTTTTAGTATTTTATTGACTTATTTTTCTTTTTTTAATTTAATTAAAAAATTTGTAGCTATAAGTAACAATAAATATACATAAACATGAACTAAATTAACTTAAAACTAAAATTAATTGCTTAATTTTTTTTTGCCTATATGAACACCTTAGATGGAGAGAGGACTCCCTACCTTTCATCATTTGATACTTTATTGTTAGAATTATGATTGTTTTTCTTTAATAGTATTTGGTGGAGTTGATAGTAGATATAATCGTGACCATCATGGCATCATCTATTGTAGTGTAAATTTTTCATTAACAAATAGTGACGTGTCACTTTATACGGTCAATATGATGTTTATGCGTTCTTTTGAACAAAGTTTGTACATAAATATGAGTTGGTAAATTCAAAATATTATATCAACTGAAAACTTACTTACATTAATTTCAGGCCCGGTTCATCAAATTATCAGACATGGTGCAAATTGGTCTAATATTTAGGAAAATATCCAAAAAAAAATTTAAAAACCCTAAACACTTAACAAAAAATTGCAAAAAAAGTATGGACATAGTGCAATTGCACCTAATGCACATGTCTAGAACCGGGCCTGATTAATTTATATGTTTATATAAAAACAATGAAACATTAAGTTTGGGGTATCGAATTAAAAAAACTAAAGATCATATGAAAGGCTATACGAGATTTGATAAACGAATATCAAAAAAATAATTTTACTATCTTAACCGCGACATAACACAACAGTTAGTATGTCTTTTCTTTGTCATGGTTGTTTCAGGTGATTGATTACTCTTCATTAACGTAAACAATGTAGATTATATACAATACAGAAAAGCTAAACCGACTTAACCAATACTCAATGTATAAACCAACATTAACCAAGATATATGTACTCCATTAAGTTGTTTATATCTCAATTTTTAAAACTGAGATTTTTATATCCTTTCTAAGTTTTTGTTTTCCAGTTCTTTTTGTATTTTTTTCACATGCAAATGTTTTCTATTTAGACTCAAAAGTAACAATAGTTTTCACTAGAATTTTGAAGAATCCAACAAATAAATCGCTTGATCGATGTTAAGTTGCATGATATGTGTTATCATCACTTCCAAGTAATCATCATCGCAACAATCCTCTGTTTCACAAAAGTTATACACACAAGTTCAAAAATGTAAGTTGACACAAAGCAGGCCTAGCCATCCCTCTCATCTCTAAAGCTCCAACTCAACCTTCTCATTTTGTAGCTCCTCTAAATGCAACAGATCTGCTTGTCTCTTCTTCTTCAAGAACGTTGCAAACAATTTCAGACCCAATGCCTTTTCTAATCATCATCAACATGGTCTCTGAAGGACTGTGAGACAGAGTATAGGAAACCATGTCTACTAACATGCTGTTGATGGTCTCACTATCATATTCTTCACCTTTCTTTTTATAAAATTTGACGGACAAGACACCACTATAGATTTTCTTTGATATTCTCATAAGATAAATCAGATTCATCACAGCTGAACACACCCATGCCTGCACAAGGTATTCAATACTGATGAAATTAAACCATGAACTACCAATCGGATAACAACAACAAATTGATGATGAAATTAAACCGATCAAATCATAATCCGATACAAAACTAGGGAAGAAAAACTCAAATCAAATCAAACTACTCAAGATTTTATCGATATGATCTTATCAAATCAAACTACACAGGATCAAATTAAACTACTCAGGATCAAATCAAAATGAACTAGATCCGAGCTATATTGCGAAAGAAGCAGATGATAGTGACGTGTCACTTTGTACTGTCAATATGATGTTTATGCGTTCTTTTGGACAAAGTTTGTACATAAATATGTTTTGGAAAATTCAAAAGATTATATCAACTAAAAACTTACTTACATCAATTTATATGTTTATAAAAAAACAAATGAAACATTAAATATGGGGAATCAAATTAAAAGTCTAATGGTCATATGAAAGGCTATGCGAGATTTGATAAAACGAGAATCACAAAAACAATTTATTATCGTGACCGCAACATAGCACAACAGTAAGGAATTACATTTTTTTGTGTGTCATGGTTGTTTCAGGTGATTGATTACTCTTCATTAATGTGAACAATGTACAAGTGAAAGATTATATACAAATGTAAACTATAAAGCAAAGCTAAACCAACTAAACCAATACTCAATGTATAAACCAACGTTAACCAAGATATATACTCCAATAGGATGTTTTTATCTCAATTTTTATATTCTTTCTAAATTTTTATTTTTTTGTTTATCATTTGTCTTTTTATTTTAATTGATATTTTTATTATGTATGTATTTTTTTAGTTCGTTACTTGCGAATTAGTTTTGTAACACCCTAGATTCTAGAAATGCTTGGTGCATTGTCTGAGAATATGTGGTACATGCGGAGAGACTTAAAAGAATTGATTTGGCTACCTATGTCATCAAAGTGCACTTATCTTTTCGGTCACTTGTCTTGAGAGAACTCCAGAATTAAGCGTGCTTGAGCTGAAGCAATCGAATGATGGATGACCTACTGGGAAGTCATTTCCAGTACCGTGCGAGTGAGGCCAAAACTCGGGGAAAGATCGCGCGGTGATCGCAGGGTCAATAAACATGCATTTCGAGCTTCCCGGACTAACGCACCGACCGCCAAAAAAGTATCGGGCCTGCGGGCCGAGAAGTTTCGGCTTACGAGCTGAGAATGGGTGTGGAGCCCACAGCAGGGCGGTCGGGACGTTATAAGTTTGTTAGACTCTATTGTCTTTTTACTATTTGGTTAATTATTTGCCAATTATTTTGTTAGTTTTCAATTTTAGTTTATTTTTTGAAATAAAATTTAAATACCAATACATATCATTAGCTGATCAATATATTAGACGCATCAAAGTTTATATAAAAAGATACGATATCATGTAACAATCTATTACATCACTAAACACTTGTTCTTGGAAAATCCGTGAGAAAAAACATATAAAAAAAGCCATTTTTCAAAATGTTTATTAGATGGAAATTATTAATAACCCAATATTAACTACAATTAGGACATTATAATTAATAAGACTGAGTTAAATCAATAAACACTTTTACTTATTTGTTTTTAAAAAGTTTTGAATGATTAATAAGTTTGAGTTAAATTAGTAAAACATTTTTCCTTATTTATTGTTAAGAAGTTTTCATGGATAATTGACTAATTTTCACCTATACTACACACACACACATATATATATATATATATATATATATATATATATATATATAATGGCTTAGAGTTTATTTTTCTGATATTTACATCATCATGAGTAGCAGTAGTAGTAGTAAGAGGTTTGAGAAAATCTTCCCTTAAAATTTATTTATTTTATATTTTCGGTTCTACCATTAAATTTTTATACCTTTTATTTCTTGTATAGAGAAGATAAAAAACCAAATATGAATTTATTCATAATGGTAATTGGAGCAACAGGAATTGGCGATGGTGGTAGGAACCAATACAACTACAAGGTGGTAGCTTGGACAAACGAAAATGAACCATACGAAACAAAAATTGTGACAACTAACAAAGATCCTAGATTTGGTGACACTTTGCATCTTCCTCAGAAAAAAGTTTCAACATTTTTGAATTTGGACTTGTACGGTGTGAACTTGGCCAATACCGAAAGTTTTCTCATTGGGAGAGCAAATACACATTTGCCTATGAAAACAAATGTTAATGAGTATCGTAATGTCAGACTCGAGAATTTGGATAAGAATGGACGTATTGTATTCGTTGGTAATCTTGAGGTGTATCTTGGCCTTGAGACTGGTTAAGCCAATTGATTAACAATGCTTGAAATATTTATGTCCGTATTAATAAGATAAAGCTTATGAGTTGTTGCTTATTAGTAATTAAAGTGCTTTTGTAATTCCTTTGTAAAATATAAGTATAAATAAGATATGACTTGATGATATTGAATTGCAGTATTTTATGTTAACATCGTGTTTACATACATCTAATAACGTAGAGCATACAAAGAGTAGTCTACACCATGGACAGATATTTGAGATCGTCAACTGTGAGTCGTGTCGCAGAGCTTCCACCATCATCTTCACCGTATGCAGATGCAACCATAATCATTTTCTTGTCCTGATAAAAAATTATAAAATGGAAAATGATATTTAATATTTAGCTAAAAAAATAATTACTCAAGTTGATTTGAAATGGAAACAAAGGTGCACATAAAATCTCAAGCCATAACGAGCTAATAGATTGCGAAGAATACCTGAAGAGCCAAAATTCTATCGTCGACGGTATCTTTTATAGTAATGCGAGTAACAGTAACTGGCTGAATTTGTCCAATACGATGTGCAAGATCAATAGCTTGATCTTCGACTGATGGATTCCACCAGAGATCCAGAAGAATAACATGACATGCAGCTACCAAATTCAACCCAAGGTTTCCAGCTTTTAGAGACAATAGCATCACCTTTACCTGTAAATAAAGTTTGCACTGGTTAGAGAAATGAGTAAAAAACTTGTTTTGAATTTTGAAAATATATGTAAGATATTCAGATCACTTACATCTGGATCATTGCTGAATTCTTTTAATGTTACAATAATCCTAATGATTTCTATCATGAAATCAATCCCAAGATCATCTAGATTTGAATTAACCCAACCACAAACACTTTCTTGTAGAAGAAGAAAAACTAACCTTGATCCATTGCTTAATTGGACTTGAAATGGAATCAATTCACCAATTGATTTCTTCCTCCCTTTGACCTTTTCCTTGATGATCCTTTTGATGGAGAAGGAATCAATCCTCCTCTCTCTCTCACTTTTATGTTTGGTCACTGTTCTTGTTTTCGTTAATAGAATACGTGTGGTTACTTACCCTTATATAATTGTGATATGAACCATCACCATTATTCATTTGTAACCACTCACTTAATGACCACCATTTAGTTACGTGTATATATATATTAAAGCATTAGCATTATTCATATGTAGTATATATTAACTACTAATGCAATATATATATATAACATTAGAGAGGAAGGTACTTATACAATATTATAAGGTAAGGGAGGAGGGTTATCAATACACCCGAATTCTAATAGCTTTAATCGAAACCGATCCATCACGGTGTCGTCTTTAATATTAGAATTCAAACTTTAATATGAACTTGATCTTTAATAATTAAACCGTAAGACACATAGGTCACATAGAATATATAAATATTCTTACATTCTCCCACTTGACCTTAGTGTCGACTGAATGGTTTAATAACTATAATGTGCGCTTTTATACCAAGTCCATCTAACTTTACATATCATAATAAAATTAGAATTGATCGAATCATGGCGGTCACAAATCATTGAACGATATGATTCCTTCCATGTATCACAAACCAATCTCCAACTTTATATTGATATTGTCTTTACATTGAGAAGAACCTTAATTCTCAAATACATATGTTATCTTAGAACCATAAGTGTACACATACCTTTATGATAACATATCTATTAAAATAGAAACATAACTTTAAGTGAATTCAAAGTGTTACATACATAATGAGCATACTACAAACTTTACAGCAAGGTCTTATCTATAATACCCATACGTTCTACATGGCCATTGAACGCCTTGGGTGGTAATCCCTTAGTTAACGGATCCGCAACCATCATGTCCGTCCTAATATGCTCAAATGACACTATGTTTCTTTACTTTTTCTTTGACAGACAAGTACTTTAACTCCATGTGCTTAGCACCCTTCGAGTACTTGTCATTCTTTGAAAAGAAGACAGTTGCGGTATTATCACAATAAATTCTCAGCGGCTTAGCTATACTGTCGACAATTCTAAGCCCTGAGATAAAGTTCCGCAGCCACAATGATTGAACCGTGGCCTCAAAGCATGCCACAAATTCAGCCTCCATGGTGGAAGTAGCAATGACAGACTGCTTTCCACTTTTCCATGATATTGCTCCCCCAGCTAGTAGGAACAAATAACCAAACGTCGATTTTCTGCTATCGACACATCCGGCATAATCTGAATCTGAATATCCAATGACCTCCAAATGGTCGGATCTCCTATATGTAAGCATGAACTCTTTGGTGCCTTGCAACTACCTGAGAACTTTCTTTGCAGCTTTCCAGTGGTCCATTCCGGGATTACTTTGATATCGACCCAACATACCAACAGCAAAGCTGATATCTGGTCGAGTACATGTTTGAACATAGTTCAAACTCCCAACCACTAATGCATAGGGAATTCTTTCTATTTCCTTACACTCCAATTCATTTTTGGGACATTGCATTTTACTGAACTTATCTCCCTTCTGAATTGGAGCTATCCCTCCGGAGCATTTATCCATTCCATATCTCTCTAAGACTTTATTGATATATCCTTTCTGAGACAAACTTAACAATCCTTGTGATCTATCTCAAAATATTTCTATCCCGATCACATAAGATGCCTCACCCATATCTTTCATTTCAAAATTCTTAGAGAGATATTTCTTTATATCATGTAACATGCCCATGTCATTTGCAGCAAGCAAAGTGTCATCAACATATAGAACTAAAATCACAAATCTGCTCCCACTGATTTTAATGTAGATACATCGATCAACGATCATCTCTACAAAACCATATGACGTTATGGTATCATTAAATTTCAGATACCATTGTCTGGAAGCTTGTTTTAGTCCATATATTGACTTCCTCAGCTTACATACCAGATGTTCTTTTCCAGTGGCCACAAACCCTTCAGGTTGGTCCATATATACTTCCTCCTCTAGGTCTCCATTCAGAAAGGCGGTTTCAAATCCATTTGGTGAAGCTCAAGATCATAATGAGCTGCCAAAGCCAAAACAATTCTTAGAGAATCCTTCTTTGAAACTGGAGAGAAGGTCTCTTTATAGTCAATGCCATCCTTTTGAGTGAAATCTTTAGCAACAAGGCGAGCCTTGTATCTATCAATGATGCCTTTCGAGTCGCGTTTAGTCTTAAAGACCCATTTACATCCGACGGTTTTGAAACCATCAGGCAACTCTACTAAGTCCCATACTTGGTTATCACCCATAGACTTTATTTCTTCTTTCGAGGCATTAAACCATTTTTCAGAATTGATACTTTCCATGGCTTTTCGGAATGTGTTCGGGTCTTCATCAATGCTCAAGTCACATTCAATTTCAATAGCGTAAACCATATAGTCATTTGAAATAGCAGATCGTTTTTCCCTTTCAGATCGCCTTAATGGTTCTTGTGGTACACTATTATTTTCTTGAATTGTGACAAGTTCATTTGTTTGTTCAACTAGTGGGTCATGTTGTTCTATTGTGTCGTTTGACTGTGATATAACAATAGGACTAACTACCTTAGGTGCAACTGTGACGCCCGTAAACCATTTTGTGAGGAAATGGAGGGGCTGTCGATCGACACACTTGGTGTCTGTCGATCGACAGGGCTCTTAAGGGCTGTCGATCGACATACCTAGTGGTTGTCGATCGACAGGTGCTCGAATTGGCTGGTTTTCTGGTTCGATTTAAGTTGTTCAATTGGACCGGGCCGGTTTGGGTAAACCCTAGGGCTTCGTATTTAAGAGTTTTTGGCCGCATTTGAGCGAACCAAAGTCCCAAAAATCAGAAACAGAGAGTTTGAGAGGAGTTTCTCTTGTTCCTGATAGTTTGTGATTAGGGTTTCGTTCTTGATCGATTTGAGGTGGAATTTCGTGGTGGTTGTTGCTGAATTCGTGTCTAGCCTCAATTCTACCAGAATCTAACCGAAAATCTAAGGTGAGTGCGTGACCATGGCTTCTGGGCCGGTGGATTCGTTAGGGTTGTATGGTGGTAGGTTAAAACTGAGTGATTGTGATGATTGATGTTGTTTCTGTGTGTTTTGTGGTGTATGGATTGTTGGATTGTGTTTGTTGTGCAGGTTTCGTGTTATCGCAGAGGAGGAATCGATCCGAGAGGATAATTGATCGATCTCCTATGAATCTGCGACGACCTGTCGATCGACAGCCCTAGGGTGTGTCGATCGACAGGGTCACACGAGGCTGTCGATCGACACCTAGAGGTTGTGTCGATCGACAGGTGATCGAGGAGCTGTCGATCGACACCTAGAGGTTGTGTCGATCGACAGGGTCCAGTTGAGCTGTCGATCGACAGGCACCGTGGGTGTGTCGATCGACAGGTGTGAACAGGGCTGTCGATCGACACCTAGTGGTAGTGTCGATCGACAGGCTGCCTGTTGGGCTGTGGTTGAGCCGTGTTGTTGTGATTGTTTTGTGTATTGTTTGATGCGTGTTTGCCTGAGCGGATCCATCGCGTCTGTGTGCGCAGTCGTAGATGGGAGGACCGTCTCACTGGGTATTTGTGATAATACTCACGCATCTCTTTTAACCATGTGGTGCAGGTAAAGGCAAATTGTGATCGTGGAATCATGGCAACGAAGAGGGAGATGATCTAGGGTCTCGTGTTGGGTGTTGCTGTGTGATTTTTGTTATGGTTTCCATTTCTGTTTAGAACTCCGCTAGGTTGCCGGTTTTATTGTATTGGAATTTGAGTTGAACTGGTTTAGTTTTAATGGAATTGAGTTATGGTTTAATTGGTTGTTATCCGCTGTTGATTGTTTGTTTGTGTGGCTTGGTTGTGGAGGACAAGCATTTATGGGAATGCTAGTCTGAGACTAAGAGCTTATTGTTTTAAAAAAAAAAAAAAACGGGTCGGGTCGTTTCAGTTTGGCAGAGGTGCAGCCGAGGGCTGCGGTTGCTGAGGAGGTTCCGTCATATATCCGTATGATGGAGCAGATGCAGAGGATCGATACGGGTTCTTTTGCGGGTAGTGTGAAGCCTGAGGAGGCTGATGAGTGGCGGATGAGAGTGGAGCGGAACTTTCGTTCGATTAGGTGTCCCGAGGGATACAAGGTTGATTTGGCGGTCCATTATTTGGACGGTGATGCACATCTCTGGTGGAGGAGTGTGGCGGCTAGATGGGTCGGGACTGCGATGGCGTGGTCAGATTTTGTGGCGGAGTTCAACTCCAAGTTCTTTCCTCAGGAGGCGTTGGATCGTTTAGAGGCGAGGTTCTTGGACTTGACTCAGGGCACGAGATCGGTGCGGGAGTATGACGTGGAGTTTAACAGACTCCTGGGTTATGCTGGTAGGAGCTTCGAGGATGAGCAGGCTCAGGTTCGGAGGTTCTTGCGAGGACTTCGTCCGGATTTGCGGACTCGGTGCAGAGGCATCAGGTTCGCGAGTAGAGTGGAGCTGGTAGAGGTGGCTGCGCAGATCGAGGAGGATCTGAGGGAGCAGGCTGCGATTGTAGTTCCAGCTGTTCAGCCTCGGAGGCCTCAGCAGCAGCAGGTGCAGCAGGCAGGTCCTGGCAAAGGCGGCAAGCCTGCGCAAGGACAGAAGAGGAAGTGGGAAGGCGCTTCGGGATCGGGCCAAAGTGGCCGAGGCTGTTACATTTGTGGGAGTCTAGACCACCAGAGGGCGAGTTGCCCGAAGCGGAGTGAGGTTCGAGGAGTTCGGACGTGCTATCAGTGTGGGGAGTCGGGGCACATCAGACCGAACTGTCCGAAGTTGCAGCCGTTGGCGGTGGCAGTAGTCCAGCCAGTAGCTCAGTATGGGCCGGTGCAGCCTTTGGATCAGATCGCGGCGATGGAGCGTCCGCCGGCTATTGCAGCGCCGGGAGAACCGAGCTCTAGACCGATCACAGGTAACTTTCTAATTTAGACTTTGTGAATTCAGTAGTGTAGAATTGCTTAGTGCTTGTGTTAGATTGTTTGCCTGTGATAGAAAGTTAGGTTGCTTAGCACTTGGGAATTGTGTAGGGACCTTGTTTGTAGGTGGGTGTGAATCCCACGTGTTGTTTGATTCGGGAGCATCGAATTGCTTCATTACTCCGGACCATGCTGAGAGAAGTGGTATCCGGAGTGACGCTGGTGAGCGGACTGGACCGGTTATGGTTGCTGGAGGTGAATTTCTAGCTACGCATGGCCGGGCAAAGGAGGTCGATATTCTGGTAGCGGGAGAGTTGATGCCAGCTGACTTAGTGATTAGTCCGGTGGAACTGTACGATGTTATCCTTGGTATGGATTGGTTGAATCGGTACAGAGTCCATCTGGATTGTCACCGGGGTCGAGTGGTATTTGAACGTGAAGGTGGCAGGTTGGTTTATCAAGGAGTGAGACCGACTTCAGGTAGTCTTGTGATCTCCCTTGTTCAAGCTGAGGCGATGATTGAGAGGGGTTGCGAGGCTTACTTGGCCACGATTGTAATGCCGGAAGCTGTTGGTGGGGTTGCTGTGAGAGATATTCGGGTCGCCCGGGATTTCGAAGATGTCTTTCAGTCGTTGCAGGGATTACCGCCATCTCGGTCGGATCCTTTCACGATTGAGTTAGAACCCGGAACGACGCCGTTGTCTAAGGCGCCTTATCGAATGGCTCCAGCAGAGTTAGCGGAACTGAAGAAGCAGTTAGAGGATTTGTTAGAGAAGGGGTTTATTCGACCAAGTACTTCACCGTGGGGAGCACCGGTGTTGTTTGTGAAGAAGAAAGATGGTAGTTTCCGGTTGTGCATCGATTATCGAGGTCTTAACCGAGTCACTGTGAAGAACAAGTATCCTCTTCCGAGAATTGATGAGTTGTTAGATCAGTTGAGAGGGGCTACTTGGTTTTCTAAGATTGACTTGGCATCCGGTTACCACCAGATTCCGATCGACGAAGCAGATGTTCGGAAGACGGCTTTCAGGACTCGGTATGGGCATTTTGAGTTTGTAGTGATGCCATTCGGGTTAACGAATGCACCTGCGGCGTTTATGAGGTTGATGAACGGAGTTTTCCAGGAGTATCTGGATGAGTTTGTAATCATTTTCATCGACGATATTCTGGTCTATTCGAAAAGTTTGGAGGAACATGAGGTTCATTTGAGGAGAGTTCTGGAGAAGTTGCGGGAACAGAAGCTGTTTGCGAAGTTGAGTAAGTGCAGTTTCTGGCAGAGAGAGATGGGATTTTTAGGTCACATCGTTTCTGCAGAAGGGGTTTCTGTGGATCCGGCAAAGATTGAGTCTATCCGAGATTGGCCTAGACCGAGGAATGCAACTGAGATCAGGAGTTTTCTTGGGTTGGCAGGCTATTATCGGAGATTCGTCAAGGGTTTTGCGAGTATGGCTCAGTCTATGACGAAGCTGACGGGAAAGGATGTTCCTTTTGTGTGGTCGGCTGAGTGTGAGCTGAGTTTCGCGAAGCTGAAAACGATGTTGACTAGTACACCAGTATTGGCGTTGCCTGAACCGGGTGAGCCTTATGTGGTGTACACAGATGCTTCGGGAGTTGGCTTGGGTTGTGTGCTGATGCAGCAGGGTAAGGTGATTGCTTATGCTTCAAGGCAGTTGAGGAAGCACGAAGGCAATTATCCTGTTCATGACTTAGAGCTGGCTGCAGTGATCTTCGCGTTAAAAATCTGGAGGTCTTACTTGTATGGTGGCAGAGTTCAGGTGTTCACTGATCATCATAATCTGAAGTACATTTTTACTCAGCAGAATTTGAATGTACGACAGAGGCGATGGTCAGAGTTGTTGGCTGATTACGACTTGGACATTGTTTACCATCCGGGTAAGGCTAACACTGTAGCAGATGCTCTTAGTCGGAGAAGGTATGATTCATCTCAGGAGCGGGATGTGGAGAATCTGGTGAGTGTGCTTAGTACTTTGAGGTTATGTGTTACTTCAGAGGAACCGTTAGGGTTAGCGGCGGCAGATCAGGCGGATCTATTGAGCAGGATCCGAGTAGCTCAGGAGCAGGATCCGGTGTTGTTAGATCTCTCCAAGGCTACTGGTTCCGAATATCAGGTTTCTGCTAACGGGACTATCTTAGTGCATGGACGAGTCTGTGTTCCTAAGGATGAGGACTTGAGGCAGGAAATTCTGAGAGAAGCTCATGCGAGTAAGTTTTCGATTCATCCGGGAGCGACTAAGATGTATAGGGATCTGAAGAGGTACTATCATTGGGTCGGGATGAAGAGAGATGTGGCAGATTGGGTTGCAGCTTGCAATGTGTGTCAGTTGGTGAAGGCTGAGCACCAAGTTCCTAGTGGCTTATTGCAGAGTCTACCCATTCCAGAATGGAAGTGGGACATGATCACTATGGATTTCGTGGTAGGGTTGCCGGTTTCTCGAACCTATGACGCGATTTGGGTGATTGTGGATCGTCTGACTAAGTCAGCACATTTTCTGGCCATTAAGAAGACAGACGGAGCGGAGGTCTTGGCTAAGAAGTATGTGAAGGAAATTGTGAGGTTGCATGGAGTGCCAGCGAGTATTGTGTCGGATCGAGATCCGAGGTTTGCTTCAGTGTTCTGGAGAGCTTTTCAGGCTGAGATGGGCACTAAGGTGCACATGAGTACAGCTAATCATCCGCAGACGGATGGGCAGTCCGAAAGGACGATTCAGACACTGGAAGATCTGTTAAGGATGTGCGTGCTGGATTGGGGTGGTCATTGGGCGGATCACTTGAGTTTGGTGGAGTTCGCATATAACAACAGTTTTCAGGCGAGTATCGGAATGGCTCCTTTTGAGGCGTTGTATGGGAGGCCATGTCGTACTCCGCTATGTTTTACCCAAGTGGGGGAGAGGAGCATCTTTGGGGCTGATTTTGTTCAGGAGACGACGGAGAAGATCCGTGTTGTGAAGCTGAACATGAAAGAAGCTCAGGATCGGCAGAAGAGTTATGCCGATAGGAGAAGGAAGGAGTTGGAGTTTGCAGTCGGAGATCGAGTGTATCTCAAGATGGCGATGATGCGGGGTCTGAACAGGTCCATATCCGAGGATAAGCTGAGTACGAGGTACATGGGTCCGTTCCGGGTTGTGGAACGTGTGGGACCAGTTGCTTATCGGTTGGAGCTGCCTCCGATTATGGAGAAATTCCATGATGTGTTTCACGTTTCGAAACTCAGGAGATGCTTGCATGCTTCTGAGGAGGTAGCAGTGACGATTCCCGCAGATCTTCAGCCAAATCTGACTGTTGGGATGAGGCCGGTTAGGATTCTTGAGAGAAGTATCAAGGTTCTGCGCCGGAAGAGAGTGCCGTTGTTGAGAGTCTTGTGGGACTGTGACGGTATTCAGGAGGAGACTTGGGAACCAGAGGCAAAGATGAAAACGAAGTTCAAGAAGTGGTTCGAGAAGCAAGCAGAAGAGTGAATTCGTTTTCTTTGCGGTTTCCAGTTTCAGTTTTTTGTGTTGTGATCACCGTGTGTGGTGAGGTTTTTGGTTGTGGATTTTTGTATTTTCATTAAAGTTGTAATGAATATGACATTTTTCCAGTGAATAAGAAAGTGTTTTTCTTGTGTGTTTGACTTTGAGAGTCATGTGTTTGTGGTTAGAGAACCCCGAAATGGAAGTTTTATTGCGGATAGAACTTGCCAGTTTCGGTGGGGACTCTAACGGGTTGTGTGTGTGTATGTGTGTGTAGAGTCTCGGAATAGAAGTTTTACGGAGTTTATGACTGTCTAGTTCCGGAGAGACTCTGCGGGGACATCCGGGTTGAGGGATGGTCCGGGTGATCGGTGAGGATCACGTTTGTGATGGTATTCCGGGAGGGGAATATCATGTGAGACCTTAGGAGGTAGTTCCGGTCAGAGGTGCATTATAGACGTTAGGAATTGATTGCGTAGCTCAGAGTTAGACCTCGGTCTTTCTTGGCAGATCTTGAGAGATGCGTCTCTCCGGGGGACAGTGGGTTCCCTGCATACCGATCGATCATCAGGACTGCGCGGACTGAGATCGTGAGGGTATGGGGATGGTTTTGGAGGTTGCGACCTCTGGCAGATCTTTGCATACCGAGAGCTTGATAGACTGTGTGTCTTGATGGATTGAGGTGTGTGGAGATGGTTGAGTATCGAACACCGTCAGGACTGCGCGGACTGAGGTGGGTTGATACTAGACACCTAGAGCTGAGGGGTGACGATCCCGAAGCTAGATGGTGGTTATGAGCTATGGGCAATCAATGTCTGAGACGGGTCTATGTGCATAGGACGGATGTGAACCTCGGGAAGGTCTGGGAGATGTAGTCTCCGGTGTTGCTGGCAGGTTAGGCCAGGGTAGATTGGTGGGTAGTGTTAGAGGATTCGAGGACGAATCCAGTTTTAGTGGGGGAGAATTGTGACGCCCGTAAACCATTTTGTGAGGAAATGGAGGGGCTGTCGATCGACACACTTGGTGTCTGTCGATCGACAGGGCTCTTAAGGGCTGTCGATCGACATACCTAGTGGTTGTCGATCGACAGGTGCTCGAATTGGCTGGTTTTCTGGTTCGATTTAAGTTGTTCAATTGGACCGGGCCGGTTTGGGTAAACCCTAGGGCTTCGTATTTAAGAGTTTTTGGCCGCATTTGAGCGAACCAAAGTCCCAAAAATCAGAAACAGAGAGTTTGAGAGGAGTTTCTCTTGTTCCTGATAGTTTGTGATTAGGGTTTCGTTCTTGATCGATTTGAGGTGGAATTTCGTGGTGGTTGTTGCTGAATTCGTGTCTAGCCTCAATTCTACCAGAATCTAACCGAAAATCTAAGGTGAGTGCGTGACCATGGCTTCTGGGCCGGTGGATTCGTTAGGGTTGTATGGTGGTAGGTTAAAACTGAGTGATTGTGAT
Source organism: Arabis alpina (assembly GCA_900128785.1). Taxonomy (NCBI): domain Eukaryota; kingdom Viridiplantae; phylum Streptophyta; class Magnoliopsida; order Brassicales; family Brassicaceae; genus Arabis; species Arabis alpina. Next base: position 46,682,215 of record LT669791.1, read on the forward strand.
GATTGATGTTGTTTCTGTGTGTTTTGTGGTGTATGGATTGTTGGATTGTGTTTGTTGTGCAGGTTTCGTGTTATCGCAGAGGAGGAATCGATCCGAGAGGATAATTGATCGATCTCCTATGAATCTGCGACGACCTGTCGATCGACAGCCCTAGGGTGTGTCGATCGACAGGGTCACACGAGGCTGTCGATCGACACCTAGAGGTTGTGTCGATCGACAGGTGATCGAGGAGCTGTCGATCGACACCTAGAGGTTGTGTCGATCGACAGGGTCCAGTTGAGCTGTCGATCGACAGGCACCGTGGGTGTGTCGATCGACAGGTGTGAACAGGGCTGTCGATCGACACCTAGTGGTAGTGTCGATCGACAGGCTGCCTGTTGGGCTGTGGTTGAGCCGTGTTGTTGTGATTGTTTTGTGTATTGTTTGATGCGTGTTTGCCTGAGCGGATCCATCGCGTCTGTGTGCGCAGTCGTAGATGGGAGGACCGTCTCACTGGGTATTTGTGATAATACTCACGCATCTCTTTTAACCATGTGGTGCAGGTAAAGGCAAATTGTGATCGTGGAATCATGGCAACGAAGAGGGAGATGATCTAGGGTCTCGTGTTGGGTGTTGCTGTGTGATTTTTGTTATGGTTTCCATTTCTGTTTAGAACTCCGCTAGGTTGCCGGTTTTATTGTATTGGAATTTGAGTTGAACTGGTTTAGTTTTAATGGAATTGAGTTATGGTTTAATTGGTTGTTATCCGCTGTTGATTGTTTGTTTGTGTGGCTTGGTTGTGGAGGACAAGCATTTATGGGAATGCTAGTCTGAGACTAAGAGCTTATTGTTTTAAAAAAAAAAAAAAACGGGTCGGGTCGTTTCAGCAACAGCAAGTGAAGGGACTTCAACCTGAACTTCTTTAATGTCCACCTTTCTTGGTTCACCACTCCCACTAGTTTCACTATTTTCAATGAACCTAGCATTGCCCGTTTCAACTATTCTCATACTATGTTTAGGACAATAAAATGTATACCCCTTTGATTTTTCAGGATAGCCAACGAAAAATCCACTGACAGTCTTGGAATCAAGTTTTTTTTCTTCTGGATTATATAGCCTTACTTCTGCTGGACAACCCCAGACACGTAGATGCCTTAAGCTGGGTTTCCTTCCCGACCACAGTTCATAAGGAGTCTTAGGAACTGCCTTACTAGGAACCCGGTTCAACACATACGTTGCAGTCTTTAATGCATATATCCACAAGGAAAGGGGTAAAGAACAATTACTCAACATGGTCTTAACCATTTCTATTAAAGTACGGTTCCGCCTCTCAGCTACACCATTATGCTGAGGAGTATCAGGCATTGTGTATTGCGCACAAATGCCTCTACTTTCAAGTAGTTTTGCAAATGGACCTGGACATTGTCCACTTTCAGTGGTTTTCCCATAAAATTCACCACCTCTATCAGATCTCACAACTTTCACTTTTCTATCTAACTGCCTTTCCACTTCATTAATGAATATCTCTAAGACATCCACTGACTTGGACTTTTCATGCAGTAGATATGTATAACCATAACGTGAGTAATCATCTATAAAGGTGATAAAGTATTTTTCGCCGCTCCAAGATGGAGCGTCGAATGGGCCACTTATATCAGTATGTATTAACTCAAGCAGCTGAGTGCTTCTCGTGGCTGGTTTCTTTACAACATGTTTAGTATGCTTTCCTTTAATGCAGTCTATACACACATTGAGGTCACTAAAGTCCAATTGAGGAAGAATTTCATTCTTTACCAACCTCATCATCCTTTCTTTGGAAATATGAGTCACAAGAAAGCAGAACTTTCATCTGATGCACTACGTTTAATGCCTCGACTTTCAATATTAAATAAGGATTGAGAAAACTTCGAATCAAGATTGAATTATAAAGTGAATCAAACAAAATACCACTACCGTAAAAGTAATCATTTCGGTACAATGAGAAAACACCACGTCCAATCTTAAAATCAAAACCTAAATGATCCAACCTACTTATAGAAACAAGATTTCTGGTACATTCAGGTACATAGAGACACCCTTCTAGATCTACATGACATCCAGTGTCCAAGATCAATCTGTACGTCCCAATGCCTTCAATTTTTGCCTTCATCCTATTTCCCATGAACAAGTACTGCTCAGATCCTCTTATGGACTGGATCATACTGAATCTCTGTTTAATATGAGACACATGAGTAGTAGCACCAGAATCTAACCACCAAGTATTATTAGGTACTTCAATAAGATTCAATTCAGAGCAAACAAAACTGAAATGCTTACCTTTCTTATCGAACCATGCCTTCCTTTTAGGACAATCTTTTCTGAAGTGTCCCATCTTCTTACAGAAGAAACACTTCCTTTCTTTATGGATTTGACTTTCAGGTCCTTTCACAAACGTCGCATCCTTCTTTTTGTCCCATTTACTTGGTTTTCTTTTCATGCTGCCGGCACTTCCAAGACCTACGAGATTAGCAACTTGTTCCTTCATCTTCTTTAATCTCCCTTCCTCTTGAATCAACATAGCCTTTAATTCCTTAAAGTTCCATTTCTCCTTAATGGTGTTGTAATTCACCTGGAACTGGCTAAATTCAAAAGGTAAGGAGTTCATGATGAATTGGACCACAAATTGCTCATGAATCTCCATTCCCAAGGAAGTTAACTTTGCTGCCAAGTTAGACATGTGCGTCACATGATCATGGATTGGCTGAGACTAGTCAAACTTTTTCGTAGTAAGCTCACTCATGAGACTTTCCACAACTTATCAGCCAAATCCGATTGTGAACACTCCCTAATTTTCTCTATGAATTCCCTTGCTTTCTCTGTCTTAGGCATAGATGGCTTAATACTTTCTGCCATCATCATCATCATGAGATTCAAACTCAGCCTGTTAGAGCGCTCCCAAGTCTCATACGTAGACTTTTCAGTCTCGGTGCTCTTTTCCGTATTGGCTGAGGGTTCCTCATCTGTTAGGATGGCACGGTCCAATGCTATTGCTCCCAGCGTAAACCGGATTTGATCGGACCATTCCCCATAATTCAGCCCATTGAACTTTACGACAGAGTTAGCAGATGCAAACAAATTTGATGAAGCTGCAAACATTCATACATGCTTACCCATTAGTGCTTTGAAATTTTACTACATATTCATGGAAGGCTTTTAAACTTTTAAAGCATGTATTTAAGCAACCTTTGGGCAATACTCAAACACAAGCACTTTCATTGATGCTAAATTTTTTTTAAAAACTTTTACAATTAATCATACCTTACAATAATCAATAAGCGTGTTACCTTTGGGTATCCATACTATTGACTATTGTAAGAAATGATTAATCCTTTTCATATTATTAACTATATATAATGATCCACCTTTGGGTGATCTCCAAAGATATAGATAACAAAATAATTGATCAATAAAACTTTATGTCATTTTTAGCATCTCTTTTATCATGATCAATTAGGAAATTTTTTTATTTCTCAATGTTTATATAATATATAACAAGGCCACTTTGGTGACTAACATGTTATATACAATACAAACATTAAGTTTTAATCGGGTAAAGTTTCTTTAAATTGTGTTAGTATTTCATAACACAATTACCCTACTTATAAAAAAAAAATTGCAGCAGAAGCATTTTAATTTTATTTTCGTATTTTAAATTAATAAAATACCAAAAAATGTGTGTGTTTTAATACCATTCAAAACACTTGCAATATGAATGCACATTTTCATGCATGCAACACCGATTCAAAAACTCATGCACACGACACCAATTATGAATGCACCTAATCATGAATCCATGCACGACCATGATTCTTTATCATGCCACAATATTCTTTGCAGTTCTACTTAATGCACCGATTCAAAAATTTCATGCATACGACCAAATCAGCGGTTAACAACTATTCTAACAACGCCGTTTCTGAAATGACCCAACCCGTTTTTTTTTTTTTTTTTAAAGATACAAATCTTGGTCTCAGACTAACATTTCCATAAATACTATCCTCAACAACCAAGCAAACCAGACAAACACAAAACAGCGGATAACTCAATAAGAAAATTCATTAAAATACTAAACCAATCCAAATCCAAGACAATTCCAATTCAACAGATTCCATCAAACCAGCAACCTAACAAGGTTCTAAAACAGAAAAGGAAATCACAACAACACCCAACGCGAGACCCTAGATAATCTCCCTCTTCTTAGCCGTAATTCCACGATCACAATTTGCCTTTACCTGCATCACATGGAAAAAAGAGATGCGTGAGTATTATCACAAATATCCAGTGAGACGGTCATCCCATCTACGACTGCGCACTCAGACGCGATGGATCCGCTCAGGCAAACACGCATCAAACAATCACACAAACACAACAACGGCTCAACCACAGCCCAGACAGGCGGCCTGTCGATCGACACTACCACTAGGTGTCGATCGACACCCCTGTGCACACCTATCGATCGACACACCCACGGTGTTTGTCGATCGACAGCTCCACAAGACCCTGTCGATCAACACAACCTCTAGGTGTCGATCGACAGATCCTCAACCACCTGTCGATCGACACAACCACTAGGTGTCGATCGACAGCTCTCGTGTTGTCCTGTCGATCGACAGACCTAATGGTTGTCGATCGACAGGCCGTCGCATAATCATGGGAATCGATCATTATCCTCTCGGATCGATTTCCTCCTCTGTGATGACACGAAACCTGCACGAAAATCACAATCCACACAATCCAAACACAAATCACAGTTTCAAACAATCCACACAAGATCCAATCAATCCATTCATAACCTACCACCACACAAGCCTAACGAATCCACCGGCCTAGAAGCCATGGTCACGCACTCACCTTAGCCTAATAGTTGCCTCAGACCTCAAACTCTGGCAACCCTCCTCCTTTGCCTAATGAACAAGGCAAACCAAACCAGTCGGTTAACCCAAACAGAAATAGTCGATTAAACCAACAAACCAAACCAATCCGGTTAACTAAACCAATCTGGTTAACTAAACCAATCTGGTTAACTAAACCAAACCAAACCAATCCGGTTAACTAAACCAAACTAAACCAAATTAAACCAAACCGGTTAACTAAACCAAACCAAACCAATCTGGTTAACTAAACCAAACCAATTCGAGTTTCTACTAAACCGGATTAGGGTTTTCTAAAAACAGAAACGACACGCCGACTTCGAAAGCACACTGAGAACGGATATTACCTCAGAATCATGATCGAAAACCTGATCTAGAATCGTGAGACCGAGACCTTTCCAACGATATGCAGATTTTTTCCTAACTCCTTCTGGTTCGACGGGAAAACACCCACAAAGTGGACTGATCGCAGATCTAATTCTGCACTAACTTCTCTCGGGAAAAAACCAATAAATCTCAGAATACTCATCCAAAAGACAATCCGATTTCGCCTAAAGCTAGATATAAGAGTGGAGAACTTACCCTAAAAGTTTCACTCCTATCCAAACAGATTAGGCTATTCGATCGTCTGTTCTTCTAAAACGCGTCAGAACTGTCTTCATCTTATTCTTTTCTACAAACCACCACAAACGAACTTGCTCTCTTCTCTTTCAATTTCTCAGCCTCTTCCACGTTTTATCTGCACAAAACGGAGGCTGCTCTCTTTTATACTCAAGCCCTAGGGTTCACTTAACCCAAACCAGCCAAACCGAAAAATTAAAATTAAACCATTCGGTTCAATTCAATTCTCTTTTCTAAATTTTGGTTCACGGGCGTTACAATTCTCCCCCACTAAACATGGATTCGTCCTCGAATCCTAAAACACAACCCACATGTAGGGATGTTAATTATGGGTTTTTACCCATTGGGTATCTTAAATCCAACTTAAATTTAAAGCCCATTACCCGCTTTCTTTATTTAAAAAATTTATGGGTTTTATTTGGGCGGGTCCTATTTTATTAATTACCCAATTGGGTTTACCCAATTGGATTTTGGGTATCCAATGGGCTTTTAAAAAAATTAATGGGTTTTAAAAAAATCTATATTTAACATAAAAAATAATAGTTTTTAAATAGTTTTACGGAATTTTACACGTTTAGCCAAAATACGTGATTTTATGGATTTAACGGAAAAACGTAAATTTATGGTTTCTCGCGGAAAAATTAATTTTACCTTTATGACATAAAAACGCAACGGAAAACATGATTTTACGGGTTTGCTTGGAAATGCTATTTCAAGATATTGGCAGAAAAAATTATTTTACAATTTTAGCGGGAAAACATAATTTTACGGTTTTGGCGGGAAAATGCGATTTTACGATTTTTGAGGAAAACCCTATTTTACGGTTTTATCAGAAAAACACGATTTTACGGTTTTGGTAGAAAAAGCGATTTTATGGTGGGAAAACGCGATTTTACTTTTTTGGCGGGAAAACGATATTTTACGGTTTTGGCGAAAAAACTGATATTACATTTTAGATGGGAAAGCGCGATTTTATGGTTTTGGCGGGAAGACTCTATTTTACTTTTTGGCGGGAAAACGCTATTTTACGGTTTTGGCGAAAAAACTGATTTCACATTTTTAGCGGGAAAACGCGATTTCACGGTTTTGGCGGGAAAACGCTATTTTACGGTTTTGGCGGGAAAACACGATTTTATGGTTTTGGAGGAAAAACACGATTTTACGGTTTTGGCTGGAAAACGCGATTTTACTTTTTGGAGGGAAAACGATATTTTACCGTTTTGGCGAGAAAACACGATTTCACGTGTTTGGCGAGAAAACACGATTTTACGGTTTTGGCGGGAAAACGCTATTTTAGGGTTTTGACGGGAAAACGCTATTTTACGGTTTTGGCGGGAAAACGCTAATTTACAGTTTTGGTGGAAAAACGCAATTTTACGGTTTTGACGGAAAAACGTGATTTTGCGATTTTAGCGGGAAAACGTTATTCGCAAGGATGATAGAAAAGCGAATTAAACAATAAAAATAATTGTAATATATTAAAAAAACAATTGGGTAATCCACGGATTACCCTAAACTTGTGGGTTTTTTTTGGATTACCCTAATAATACATGGGTTTATTTTGGGTTTTTATTTTAAGATTTTTTTTGGGCGGGTTTGTTTTGGGTTGGGTAGGGTTTTTTTACTCATGACAACATCCCTACCCACATGGCTAACCACCTGGCCAACCTGCCAGTAACACCGGAGACTACATCTCTTAGACCTTCCCGAGGCTCACATCCGTACTATGCATATAGACCCGTTTACGACATTGATCGCTCATAGCTCATAACCACACCCTCTAACTCTCGGGATCGTCACCCCTTGAGTTCTCGGTGCCACATATCAACCCACCTCAGTCCACGCAGTCCTAACGGTGTTTGATACCAACTATCTCCATACCCCTCACTTTCAGAACACATAGTCCCTCAAGCTCTCGGTATGCAGGGAACCCACACATCCCCTGGAGAGACACAACTCTCAAACATCTGCCAGAGATCACAATCTCCATAAACTATCTTCATACCCTCATGTCCCCAGTCCACGCAGTCCTGGCGAACGATCGGTATGCAGGGAACTCACACATCCCCTGGACGAACCAACTCTAAACGTCTATAATGCATCTCTGACCGGAACTACCTCCCAAGGTATCTACATGATACTCCCAACCCGGAATGCCATCACAATCGTGATCATCACAGATCACCCGGACCATCCCTCACCCCGGATGTCCCTGCAGAGTCTCTCCGGAACTAGAATGTTCTACCCACAGTAAAACTTATATTCTGAGACTCCCTAAACGCATAACACCTATGCCCCGTTAGAGTTCCACCGAAACTAGCAAGCTCTACCCACTATAAAGCTTCCATTCCGAGGTTCTCTAACCACAACCCGCACACAACCCGTTAGAGTTTCCCGAAACTGGCAAGTTTTACTCACTAAAACTTCCATTTCAAGGTCCTCTAACCACACACTCATGACCAAAACCCCGGTCATCTGGACAGCCCATCACACAGGGTGCCCCTGCTAGAGTTTCTCCGAAATAGACAAGTTCTAACCACTATAAACCTTCTATTTCGAGATCCTCCAACCACCCACTCCAGGCTACCAAAGCCAAAACACAAGAACCTCATGGCTACACAGCCATTCATCCGCACTCATGACTACCACAGCCATTCATCCGCACTCATGGCTACCACAACCACCACACTCACATCATAAGAACTACACATCTTATGAAACCGAAAATACATAATTCCAACCACATCACCACACTTGGTGATCACTACCAAACCAGACATTGGAACCCATGAGACCCAGTTCACTTCCCGGCTTGCTTCACAAACCACAATCGAACCTTGTCTCATCTTAACCTCTGGTTCTCAAGTCTCTTCCTGGACACCGTCACAGTCCCACAAGAATCTCGACAACGGCCCCCTTTTTCCGGCGCACGATCCTGACACTTCTCTCAAGGATCCTTACCGGCCTCAACTCAACCGCCAAAAACTGAAGATCTGCTGGAGTCTTCACCACTACCTCCCAAGACCCCTGTAGACACTTCCTGAGCTTCGACACATGGAACACTCAAGAAAGTTCTACATGATCTGAGGTAGCTCCAAACGATAAGCAACTGGTCCCACTCGCTCCACCACCCGAAACGAGCCCATAAACCACCGACTAAGCCTATCCTATGCAATGGATATGTTAGAACCAAGCAACATCACCACTTAAACTCTAGCTCATTCCTCTTTTTATCGGCATAACTCCTCGGCCGATCAAGAGCGTCATTCAAGTTCAGTTGCAACACGGATCTTCTCCGTCGTCTTCTGAACAAGATATGCACCATATATGCTTCTCTCCCCCACTTGGATCTAGCATAAAATGTGCGACATGGCCTCCCATACAAAACTCAAAAGGAGCCATATCACTACTGGCCTGAAAGCCCTCACAAACTCAGAAGTACACCTCGGATCTCTGTCTGACACAAAACTCGCTAGCACTCCAAGCCACCGCACTAACTCGCTCACATATTTCATAACCAGAACCGCTGCTCCCTCGGTTTGCCTAATGGTCAGAAAATGTGTTAACCTAGACAGACGATCCGTAGTCACTCAAATAACAACATGAGTCCAAGAAACCGGCAACCCTGCAGCAATGTCTAAGGAAACATGCCCCACTTCCTCTCTGGAATGGGTAAACGACCCCCACCAACTGGCAACTTATCGCAAACCACTACCTAATTAGCCACGTCCTTCTTCATCCCGACTCAGAGATAGTACTGTTTCCGATCACTATGCCTCTTTGTCGCTTCCGGATGAATAGAGAAACATGCTCTCATTAGCCCCTCACAGAAATCTCATGCCTTAAACCTCAACCTTAGGCGCACAGACTCACACGTGCCCTAAGATAGTTTCAAATGTCGGGACCTAATAACCAGAAGCTTCAACCTTAGAAGAATCCACGAACCCTGATCCTTCTCCTGAGCTACTCGAAGCCTGCTCAAAAGGTCTGCCTGATTAATTGTCTCTAGCCCCAACGGCTCTCATGAGATAACGCACAACCTCAACGTCCCAATCTCACTTAACCATACTTCCACATCCTGCTCCTGAGCCAAGGCATACCACCTCCGACTAAGAGCATTCACCTCTAGCTAAGTTCACCACCATGGTAAACCAAAACTGAACCCAACCGCTACAACTCCACCCATCACTTCCGCCTCAAAACCCAAGACCACACAAAAGGAACCTCCTCTAACCGCTTGGTCATAGATTGGATCAAACTCGCAAAACCTTTGATGAAACACCTGAAATAACTTGCCAGCCCGAGAAAACTACTAATCCTAGTTGCGTTCCTCGGTCTAGGCTCAAACTCAGGTAGATTGAATCTTAACTGGATGCACAAAAACTCTATATGCCGGAACAGTAAGACCCTGAAAAACCCATTTCACTTGCCAGACACTTCACTTGCTCACCACTTCTTCTCTCGTGACTTCCCTAAAACTGCCTTCTCCTAGTTCTCATGTTTCCCGGGACTCTTCGAATACACCAAGATGCCGCTAATGAAGTTAATCACGAACTTATCCAGATACTCCTGAAAGGCTTCGCTCATCAACCTCATAAACGCATCTCGTGCATTTGTCAACCCGGACGGCATCACCACCAACTTTACACGTCCCATACTCGTCAAGAAAGCCGTCTTCCTGACATTCACCTAATCAATAGAAATCTGGTGTTAACCGGATGCCAAGTCAACCTTGAAGAACCACGTAGCCCCCTCACAATTGATCCAACAACTTATCAATTCTTGGAAAATGATACTTGTTCTTCAAGGTGACTCGGTTAAGCCCTCGATAAACGATGCACAACCGGAAACAACCACACTTCTTTTTCATAAACAACACCGGCGCTCCCCACGGTGAAGTACTCAACAAATCCTCTAGCCGCCTCATCGGCTCTTACAACGTTGTTGGAGTCATCCGGTAAGGTGCATTAGATAGCGGCGTCGTCCCAGGTTCCAACTCAATCGTGAAAGGATCCGACCGCGATGACGGTAATCCCTGCAACGACCGAAAGATGTCCTCACAGTCCTGGACAACCCGAATATCCCTCACTGCAACCTTACCAACATACTCCGCCAGCACAATAGTCTCCAAGTAAGCCTCGCAACCCCTCAGTCATAGCCTCAGCCTACACCCGAGAGATCACGAGACTCTTAGAAGTTGGTATCCTCCCTGATAAACCAACCTTCCTCCTTCACGCTCAAAAACAACACGACCCCGATGACAATCCAGATGAACTCTTTACCGATCAAGCCAATCCAAACACAGGATGCCATCATACAGTTCCACTGGACTGATCACCAAGTCCACTGGCACCAACTCACCAGCCATTAGAACCTTCACGCCTCTCGCCCTCCATGCTCCTACCAGCATGAACCAGCACAAACCACGAGTCGGTTAGACTCCAAATCATACCCACAAACTGATATCCCTCCCAGATCCAGTTCCCAAAACCTCGTCTCTTAACGATCCGCAACCTCTCGAGGAAAGAACTTGGCATCACACTCTGCCCAAAAGTCCGCCCAGGCCAACACTGCATGTACCCTCCTAGCTGAAACATACCACTCGCAAAGAATCCTATACCTATTCTCTGTACATGTTCCTTTATCCGCAGATAAGACGGAACCCTACCAACAACCGCAGCCCTCAGCCGCACCTCTGCCACTAGTGGCATCACCGGAGCCTAACCGGCACCGCCCTTGGTAACCGCTCCCAAAACTGCTGAAGCCAATCCACCAGACGATCATCTCTACCCTGAGCCCACCCGCGGGCGCACCCACACTACCAACCTCACGAGAACCCACACCGGCCATCGGCAGCCAACCTGGGACCACACTATCCCCACCAGCCCTCACACTGGCGCTCACACTTGGCTGCACGATGGCAGTCTCAATGGCGCTCAAGCCGTCTTGAAACGTCTACGGATCACTCTCAGCCACATGCGCAACACTCTAAGTCGCACTCCCGGCAGACTCACTCACTAGTGCCGCCACCACAACTACTGCAACAGATCTGCCAGACGATCAACTCGTCGCCTGATCTCCTCCTGCGGGCGCACCCGAACAGCGAGTCAATCCAGCACCAGCTCGAGTACCAGCCTTGGCCCCACAGCCCTCACACTGGCTCTCACATAGGCACTCCCACTAGCACTCGCACTAATACACAGACCCTCTTGATACGTCTACGGCTCTGTCACAGTCTCAACGTGGAACCCTGAGCCGCATCCCAACCGACTCACTCACTGGTCCCCAACCACAATCCTGACCTCCACGGTCCCCCGACCACCAAGGCCATATTCTCTAGTGCCTCTAGCCAACCTACTGTTTTACCACAACACACGCTAAAGACTAAAGAACAAAACACAAACAAACAACACTTATCGTGGAATCTCTTTGAAGGCTCGAAGAAAGATGATCTAGAACCCCCAAACCCATAGAATTGACAATTTACCAATTTCAATCCTAGCAGTTCTAGCCCGTCCTAAAACCTAAGGGCTCTGATACCAAACTGAAATGACCCAACCCATTTTTTTTTTTTTTTTTAAAAAAAACAAACAAACCTTGGTCTCGGACTAGCATTCCCATAAATACTATCCTCAACAACCAAGCAAACCAGACAAACACAAAACAGCGGATAACTCAATAAGAAAATTCATTAAAATACTAAACCAATCCAAATCCAAGACAATTCCAATTCAACAGATTCCATCAAACCAGCAACCTAACAAGGTTCTAAAACAGAAATAGAAATCACAACAACACCCAACGCGAGACCCTAGTTAATCTCCCTCTTCTTAGCCGTAATTCCACGATCACAATTTGCCTTTACCTGCATCACATGGAAAAAAGAGATGCGTGAGTATTATCACAAATATCCAGTGAGACGGTCATCCCATCTACGACTGCGCACTCAGACGCGATGGATTCGCTCGGGTAAACACGAATCAAACAATCACACAAACACAACAACGGCTCAACCACAGCCCAGACAGGCGGCATGTCGATCGACACTACCACTAGGTGTCGATCGACACCCCTGTGCACACCTATCGATGGACACACCCACGGTGTTTGTCGATCGACAGCTCCACAAGACCCTGTCGATCGACACAACCTCTAGGTGTCGATCAACAGATCCTCAACCACCTGTCGATCGACACAACCACTAGGTGTCGATCGACAGCTCTCGTGTTGTCCTGTCGATCGACAGGCCGTCGCATAATCATGGGAATCGATCATTATCCTCTCGGATCGATTTCCTCCTCTGTGATGACACGAAACCTGCACGAAAATCACAATCCACACAATCCAAACACAAATCACAGTTTCAAACAATCCACACAAGATCCAATCAATCCATTCATAACCTACCACCACACAACCCTAACGAATCCACCGGCCTAGAAGCCATGGTCACGCACTCACCTTAGCCTAATAGTTGCCTCAGACCTCAAACTCTGGCAACTCTCCTCCTTTCCCTAATGAACAAGGCAAACCAAACCAGTCGGTTAACCCAAACAGAAATAGTCAATTAAACCAACAAACCAAACCAATCCGGTTAACTAAACCAATCTGGTTAACTAAACCAAACCAAACCAAATTAAACCAAACCGGTTAAATAAACCAAACCAAACCAATCTGGTTAACTAAACCAAACCAATTCGAGTTTCTACTAAACCGGATTAGGGTTTTCTAAAAACAGAAACGACACGCCGACTTCGAAAGCACACTGAGAACGGATATTACCTCAGAATCATGATCGAAAACTTGATCTAGAATCGTGAGACCGAGACCTTTCCAACGATATGCAGATCGTTTCCTAACTCCTTATGGTTCGACGGGAAAACACCCACGAAGTGGACTGATCGCAGATCCAATTCTACACGAACTTCTCTCGGGAAAACAACAATAAATCTCAGAATACTCATCCAAAAGACAATCCGATTTCGCCTAAAGCTAGATATAAGAGTGGAGAACTTACCCTAAAAGGTTCACTCCAATCCAAACAGATTAGGCTATTCGATCGTCTGTTCTTCTAAAACGCGTCAGAACTGTCTTCATCCCATTCTTTTCTACAAACCACCACAAACGAACCTGCTCTCTTCTCTTTCAATTTCTCAGCCTCTTCTACATTTTATCTGCACAAAACGGAGGCTGCTCTCTTTTATACTCAAGCCCTAGGGTTCACTTAACCCAAACCAGCCAAACCGAACAATTAAAATTAAATCATTCGGTCCAATTCAATTCTCTTTTCTAAATTTTGGTTCACGGGCGTTACAGTTTCGATTATGAATTCACTATAATAACGACTAAATAATTTTCATTAACACACGTGAACTATCGTAACTTTACATAGATTCATGAGTGTCGTATTCAGAAACAAGTCACACGTAGTGATCCATTCAAATTCATGCAATCTATGCGATAACCGTAGTGAATTCTAATTATCTTTGCATGGTGAATTAAACAAATCTAGTTAGGCTCTGCTACCACATGTTACAATAATCCTAATGATTTCTATCATGAAATCAATCCCAAGATTATCTAGATTTGAATTAACCCAACCACAAACACTTTCTTGTAGAAGAAGAAAGACTAACCTTGATCCATTGCTTAATTGGACTTGAAATGAAATCAATTCACCAATTGATTTCTTCTTCTTTTTGACCTTTTCCTTGATGATCCTTTTGATGGTGAAGGAATCAATCCTCCTCTCTCTCTCACTTTTATGTTCGGTCACTGTTCTTGTTTTCGTTAATAGAATACGTGTGGTTACTTACCCTTATATAATTGTGATATGAACCATCACCATTATTCATTTGTAACCACTCACTTAATGACCACCATTTAGTTACGTGTATATATATATTAAAGCATTAGCATTATTCATATGTAGTATATATTAACTACTAATGCAATATACATATATATATAACATTAGAGAGGAAGGTACTTATACAATATTATAAGGTAAGGGAGGAGGGTTATCAATACACCCGAATTCTAATAGCTTTAATTGAAACCGATCCATCACGGTGTCGTCTTTAATATTAGAATCCAAACTTTAATATGAACTTGATCTTTAATAATTAAACCGTAAGACACATAGGTCACATAGAATATATAAATATTCTTACATTTACAGCCTTGTCTCTTGCTACCATCTCATCTTCTGAATTCTATACATTTTTCATCAAAACACTTCTCAACCAAATCAAGCATACCAGTCCACTGAGAGAATATTATCGTCTTTATTGGCTCGACAATGGTAACATCGTCATCGTCATATGGCTGTAAGGAAGTAGAAGGCATCGAGTTTGGACTGCCTTGTTTGGAAAGGATATCGAGTTTGGACTGCCTTGTTTGGAAAGGATATCGAGGACAACTTTGATCTTTGATGAACAAAACTCGCGTTTTAGAAATACGGATTTATCAAGACCAATATCCTGTGAAGAGCTGCAGCGATTGGTGATACAATTTCTAAGAGAAGATTCAGAAAAAACAACATCACGCCTAAGCTGTTCTTTGCATCTCGGTACAGGACAAATTAATGTTCTCATCCCCAGGAGTGCCGGTTTAGAGGGGAGGTCAAGTGGTGCACTGTCTCTGGGCTCCACTTCCTCCCCTCATATTTAGGGGCCCATATTTTTTGATTTAAAAAAAAAAAAAAAATTAACAAAATTTTAAATAAAAAATAAATAAAAAGACTTATAATATTTGTTTCTAAGATATATTTTCGATTTTTTACGAAAATATGTATTAAAAAAATTTTAAAAAAAAATTAAGTTTAAGGGACCAAAAAAAAAATTTGCCTTTGGGCCTACCAAAACTTTGAGCCGGTCGTGATCCCCAGTTATATAATCTGAAACACACTGATAGCAAAATACATGGCCACACAACGTGTCACCAAATCTAGGATCTTATCTGCACGATCCATCCTTCTCAAATTAACTTTCTTTGGAGGAAGATTGATTATAGGTTGTCCATCAAGCAGTGCTCCTAGATAGCAGAACAGAAGATACTTAGCAGAAACCATCAACATACGAACAACATAAGAGCAAAATAAAAATCTACCATCGAACATAAAGCGAATAGATTACAAATGACATGAAAAAATCATATTTCATTAACCACTCGACCAGAGAACTAAACTCAGGTATTAGTGTCAATAAACTATCAAGTACTCTCATTAAACTGATAAAAATTAGAAAGTGTCAAGATAACATAGAATAATGTTAATAACATAAACCACTCAACCGGTCATCTAAGAGAGTAGAGAGATCATCAGTGTACCTAGCTGTATAAATCATCAGTCGTATTTTGTATTGGCCTTCCGGACAAACACCAACTCCGTTTGGCTCGAAGATAGCGACAGGCTCTTACCATTTGTGTTCTGTGATTCTTGATTGTCTGAGCTTCATCTAGTACTACTCTGAACCACACAACTCTTGCTAGAGTACCACATTTAGGGCCAAAATAAGAATCGTCAATGCCTTTTCTAGCTCGAAGCCAGAGGCCATACCATGTTCTTCAGTATTCCTTAAAGGAATTTCCTTTCATCGTTCTCATTGTCATCCACCAAGGGATTTTTGGGAACTTCACTGGTAACAACGGCATAAGTTGTAACAACCACATCATATTTTGCTAATTCAATAGCATCTTTGGTCCTACGACCACCATGGTAGACTAAAACAGAAAGTTTAGATTCATCAGAAACCTTCTCATCAAGTTCTCTTACCCACTGCCTTACAAGACTGATCACTGGACAAACAATTAATGTACCAGCAGCTGGTCTCTTGCTCTTAAATGCCCGTGTTGAAGTATTCACATCATCATCCAGGACCAATGCTTCAGCTTCTTGCTTGTTTGCATTTTCAGACTTCAATTGTGACTCAAGCTTTTGCTTAAGGATAAGAGCAATTGTAGACACTGTCTTACCAAGTCCCTGCAGAATAACTTTACATAGTTTAAGAGCATCCACAACCATCATCTTTTACATGGTTTCATAAAATTAAAAACATAAAGATAATCAAAAGTAAGAAAGAGAAGGAAAGAGACTTACTTAAAATTTCTATACTATGAAACGTTTCTTTTATATTTGAGAACATTTTTACCATGTGTGTCTTCTTAATTGGTTGATTACTTTTTCTTACAATTAAATATTTAAATTCGTAATTAAATTAAATAAATATTAATTAAATAAAGTATGAAAGAAACATCCACGTAATAAAATCACAGATATTTTATGAGTAAGAAATTAATTAAAATGTAACCTGATCATCTGCTAATATCCCTCCAGCACAAGGCCCACTATAAGTTTCCTTCTGAAACATCCATGCCAATGTAATTTTCTGAAAAGCAATAGTATTTAGTATTTAAAACCAATTCCAAAGGCCAATAAATGGTAAATTTAAAACATGACAATACCTGATGCCTCATAAGAGGAACTGTAAGAGTACCAGGAGGTAGATCAGCTTCGGTCTCGGGTTGTTTCAAAACCTACACGATAAAAATACTTGCTTATCAATGCACTTAACAAGCCATTTACAAAAGAAGAGCTAAATGTTGATTTTTGAAGTCCATTAAATAGAGAAGATTGAGTTAAGGATGAATACATGTAGTGCAGCCTTATAGATCAGTCTCTCTTCACCAATGAGAGGAGCATTACTTGTATTCCAAGATTTAGCATGACTATTACCCGCAGAGGAACTACCTGAACTAATTTCAACAGCAGAATGCATCATAAGATCTCATGCAACGTCACTCGAGCTTCTAATAAACCGAATCAGCCTTCAGTGCAAAAGAATAGGTGTTATTCTTCTCGAAATACAACCATTACAAAGCTGGAGCTGTACACACTCTAGACTCTACCATTCGAAACTAACATTGTCATTTAACGAAACAAACACTTGGTAACTCAGAATCAGTGCATCCTAAGCTAATAATCAAAAATGCGAACCTGGGAAGAAGAGTTGGAGAAGTAAGAAGCCAACACTGTTGAAAGGGTTTGTTCTTCTCAGTCGCAACGCAAAAAGAGACGATTTGACGGGACCGTTGAGTTTCTTTTTACTTTTCAACTTGTAAAAAAGCAATGGCGAAACACATTTGTATTGTACCGTTTGGATAAAGATAATTTACTCTAAAGAGTGAAAATAAAAATCTTCAATTAGTCGTTTGGATAGTTCTTCTTTTATTTTTCATTTGTTTCTTTCGTTCAATAACCATAAATATAGGTGGGGATACATTTTGGAATAGGTTTGTGGAATACAAAAACAAATACATTACCAGAACTTCCAGAAACAAAAACAAAATACGATATGACATACTTTTAAAACCCAAAAAAAATAAGACCAGATGCTATTCCATCGAATTTATGGAAAATGAGAAACAATGTACTTAAGCAGACGTTCCACGGATCTTTTCACGTGAAAAAGACCAATCAAGCGTTACTTGATTATTGACCCAAGAGAAGAGTGTATCCAACATCAAAGGGCTGAACGAGAGAAAGCTGCCTCGACAACAAAAACTTTTTCCTAGGACATCATAACAAGGATTGGAACCCATAAACAAAACAACGCTCGAGAAGATACACTGATCAAATTCCATAAACTAAGAGATAAAACTCAAAGAATATTAGCGATGAAAAAAATCAGTCGAGGTTGGCAAAAGCAAAGGTGAGCTAGCCCACACGGAACCGAAGCACCAAACAAACGAAACCATAACCAATCAACAACAAACCGGATAATTCTTAGTTCTTACTAATTTAATTTTTAAAATATTCTCATTGGACGAGGTTTCTAATACAAGAGAAGGCATTTTTTAAAATGCTTATAATATGGAAAAACAATCACCCAATATTAACTACAATTAGGATATTATAATTAATAAGTCCGAGACAAATAATAAACAATTTTCTTATTTGATTTTAAAAAGTATTCAATGATTAATAAGTTTGAGTTAAATTAACATTTTTTCTTATTTACGGTTAAGAAGTTTTCATGGATTGTTGACTAAATTTCACCTATAATTACAATATATATACATTGGCTTAGAGTTTATTTTTCTTATATTTACATCATCATGAGTAGTCGTAGTAGTAAGAGGTTTGAGAAAATCTTCCCTTTAAAATTTATTTTTTTTATATTTTTTTGTTCTACCATTAATTTTTTATATCTTTTATTTCTTGTTACAGTAGAAATAAAAAACCAAATATGGACTTATTCATAATGGTAATTGGAGCATCAGGAATTGGCGAGGGTGGTAGGAACCAATACAACTACAAGGTGGTGGCTTGGACAAACGAAAATGAACCATGCGAAACAATAATTGTGACAACTAACAACGATCCTGTATTTGGTGACACTTTGCATCTTCCTCAGAAAAAGGCTTCAACTTTTTTGAATTTGGACTTGTACGGTGTGAACTTGGCCAATACCGAGAGTTTTTTCATTGGGAGAGCAAATACACATTTGCCTATGAAAACAAATGTTAATGAGCATCGTAAGCTCAAACTCGAGAATTTGGACAACAAAGGACGTATAGTAATCGTTGGTAATCTTGAAGTGCAACTTCGCCTTGAGACTAGTAAAAGCAATTGATTAACAATGCTTGAAATCTTATGTCCGTATTCATTAATTAATAAAAGCTTATGAGTTGTTGCTTATTATTAAGTGCTTTTATAATGCCTTTGGTGTTTATGTTTTGTAAAATATTTAAGTATAAATAAGATATAACTTGATGATATTAAGTTGCAGCATTTTGTGTTACCTTCGGGTTTACAGACATCTAATAACGTACGCACTCTAAATTCTGAGGGGTTATATACCATTTTAATTATCTATCATTATAAGTTTATACAGGACACCAAAAAACTATAAGTTTATGTAGTACATTAGCGATTTTGTGGGATCATGGAAACAAAATAGTGATAAGAAAACATCAAGTACAAAAAGAATCACCAAATCTCTTTCTAAATTCTCGATATAAAACAAACTAAATTGCACGTAGACAACCACCCAAACAATGTTGGTGAACTGAAACTTCCAAACAATAAGTCCTAGTTTCAATGGTCCTCTTTTATCCTCCTTAATTAATTAAAAGACTAAATCTCTCTTAATTTTATTTTATTTTTCCATATCTTAAAAAACTAATATATGCAGTCATATTAATAACATTTGTAAGAAAAAGGAAAAATCTTAACTTGTCTTAGTTTCATAATTCATATATAGTTACAAAATAATCGTATCCTGAATATTATTGATAAAAGTCTATAATTACAATAAATTAAAAATACACTTGCTATTTTTTATAAAAATGTCTTAGATTTACTTAATAAAGTTAAATACTAAAAGCTGATTTTGGTAATACATTTGGTTTAACAAAAGTTTATTTCATTTAAACTGGAACTTAATTTGCTTTTTTTTTTAAGTTGATTATTTATTTTGCTTCGAATTTATTTTCCTTGAAATCACAACGAAACACTTTTAAGTTTCAACGCAAGACTGTAAATGTAAAACATTTTCTAAAGGGTCAACTTACAAAGTTACATTACATTACAATAAATATACATCATTAACTTTAAAACGCAAAAAAAATCCCAAACCAAACCGTTAAACGTTATTTCAACAAATTCCGTCAATGTTTAGTCACATATCTCATAAACTCATCGTCAGATTCAGTCCCAGCCATAGTCTCCGGTGCTAAAACCACCTCCAAATACGCCGTCCCATTCCGTTCCCTCCCCGGAAATGCCGAGATCTTCCCATCAAACTTATTCGCCCTTCCACTCCTAACCGCTACCGGTTTTCCCCACCCAATAATTTGGTGGGATTAAGGATGTGATGATTACTATGCTGAAAGATATTGCATCAAAAAGAGCTATAGATTCGAGAAAGCCATAACATTACACCATGAACTAGCCATTCTTAGAGGATGAGAATAGAAAGCTCCCCTTTAATTCTCACTCTCTCGTTAGATTTGACTCCATCCCTTGTGTCACAGGAGTGTTGAAAAATTCAAACCTATTCTCATTCGACGAGGTTTCTAATATAAGAGAAACCATTTTTTTAAATGCTTATAAGATGGAAAAATCACCCAATTATTAACTACAAGTCAGAGTTAAATCAGTAAAACACTTTTCTTATTTGTTTTTAATAAGTTTTCAATGATTAATAAGCTTGAGTTAAATTAGTAAAGCATTTTTTCTTATTTATTGTTAAGAAGTTTTCATGGATAATTGACTAATTTTCACCTATAATTACCATATATATATATATGATGGCTTAGAGTTTATTTTTTATATATATTTACATCACCATAAGTAGTAGTAGTAGTAGTAGTAGTAGTAGTAGTAGTAGTAGTAGTAGTAGTAGTAATAAGAGGTTTGAGAAAATCTTCTCTTAAAATTTATTTCTTATATATTTTTGGTTTACCATAAAATTTTAATACTTTTTATTTCTTGTCACCGTAAAAATAAAAAACCAAATATGGAATTGGCGATGGTGGTAGGAACAACTACCATTACAAGGTGGTAGCTTGGACAAACAAAAATGAACCATGCGAAACAAAGGTTGTGACAACCAACCAAGATCCTGAGTTTCATGAGACTTTGCATCTATCTCAGAAAAAAGTTTCAACGTTTTTGAATTTGGACTTGTACGGTGTGAATTTGGCCAATACCGAAAGTTTTTTCATTGGAGCAGCAAATACACCATTGCCCATGAAAACAAATGTTAATGAGCATCGGAAGCTCAAACTCGAGAATTTGGACAACAGAGGACGTGTTTTAACCCTTGGTTATCTTGAAGTGCATCTTGTCCTTAAGACTGGTTAAGGAAATTGATTAACAATGCTTGAAATATTTATGTCCATATCAATTAATAAAAGCTTATGAGTTGTAGTTTATTAGTAGTAATTAACTGCTTTTGTAATGCGTTTGGTGTTTATGTATTGTAAAACATTAAAGTATAAATAAGATATAACTTGATGATATTGAATTGCAGTATTTTGTGTTAACATCGTGTTTACAGACATCTAATAACGTAGGCACTCTAAATTTTGAGGGGCAATATACAATTTTAGTTTCTCTATCATTATAAGTTTATATAGGACACCAAAACACTAGTACATATGAGATCTTGTGGAATCATGGAAACAAAATAGTGATAAGAAAACATCAAGTAGAACAAAAATCACCAAATCTCTTTCTAAATTCTCGATATAAGACAAACCAAATTGCACGTAGACAACTACCCAAACAATGTTGGTGAACAGAAACTTCCAAACTATTCCTAGTTTCATTGGTCCTCTTCTATCCTTCTTTTCCAATTTTTTTTAAATGAAATGAAATCTCTTTTTGTTTTTTAACAACCATAGCATTAATAGAAAATCATCACACAGACGACGAAGTAGAGCTTATAAGACGAAATTTCTCTTAACTTTATATACACTCATATTAATAACAATTTGTAAGAAAAAGGAGAATTTCTTAACTTGTCTTATTTTCATTTTTCTGAATAAAATCATTTTTCACATACAGTTATCAAAAATTGTATCATAAAATTAGTGTAAAAGTATTATTGGTTCTCTAATTTTAAAATCTGTGTTCAAATCATGTGTTATTAGTTACATGATTTAACAATTCCATTTTAAATCGCGTGTTATTCAATGCTACGGATTTACTTATGGATTTTATTTTAAAATAGATTTGAATGGATTTAGAAGAATTTCAAGTTAAAAATACAAATGATCAAATATGAAAAAAAGCTATAGATTTCTAAATCTTACAAAATTTACAAATGTATTAAAATACATAAACCAATAACCCCTCTAAATAAAAAAAAATTATATAAATTAAAAATACGCTTATGGGGTGTTATTGGATGAATGATTTGAAATCAATTCCATAAGCTTTAAAATCCTTGAAATTTTAAACTCCATCAGAGTTTATTTGGGTGGATTCTAAAAATCTCTGCAGTATCCTTGAGATTTGATTTTTAAATATTTGTTCACTAAACTCCATCCTCAAGTGATTTCAAATCCATTAAAAAACAAATACTTCCAAAATCTTTTAAAGTTGAATAACAGTGGATTTTAATTATATATTTGAAATCTTCTATTGAATAACAGAAGATTTTAAAATCCTTAAGACATGATTTTACAAATATCATATCCAATAACACCGGATTTTAAAATAAGATTTAAAATCATTGATTGAATAACAGTGGATTTTGGTTAGATTTAAACTCTGTCAAAATCCATCATTGAATAACACCCTCTTAATATATTTATTAGAAATCTTAGATTTAGTTTTAATCAAGTTAAATATTAAAAGCTGAATTTGGTACTACAGTAAAAACTTTATAAAGTAATAATGTTGGGACAACCAAAATTTATTACTTTATAGAGTTATTATTTTATGAGTAATGCTTATAAAAATTAAAAAATTAAAATAATTGATAAATTCATTATAAAACACAATTTAACCACAAATAAAACAATTTACTAAATAGAAATGGTTAAAAACAATAAAAATTAATTAATTTTCTATTAAAAATTGAAAATATAATATATTTTGAACAATTTGTTTCTTTTAAGACATCACTTATAGCATGATTATACATGCTGAGAGCATCTCCATTGCTAACACTAGAAGTGTTCTTTACCAATAAAATAAATAAAAAAGAAATTAAATTAAGAAAGAGAATGTAAAAGTTTTGTTTGGGAGAAACAATTTGGAAAGTGTCTTCTCTTATACTATTTTGTAATTGGTTCATTTTTTGTATTTAATTTAATTAATTCTAAAATTAATATTAAATATTACTTTAAAGAACTTTTAAAGTGTTAAGGTTAATGATGCTCTCAAATAAGAGTGTTATTTGGATTAAAGTAGTATTATTTTTATTAGTAATATAATCTTTGACACTTGATATGATTTTTGTAGTTTTTGTATGTTTATTGGTAACACTGAATGTGGGATCAAAAGAATAAAAAATAATTTATTTTTTATAAAAACAGAAATGAAAGAAATCAAATTACTATATATAAATATACCAGATTTTTTAAAAACATTAATTTATTATGTTTTATAAAATTATAGACAATTATTACATTTCGTAAAAACAAACTGAAACATAAAATCAGTTACCACAAAATAAATTTTTGTCTTGCTTTGGGTCACCACAAACTAATCGGTCCAATCAAAAACTGACACGTGACCAAGAGCTAATAGTTAGCTCAACCGGTAAAGATCTCATGCAAAGCTTAGAGGTTCGTTGGTTTGAATGGCGCTTGGGACGATACTAATATTACATGTTGTGGTTTCGGGTTTGGAGGGATTACGAGGTTCGGTCCCAAACTTTTTGGTAAAAAAAAAACCGACACGTGTCTTCCAAATAATCCGTTTCTTTTGGATCAAATGCATTGAAGTGGTTTATATGAAATCTCCCCCTTGATATTCATGCTCTTACTATGAAATGAAAGAAATATATATCAATTATTACTTTCTAATATTTTTAGACCATATATTTATTTGTATAGGTTTTTTGAAAAAATTATTATCTTATCATCTTATTAATTTGTGTTAAATTTTTTACTGGCCCGACTGGACAACTTTATCGCATATTACTTAATCGAGTTTTTACTGTATACATTTTTGTGTTTTAAAAATTAAACTCAAATTGATTTGGTTTGATTTTTGCCGTGATGTTTTTTCCTTGAAATCAAACTCTTCACACAAGTGTAAATGTAGCAAATGTAGTAAAACATTTTTCTGAAAGGTCAACTTACAAAGTTACATTACATTACAATAACATTACATCATTAACTTCGTAAAACGCAAAAAAAAAAACACAAACCGTTAAACGTTATTTCAAATTTTCAACAAACTCCGATCAATATTTAGTCACATATCTCATAAACTCACCATCAGATTCAATCCCAGCCATAGTCTCCGGCGCTAAAACCACCTCCAAATCAACCGTACCATTCCCTTCCCTCCCCGGAAACGCCGAAATCTTCCCATCAAACTTATTCGCCTTCCCACTCCTAACCGCCACTGGTCTCCCCCACCCAAAATCATTATCATACATCGGAAACCTCGGCGAACTCCCCATCGTCACCGAACCTCCATCAGAATTCCCTAAAGGAAAACACCTCGGATTCGCTTCCCAATCCGCCACAACACTTCTAATCCTCCCGTCTTGATGCGCCGCTACACTCTGATTAAGCTTATCCGCCGACCACCGTAGATCTCGCGATAATACCTCTCCCGCCGTCGCAAACGTCGGAACGCTCTGAATCGCGTTTCCGAAATACTCCTGATCCAATTTCGGATTCAATCTGTGACGACAATTCACCGCCATACGAAACGTCGTCGTTTTTGAACTCGGTAACTTCCTCGCTCGTGTAATCGCACGCCATAACAAAGCACATAGAGATTGAAACGACGAGATCTCCATCGTTTTGGAAACGACGTCGTTTCTCCCTAACAAACTTTCTAACATTTCTGTTAATTTACCGTTTTCTTTTCCGTTCATTTTATCGTTGTTTTGTTTTCCTAACAACTCAACGCCGTTACATTTCTTCTTATTAACAATATCTTTAAGCTCGAGAATAGCTTCTCTTGTGAAACTGAAAATCCGTTCACGTAACGGTTCGTTTTCGTTAAACGTTACCTTGGGCCCACCATGAGGTACTTTCAGGACAGCCTGTGAGATTAACACAGACTCCCGCGTAAAATCAGGATGACGTGTCAATTCCTCAACGCCTCTAGACACCTCAGCGAAAGTGTTGATAAAATTCCAAAGCGAAGTTCCGTCAGTAACGGCGTGATTAACGGAACAACCGATGAAAACTCCGTCAATTAATTCCGTTACTTGAACGGCAAGGATAGGTCTGTTATGTCCGTCGTAACTAACAACTCTGTCGTATGAGAAAAACTCTTTCACGACTTCGGGAACATCGATTCCGGCGATGATTACGTCGCTGACGTGGAGGGTTTTAGCGTCGGCGAAGATAAAGTCGGCGCCGGAGTCGTTGGAGGTTAAGAAAACGTGACCGTCGTCGGAAGTTGAGAGACGACCAGCGAGAGGAGGGAAGTGAGAGAGAGTGATGGAGAGTGAGTTTTTCAGGTGAGTGAGAAGCGCGTGAGGTGAGAGATTAGGGCGCGTGAAGAGACAACCTTTTTGAATGTAATGACATGAGAGCATAGGGAGATCGGAGACAGAGAGTTTGAGGTCAACTAGAGTTGACTTTTTGTTTGGGTAAACTCTGTTTCTTGAGATTATTGTCACTTTGTTCTCAAGAGAAGGCATTTTGTTTGTTTTTTTGTGTGCTCTGTTTTTAAAAGCTCTTACAGTTTTGTGTGTCTGTGTGGAGAAGAGAGTGAGAGAGATGAGGTATATATAGTGGAGAAGAGAATAGGTTCATGAATGAGAATGATGATGTGGATATTTTTTCATTTGTCTTTACTTAATTATTAGTATTTTGTACAACTTGTCGCTTATTTATTTAGAAAAGTGTTTTACTTGTTTTGGAAATTGTTGGTAATTTGATTTGTTTGTGTAAAAAGGATGTTGAAGACATTTTTGAGAGTGACGAATGTAAATTACTAGTAACATTTAAGGTTATAAAGTTAATGGTGAATAATTAAGATAAGATGATGGACCATCATTTATTTTTATTTTTGGTTATGGGTTTTCATTCAATAATTTTTTTAGTTTGTAATGATCACCACTAGTTTTTAAGCAATAGTTTTAAACCAAATTGAATGACAATTCAGTGAGATTTAAATTTATTGATATTTCTTTTTCAGAGAAATATCATTTTGACACTTTTTGCATCAACACGTTTTTATTTAGTATAAAATCAAATATAATATATCAATTAAATTTATTTGCTATAACTAGAAAATATTATATTAAAAAAAAAATAAGTTATATTATCTTTAAATTAAGAAGAGAAATCTAATTCTTTTTATTGTATGAAATAAATAGAGAAATAATATATATCAGTAAAATTAATTTACAATTTACTGTGATATTTAAAATGTAACCCATATGTCTCTCTCTCTGATGAGACTCTCTAGTCTAATGTGAGTTGAACTTAAATATATGACCATTGTACCAGTTTAAAATGCTATACATACAAAACAGAAAATTATATTAAATTAAGAACAAACAAACTTACGTATTTTGTAAAATGAAAAACAATCTACTCTGCAAAAGATGAACACTTTTCTATCTTTGATGTCACCATCGGCATCAAGTATAAAATACTTTTAAGTTAAGAAATGTTTTGTAATTAATTTGAGTAAATCTCTATTCAGTACCAGTATCAAGATGATCTTGCGAAATAGAGCTGACGGAACAGTATGAGACATGCTTTAGACATGATTTAATTAGGTTTCGAAACACTAGTTTCAAGAGAGATCTCCATAAATCACAATAATCCAATGTACAAAGAGATTTGCATGAGTGACGATCGAGAAACGTATTTTAGAAAGGGTACGTAGTCTATGAATAGGCTACACTCATAGCGAGTTATTAATTATTGCTTCATACTCCCTACGTTTCAAAATTCCCTCCGTTTCAAAATGATCGATGTTTAAGGTTATACACACTTATTAAGAAAACACATTGATTTTTACGATTTACAGTTTCCAATAAAATTTAACCACTAGTATTTCAGTATTTGTTTTGGAATTTGTAAAAATGCATTGAAAACAGTAAAAACTCTATCTTTTTGGAACAAATTTTTTTTGTAAAGTTTTTATCTTTTAGGAATATAGGGAATACTTTTTTTTTTCCAAAAAACAAATGATGTTCTGAAAATTTTCTTCGTTCCACGAAGATTGATGTTTTATCTTCTAATTAATGCATTTTCATTTATAATTTAAATTAATTGTTTTTATTAATGTGGTTAGAAGGCTTACGATTGGATTAAGACAAATACGTGAAAGATTTTACAATAACTAGTGTAAATATAATTATTGAAAATTGACAAGTTATGTTAATAAATGGTTGGTTTTACTTTTTTTTTTAATATATGTAAACATCAATTTTTGTGAAACCGAGGGAGTATCATCAAATAGATTATCTGAAAGAGTAATTGCATGGGAGTGCACAAAAATATTGGTGTAAAATCTCAAAGTTTATACCACCGAATGTTGTGGGCTAGTGATTAAGCGCAGAGATTGATCTTGTTGTGCTCTTAATTCAAATCCCGGTGGGAGTGATGTTTTACGCTATGTTATAAGATATTAGTAAAGGTTGATTCCGAACCTTGTGAGGAGATTAAGGCCGAGACCTAAACTTCTCCTAGTTATAAAAAAAAATCCCAAAATTTATAGCAGGACTCTCGAGAATGTGAATCCACGTGGCATGCACTCACACCGTTACATTTCTTACATGGCATACATGCAGAGAGGTCAGTAATATGTGTGAGTGTGAGACGAATAGCAAACCAAAAGAATATGGTCGGGATCAGCATGCTGAACATGCAAGAGACGAATTATACATATTTTAGAGCGATTGTTTTGTGTATCATTGGAAAAGACAACGAAATGAATTACATGTGTCGTATGAAACGTTTCGTGGCAAAAAAAACGGTATGTGGTGGGAAGTTAATACCTTCTTCCTACGAATGGGAATAATAAAGCATTTATGAAGTTTGTTTTGCAGCCATTTTATGAGGGTTTTTTTTGGGTTCATATGCATGTATTTTATCTTCGACTACAATTTCAATTATTTTTGGCTTTTTCATAAACGTAATAAATAATAAAATTTGAGTTTGATTTCTTTTAGCTTCTGAGAATACTTTGATTTTCGTTTCACTAGTCGAAATAACGTTATTACATTTTAGACATACTAAAAAAAACTTATATCATCTCCTAGGCTAATTGTGAAAAAAATAAACTTTAATTTCTATTAATTATAGTGAATTAGTTGAGATTCGGTCTAAGATTCTCCTAGTTAACTAAACATTTTTTTTACGATAACCAGCTTAAATTTTGTGTTGCTAATGATGTCATGTGACGATGTTTCTACTCCGATATTATACATTTATACTGTTATAAAACTTTATAGTCTATGCAAAATTTCAGTATTTACTAAAACCAAAAACAGCTTAAGTATCTACCATATAATTTTCGGGACTGGGAACTCAAAGTGTAGTATATGAAAGAAAAACTCAAATGACGTAACGTTTTATATAAATATTTTACAACACATTTATTGTGATTATTAACACAAATTACAAGAAATCATATAGCGACCAAAAATGATATGCAAATCACTATCTAGCCAAATCTGGTTTGGTGTATTTGAGGTAAGAGTAAAGACGATTGGAAGATGAAAATTGCATAAATCTTTGACCGTATATGAGAGTTAAGATTCTGAAATCCAAAAGATTTTATATGTATGAAGATCAAAAAACTTCTAAAACTACGTCCTTCGAATACCGAGAGATTTGCATGGGGGTATACAAACAAAGAAGACTTGTAATGCACTTTTTGTAGCATTTTGTCTTATATGATTGTATACTAATACAAACAATAATAAATATTAATATACTTGAGATAAATTAGCAAGTGTACTTAAACTAAAACACTATAGTTAATCACTCTGTTAATGAGTTGTCATTCCTAAAATCCCGATAAAAGTCGGCGTAAAGAATCTCACATTCAAGTGATACAGTCTAGTTCCAACAGCTTTGGCTACTGTCACAACACTTCAAATGTCTATATTTTATTAATTAAGAAATTACAAAATACTACTAATCATAGCTTATGTTTGAGCTAACTTTGACATAAAGTGTCGGTTTCTACAATTATTACACGAAAGATTCTCGTTAACCGTCATTTTCGGTTTTGTCGGCGTCGTACTCAGATTTTTTATTATAGTTGCAAATTAAAACTGCTACTTGAAGTAATCCAGTGCGATGCAGGATACGATAATTGAAACAGCACACTTCTCTTTGACCGTTGGATTGGGACTTTGTCTCTATCGAACCGATAGTAACCATTACATGAGTTTGGTTAAGTGATTAGCACATTAACAACACAAAGGTGTTTGGAAAGAATTATATTAGACTCTTATGAAAATTAGATTACAAGAGATATAGCTTTATATAGAAATTCAATAACCTGATTTCCTAAAATAATATAGAAATAGTATAATATAGATAATGATTTATTTCATATTCTCATATATCTTGAGAATATATTATATTTATCTTAATCTAATTAGGTCGATCTCATCGATTTCTTAATACCCTCCCGCAAGCTCATACGTGGTAGCACGTGTGAGATTGGACAAGTCTTCATAATATCGGCAATATATCATGCCATCAAGTTCTTCAAGTAAAGAAGTGGAGGAGCAAGAGGGTTTGTAGTAAGTAGAGGTAGTAGTAGTTGAAGCAGTTCTTAAAGTAGTGGTTGAAGGTGCTTAAAGTAGTAGAAGGTGCTTGAAGTAGTAGTAGTTGATGTTGTTGCAGTAGAAATCTAAAGCGACGATTATGAAAAGCGGCAGTAATAGGAGCTCACGATGGTGAAGCTTAGAATTTTAGAAGAAATCAAACACATCAAAGGCTTTTAGTAGAAGAAGAAGGCGGCGGTTGTTCTAATGATACAACGGCGGCATATAAGAAAATTTTTAGTAGTAAAATGATTTGTAGTAGTAGGCGAAAGCGAAGAAAAATCGAAGAAAAAAAAGAATTATAAGAACATGATGATGGAGAGAAAAAAATATAGGTCAAAGATCTTTTAGGTTCTGATACCATGATAGATTGATGAGAGTAAGAACACAAAGATGTTTGGAAAGAATTATATTAGACTCTCATGAGAATTAGGTTACAAGAGGCATAACTTTATATAGAGATTGAATAACCTAATTTTCTAAAGTCATATAGAAATAGTATAATAGAGATAATGATCTATTTCCTATTTCTCATATATCTTGATAATATATTATATTTATTTTAATCTAATTAAGTCGATGTCATCGATCTCTTAATAGACATGCATGACATAAACACACGTATTTTGACTTGGAACGTTCTTCACGATCTTTCTCGATATTATTTGGTGAAGTACCTCTACTTCCTTTTTAATGTCCTGATAAATATCTTCACTTGAAAAGATCTTTTGTCTACATATCCGGAATTAAATGAAACTATAATTTTTTATATAGGATTTGGTAGCAGTCTCATTTGTTTGAGGTATTAATCCACATTTTGTTTGTAAATTATATATATACATATAGATAATTTAGTTGTACGGTGATAAAAATATTACTTTGTTAGATTAGTTTCTCTATCGCTAGAAGCTTTGAGATCTACCACGTGTATGACAGGTTAACAGTTCAAGCCAAAGCTTTTAATTATTTTTCTGTACGTGGAATGTATTTTGTATTAGATTTCAATAAACAAATTAAGCTATGCCATACGAAAATGTGTGAATTAAAGTAAAATAATTGTTATAGATGGTTTCATTAATTTATAGGTAACAAGTGGATACATGCGAACCATTTTGACAGTTTAGAACCAGCCAGACATGAGAAGCTTCGATACATCATTTTCTGACAGTTTTAGTCATATGAATTTATTATAGTATTCTTTTTACTCTGAACTTTTATAAGTAATTTAGCTTTGTGTTAAAAGAAGGGGTAATTTATACATAACATAAAATAATAGTTGATGAATGTTAAAAAAAAATAAAGAATAGTTGATGAAAAATAAAGAGATTTCGATAAATAGTTTCTTCAACGCGGTAACATATTCATCCATGTATGATTACAAAACACTCACCACCAAATTAACTTTACATATTTGTCACTTTACACGTTGGTCTATATGACTATATCAACTATCAAATATCAACTCTCTAGGATAGCTCAAACTCGAGATACTTGAAGTTTAATATGATGGGCGTACACTTGTTGATCTTTTGAGATGTTTTCATGATTAGAATTTGTGGACCAATACAAACCATTAAGGTTGGGTAAGATCGGGCATTGAGAATTTGAAATTGAACTAAAAGAAATCATACTGGAATATTAGATGATATAGATTATGGTATAATGTTGGTTTATGTAGGTTTAGTTGGTTTATTATGGTTTACTCTTATTCTGGTTTAGTAGCTTGTATATAAGCTAATCATGTATTCTCATTTACACTTAACGAAGATTAAACATAAATATTGAAATGGACCAAACCAATCAAGTCAAAGCATAATGGCGGAAAATTGCAGAATAACTAGCAGAATTAAAAGATAGAACCAAATTTTGTTTTGTTTTCTAAAAAAAACATAATCTTTTTAGAATAACAGAACCAAGCAATCACAATATCTCTAATTAAGTTTTAGATGTTTATGATTATCGAGAGTAATATGATAGAAGCAAAGAAGAATAGATATATCCGTTGTGAGTTAACGGAAAATTATTTATGTATTTCGAGATTAACTAGGTGTTTTGTCAAATTATCTAAACATCTGATATTATTTTTCTACAACCTAGAAGTTTTTTCTACTTGAAACGTAGTACACCAATTAGTAGCTATAATTTGAAGATGGTTTTGGAAAGGAAATAATCGAAAGTGGCGAAAAACTCAACTAAAAATGGCTATTATGTGGTTTGGGAAGACCATTTTGACGATTATTTGTTGGTATATAGTTTGGTACATAATAATAAAACAGGAAAATGTACGCTTGGCTTTCCAACTATATCGAAGGGTGCCGCTTTCTAACTACAATCTTATTTATTAATTAAGCTATTTGATTATATACTTTTTTGGAAATACTTTTGTTTGTTTAATCATTTAAATGTTCCTTTCAATTGTTGGCGAAAAAGAACTTGTCCTTTCCAATTAGAGAACTTGTTTTTTTCACTGATCACGTCAAACCCCATTAGACGATTCTTATTTTTACATATTTATATTGGCCACATAAAATATCTTTATAAAAGAATTTCTAAATAATTATCCATACAAAACGAATTTAACTATCCACAGTAAATAAATTAATCTAACAAGTTATCAAAAAAAAAAGAATCTACAAACAAAACCAATACATATCAACCCATAATAGACGTTTGTTGATATATGTATGATAAGTGATAAACCTCCAATGTTTTATTCCTACACTACATCAATGACTTAAATGGGTCTTGATTGCTTAATTAGGTGTAACTTTCTTGATCCATTTTGCTCTAAAAAAAATATTTTCACAAATATTTACATGTTGTAACTTTATGTTTATTTATTATGATATTCGGAAGTTGTAAAACACCATTAACTTCTTTTTTATATATAGAAACCAACTATGGTTATAAACTTAAAATCATAGCAAAAAAAGATCGAAAGTATGGTCTCTCCACATATAACGAATCCTCTTAAATCACTAGATACTTTTTCTTACAACGAATTTTTTAAAATGAATCCTCTTAAACCTCAAAATGATTTTATAAATCGTAAACAAAAACGAATTTTTTTTAATGTTTGCATTAGGTTTACATTTTGCAAATATATGCTATTTAAAAATAAAAAAGTTCTATCGTCATATTTTTACAAAGTATTACTACGTACATTGAAACACAAAAGCAAGAAATGATGTTTTGTTCTGATGCTTTCCCGATTTGTCTCGTCACGCACTACTGTCCGGAGCTGTACTCTTGTAATGGACCAGATTAGGTTAATTTTAGGCACACCATACATTTTTCTTTTTCTTGTTTTTTCTTTAAATTTCTTAATATAAAATTATCAGATTCTTACTATCCACGACAGAACATACAAATCTAGATGAAATGGAACAAAGAAAACGAATGCGATTAGTGCAGAGATAATTGAACTTAAGAGTGAATTATGACCTTTAAAAAAAAAGAAAATATATATATATATGTATGATAGCTATCAAATTTAATTAATTTTTAATATACCATAAAACTTATACGGTGATTTTTCTTTCTAAAATATTTCTAAGACAGCAAAAAAAGATGTAGCATTTCCCACCATTTTTTTAAACCGTAATTTATGTTGTGCGAACACACGCATACACAATTTTAGTTCTTATAGATTTTCTTTAAGAGAATCTGAAGTAGATCAGTTATAATCTTTTGTTCTTCTAATGCGGGAATTCGAAGTCAAGAATTAAAAGTATTCACTAAACCTCTCTACACAAATAGTTTCATCCACCAAATCATATCAACTTTAGCTACATATTCGAATTTAACATCCCTAATAAAGAAAATTAGAAAGCCATGATGCTTTAATTGTCTAAAGATCATATACAAGTTGTAGACAAATTCAACATGACAGTAGACCTACATGTCATGAGACGTGAATATATAAAATTATATATCTCCTTTTATTTTGTCGTCAAATTATATATCTCTAAATTAAGTTAAAAATCGTATTTTATGCATAAGACCCATAACAATCGTATGTGGGGATAATCTTTCAAATAGCACCATTTTCTGCGGTCTTCATTTATCTCAGGCTTGAACATAAATGATATATTCCTAATTCTCGCATAAATTATACATTATCACAACATAAGTCAAACCTTTGACAAGACACTCGTTGGTGCAGATACTATTTTTGTACTTATTATATAACTAAGTAGAATGTATATATACTTAAAAACGTGGGTTCATGTACCTCTAACTAAATGCATGAACAACATACTTTGAACCAAGGCAGTGTTCGTCATATTCATTTTATTCTTCATTCTCCATCAAAGATTAGCTTGAATAAAAATTATCTAATTCCTTTTCATTTCTTTTTCAGATTCCGTTTTTGGGAGCTATGTTCATTCATCATTGTAATAATTTGTGACCAAAATGTTTGTGTTTATAAAACAAAATTATCATCAAATTTCGTCAACTCATTTGAAATGGGACATTCGATCGATCATTGATATGTTTATCTTCCATGCCAAATAGGGGGGGAACTGAAAATCGCAATTGTATATATGGATTGATAGGCTATGCATGATATTTTTTGGTTTGAAAAGAATTGGAAATTGTATTAAAGAGCCTAGTTAATTTAGCTAACATGTTTTTTAGTAGAGAGGATGAAGCGAAAGACTTATTACCTAATCGCTCAGGATGATTACATTTAACTTGGAAAATTTTGAACTCTGCCTTCCAAAATGTATGAATAGTGGTTAAATGATTATCTATCTTTGAGTTGAAGAATATTATTGAAACCCTTCTAAATGGTTGACTACTGTAAACGAATTACGGGAAAAAAATTATGAATGAAATTTATAAGCTAAACCTTTATTTTTAGTAACACTGATGGGTTAGTGATAAATGTTCTTAATGATGAAATTCTCTTTGTGATGCGTGATGGTGGACGAAGTAGATTTCATCTCTAATTTATCCTTAACCTCTTTTGTAATTGATTTCTGATCATTAGTTATATTATCTTTACAACATTTTTAGTTTATAGCTAGGAGATTTTAAATCGATATCCGTATATCTCACATACCAAGATCAAAATCATGTAATATAGTATCCTCCGATGTCTTGATATTGTGATTTCTAGATTTTGTTGTTCATATTTTTCTAGTCGAATTAGTTGCCTTTGGTAACATGTGTCTTTTTCTTGCATTGTTAGAAGAAAAATGTTTATCTTTTTTTCACCAATCGAGTTAGTGGCCTTACGTGCTTTACCTGCCATGCACTCTGCATCTTTTTTTGGTTCACGGAGGATTAAAACTAGTCTTATTATTGGTGATAATTAATAGTCAAAATAGTTTTTATATCAAAACCCATTATGTCATGTAAATGCATCGAACCCAAACCTAAATTGGTTACAAAAGAAAGCATCTAACCCTCTAGTAACTAGCTAGTATAATTGTTTTCCAAATACATTGAATTAAAAATAATATATGTTCAGGATGCTGACATTATTTTTTACATATAAATATATAATTCTGAGTGATGCCCATATTTAAATATAAGCATAACTACCACTCCTACTACTACAATATGAGGGATTGATTGTAACCACCCAAACAGCTAATCATATTTTTTTATAAACTATACCTAGGATAAATAATAAAATATATGTGAAAAAAGAAGATATTTTTTTCAATAATTTAAACGAAAATAAATCCTTTATTGCATCAATTGTATTGATATTCATAGACACGCACAAAGACCCGAGTAGACTTTAACATATGTACGTCTCTCCGTATGATTGTCGTTTCCTTGTCTTTTGTACATGTACGAAACTATTATATAGAGACATTTCGATTATTTATCTTGTCTTTAGATACTTAAAATACTTCACCAATCGATGTAGCTTAAAAAATAACTTGTCCGAATCATAATTAAGGTTTAAACGGGGCCATATGTAGTGATCATATATCACGGGACCATCAATGGGTGGTTCATTTGGTTACACATATTTGATCAAAGTGCATTTTTAGAATGATGAGGTCGATTGTGTTGAAAAGTCGAACCTAGCTGGATTATTTTTGATACTCTGTACGCATAAGTCATAAATATAGCTGTACCTAGCCATTGAGTTATATATTCAAAAGGAGTCGTCCAACTAGAGTAGCAACAAGCATGCCACTAGTACTACTACTATAGAGAATGATTTCGAAGATTAATAATACATATGATACTACGCAGGTCAATATAAAGAAAAAGGAAAAGCTAAGGTTATGGAGAGGAGACCAATAGCTATAGAGTGAAGGTGGGTGAAGTGGAATGATAAGTTAGATTATACTGTGAACAATGTATGCAAGTTGTTCACTTATATGACAAGTGCATGCATGCCTTTAATGTTGACCCATCTACACACACCGGCCTACAAATTAATCTAAGTTGATAGATACGGCCGTATATACAACATGTATATTGAGAAACCGTACTGTTTTTAGCATAGAAGAGGCATTTATATATATGTAGAAAACAAATATGCATAAGAGCCTAGCAAAATGGGTACTAACCAATCCATTAAAAAAAAGATACGATCAGAGATGAAATGAGCCAAAAGAAACTATCATTTCGAAAAAGCCTAATAGAATGTTTCCAATAAAAAATGGAGACAATTCATAACTAATATATAAAATATGAGTTTCCCCATTCATTATTATTAGTTTTGAGTTGGAAGCCAAATAATTTGATTTTTGCTGTAACAATTAGCAATTTATATTTTACAACAATCAAGAGCCGTTTTCAAATCAAATTAAAGTATGGGAAATATAATTGATTCGCTAACCGGTCGGATCGTGGACTTTTGCCGGATCACTGATTTTTGTTGGGGTTTTCCGGTTTAAGTAGGTGAAACAGATTCCGGTTTTTTAAGGTTTAACTGATTGGACTAGTGTTCAGGCTACGGTTTTACAAATCCGACCAGGCGGATCGGTCCACGTTTCAAATTTGCTAATTCATTTGAGACCATAATTTTTAAAAATGCAATTGTGTATAATAATTTGATGATATATAGTGTGGAAACCCCTTGGCCCAATGGTCAAGGGTTTAAAGGTTTCTACACCAGGTTTGGGGTTCGAACCCCAGACAATACAGTTTCTTACAGATTAATGGAGAAAAAAGGTTTTTTATCGTCCAGGGAGACCATGTCCATTATAGGAGATGTCGTATATGTAGAGCTGTTCGTTGGGCAGAGTTTGTCCATCATGGGAGATATCGTACATGGAAATCTGCAAGTTGTTCACCCTAATCGCATAAGCTGCAGGTAGATCGAATATATGTAGAAGATGTAAAATGATTAATATCTTTGACTTGTTATGTTAGAAGTTTCCATTTAATTTCAACTCGAAGTAAAAAACTATTAATGGATATTGTGTTGCTGACAAATGCATATATCTTTCCCTAAGTGAAAGAAGAAAATACTTTTGCCTACAACATATTCATGAAAAGACTAAAATGCATTAAGTCAATTAGTGTGTAAAACTGAATGTATGCCTTCTAATATTTGTATTGTTAGATATAAAATCCAAGAGATACAATCTTCTAACAGTCTAAACTTCTGGGTGAAGTGGAATGATAAGTTAGATTATATACTGTGAACAATGTATGCAAGTTGTTCACTTACATTACAAGTGCATGCATGCCTTTCATGTTGACCCATATCTACACACACCGGCCTACATATTAATCTAAGTTGATTGATACGGCCCTATATATACATTGAGAAACCGACCGTACTGTGTATCTTTATGGAGAAAACAAATATGTTGTGTATATAAGCCTTGGATTACCTCACCGGGGTCACCGGTTCAACCGCGGAACAATGAATGTTCAGTTTAATAGTTTATTAAAATATAAATCATGCTACTTCAAAAACCATTTCTATTTTACAACAATCTAGAGCCGATCCAAAACAAACATTAGAATTTTAAGAACCTAACCGGCTAGATCGTAAATTTTGGTTGGATTACGGATTTTGTTGAGTTTTCTGTGTTTAAACAGGTCAAAAAGGTCTCGGTTTTAAAATATAACCGGCCTAGTGTCCACATCAACGGTTTACCGATTCAGATCGGGTCTAAACTTTTGGAGTTTTGCTATATCCAAGAAAATCTCCATCCTCTTGAGAAACTCTAAACCACTCTCCATGCATCTAAAGGAACCAGAACACTCACATTGCTCTGTCAAATGAGCTGCTTTAACTTGATTGCACCTAATGCACACTAGATCTTGCATCTGATACATTTTCTCTCCTTCTCTCACCATCTGTACAAGCCTATTCTGCATCTCATCTCTGTCGTATATCTTCCCGCATTGCGGATCCACACACGACCATTCTTTCTCTGTTAAGAGATCTCTGTCTCTGCCTCTAAGTCTCTGTAGGCATCACAGTTGCTACAACAAGAAGAAAACAAAATGAAATCACTACAATGCATATAGCTGAATCATGACAATCGAACATTTCTTTTTTGGTTAAAGGAATAATATACCTGCAAGTCACACATTAGGTAAGATGAAGGAAGGACCAGGATCAAGAAACTTGGGTTCAGCGGCGCATTCTTTTACGTTAATGTACTTCAACAGATTCTTTTTCATTGTCTATACAGAGATCAAGAGATTACGTTCAGCGAGATTGTAAGGTTTAGAGAACAACAAATGACAAGACAATAATGAAGTACTTACCTGAACATCTTCTTCGACGTTTTGGTCAAGAACCAGTACAGCCGAGATGGTTTGTATAAATTCTAACGCGTAATTTCTTTTGGAAGCTTGACCAGAAACCCGAGATGCATCTGAAACGTTTATCTTCTTCATGTATGACTTGATATCCATCACCGGTAGCTCGGATACATCATTTGATGGCATACCTCATCAGCAAAGAATGTCTCTTCATTGTGTTTACCTCCAAGGTCTGGAACACCATTATCTGATACCCAAAGAACCTGTTATACAAAACAGTATTCAATCATATGGAAAAGCTCCTCCTCTAAAATTAATAATAGGGACCTCTACAAGGAAAAATCAGTGATACGGAGAGAATAGCCTTATTGTCAAGGTTTCAAGAATATAGTTTTGAAACTATAGGCACAGAGCAAGAGCAAAAAGGAAGTAAATACTGTAATAGTGGAGCTACTAAAACACTTGGAAGCTAGACAGAAAGTCAAAGAAAGGACCTGTTGCTGCTCACAGAGTGCCCTGGACATGAAGATATCTACTGTGAATGTTAACCAATCAAGTCCAAAATTCCCCAGAGGCACCTAGTCAGTTGTACAGGAAATTCAATAACTGCACAAAGGCACTAATATGAATAACTACACTTCCACTCTACAAACATAACTTACATGGGCATATCTTGACTGGGCAATCCTCTGATCCAACCACTGAAATGCTGCAGTACAACGGGACATTGCT
This sequence comes from Arabis alpina, assembly GCA_900128785.1. Lineage (NCBI taxonomy): Eukaryota > Viridiplantae > Streptophyta > Magnoliopsida > Brassicales > Brassicaceae > Arabis > Arabis alpina. The sequence goes on from LT669791.1 coordinate 46,721,609, forward strand.
ATTTTTGCTGCTGGAAGTTGCCGGTAGACAGGCTATATGCATCACAACCACATCCACACATACATATTTATCAGTACTCGACATCAAAACAGAACAAAAAGAGAGAAAAGTAGCCAATTGGTCGAACAGTCAAGGAACCTGATTACTATTGTCATCGCAGTTGAAGGGAATCCTCATACATGGGAAATCATCCAGGGCCTTTATTGTAGGAACTTAAATTACTACAATATGGGCAAACTGATATTTATAAAGTGAAAGACATAAATAAATCGATAATACAAAAATACCGATACAAGAATTAAGAAAAGAACGGAATTTGCAGAGGCAAGATATGATCTTTGTCCTTAATTCTGAAAACGCCCCGTAGTGTGACGGTTGTGTGACGTTCCGAATCCCAAGATACAACTGCAATCACCTCTGTTTTGCACAACTCAAGAACAGAGTCTAACGAACGCTAGAATCTGTGTTATACTCTCAGACACAAAATAAAATAAAAGAAAAATGTGAGAGGATTTTTTGTTGTTGTTTATCTTTGATCATGTTGATGATCGTATGATTGTGTGATTAGATCACATAGAAAGAGGAGGAAGGCTTGTCTTATATAAGCCATTATGCTCAACGTTTTAAAACGTATGGCAATAAAAGGTGGTTATGAAATTAATCTCATAATAACTTTTTGGATGTGAATTAAGTTTTATGTTACAAAATCAACTTTGACTTTTCCTTCAATTGATACTTAAATTCACGTTACCAAAATCAAATAGAGAAGATATTTTGTTAGCAACAAAATTCAACAAGAATTTAATCTAAAAGAATACTCTTTTGATTTATTCTTTTCTCTCTAATACATTAAAAATGTATTCAAGGATTTGAGCCTTGTTATGATTTTTCCCTTTTATATATAAGAGATATTTTATCTCTAATCTTCAAAGTGGGATATTTGCTAGTTTTTACACTTAACTAAATTTTGAAGCTTGAAAAGCTTTCAAGTCATCCACTTTGGACCTCCATTTCTTATTCAAATCAACATCGATTTTGACATGTGATTACACTATGTAATAGTGTTTACAGCGACGATTATATCGTCCCTAACATTCGGTTATTCCAGATAGACGTCTCCATCGGAAAACTCACCGGAAAATGGTCGTAAACCATTTTGTCAAAAACGAGTTCCAACATTTATATCTTCCTTCATGGAGTTAAAGTCAGGGCATTCGATGACTGCAACAGTTGGTCCACAATTTTTTTCTCTGCAAGAAAGGAAACAATGGGAAAAATCAAACCAGAATGGGATGACATGACATGACCGTCTAAGAGAAGTCCGAAATTCATCATTGCCACATCAGAAAATCAATATGAAAAAGCATGCCCAACTGATCAGGCATTAGAAAAACTATGGGATTCAACATCAGGAGAACATAATACAAGCTGCACTGTATTAATCAGGAAAATGAGTTTACCTGTATTCACTTATCACTTTTTGTATAATCTTCTTAGCAGCTTTGGGATGTTCAACATAGACGACCTGATGATTAGCATTTAGACAAGCTTGAAAAATGCAAAACTGTTATTGCAATGGTTGTAGGTAATGATTTTAGAGCTTACCTGGAAAAGTACACCATCAGACAATGACTCGAGTGATAATTCCTTCTCGCGATGAGGAGTGACTACCACGGCAGACAAAAGCTTCGACGCTTGACAATATAAAACATATATAGCACGTCCTGTTGAGGTGCTGCAAACAAGGAAACCATGAGATCAGATATTATCGAATGGATAAATGAAACCAAATAACATGGCCAAAGAAGAAAAAGGGTAGTCATGTTTCTTTAACAAAATGAAGCTCTACATGTTATACAAGTAGAGAAGTGGAATTGAATGCTCCAAGTATTGACATTCAGTTGTAGTTTTCATCTGAAGTTCACCAATTTCCCATCCAACCTGGGTGTTACCTTGCTTGGCCGGGTTATCAACTTTGCATACACATCCAATCTGACATATAGCACTAAACTCCAGAGGCACCTTAGTTTCGTATATGCCCTGCCAAAATCAAATACTCTCTCCGTTCTTTTATGTTTGATGTTTTAGAGTGATTTTTTTGTTTTGTTTAGATTGATGTTTTCAATTTTCTATGTAAAATTAATTGTGATTTTGAGATTTTAACTATTTAAATTCTGCAGATTGGTTTTTGATTGGTTGATTTATTTTGGAATTGATGATAAAACATGTTTTGTTTTGAAAAAATTAAAAATTTAATGATTTCTTAATTTGTGTGTAGAAACCTTAAACATCAAACAAAAAAGAACGGAGGGAGTATGAGACTAGCAAGCAAAAACATGATACGCAAATTGAAGGTATTGGATAAAATGTTGGGCTTCTGATGGCACTTTATTTCATTACTTCATAATAAACCAACCTCAATTTCACGGTTTGCAAGTAGAGCTTCACGCTCTTTGCTTTCTTTTTTAAAAATTGATCCTCCTGAATGTTAACCTGCAAAGAAATATAGAAAATTATAACTAACTACAAGGAAGACAAGAAGTAAGATGTATAGTGGGTAAAAGACATGCCTCAATCAAATTATAACAAGGCCTTCCATGAGGAAGAATCTTGTTGACAAGCTTTCCAGCTATAGGAGCTTTTGAATTAATGTAAAACACCCTTGGGATTGTCAATGGGATCTTAAGCATCAATCCTTCTACAACAACCCAAGCGAAAAATTGCCCGCTCTTTGGACTTGGGACCAGCTGTATTATCTGGAAAAAGTCGGAAAGATAACATTACGTAGTTGCAAGAGATTAGTCAAGTATATAAATACAACGATGTCTCGCCATGCATACCTGCCAATGTGAGCTAGTCAAAGCTTCTTCAGGCCTTTTAAGGTATGAGCCTAAACCTCCTCTTCCCTGACAGACTTTTTTATTCATCCCGTGAACATCAATAGGATTTGAAGATCTTAGATCATCCAACCTACAGAAAGTAGGGATACACAGTCAATAGTTTTAGAAACATTCAAAAGCAGTGGTGTTGTATTGAACTACAGTTTGTTCCAAATCAAAACCTTCTTGCTGTAATTTGAACTTCAGGACTATTAAGAAAAAGTACCTTCGTTTTTTCTTCTTCTCTAGCGTCACTTTCCATTTTCTTTTTCTCACTTCAAGCCATCCTTGGTATTCGACATTACTGTCAATGTTCTGAAATGGGATATCATGGAACTTTGGATCCCAATTCTCTTGCTGCTCATGCTCGTACTGTCTTTTATCTACTTCATACAAACGCACTATTGGCTTTGGCCCTTTTACAGAAGGTCTGTTTTCTTTGCAAAAATCCTCAATATCTTCGACATTATCTAGAACCACTAAATGATTAGTATCCAAGACACCACCTTTGTCTGCTAAGGTGAACATATCAACTAGTTTTCTCTGGCGAAATTTGTCCTCTTTCTCACGAACCTTTTTATGGAGCCAGTCCGGATGAAGCACCCTAGGCACAGGATTTGCAACCTATATAGATCAATAAGTGGTTAGATGTTTATAGAAAGAATATTAAGCAAAACTAAAAAAGAAGTGAGGATAGTTACAATAAACCTTCTGCATTGCCGCAGGAATGGTAATAACTTTTTGGATCGCTGAACTAAGGCGCTGCTTGTAATATGACCAGTCAATAATTAAACGAATTCCGACGTTTGATGATGTCTTGCACCATTTTTTCAGATAATGCTCTTTTATTTCTGTAAATTTTGAATATTTACATTAAATTTGAACATTAAGAACGTAACAATACATAATCACACCAAACAACAGAATGTTTACCAGGCTTTACAGAAAATATGGCAACAGGAACAGCACGTTCACTTACAGGTGTCCCCTAATCATGAAAAAGTTGTTAAATCATAAGAGTTAAAAATACTATGAATAGCTTAAATGAGACACTATTTCATATTAGTTGTCATTTTACGTTTTTTATTTTGTATCAAATTAGTTATCGTTTTACATTTTCAATACAAATTTATGATTGATTTTTCGATTTTATTCATATTCTTTTACCTTATTAATTACACATATTAAATGAAAAACACATTAATTAGGGGTAAAACAGATTTTTTAAATGTTTTTTTAATTGACGTGAAATCACTTAGAACGACAACTAATATGCAACGGAGGGAGTACAATATTTTCATTTTGTTATTTGAGATATGATTCTTCCGTTTGATTATTCGAATTAGACCTTTTTATTAGATACCATTTTTTTTTCAACCTAACTATTAATCAGAAACAACCAATTTCCAACTCGATGGAAGATTGCTTACATAAGAAAAATGAAAAGCTCGAGATCTTGTTGAACGGACCAGACAGTCCGCATTTAGATTAATAGTTCGCGATATGAGAGATATTAAGAAGTTGGGTATTCGATCTTGTAAACTCCTGAGCTTGACTGAGAGAATCGAAAACGCCGGCCACTCCTCTGGATGTTGGACGATATCCACTAGGTCAGGACAATCTGTTTCAAACACTGGACACGTCATATTTCTGTCCATTATACAAGATATTGCCCATATTAGTGCCTCCATCTCCGCATGTAAGGGAGTCCGTCGCTTGGTTACACCTTGAGCACCTAGAGATAAAATATTATCACCTTGGAGACAAACCCACCCCAAACCTGAAGTAGAATCTGTGTCTTTCCACGATCCATCTACCTGACATCGCCATCGATGTGTATCCATAGCCACCGTTTGGAGGACCTCACGGATGTTATCCTCTATTTCACTCTCCCTCGTCAACGCAACCGTCCACTCTTGGAATGCAGCGCCGCCAAATTGAAAACATCTTGTGTTTCCGCCTCTATCCCTTTAAAGACTCTTTTGTTTCTTGATTTCCAAATATACCACAATAACCATGGATATATGTTAATATCTACATTATTTGTATTTGCACTCGTAATCCTCCAAAAAAGATAGTCCATATCTGCATACACCGAGGAGTATGGTAAAATTTCTCTTCCACTTGGCGCCAAAAACCTTGCCCAAATATCTTGAGCTATTTGGCACTCAAATAAGGCATGATTAACCGTTTCTTCCTCCAATCCACATCTCAAACATAGTGAGGCACACTTCACGCCACGTCGTTTTAGCCTCTCGAGGACTGCCATTTTACATGACATAGCTTGCCAAAGAAAATGTCTAATCTTGGGAGGACATTTTATTTTCCAAACATAAGCATTTATGATCATAAGACTAGGCTCTTGTATCTTATTGATATCTTGCATTTTCTCAAGAGTTTTCGCCAAACAATAGCCCGATTTAACCGTATATTTTCCTGATTTTGTAAAATGCCAAAGAAATTTGTCCTCCATAAAAGTCGGATTGATCTCTAATTCTTAAATTAATCGTATATCTCCAGGATCCATAAATTCCTGAAAGATCGGTAGATGCCAATTATTTGTACCCGAATTATATAAATGATTCACCATCAGATTGGGATGCAAAATACTCCCTCTCCCTCTTGGCGGTCGTGGATAATGGTCAGGAATCCATTGGTCCGTCCAAACAGCCACATTATTACCTGATCCTACACTAACACGACTCCCGGTATATAAAAGATCCCTATCCGATAGTAAACTTTTCCATCCATTCAAATCATTTCATGTGATTGTGCAGAAGATTTGTGGACAATTTTTCATTGGTCTAAATGAGCAATTTGGAAGAAAATTTGCTCTATTTTGGTGGAATTAACATATACCATCGAAAATAACTCGACTAATTCGAAAAAAAATTAACATCTTGAAGAAAAATACTACAACTTTCAGGAAATTTTAAAGGAATAAACCTCTTGTTTAAAAATTAGACACACACGCTAAATCTCTTTTTAAAACTTCTTATAACTCATGAAACTGAGTTTTGTCACTTTCTTCATTGCAATTTAGAAAAACTACAACAAATGACTCAACCTTGTAAAGAAAAAATTGAAACCAATAGCAACAATTTTTCAGCAAAACCTTTGTGCTTCAAAGCTTATTACAGCATTTGAGCAGCCGTGTTTAGCTTCTCTGCTAGGCTCAACTGTGTCCTCGTAATGCTTGATAGGTACAAGAGAAGTAACTGGTCCTGTAAAAACAGACAAATAAACACACATCCATTAGTTTTCTTTGTGATAACGTGTTTTCTTTGTTTGGCTTTCCAGTTTTGGGATCATTTTTTACCTGGAGACTATCATTCACGAGGTTATCAAAGACTTGTGGAGGTAATTTGGGAAGGGAAGCTACTGCATCTGCAATGAATCGTCCTATGTTGTTGTCTGGAGTTGTTTGGCCTTCCTGAGAAATTTCATTTAAACTCTGTATCAGAGATCATGCAATCTACAGTGGATTATTACTGTCGATTTTAGCTTAAGGGTATAATAAGCTCACCACGACACTGTCAACATATTTGTAGACATCGTTGATTAAAGTCAAGAGCCTCTCCATTGTTAGCTCCATTCCCTCCAAGTCATTGGGGAGTTTGTCAACAGCAGTTGATTTAAGGAGATCGACTGCAAATACAAAACGATATAGTCTTAATCAGTAAGTAAGAAACAATAAAGCCATATATGATTCAGGGATAAACATCATAAACTGTAGAGACAGAGCTAAGATCCTCGATTAAGTTCACAAGTCAATAGGAAGACAATCTCTAGATACTGTATCAAGCATGCAGAAACTGAAGCACTTAGACATAAAGGACTAGTACATATATGGAATTAGTTACTTCATCGTAAATTTCAATATGGAAGATAACAGAAAGTTAGAAAACTCACATCCGAGTCTCTCAGCCTCAACCATACGAAGATCAACAGGTATCTCTTGGAATTGCGCAGCGAGTTGTCGATCACCAAGTGAAAGGTTTGAAGAGACAAAAGCTTTTATGGTACCCTCACCATTTGTAAACCCAGTGTCCACAGTTAAGTGAATTGGGTTGGGAACTTCTCTTGCATAGAAGTCATGAATCAGTGCACTACCACCATTGACCCCAGCACCAGTAGAATACCTACAAATCAATAAACCTGTTCCATCAGAGCTATTCCAAAATGAAAACTAACTACCACTGACGCGGTTATGCAAAACAATATTGAGCAGAGAACAAAGATCCCACTACTTAATCTAATCCAAGAGTTAATCAATAAGCATGTTGTTCATGTGACAGTACCCAACACATCAAAGAGTAAAGGGAATAGAAGTGAAATGAGTATTACCATCCAACAATAACTTCCTTGGGATTCACTTTAAGGTGCGAAGCCAACATGTTGTGATGGTAATCAATATCCACAGCAACCTGCATCCATATGAAACCATAACCATCAAAACGCATAACAAGCCACAAACACCACAAAATCTAACCATACAGATTTACATTTGATTCATACACCAATTTGACAATGTGTAATAACCAAAGACGTATCAAGAACATCTCCTATAGACCTCACAATCTCACAAACAATAAGCATATACACTCTTCAGCTACGAAACAGATCTAGAATCAACCAATACAAAGCCAAAACATCAAATTTTCAATATAAAACTGAAGAACAGTACATCAGAGGTAGATCAAAATCGAACCTGATCGGAAGATTCATTGTGAGGAACGGCGTAAGAATTACGGATATCAACAGTTCCATCAGGTAAGATAGATCCAAGAAGAGTACCGATGACTCGTTCAGCTGAATCAGGACGTCTCACGAAGCAATCGCAGACGTTAAAGATAACGAGAGGGTGGATCCTCGCTGTGAGTACAGTAATCGTCGCTGACGCAGTTGATGACGGAGCTACGAATTGCAAGACGGTATGCTCGCTCGCCGCCGCCATGATTGAAGAATCTGGAAGAATCGAAGACGGCAAAAGGCGTGAGACTGGAGAATTAGGGTTTTCCGATGCGAGCGAGAGAGGAAAGAAGAAAGGCTTGGTGTGATACATCAGAGATAAGTTGAACGATAATGGGCCAACGATTAGGCCCAATATATGTTTTCCCGGACTCACAAATAGCCCTTCTCCTCTTTTTGTCAACATTTATTTATCTACTAATGGAAATCAATTTCCAGTTCCAGTACACGATGGAGAAATTATCATTTGAATCTCCAACTTTTAAATTTTGGCGATTGAAAATACTAATTTTATCAGGTTATTTTTTCAAAATTTCTCTTTTATCAGAGGCAACTTTAAAATATAAACTTTTTTCTAATTAATTTTCAGTTTAAATCACAAATGTTTGGTGATCGAATCAATTTGGACACATCACGAAATTATTTTGTAAAAACAGAAAACAAATTTAACTAACCGTTTAGTAACACATTTATGTACAATGGCGTCGTTTTGTTCTTTGTCTTTATAAAAAAAAATAAGAGATAACATGTAACTAATTTTTAAAACCTCCAAATCATTTTTTTCTTTGTTAGCTTCTCTTTTGTTTTCGATTACCTTTGTATGTTGATTTCTCGTAAAAAAATGAAATCGAAAAACTGAGAAGTCGATTTTGAGTCTTTCTATGTAAACAAACAATAAATGAAACGTTGTTTCGCATAACTATATCATTCTACGGTTAGTTAACTTTGTGTTACTATTTTCAAATAACTTAACGACGTGTCTAGATTAATTTAATCAACCATGGTTTATGATTTAAATTTGAATGTAAATAAAAAGTTTATGTTTTAAATTGTTCATAATAAAATTGATGCTTTAAATTGCCGAAATTTATAAGTTGTGGATTTAAATGACCATTTTTCTAACACATAATGCAAAAATGGTACATTAAATACTGTTTTCTAATATTGTGAAGTTGTTTAGTTTAGAAAATGTAGAGAAAAGCATATAATTCCAAATCCCTATAATTTTTGTACTTTTACATTTTTATTATTTTGTTATATAATTTCTATACACAAACTAAAAAATCATTTTTTCTACTTTTTCAAAACTTAACATGTTTTATCATCAATTCCCAAAATAATTCAACTAATAAAATATAATCTATAAAATTCAAACGGTTGAAAATAACAAAAATACAATTAATTTTTGTATAAAAACTTGAAAACAACAATCAACAATCGAAATGAAACAAAAAAATCATTATAAAACATGAAATAAAAGGTTAGGGAGAGAGTATTCACGTTTTAGCTTTCAACTTTCAAGTTATAATACATTTTCATATGAGTTTTCTCATCTTGTTTTAGTCAACTAAACTCAAGTTAGAGATTGATGGTTGGTTTAAAATTTTATGGAAAGAATCCATTACTTGAACTATACAGTATTTTCTTTCTTTTTTTTGTCGTCACGTGAACAATGTTTTCACACGTACAGTATTTCTAATTGGTTTATTTTAAATAATGTTGTTTTTTATACATATCTAATTCCACTTTGGTACATATTTCCAATTGGTTTATTTTAAAACAATGTCGTCTTACACGGCATCTAGTTTAGTTTTATTTGATTATTATTGAATTTTTGAATATCTAGTACCATGATAGTGAAATTGTGTGTTTCTTATATCCTAACATCTAAAAAGAATAGGTACCCATTTGTTGACGATTAGTCAACAAAGATTAGTCGCTACTCGTTAGTTGAAAACGCAAACATGGATTATATTTTATTTTATTTTGTTTTGTTTTGTTCAAACAATAATCATATCAAATAAATAATATTCAAATATGGATCGTCAAATGTTCCAATTTTTTTAGTTTATTTTCTGTTTTAAAATTTCGCCCACTCATTTTAAGTCTTAGGTTTCGTGCCCTAACTTGCACTCAAAATAATCGAGGGTGGAACTTTACAAGTACTATGATAGTAAAAAAGTGTGCATCTCATACCACCGAAAAAGGATAAGTACCAATTTATTGACGATTGAGTAACATAGATTGGTCGTTAGTAGACTACTCAAGCATGGATTAGTATTGTAGTTTTGTGTTGGCTAAAATCGCATAAAATGAATTGTATTCAAATATAAATCGTAAAATGTTTCAAAATTTGCAGTAACATAAATCTAATCAATCATAAAACCAAATTTAAATTCATATAAATACCAACAGAAATTTAAATAAATAAAGAAATTGTATTTTTTTTCATCATCCCAAATGACTCCAGAACTCTCCTAAAAACGTCTTTGCCGCGTCAAGACTCGGAAAATAGGTCGGTTCCATAAATATCTGACTCAACGAGTCACACGACTCATAACTCGCCGTCGCATTAGTCTCCGCACTTCCCATCATCGCCGCAACTAACTGCTTATACGAAAAGAAAAATCTCTTCGCCGCCGATTCAACCGCTTGCATCCCTTGCAGCAAATGAATCTTATCACACTCTTCACTCTTCTTCGCGTAAAGCTTCATCGCCGCCTCTTGCAATCTCGGTCCTCCCGTTGGATCTACCTCAACCTTTAAAATCTCCGGTACTCTCTCTCTCAGATCCTTCGATTTCTTCATCATCGAAACCAATCCTCTAGATCTGAAACAAAACGCATCGTTTTTACCATTCGATTTTATCTGTAACTGTTTTTTCAATTTCAAAAAATCTTCAGGATCCATTAACATATGTAGATCTTCAATCTCAATCAAAAGTTTCCAGATCCGTTCGAGTAAGTACACATCGTTACACGCTTCACCAAATCTCCCTTGTTCGATTCTCTCAACGATTCGATTCAAGAGATTTCCAGATGTATAGATCCACGATTCGAGAATCTGGTGAATGATGTAAAGAGTTTGATTCTCTTGATTATCGATATGATCTGCGTATGGATTATCCTTGAGTAGATGTAACTCGTTAGGTTTACAAATCGAATCGTATTTCAGATTTGGTTTTCCGGTGATGTTTTGTTCACCGAGACCTAACGTGTATTTACACGAACGCATCTCGTTATCGATTTTTGATAGGATCTTCCTCCCAATCGATTCCGATTTCCTCCATGTAGCTAACTGTGGAAGTAAGCTTAGAGAACTCCTACCATCGGTGACCGGAACTGATTCTGATTCATCTTCTTCGAGGATTGATGCTACGATCTGGATCTGATTCGTCACGAGCGAGTCCAATCTCCGATTCCATTCACGGTGGTTGATGTACGGTCTGTTATCAGAAGTCACTGATAAAATTAACCGGAAACTGATTTCTAAAGCTTGTAAAGCCGGTTTAAGAATCGGTTCAGATTTCCAAAGAGGGAAATCACGAGATGACCAGAGATTGCGAAGCTCAGGGAGACGGAGGTAAAGCTCGTAGGCGGAGCAGAGTGGTGGAGAGGAGCAAGAGATTGGTGAAGAAACAGGGACTGTGAATGGTGATGGTATAGTAATGTTAAGTTTTGAAGAAAGTTTTGGTGAGTTGTTTGGTAAATCTGTTGATACCATCTTCCTTTTCCAATCCATATCCACCATTTTTTTTAATCTCTGAATAATCTGAAATCTCTCTGTTTTTTGTTTTTACGAACTCTGTTTTTTTTGTTTTTAATTTGAATTGGATTTGTGATGATAATGAGAATACGAGGAGGAAGGTATATATATAGAGAGGAATGGGTAGAGAGAGAGAGGAGCGAGAAAGTGGATAGGGGAAGGAGAAAAGGCGTGTGGAAATAATTTGAAAGTCAACGTAGGAGACGCGGTCTCTTTTTTAAAAATATTTATTTATTTTTGAGAATAAAATTGGGAAATTAGTCGTGGGACTGTGGATTAATTTGAGGATAATCTTTTTCTTTTTTTGGCTTTTATTGCGATTTTTGGGAGGATAAAGTTTTAATTCTATGTATTTATGATGGGATAATCATCTTTTATGGGTTGCTCTTTGTAGTGTTTTCCATTAGAAGTTAAAGTGCCTAAATTAAACTAATCTGCAGTAATCTGTACCAAAATCTTTACTTCTTTGGTAAGGAAATATCTAACACAACCAAAAAAAAGGAAATATCTAATGTAGGCAAATAAATCAAATAATAAATGTGGTAATATTTTTGTTGTAGTTTCAGCTTTTTACCAAATCTTTTCATTAAATTTCAGTTTTAACTGCTGTTACAGTATAACCTCTATAAATTAATACTCGATAAATTATTATAATTTTTCAGTCTTGAATCAAGTTTTCGATCTAACTAATCTCTCGATAAATTAATATTTTGGGAAATTAATAAAATATCGTGATTTCAACGTTATTAATTTATAGAAGTTTTATTGTATTTATTTTATTTTTTACTGATATAATTTTATTGATATGAGCAATTTGTTGGTATATATTTTATAAAGTCGTTTTCCGTATTAAGGTATAATTTCCGCATAATAGCAAATAATATCTATATATCTCGATATTTGTAATATAAATTGGTTTGATTGATAAGAATATAAAACTTATGAGTATACATAATTTTGAGAGTCAATCATGAATTATGGGTTGTCACTTGTGAGTAGATTCATCCCACTACAACTCATAGTTCTATTTATTTTTTCAGAAATGTTTTTCTTCCTAAAACCACAATTGTAGGGTTTACAAGCTGTAAATTTCTGTTGAAAATAAAATATTAATACCTTCAGTATCTATAGTTATGTAGATCTACAACTACACTTTCAACCAATCATGCACATGGTGTTTTACAATCTAAAATTATAAATATGTAAATTTAGAAAGAAAAAACTATGTATGATGCACATATAGACGTCATGATAGAACATCAAAATGTTCATTGAATAGAAGACAAATCACTTATTTGTTATAAGTTATAACGGAGACAAAGTTGTTGTAAATATAAGCAAGGTAATTCTAAAATTACATTCAATATGGTATCTTATTTGTTCTAATATAAAACAGTCCCAATAAACATATCTAAATATTAAAAAAAAACTGACAAAAATATATATATATATATATATATATATATATAACCAAACAAACAAATTATATGAAATTCTTTACTTGCTAGTGACGGAAACTGAAAAAGTTAGAAAGTTACAAGGGATTAGATTCTACTAACATCAAGGAAATCTGTGTGTTTTTGGGCGTAGAGAAAAGTACTCTTCTCCCAGTTTTGTATATTTCAAATATGTTTATTAACTAAAGTTTAAAGACTCCGTTTATAAGCAAAAGATTATTTAGGTTATTATTCTTGTAAGTGAGAGTTTCAAAAGACATATATATTATATTTAACATAAAAATTATGCTAAAAGTTAGATATTTAAAGAGTGTTAGTCAACCAGTTTTTATGAGCTGCATTTGCTAGTTTAACTACTGTATCCCAAACTAGATATTGTATTGTTTCCCTGTGCTTCCTTATCTCATAACGTATTATTATATTTTAAACGCGTAGGATATTATAACGTAGTCTACAAACGATAAAATGAAAAAATCATATAAAAAGGAATTATTATTTTAGTGTGGGATAAGCATTTAGACGGTGCCGTGGTATGAATAAAAGGAAAAAGGTCACATGGAGAGAAGTAGGAAGAATATAGATGCGAAGCTTATCCAAAATAATGTGAAGAAGGTTGGAGTTTGGTCTCAATTTAATTTCAAATAGTTTAATAAAGTATACTTGGAAGCTTTCGTGTTTCCTTTGACTTTGGTTTTTCATTTCTTCGACTTCAAATATTCCATCTCACCGATATTTTGATTCATTTTACTATACCATTTTGATTGAATAAGACTAAAGACTACTAATGTTTGAGATTTAACTGAATTTGTTCAAGTGCATGTACTCTATTTTGTGACCATAACTTTAGTGGATGTTCTTGTCATTTTTGGGTTAACACAATGAATTTGATTAATTGTAACTCTTGGAGGTGGTTGAAAAATAAACCATTTTCTCGAGTATAAATATGACGCATGGTAAGACAAAAAGTTATAAACTTTTTGATAATTTTATTTATTATCAATTCGAAACTATATATAATTTAAATTGTTATTTCTTAATCAGATTCAAACATGATATGCTTAATTTTTTATACTTGAATGTTTTGTTTGTAGACAGTCGATATCCAAGTTTAGCTTAAAAGTAAAAATGGTATTTTGGTTTTACGAAATTTACTATGCAACTAGTGAAAAGCAAACATCATTTTGATTTATTCTAAATAAACTTTCTTCAGCTAATTTGTAGCTATAAGCCTATAACCCATATTTCCACAATTCACTCATTTTTTTTCCCACATATATTAGTCACTACCATTACATTTAAAACAAAAGGAAAATATGAAACGTATGCGAAGGATTTTGAAGACGGCTTATTGTATCTTTCATCGGATGCTTCCTTGTACCTTGACTTTGAATTCAGATAACAAAAATAAGTCATTTCTTTGATGGGGCAGAAAAGAAAATTGAGTCATCCTTTGAGGGGAATTAAAAAGAAAAATATTGCATAGTAGATATACAATTAAGAACATCTCTCGTCCACATATTTAGTTAGTGATAGATAAAGACTCGTAATATATTCCATTTAGATATCAATGATCTCTTCTTTTTCTGTAAACCATCAATATGATATATATGATCATATCAAATAAGCAACCACTGGTCCATACTAATATACAATATATGGTCAAATAATGTTCCGTTTCATAGTATTATATGTCCATTTTGCTAAGATTTGGATTTGTATTTGTTCGCGTGCAAACACATAATGAAAACTAGTCGAAATTTTTGGATATGTCTAAAGCTCACCCATACTGTAAATAGTAATTTTCTTGAAACGTATCAAGACACAGCCTGTCAAGACATATAGTTTATTTGAACAAATAACACAGTATTTTTTTTTGTTATATGTTTATGGAAACAAATGAGTTAATCGAAAATATGCAAAGTTTAGGAGGATGGGTTATATGAATAAGTATCAAATGGAGATGTGTTACTTGTTAGAATTCTTTTCACGTTTACGATAAGTCTTTCCCACTCTTTTAAAAAGTTTATTTCGCCTTTAAATATAGACATAGTCTTTATCCTCATACATGGTTTTATCTCCAAACGTTATTCATACAAAAAGAAAAACAGTGTCATCGTATAATATTCCACTACAAAGAACGGAAACAAACAAAATATCTAATTGTTTATTAGGTATTTTTAGATTAATAACACTATAAGAAGATACGTTTGGCAGAAAGAAATAGACCATTTGTATGTTTTTTATATACGAAATTATGGCTAAAACGTAAAAGCAAACATTTGCAATTTCACGTTTGCATGTACGTAGTAGATTAATCTTGATTTGTTCGCTTCATATGTAATCGTCTACATGCTAATTAAATAAGTAAGAAACAAAAATCAATTGAATTGATGGTTACGAAATCTCTTATCGTGAAGTTTTGTTTCTAGTTTAATTCTTATCTGAAAAAGATTTTACTATAGATGCACAAATTTAGGTTTAGTATTTTTTCAGAATCAAGTTTTAAAAAAAGAAAAGAATAATTAACCAAAAAGGATAATAAACAACATTTTTAATTATGATATTCCATTAAAAGAAATGAAAAAAATAATTAGTCCAAATCGGAGCCTGCTTTCCATCCGTTTGGCAACCAATGATATTGTTTCGCGCGTAAGAAATTGACACGTGGGATTCGTCATGTGCATCACCAACTTGGTCCAACTTTTTCTGGTTTTTTCTTTTCAACTGCCACGTGGTCGAACCAGAGCAAGTTAACGGTTCCAGAACCAGATACACGTGGCATGACAGCTGGAACGGTGATTGGCTTTCACGTTCATCTACGCCGCTGATTAATCCATTTGGATGGCCCCTCACCAACAACCATTATTCTATTTTTATTTCAGATTATTTATCTCAAATGTTCACCACCAATATATACAAAAATATATTTTAAATATGCAAAATACGTATAGAGAGCAAGTACAAGCATTGCTAATATGTAATGTAAAATTAATTCATTAACTCTTCAAATAAAAAAATATATATAACAACCATCAAACTAGCTTTTCAAAATGTTACAAAATAAAATTTCTACATACTCCCTCCGTTCTTTTATGTTTGATGTTTTAGAGTGATTTTTCTGTTTTGTTTTGATTGATTTTTTCAATTTTCTATGTAAAATTAATTGTGATTTTGAGTTTTTGACTGTTTAAATTCTGCAGATTGATTTTCTATTGGTTGAATTTTTTTGGAATAGATGATAAAACATGTTTTGTTTTGAAAAAATAAAAAATTAATTGATTTCTTAATTTGTATGTAAAAACCTTAAACATCAAACAAAAAAGAACGGAATGAGTAACTATTATCATTAATACAAAAAAAAAAGTTAGCATACGAGTTGCAAACTCGAGATTCAATAAATTTCATCACAATTTTAATTATAGCTGATCATTGTAAATATATTTAACGTAAGAAAACTCGAAGTTTAGATTAGTTTGTGTTCGGTCCAAATTTTCTTTAATTGTATAAAATAACACTTTACTCGATATGTTTATGAGATTAGTTGATCTAGGATGTATCTGATTTAAAAAAAAAGGTAAAACAATAACGTATACTAAAACATTCGAAAATTCTGAAAATATGTCATGAAACTCCACCTAAATATTTTGATCTACTTTTTTTTTTAAAGTGGTTGTGCATGCCACTTAAGTTTTTAAAGGCATGGAGGAAGTTAGGAAGATCAAGTGCGTTTGTTGTGTTTGGTTCGCAGAAAGATACGTAGATACATGCTTTTAGCTAAGTATAAATGTATAGTATATTAGTTGTGCCATTTGGGGATAAAAATGGGTTTGGTTATACGACCTTGTTGTGGATAAACTCATGATTATTATTGCTATTGAAATTTAAATCATAAAATAAAAATAGTGAGGGGAGAGAGAGTCAACAAAGGTAAGAAACTAAGAATGTATCAAAAACAGGTTTCCTTGGAATGAAGCATGTCTCCGGCCGCATTATCCGACCATTATCCATTCTTCGCTATTTTTTTCCTCTTTAAAGAAAATATATTTTTAATCGATAAGCAAAGTAATCGAAATGATTAACAAATACTCCCTCTGTTCCTAAATGTAGATTTTTTTACAAAAAAATTTTGTTCCAAATTAATAGAGTTTTTACAGTTTTCTATGCACTTTTACAAATTCAAAAACAAATATTGAAATACTATTGGTTAAACTTTATTGAAAACTGTAAATCGTAGAAATCAATGCGTTTTCTTAATTACCGTGCATTACCTTAAACATCTATTAATTAGGAACGGAAGGAGTATTAATTTGATAGTACTAGCTGAAAAAGGGGTTGTAGCCTTGTACTCTACTACTAGGTGAATCTAATCCAAAAACCAAACAAAATCTAGAGTTTCTTTTAACCAAATTAAAGTCTTCCTGTGAACAAGATATGCATAATCGAATGACGATAGGTGATAGTCTGTTAAATTTGACAATATCAATCTATTATTACCTTTTGTTTCCTATATCTTTTGTTTCTCATAATTTTAATTACAAAGACGGATAGTTACTAATGTGATGTTATAAAATATCCATATCATAGTTATGTAAGTTCGATATTTTTCTATTTTTAATTTTGAACTGTTTTAACAAAAATATATATATTGACACATATGAAATTACAAAGTATCTTATTTGAGATTCATCTCTAATACATATGACAAAAATAAGATTATAGTTTAAAAATTAATTGACTCTAATATGTTAAATCTATAACTTCAAGCATAACTAATCAGATATTTATTAATTTATACTCCCTCCGTTCTTTAAAGATTGATTTTCTAGAGTTTTCACACATATTAAGAAAACAAATTAATGTTTGACTAGAAATGTATTGGTTTTTATACTAAACAATTTTCCATAAGTTTGATCCAATAACAATCCAATAAAATCAATTAATATATCTTGAAATCTACAATTTATAATTATTATTGCATAGAAAATGTAAAAAATCAATTTTTTTAAAACAAATTTTTTTTTTAGAATATCAATCTTTAAAGAACGGAGGGAGTATAAAGTTATAAACAAATAGCAGACATGGGTACGTGAAGAATCAGTTATATATACCTGTTTTCTTAGTACTCCCTCCGTTCTTTAAAAATTGATGTTCTAGAAAAAAAATTTGTTTTAAAAAGATTGATTTTTTACATTTTCTATGCAATAATAATTATAAATAGTAGATTTCAAGACATATTAATTGATTTTATTGGATTGTTATTGGGTCAAACTTATAGAAAATTGTTTAGTACAAAAACCAATACATTTCTAGTCAAACATTAATTTGTTTTCTTAATGTGTAAAAATTCTAAAAAATCAATCTTTAAAGAACGGAGGGAGTATTGTCAACGTGAAGAATAAGTTATATATACCTGTTTTCTTAGTATTATGTGTTTTTTTAGTTGTTATTTAAATTATGCTAGATCGCATGATTTGGATAGAATTCGGTATGGGAACACATCACGCTGCCTAATGCTCTCAATAAATGCCGGAGAGTAGAAGACATCTTATTATACTTGCATGTGGATGAGACCAAATACCAATAAACATTCATATTCTTTGATGGGACATTCTTAATTTATTTATTATCATACTTCCATTTTATCTTTTTAGACCACAATCGGTTTTCTTCGATGGTAAATTGGAGTCAGTGCCGTGCATAGTTTTATCAGGCCCAAGACGATTCTGATAAAAAAATATTTAATAATATCACTTAAATTATAAGATTATATTATATAAAATAGTATTTTTGTAAACTATTATTTTATATAGCAAATAAAAATATATTCAATTGTTTTATAATAAACGGTTTATTATATCAAAATAAAATAATATATATTTCATATTAAACACTATATATAAATTGCATGGGTATTTTGATCATTTCAATGAATTTGGATAGATTTCATGATACCGTAAAATCAAAAACTTGTATATTAAAATATATAAAATCAAATGAACTAAGAAAATTGTTTATAAAAAGAATTTGAACAAAAAGAAAAAAAGTAAACGACAAACAATAAAACAAAATGAAGTTAGAGTTATAAATGATGTTTAAAAAAGATCATTCTAAAACTAAAGATATGAAATACATCAGCCCATATAGCCATAACTTTGTATATGGTTATTATCTTGAAATAGATTAAATTTGAAGATTTCAATTAAGGTAAACAAAAAGTAAAAAATTGGAGCCCTATATTTGTTACATGAATTGTGGGGCCCAAGACGACAGTCTTTTTTGATATGCCGTAAGCACGGCTCTGATTGGAGTGCATAACCGATAAAGACATTATAACTAAAAAACTAACTAAATTTTTCTATATACCAAAATCTTGGCCATGGAATTTAGGGTTTTTGGTTAAGCTTATAGATATTTTTTTATATGGTTATGTAACAAATTAACCATTTTTTAAAAATCAAATATTTGATCGAAATCAACTTTTTTTAAAAATATACTAAAAGATATTTCCAGCGTAGTTATTTTTTACAATGAAAGACTATTCTATTATTCAAGTTTGAATTGGTATGTCTAGTTATATTAGAGTATAACAACCCACAAAATTATCAAAAATAAAACTAGAACTAACTAGGCGAGTCAAAAACATGGATGTTAAGTAATGCATCTAATTGTCTAAAGAAGATTTTCAAGTTCTGTGTGTAAGGGATCGTTCCTAACATAGTTTAAAACCCTGAGATCACTAAATAAACGATATGACGTTTGAGATGGGATGCAGTAATTAATTTTACATTATTTTAGTTATAACAAAAATTAAAAAGTCGTTACCAATTTTGATGTATATCCGTTGTGGAACATGGAAACATATTCTCCTCTATGTCGGTCTCTTTTTTTGACTTTTACCTTGCCTAGAAAATGGATGCAACTTGGAAAATTGATGTCATCACAAAATGTTATCGCAGAGGAAGTCCTTATCCACTAAAAGCCATATTAAACTTCATTTTATTCTTCTTCTCCTTCTTACGTATATAAAATAATGTTATTTCGATTTTTTCGTTAATTAAGCACCACTACATTCTTTTTTTCTTCTACTAAAAATTAAACTTTTATTCTGATTATTATAAGTCACACGACATATTCCTCCTTTAACTCCGCAATTCCCACGCTTTTGTTTCTTCCCTCTCATGGGAAATGACCACAATTAGTCTGATCCATTTTCATAAACTTTTTGTTACTTATAATAATTAGTTATTAACAAAAAAGCATGCTTTTGCTTCAACCATGGAAAATGGCATGCTTATCCTCTTTAAATGGCATGCTTATTTGGAGATATATATTAATATCTTATCATGAGGATTGGCAATGCAGTCTTCTAAAAGAGTTTCATAATTTGATGCTATTTGTAGATATGTATATAAGGAAAGTTTGATGTGACGTGAATTAATAAACCAAATATTATAATAAATAAAATTGAATTAATGGGGTTGAAAAAAAATTTGAATTAATGGTTGTGAAGTTTGGTACTTTAGAAACCAAAACAACCATTTGGATGGAATATAAATCCTCCAAGGCTGCAACCTTAAATAGAGACCTAATTGTTGGAACCAAGTTATTGCTTAAACAAATGAGCCTTGTATTGGGCATTTGTCTAACCCAATTTTGGTAGAAAAGTGAATGAGAAAAGCCTTTTGGCTTAAGTGAGTGATATGCAAAAATCTCACATCTAAAGTTTGGGAACTTTTTAAGTGGTATATAAGGAGCCACACATATACCTTTGTTCAAAACATAGCAAAGGCTATATACCGTAAAAAAGAGGAGGGAGTCCCCACACGCGCCACCGACCGAACCGAGCCGGGCCGGGCTCGGGCTTTGGCTTTGCCGGCCCAATTAAATATCTTTTTGGACCAGCTAAATGAGCTGATAAAAGCCCATCTCGTTGGCCCATTAAGCATTAAAAGGCCTGGCCCGAAACGCTGCGTCGGTTACCTTTGCGGTTTCACTAAACCGGCGGCAGTTTTAAAACCAACCTCTGCGGTTTCCGGTTTTGCTAAACCGGAGTCAGTTTTTAAAACCAACCGACGGTTTGAAGAAACTTCCTCTCCGCCAGTTTTAAAAGGAAGTCTTCTTCTTCCTTTCTTCAGACAATTCTGATACACCGGAAAACTCACAAAAACTTCACAAAATTCCATCAAACAGATTACAAACAATCTCTCTTTCGTTTACAGTAAGTCTCGAGAGTATCGTAGATATTAGTTCGTTAGAATCGGTATTCGAGTGTTTGCGAATTCGATTATCAGTGGTTTTATCCTGGGACTCGTGAATCTATCAAAAAACCCGTCACACTGCGGGAGATTCTTAGAGTTAAGGAAAGAGATTTCGTATCTCGACTCCACTCTATCCATCTGATCTCTTCCCTTAACGCTTTTCTTATCGCAATTCATCTCCAATCACGTAGTGTGCCAAATTATGGTCCAACATTCTTAACTCTAAGACAATCCTCACGGATTGGATTGCGATAATAGAAACGTTTTTAACAGAAACCTTGTATCGCGATCGTGTTAAAACGTTTTCGCTGATTGGTTTCTGTCGGGAAAGAATCGTTTATCGTTTGCGAACGGTTAACATCTCTGTTTTTCGATAATAGTTTTTGAATTGCGATTCTAATTATTATCGAAAGCTTTCTGATTTATTTGTGTTTACACACTAAATCGATCCTAACAAATTTTTGTTTTCTCTGTCTTTTTGGTTTTTTCAGAAATGGAAACCGAAAACGAAAACACCAATGTCAACGTTGATGCTGCGGCTCACGTAACCCTCGGGGTTGAATCTTCTGAGACGCCTACTGCTCAAGTGCAGTTTGGGAATTAACCGCCTGTTACGGTTGCAATTCCGGTTGCCACACAGTCTGAAACTGTGACCACTGCTCAGTTTCCACCAGTGCAGATGCCATCTGCAACCTCTGTTGGATTGCTTCCTGATAAGTTTGATGGAAGATCCTTCAAAATGTGGCAAAAGAAGATGCACTTCTCTCTGACCACGCTCAATCTGGAAAAGTACATCCGTGAGGACTGTCCTACACTCCCAGCGGACAATACTGATTTCCATTCACTCGCAAGTGTTGATGCGTGGAGACACGGTGACTTTCTATGTAAGGGTTACATCCAGAGTCGTTTGGTTGACCAGCTGTTCAACGTCTTCAGTAACGCTGCGACGTCTAAGGAATTGTGGGACTCTCTGGATAAGAAGTACCGTTCTGAAGATGCTGGATCTCAGAAGAATGCTGTGGCAAAATTCGAGAACTACAAGATGGTGGATTCTCGTCCCCTGATGGAACAAGTTGACGAGGTGCATAACCTTCTCCATGAGATTCATGCCGAGGGCATGAGGCTGTGTGAAACCTATCAGGTTGCTTGTATGATCGAGAAGCTTCCGCCAGGATTCACAGATTTCAAAAACTACCTCAAGTTGAAGAGGAAGTGGATGAGCATGGAGAACCTGATCATGCGACTACGGATTGAATCCACAAACCGCATGAACCTCGAAGCTGCAAGTGCTCAGAATCGTGAGAACAATGCGAATTTGGCTGAGCACCAGACTGCTAAGAAAGGAAAGTGGCAGAACAAAGGGAACCCAGAAAAAGGCAACGGTAAGGTTGGTCCTCAGAACACTCAAAAGTTCAAGAAGAAGGCTGGTGGTGAACCTTCAAAGCCGAGGTTTTGTGGAACCTGTAACTACTGTCACAAGGTGGGACACAAGGCCTCTGAGTGTCGCAGTAAGAAGGCGGACCAAAACAATGCTAAGTTTGAAGCTAATCTCACTTCCACCATCACTGATGCTGACATGTGTGCGGTGGTCACTGAGGCAAACGTTGCTGAAAGCCACCCAAAGACTTGGTGGTTTGACACCGGTGCAACCAGGCACATTTGCATGGATAGGGAAATGTTCTCCACCTACAAGAAGAACAAAGGGAATGAGAAGCTCTGCATGGGTAATTCTGCTACGTCGAAGATCGCTGGATATGGAAAGGTTGTTCTGAAACTTACCTCGGAACGTGAGCTGAGCTTGACCAACGTGGTCCACGTGCCGGACATGCGTAAGAATCTGATTTCGGGATCTCTCCTGAGCAAGCACGGATTCACTGTCAAGCTGGATGCTGATAAGCTTGTGCTGTCCAAGAATGGAATGTTTCTGGGTAAGGGATTTGTTTGTGATGGGTTATTCAAAATGTCTGTTGAAAATGTTATTCGTTCTGCTGACGTTGGTGTCAGTATTGTAACCGAGGCTTCCACCTCGAAGAACAAGTTTAATGCTAATCATGTTGCTTATGTTGCGGAGTCTTTTAATTTATGGCACGAACGTTTAGGACATGTTAACTTTAAATCTATGAGTAGATTAATGAACATGAACCTGATTCCAAAACAGAAAATAAGCAAGGATAAATGTGAAATTTGTGTTCAAGCGAAACTCACTAAAACTCCATCACCAAGCGTTGAAAGAACAACTGAACCTCTCGGATTAATTCACACAGACTTGTGCGATTTAAAATTTCTTCAATCTAGAGGCGGAAAGAAATATTTTGTAACTTTCATTGATGATTGTACAAGATTCTGCTACGTCTATCTGTTACATAGTAAAGATGAGGCTTTGGAGAAATTCAAAGAATACAAGTTGGAAGTCGAAAATCAACTTGGAAAAACAATAAAGATGATCCGCAGTGATAGAGGGGGAGAATATGGTGAACCGTTCAATTCATTTTGTCGAGAACAAGGAATTATTCACCAGACAACTGCTCCTTATTCACCGAAATCTAATGGAGTTGCGGAACGAAAAAACCGAACTCTTAAAGAAATGATGAATGCAATGTTGCAGGAATCTGGGTTAGCCCAGAACATGTGGGGGGAAGCTTTGCTTACCACAAATTATATCCTCAACAAAATACCTCATAAAGTAACCGGGAAAACTCCATATGAACTTTGGAAAGGTAATGTACCTTCATACAAATACCTGAAAGTGTGGGGGTGCTTGGCAAAAGTAGCAGTACCACTTCCAAAGAAGGTTACCATAGGCCCAAAGACGGTAGATTGCATTTTTATCGGATACGCGCATAATAGTAATGCCTATCGGTTTCTTGTTCATAAGTCTGATATTTCAACTATCAAGGTCAACACTACAATGGAGTCACGAAATGGTTTATTCTTTGAAAATGTGTTTCCCTGTCAAGATAGACAAAGTAATAAACGGACTCGTGAACAACGTGATGCGGATATCCCTGGAAACGAAGCAAGTAGCTCAGGCACTGCTCTCAATGACGAAATTGAAGAAGCAGAAGAACCTAGACGCAGTAAAAGAGCTCGTAAAGAGAAAGATTTTGGCTCCGAATTCTTGGTAGTGTTTCTCGCAGAAAACGAGCCAAAAACATATATGGAAGCGATGTCCACTCCAGATGCGCCTTCTTGGAAAGAAGCAGTCAATAGTGAGATGGATTCCATTATGCAAAACAATACTTATGAAATCGTTGATCTGCCACAAGGGTGCAAAGCTCTTGGAAACAGATGGATTTTTCGAACAAAATTGAAATATGATGGAGGAATAGACAAGTACAAAGCTAGACTTGTGGTGCAAGGATTCAGGCAAAAAGAAGGCTTGGATTTCTTTGACACTTATTCTCTGGTCACGAGAATAACCTCTATCAGAATGATCATAAGTATTGCTGCATTACGAGATCTTGAAATTCACCAAATGGATGTAAAAACTGCTTTTCTAAACGGTGAGTTAGAAGAAGAAATTTACATGAAACAACCAGAAGGGTTCATTATCCCCGGACAAGAACACAAAGTGTGTCGACTTGTGAAATCTCTATATGGTATTAAACAAGCTCCTAAACAATGGCATGAAAAGTTTGACAACGTAATGATGTCCGATGGCTTCAGCATAAATGAATGTGATAAATGCATATATTACAAGAGTACTCAGACAGAGTATATCTTGTTGTGTTTATATGTAGATGATATGCTTATCGTTGGAAGCAACAAAGATATCATCAATAGAACAAAAAACATGCTCAAAGGGAAATTTGACATGAAAGATATGGGATTGGCAGAGGTAATTCTAGGAATACGAATCATAAGAACTTCTGAAGGAATTACATTATCCCAAGATCATTATCCTGAAAAGATTCTAGAAAGGTTCAAGACTTACTCAACTGGAACTTCAAAAACTCCAATGGACTCTCAAATTCATCTAACCAAGAATTCAGGTGAACCAGTGTCCCAAGTGGAGTATGCAAGAATAATTGGAAGTCTAATGTACTTGACAAACTGTACTAGACCCGATTTAGCACACTCTATAAACGTCCTCAGTCGTTATACGAGTAATCCCGGCCACAATCATTGGAAGGCTATAACGAGGGTATTGAATTACCTTCGATACACCAAAAACTACGGTATCCACTATGGTAAAGAACCAGCGGTTCTCGAAGGCTATAGTGATGCCAATTGGATTTCGGATTCTAGAAACTCGAAATCAACAAGCGGATATATCTTTACGCTTGGCGGTGGAGCCGTATCCTGGAAATCTTCCAAACAAACTCTACTGGCTAGATCAACCATGGAGTCCGAGTTCATAGCTTTAGACAAAGCTGGAGAAGAAGCAGAGTGGCTTCGCAACTTCTTGGAAGATATTCCAATGTGGGAAAAACCAGTGCCAGCATTACGTGTACACTGTGATAGTCAATCAGCGATATCACGGGCACTGAATAACCTATACAATGGTAAATCTCGTCACATCAGAAGGCGACACAAAACCATTCGGCAACTGATCTCAACTGGAGTATTCACGATAGAATATATCAAATCGGCAGAAAACTTAGCTGATCCGTTCACCAAAAGTTTGCCTCGAGATCAAGTTGTTAAATTATCAAAAGGAATGGGTTTAAAGCCTATAACTTAAGATGACGTTTGATGGATACCTCACCTATGTGACTGGAGATCCCAAGATCTAGGTTCAAAAGGGACAACAAAATCAAACTGATTCAGAACTGTAGACTGTAAAGACTATGTCTATACCCAGTTCCTAGGATAATGAACAATGTTACGTGTGTGTGTAATAAGGTTAAGCTGTGGCTTTTAATGATTCATTAACTTTGAGATATCTGTGGCATGATACAGAAAAACATCTTCGAACAACGTTAATGTCAGATCACCTAGTGAGTGTGAAATGGGGCCGTTTCTAGGGGAATGAAGTTCAAGCTATATTCTCCAAGTTCACTCATGATAACCAGGACATGTTCAAGGCCAAAATGAACACAATAGAGAACTGAGCTCTACGAGAAAATGGCGCTATGCGATTTCTGTTGTTGAGGACAGTCTCTCTGATATCCCTTGAACCTTTCCCACGCAGCTTTGAAAGATTCTTTCAGATTCTGAGCAAATGTTGAAATCTTAGCTCGTAGGTCCTCTGAGCGAGACTCATCATAGAAGTGACTCAAGAAAGCACTCTTAGTATCTCTCCAGTTAGTCAGTGAGCCTGGCTCCAACTGCTTCAGCCAAGAGGCTGCCTCTCCAGCAAGAGAAAATGGAAATAGCTTGTACATGATGTAATCCTCAGACACGTTGTTAGCCTTAACGCTAGACGCAAGATCCTCAAACATCTCAAGATGATCCATGGGGTGCTCTGATGGGTGCCCATGGAACTGATGTTGAGCTACTAAATAGAAGTACGCAGGCTTCAACTCAAAATCCCTACGCTCAAATCTAGGGGGTCGAATCGCTGCCCTATTGGCATAGTGCTCTTCAGGACGGTAGTAGTCTCCCAAAGTGCGTTGGTTAACTACCGCTCCCCGTGGTACACGATTAGCCTGAGCCAGATGCTCAATCTCAGCGCGCTGACGCTCCAACTCAACTCTTTGGCGATCTAGCTCAGCACGCTCTGCTGAAACTGGATCCATAACCTCAATGATGTTACCAGCTTCATCAATGGGATCACCCAGATCGTTGTACCGATTACCATGTCTGTCAACATTCTCCCCTTCATCATTCCGAAAAGTTACCACAGCTCGATTAGCCATCTTAACTTGCTTTGCTTGTCATCTGTTTTCTCGTTCCAAAACACCCAACTCCGGAACAAAATCTGCTAACTTTTGATCTATGTTGCTCCTGGTTCTGCTAGAAGGCATAAACCTGAAACACTAAAAATAAAAAACGAAATCAAAAATAAAAAGAAAACTTAGTCAGAATTCTAGAATCAAAATCCTATGGAAGATTTTGACTCCCCGGCAACGGCGCCAAAATTTGATATGCTCAAATTTACCCTGAGCTACTCTCTCAAATTAAGAGATCAATTGTAGTACTTAGGGGTCGAATCACTGGGAGTAAAATCTAACGATAGGATTTGTGACTTTAAATTCAGCTAAGTAAAATAAAGTAAAGTAAAAGCAAGAAACAATTCAAAGCAAAGAAAGATTGTTGGTTTTAAGAATTCAATTAAACAAAAGCTAGGTTTTCGGGAAATTCGCAGGCAAAGATAAATTGTAGATTTAATAAACTGTCAGGATTTTAATGAAGATTCGTTCTCGAACTTGAAACTCTAATGTAAAATTAAACGACTTCCGTTGAATTAATTATCTATGCATAAACCCTAGAAATCCAAATTCCTTTGTAAAATCAATCAATTTATGCAAGCATTAAAGTTCAGGTTTCAATTGTTCACAAAATCCCTAAACCAAATTCCTTTGAGAATAGGTGATTTTGCTCATCTAAGATTATGGTCAGGTTATCAATTGATGCTTCCGCTTCTAATTAATTAACTTAAGATATTTAATCAAGGGTGATCAATCCTAAATCAGGGTTATAGCAATCTAGATGAAGAACCAATAGATAATCCTAACATGAATTCAATTCTAACAATTCATCTTAATTCCTTTGAAAAACCCTAAACCTAACAAGCAAACTACTCAGACATGGATGCAAAGCAAATCACAATAGCTGAATAATATTGCATTAAAATAGAGTAAGAAAGAATTACAGAAGGGTTCGAAGAAATCTGAATGGTCTGAAAACTTGTCTCCCTAACTCTCAAAATCTCTCTGAAAACCCTAAGTATTTGATAAAAGAAAACTTAATGAAAACTAAAAGAAAACTAGGTATTTATAGGCTAGGATTCGGGTTGGGCTTTATTTGTTAACTTCTGGAACTTCTGGGGTAAAAAGAAAATCTTCAAAATTGGAAAAATCCTCTTTCTTCGCGGAACAGCTTTCTCCGTCGATCGACGCACATGTGATTCCGTCGATCGACGCGCCAATCTGACGGCAATTGAAAATCCGTCCTCGCGACTTCAGCTCTTCTTTTCTTGATGCTCCAAAATGCTCCATAATCACCAATTAAGCTCGACACGTACACAAACCTGCAAAGACTCTAAAACACTAGAAATATACCAAAAAGACTCGATAAAACCGGGTTAAATCATGGCCAAAAGATGGTAAAAACCATGATATATCAAGTATCGTAGATATTAGTTCGTTAGAATCGGTATTCGAGTGTTTGCGAATTCGATTATCAGTGGTTTTATCCTGGGACTCGTGAATCTATCAAAAAACCCGTCACACTGCGGGAGATTCTTAGAGTTAAGGAAAGATATTTCGTATCTCGACTCCACTCTATCCATCTGATCTCTTCCCTTAACGCTTTTCTTATCGCAATTCATCTCCAATCACGTAGTGTGCCAAATTCTGGTCCTACACTAATTACCCACCGTAATCATACAAAAAATGCTTAAATATTCGATTTTGAATAGTTACTTAGAATCATTATCCGATCTCTTTAAACAGATTATTAAGAAAAAAACGTAAATTTTGTTATTTCAATTGTCTGATAAATGAAAGAAGAAAGCCGTCTCCAAAAACACAACCCAATACGACAAATCAGATTTTTAAATTCGAGCTTTATTGAAGAATTTCGAGAAAAGGTATTATACTAAGCTTTATCGAGGTTAAGTCAAGTGTTCTCATTTTTTGGTAAATATATGTATGTTTTTGTTGGTTCTTTCTCAGCCATTGGCTAAACCTTGCATGGATTTGATGGGGAGCTTTCACTTTTTCATCAATGCAAGCTGCCATCGCGTTGAAAATTGCATACTTCGGCGTAAAAGTTTGTACAAATCAAAGAAGGAAACCTTAAGCTTATGTTTTGAAGATATTTGAGGTGGTAATAAATCTAGTGTTATTGGTTTCATGATTTTAAAATCTTTAAATCATTGAACACACCAAAGATGCAAAAATACCAATCAATTGGATTATTAATTTGTAACCTTAACACCATCATGATTCAGAAATACTTTCTCTATTGAAAAATAGTTGTCATTTTAGGTGATTTCACGTATATTAAGAAAACATATTATAATTTCTGTTTTACCTTTAAAAATGAATTTGACTATTGTTATTCTTCATAAAATTTGAGGTTCAATTTGGTATTTAAAACCAAAATATGCATTGAAAATATAAAACGATAATTAATTTGAAACAAAAAATAAAATCTAAAATAACAACTATTTTGCAACCAAGGGAGTATTTAGGAAAGAAAGCGTATAATTCTAGGTGGACAATCCACGTTGTGATCTTTGTACGTTTGCGGCTACCCGTTGGGCCCAATGTTTAAATGGATAATACGAACGTTAACGGGCCTTGAATTGATAAATGACGTAATTCAATAACACCAACCTTCATATAGTAAGATAGTATTTATTTTGATTTCTTATTTATATCATTATTTTTAAATTTCCTTCAAAGTTACGTATATAGTAAAACCTCTATAAATTAATAATGTTGAGACCGGGATAATTTATTAATTTAGAGAGAATATTATTTTATCGATAAATTAATAATTATTATTTTATAGAGAGAAATCCGTTTTAGGTAAGATTCTTCTTAATTTATTTTTTCGAAAAATGTATATTATGGTATTTAATGAATCTATGGATACATTTAGAAAGCGTTATTATAAAAAATCAATTATTTTGCCTAGAATTTTTACAAGTTTATGGTAAAGACCGAAAAAACAATTATAAAAGTTTTTGATGTAACACTTAAATTAAAAAATAAGGTCTACTGAGATTTTCATTTTTAAGTTAAAACAAAAATCACTAAAACCATGTTTAGTACATTATCATATATATATACATAATTATATATGATTATTAATTTATGCTATTATTGGAACCATATTTTACATAGGAGTTTCAAAAAAATTATTATCTTATCATTTTATTAAATTGAGTTGATTTTTACATTGGCCCGACTCGGGACCGGGATAATTTATTAATTTATGGTATTTATTAATTTATCGAGTATTAATTTATCGAAGTTCTACTGTATATGAATATGACAACCAAGAATAACAAATATTAATCATACACGTAATAGTGTACCATAAATAATGGTTTGCCATGCTAAGAAAACAAGGTATGTCCATTCGGAAACACAAAACTCAATTTTCCATGTCCTCTTAAGATATCAGATACATAGACTGGTTTGTTAGTTTGTCACAAACGGCTACACTCTTCATTTTCATGTGGTTATCAATATATAATTTCCTTTGGCCAAAAGCAAATAGATGCTAAGCAATTAACATAGAAGTTGTGTCCTCTCACGATTCGAATTTTTAACCTCTTATGAAATATTGTTATTGATAACAATTGTGCCCTTTTATGAAATTATGAGGGACTTGGAGAAATTGAAGAATGCATTAGGACGAGCATAGCTTAAAACCTCCATCGATGGGAAAGTGAGTAAACTGCAAAACATTTACCAAAACAAAGTTTAACAGAACAATGTGTTTATACATAATTTCAGTAAAATATATCTCTGATTCTTCACGTAAAAAATATATCAACGAATATCTTGATTAGACTAAAGACATATAATGATATAAGTAGAGATAAAACAATTTTAGTAAAATGATTCTAGTAAAGGTATTCACCATCAGATATCTGATTAGGTATCTGACTTTCATTTTGGAATCCAACAGTAGGTGGTTAGTACTAGAAGACCTATCAAAATTTAGATGTTATGATTACAAAAAGTGGAGATATTTGGTGTATATCAAGTTCAAATTAACAAAAAATTCTCCGACCTTTAGACATAATTTTTTTAAACTCCACCAATAATTTATCAAGTATTTATCAATTTTGATTCATTTCGATATGAATTCTAATAAAAATTCACCAGATTAATAATTATAAAATGGAATATTTTTTTTATTGATCTTACAAATCTAATACGATGTAGAAACGAATATGATTTAACTTATAATTCGAGAAAACGAATCCTAATACGATCTCTTTTCGAATTTTGTTCTATTTTTGTCAAAAAAAAAACCCGGTTGAGATGAATCTATCCAATGAATATGCTTCATCGATTAAAAAAATGTTGAGATTTTGCATTATATTCAAACTTTAAATGTAAACATTGACACTCTATTGTTTACTTTTTTTTTTTAAGCAATTTAGTAAGAATCAAAATCTTACTTAAACTTGAAGTTTATTTTGAAAATCTCAACACTCTGAATCTTATGATCTAGTTTGAGAAGACATTCTGAATATATCGAATGAATCTGCTTCATGGGTTAAAAAATGTTGAGATTTTGCATTCTATTCAAACTTTAAATGGCATATATTTTGGCCTACATGATTTTTTTTTTTTTTTGGGGGTAAAAGACTAAACTTTATTAAGCTTAAGAAATTCAAGAAACAGCAATTTAGTGTCCTCAAAGCACTCTTTGCTTAAGTGTCACCCACAAATTTGGCAACATGATTCTCCTTTGTTCAAATACCTTTATCGCGTATACAAAAAGCTGATTGAGCAATATTTTAACGAAAACGTAAAATTTTGATTCTTCTAGAAGAGTTTTTTTCTATAATTTGATCTATTTTTTAAGATAAATTTTCAACATTTTATAACCAATGAAGCGATTTTTTTGATACTTGCAACAATTAAACTGTTACCCAATATGACTAAGTTCAGAGAAAAATAAAACCAGAAAGTGATTTTTGATAAAGAAACAAAATATCCATAACGAGAAAAATCAAAAATTCAAAATGGTTTGACCATAACATTAAATCATAAAGATAAATTGGAAAGCAAAGATAGCAATTTTAGCCGAAGAGATCGAATCCCATGTCTCCATCAGACTCCTCCGCAGCTTCTTCCTCCACAGCCACCACCGCAGAAGCTCCACTGGACTCTCCAGAAACCGGTGTAGCCACAGCCGCAACGGCAAACTTACTTGGATCCTGAACCATAAAATCTACCGTTAATACACATTTTCATGACTAATCATGACAATCTAAAACTCGAAAGTTTAGAGGACAAACCTTTAGGAACTCCTTCACATTCTCAGCCTGAGGGAAAGAATACTCTGTAGCTAAAGCAACAGCGAGAACGTTCTTGTAAGCATTGATGAACATGTGAGGCGCAGCAGCTAAGGTTGGGTAAGAGATTGCAAGAGAAAGCGCTGTGATCATCGAGACACCAACTGCAAACTTCTCAACAAGGCTGTCTTCAGTGAGGTTAAGCACATCAGGGCTAAACACTGAGCCATTGTCGTAGACCGACTCAACAACAAGACCATAAGAGAACGGCCTGATTCCAAGTTTGGCGAGAAGAGCAGCCTCTGATGAACCGACTTTGTCGCCTTTCTTGATGAGCTCCACTGGGGTTATGATCTCAACAGTACCTTTGTTGATCTTGGTTGGAATGTTAAGCACTTGGAAGAAAGACGTCTGTGAAGGGTCAAGACCGGTGTTGCCTGGAGGCACAACCACATCGATTGGAGCGACTAAACCCACACGAGCCGGAGCTCCAACCTGTCAAAAACAGTACAAAGGAAATTCTCATCAATTAAAGAGCACAAGGTAAGTTATACGTCAATCAATCAAAACACCAAGAGGTAAGCTACAGAATGTGAAGCTAAGAAACCAAAACACTCTCACATTCAATGTACTTGAATGAGGCTGCATTTCAAGACAGAACACAACCGAGTTTGAATTCCAAAATAAAAATGCAAACTTTTTCACTTTCCAAGTTAATAATCATGAGCAATAGGTTAAGAAATGCAAAAACTAACCAATTATCAGTTAACAGTACGAGCTAATTATAAATCAATCTATCAAAACACAAAAGGGAAGCTACAGATGTAGTCTCCTCATAATTCAGTGAACCTATGTCAAAGAATACTCGCAAGTCTCAAATACCATATCGAAAGTGACAAGAACACAAATGCAATCTTCTTCACTTTCCAAGTTCAAATCATCAGTTAACAGTACAACCTAAGCTATAAATCAATCAATCAAAACACAAAATGGAAGCTATAGATGTAGTCTCATCACAACTCAGTGTACACAAGAAACTAGAATACTCTCTAGTCTCAAAAACCATATCGAATGTGGCAAGAACACAAGGATTACACTAATCCATTTTAAACCAAATGCAAACTTTCACTTAACAATCTAATGATCTCGAGTAGAGACAAAGCATAAACAATCCAAATTATACCAATCCATATAGTGTAATGCAACTCTAAGATTAAGCAACAACATAGTCACATCAATGAAGTCGATCAAGAAACAAACCTTGTACTTAGCAACTTCTTCACTAACTTCCTTCAAGTCACCTTTAGTAAAGATCAAACCAACATTCCCCTGTAACATCATTTCAACAACAAACTCAGAACAAGAAACTCAATCGAATCAAAACACAAAACCAAATAGAAAAATATCAGAAATGGTACCTGAAGAAGAGGAAGGAGACTAAGGAAACAATCATTGCCAGTTTTATCAGCATGAATCCTCACAGATCTCTTCATCATTGTATTCTTCCCCATAAGAACAACGGAATCACCTCTAAGACCTTTCCTTATACTCTGAAGCTGAGTAGATCCAACATTATCAGCTGCAACAACAAGAATCTGAGGATACTCATTCAAAAGCTGACAAAGCTTTGAATCATACACGATCTTCTTCTCTCCTTTTGTTGCTTTAATCGCCATTGATACTTGTGAAAAAAGTTAACTAAGAAACTGAAAAAAGGTAAGGAAAATTCGAGGGCCTAGACGAAGCTTGAGCTCGTACAAGGCGGACAGCGAATTGGCGCCGTCACTTTAACCTCAGCAACTGTTTTTGAGTTAAGAAAGAAAGAAAAAAACCTAGAAAAAAGCTGCAAAAGGTTGAAGAAGAAGACTTTAGGGTTTATATAGTTATCGGGTTTCTGGGATGACCTAGATCTAACGGCTCATATTTGTTGGATCTGTAAAAATCTGATAGATCCTAATCTGGGCTTTTAGATGTGGCCCAAATGAGATTTTAGCTAAAATTTTAGCCCATGATCATTTGTTTTTGCATGAAAATGAGTAACGGCAATTCAAATGTTCGTTTTGCACCCATTTATTGTTATAAGTACTAGTCCTACGCATTCGGGTATTCGGGTCCTAACGGGTACAAGTTCTATCAGATATACTAAAATTGTATCCATTTAGGAACTTGTAAAGTTTCGGGTCGGATCCAAGTTCGGGTCTAGGTTCATAATTTTGGAACTTGTATATACCCAAATTTTACAGGTTCCTTATGGGTACATGTTCGGATCCAGGTTCCAACTTATTATAACTTTTTAAATATCCGAATTTTACAAGTTCCTTATAGATATATGTTCAGATCTAGGTTTTGTGATGTTTTATACCCAAAATGTAAAAAAAACATGTAACTTGAACATGTAAAATGCATTTGAAACACAAACACAAACAAACCAACAAGACAACAATCATATAATTTGAACTAAGTTAAGAATACAATTATCAATCGAAGTTTGTCAATGTATAAACTAAATTAATGTAACCAAAGCAATTGGACAAACGAATAAGAGTCAATGACGAATCACAAATCGAAACAGATCATTTAGACAGACGAACAACGGAACAAGAATCAAATGACGAATCACGAATCAATCGAAACAAGATTAGAAAGAGAATGATGATTACTGTAGATCAAACTCAAAATATCTCTGATAAAAGAGACGATTGTGGTTGAGCTCGAGGAGGATTTGCAAAATCGAGCTTGCAATTTTAGGATTACATTCGTTTGAGGAATCGATGTTTTTGGTGTTGGTATTGGAAAGTCGAACCGGTAACAACAAGTAAAAGTAAAATATTTAACTCACTTGTAGAAGTTCTTTTTGTTAGTATTATGACGATATGATAATTATTTTGATCGAAAACAATATCAATAAATTAAATCTGTTTTATCATAATTTTTGGTAGATTTGACCTACTAGTCTTATGCATACATGTTCAAGTTCGGGTACAGGTTCGGGTCCATGTTCTATCGGATCAACTAAAACATACCCATGCAGGTTCCTATAAGGTTTCAGATCGGGTATATGTCCGGGTCCAGGTTCGGGTACACAGATTCATGTTATTTTACCCAGGCCTAGTTATAACTACTAAAAAGTTTAACTAGATTTTACAAAATTTGTTCTGATCAGTCTAGAAAATTGAGTCCATGAGATTGTGTCCGTGAGGTCCGTCCAATCTGTTATAAAATTTTGAGTCAGTGTGATTAGGAGCGATAGGTACGTAGTTTGTAATTTCTTAACAACATCTCAAAAACTAAGACAAATTTTGAAAATGATGCAATTGTTTTGTTTTAAATGTACAACATATGTTTCACATGATACGAATACATATGTACCTTGTGGATTCTCCCTACACAAATACGAATTGTGAACACGTTGTAATGGAGTTACGCATCCTAATATAGGCTCACATATCTCAACGTGTTGTGTCAACAAACCACATGATGCAATAACATTGTATTTTCTCAATTTAAAAGCCTCCATAACACTGCAATATCTTTACCAATTATCATCAAAACAGTTTGGGAAGGACATTTACTCATGGCATAGAAAATCATGTCGACTAAACTTTATATAATAAAATATATACAATTTTAATGTATTTAGTGCGGTATATATACCCATGAGTTAAGTAGCCAATTCATACCAGCCATATGCATAATCATATTGTATTACTGGTAATATTCCTAAGCGAAAGGATATGAGAGGACCAACGATATGGTTTTTTTTTTTTTTGTCGACAACATTATAAACCACTTTACTATCAGTTGGTGACCCAATTTGGCGGTGAAGTGTCTACATAAGAAACATACGAAGTCCGTGTACGTGCACTTTTCGCCAGCTTGTCTGCCATAGAATTCTGCATGCACGGTATGAGCGAGAGTGAAAAGAAAGTAAACTTTTCCTACAAAGTCTTCAGAGTCTCTAGTTGAATGCCAAACGCCGGCCACTCTATCGGTGTAGACACCATCTTCACCAACTCGGAGCAATCTGTTGCGAAAGCTACTTCCATCTTCTTTATGTGTTGCATACATTGCATTGCCCAAACAAGTGCATCAACCTCCGAATGTAGGGGGGATAGGATCCTATTTGCATTGCAAGCTCCCATCATAATAGGTATATCTTCTTCTTCACAAGCATACCAGCCAATACCAGACAATCGATATGGTTTGAGTAAAGCCTTTACTTTTTCTTTCATATGTTCTTCATTTGTATAAACTTTTTCTGATTAAATAAACACTAGTGACGAATAAATAGAGATTAATCTTTTTAGGGTCCAAACTGGAGAAGGCTTGCTTTTCAAAAAGGATGCGCATGATTGTATTATAGAGAGGACACACTCTTTGAATTTAAACCATGATTGCAATTATTATGGTGCATTCAACTTTTCGATAAGAATAATATTATCGTTTCATATGCTCTTTAAGTATTTTAGCCAAGTTAATTTTGTGACTATTGCAATGTGAAATATCATATTAAATATCCAGTGTTTTACCTAAGTAAACATTTTAGAAGAATTACATCTTTAACTCTCTAGTTTGCGAATAAAATGAATTTCAAAATAATTTTGAAATTGGTTAGTCGCTTATACAAAAAAAAATTCTGTAAAGATTAAATACATAAATTTTGTTTTCAAAACAATGTTTGTTTGATTAGCTTGCTCGTTCTTGGACCTTTGTTTCCGAGAATGTAATCTTGCATGCTTTGTTTCCCGTATAATTTTCGGACTCAAACTCCTATTGATCTGGTTTGTATCATGATTTGGTAATATTAAATTTTAGACAGAAAAATCATTGTTTCTTTAATTTATAAATTTTAGATGTGCTCATACATGAGATATGATTTCTCAGACAGAATGGAATGATCAGAGCCCTACCTGAGATTTTTATGCCCTAAGCAAAATAAAAATTACAATTTAATATTTAAATATTTATAATAAACAAAATATGAAATTTTATGGAATATTTTTTACAAATAAATAAAACAAACAAATATATATATATATAATTATGATATATGAAATACAGATTTTATATAGAGAAATTTTTTGTACAGTTAAAGTTGTAAAGTATGAAAAACAAGATAAAAATTGACTTACAAATTTGTAAAAATTGATTTTAATTGTACAAATCAGTGAAAAATAAGACTTAAAATTAAATCTAAACAAGTATGAGAGTTATACAGAAAATAATAAACACTTTTCTAAGAATTAATTTTAATTTTGAATTTTAGTGGACATTTATAAGGATAAAACAAATTTTACACCCTATAATTTTTTTTTTTTTTAAATGTCAAATGATGCCCTTAAATTTGAGTGATGCTCTAAGCCAATGTGTCAAAAATTCTTTAGTGGGAACGGCTCTGGGAAAGATCATACATTTGCTCCCAAAGCTATGACGCATGAGAATATTTGACACTTTTTATCAGAACAAAATATATGCCCAAACATTTATTTAAAGAAATGAAAAATCAACCAAAAGTAGTCGAAAAGAGAGAAGATAGGAGTGCTTATTCATTTTTTTGAGCAAACGTTTAAAAAAAAAATGGAAATCAAAGATACACACATTAATACATTACACATAGATAGATTCGCCTCTAAATACTAATTGATTTATTTTATAATGCTAATTTGTTCCACAAACGTTGACCATAATCTAATTCGAAAACCTCTCTTCAAAAAGAAAGTTTATTTAGGAAAGGAAAGAAAACATATTAGAAGAATCAAGACATCCAAAATTTATGGGAATATTTACTTATAAGGTATATAAGCACACAACAAAAACGGTGCTTTTTTTCCCTTAATAATTCCCTGATTTTGAACCATAAATGAAACACATTTCCAAACTTTTGAAACGGCTCAGGGACCCCTTGAGAAAAAGGATAATCACTAATCAAGAAAGAGAAGCTACAAAATCTTAAAATATATAAATTTTATTTTCTCACTGAAATGCTCTTGTTAGTTTCAGCCAAAGAGAGACAGAGAAGAAGTTAAGGAAACAAAAAGATAAGACAAAAGAGAGTCAGAGAGATAAGAACACATAAGAAGAGACAAAGAAGAAGTTAAGGTTCCAAAAATGTGTTTTCCCTTAATTTTCTCAATGTTTTGCCATTTTCCTATATATTATTTTGGAAGTTTCATATTTTTTCGATTTTGAAATGGATCAAGACTAGTTCTTCCTAAGTTACTCAGTTGTATGTTTTTCGATTTTGAAGATGTCGATTAAGGAAATAGAACAAGGAACAGTGGAGAATCATGAGGTTGAAGAGAGAGGAGATCACTCAAGTGTGAAGAGCTTTCTATGGCATGGTGGTTCGGTTTATGATGCTTGGTTTAGCTGTGCATCAAACCAGGTTTTAATTATATCTAATCCACACACTAAAAATCAATAATATTGGTCTTATTGTTATGTATTAAGATAAAACTCTAATTTGTTGGTAGGTTGCTCAAGTTCTATTGACACTACCATATTCATTTTCACAAATGGGAATGGCGTCAGGTGTAATTCTACAGATTTTCTATGGCTTTATGGGAAGTTGGACAGCTTATCTCATCAGTGTTCTCTACGTTGAGTATAGAACTCGAAAAGAGAAACAAAATGTTAATTTCAACAACCATGTCATTCAGGTCACATTCTCTCACAAAGACTCTTATAGATTCAATCTCTACCGTTAGATCTTTAATTCCGCGATTATATATAATATGTCGGTAAAACGTTAATCGCAGTGGTTTGAAGTGTTAGATGGTCTGCTTGGTCCATATTGGAAAGCAATTGGATTAGCATTCAATTGCACATTTCTCCTCTTTGGTTCTGTTATCCAACTCATTGCTTGTGCAAGGTTAGTTAAATTATCAATTTATTCGGTATTGGTTACAAAACCATATATTGATTTTAATCGTATGGTAACATCAATGATGGACAGTAACATATATTACATAAACGACAAGCTGGATAAGAGGACATGGACTTACATATTCGGAGCATGTTGTGCAACCACGGTGTTTATACCGTCGTTTCACAACTATAGAATATGGTCCTTTCTCGGTCTTGGCATGACCACTTACACCGCTTGGTACCTTACTATCGCGGCTCTTGTCCACGGTCAAGTTGAAGGAGTGACTCATTCCGGTCCAACCAAGCTTGTTCTGTATTTTACAGGAGCCACTAATATATTGTACACTTTTGGTGGCCATGCTGTTACCGTGTGAGTATTCTCCTACACCTTTTGATTATTTGTTTTTACGTTTTAGATGTTAATAATTTTGGATTTGTAGGGAGATAATGCATGCAATGTGGAAGCCAAGAAAGTTTAAGTACATATATCTAATGGCTACACTATATGTCTTCACCTTAACCATACCATCGGCTACTTCCGTTTACTGGGCTTTTGGGGATCAGCTTCTCACGCATGCTAATGCATTCTCCCTCCTTCCTAAGTCACCGTGGCGCGACGCGGCAGTTATTCTCATGCTCATCCACCAGGTAAGCCCATACATTCGGTTTTTTTTTGTTCGATTTCTTTTTGATTTTGTGAAATCATAGGTTTTAAGCTAGAATCAACAAAAAATTAGTTTGGTTTGACTTTTTTGGTTTCTGGGTTCGGTATTAGACAAAAGATTTACTCAAAATATAAAGAAAACTTAAATTCTAATGGATTTTTAAGATTAACCAAAAAAAATATTTATAATGAAATTATGTTTTAAACGTATGTTTGGTATATGTACAAATGATACTAATATACACTTGGTATATATTTAAGCAAAAATATTGATTTAGTTAACTAGTTTGTTTCGATAGTGTTTCTTCTATACAAAATATTGTTTACACTTTTGGTTTTGCTTGTTTAGTTTGTAAAGTTTTGATTCAATTCGGGGTTTATGGCCATTTCCACCATCAGTGTCTCCTTTCAACACATACGT
Organism: Arabis alpina; assembly: GCA_900128785.1. Lineage (NCBI taxonomy): Eukaryota > Viridiplantae > Streptophyta > Magnoliopsida > Brassicales > Brassicaceae > Arabis > Arabis alpina. The sequence continues at coordinate 46,761,767 of LT669791.1, forward strand.
ATATTTGTATCCAATTCATTTCCATTACATTTATGTATGTGTCTATGTAACGTGACCATTTCCCTAATGCAGTTTATAACGTTCGGGTTTGCGTGTACGCCGCTATATTTCGTGTGGGAGAAAGTGATCGGAATGCACGAGACAAATAGCATTTTACTACGAGCGGTCACAAGATTACCCGTAGTGATACCGATTTGGTTCTTAGCCATAATCTTCCCTTTCTTCGGACCAATTAACTCAGCCGTTGGTGCACTACTAGTCACATTCACTGTCTACATAATACCATCACTAGCTCATATCCTCACTTACCGCTCTGCTTTTTCCCGTCAAAACGCGGCCGAGAAACCACCAGCCGCAATTGGCGGTTGGAAAGGTGCGTTTGTGGTGAACGTTGTGGTGGTGGTTTGGGTGTTTGTGGTTGGTTTTGGGTTAGGAGGATGGGCGAGTATGACTAATTTCATTAAACAAGTTGATACTTTTGGTCTCTTTGCTAAATGTTATCAGTGTCATCCTCCGTCTCCTCCTCCGCCGCAACCGCATCATTGATATTTGCTCCGCCGCGTTCGGACAATGGAATGTTTTTGAGACATGAAACATATTGTTGGACTCTAAACATCTCTTTCTTTCTTTTTTTATCATTTTGAACAAAAACCATTTTAAACAATTTTTCGTGTTTTTATGCTTCTACATTTAGCACTTTTCATTTGAGTTATTTGAAAAATCTCTTAACTTAGTTGAACATCGTAAAGTAACACTAACGATATAATCTATCTTTGTTTATTTTCTTACTAACCATGGATACCAAGGAATTGAAAGTATATATGCAATCTTATTTTTCACCTTTAAGGATAATGAATTGATCTATTTGAAATGGGAGCAAGTTGATAAATATTGACAGAAAAAAACAAAAATTACCACGAATTACTCATTCTACACCTACTCAAAAGACATATTTTAATCTCATTTCTTAGTGTCATCAAGTCTTACACAAATATCAAAACACAAAAATTTCACATTTCAACAAAATAAAACATGTTCAGTGAATTGACAACAAAAGTAAGAAGAATATGTGGCATCATGTAACAACAACTAATTAACAACTATACTTATCACATTAACCAAAGTAGAGTTTATATAATTATATTCACCTAACCTAGGTTGCATAGAAACGGAAACGGATACGTGGAAGTGAACCATTTAAAAATGTGGAAACGATATTTTTAAAAAAATAGGAAACGGGTACGTTTTAGAAACGCACACACATACATGCATATATGAAACAATAACATCAAAACCGATTTTAAAAGAATTTGAGAAACACAAATTCTATACATAAATTTAAACTAATAACAAATTATAATACAAAACCTAACAGTTATGATAATTTTGTTGTTTTTAACCTACAATCGCAATTTTTGTTCTTAAACTTTCCAAACTATTTAACTATTACAGAAATAACAATTTTCCATCGTATTTCTAAAATGAAATCGAACGTTTCCGTCGTGTTTCCAAATTAAAACTGCTAAGAAACGAGTTTTTCAAAATGGAAATAAAGTTTCCGCCGAATTTCCAAATTAAATTATCTTAAGAAACGTGTTTCCATTGAGTTTCCAAGAGTTTCAGAAACCGAAACAGGAAACGTATCTCGGACGGAGTTTCCAAGAGTTTCAGTTTTCAAAACAAGAAACGTATCTCGGACAAAGTTTCCATGTAACCTAGTATCTAACTAATAAGAAAATAGTTGACTTGAACAAAAGAGTTGATTTAATTATTCACCTAACATATCACAAGTATTTAAAACCTTCACTCATAGAATTGCAAAAACCCTTGCTTTCATCATCGTTTCGTCTCCAGTTTTTGTCGATTCTTAGGTATTTTGTTTTACCTTACTCTCTCTCTTTTGTATCTGGCTTTATTCTTCGTATTGGGTTTCAAATGTAGGTTCCTCTGTGTTTGAAATTTAGGATTTTTTCTCTTGATTGTGTATTTATTGTTGTTGATTTTGTGGAATTGAGCTTAAAAATCGTTCCTTTTGCAGTTTTCTCGAAGTTGTTCTTATGACCCTTTAAAAACTTGGTTTTTTTTCTTTAGTGAGCTCAAATTTTGGTGTTTATGGGTCTTTGTTTGTAAGTGCTTATGTTGGGTTTGTAAATTAGGATCTTTTTGCTGTATCATTTGTTCTTGTGCGGTTTGGTAACTAAGTTGTTTCGTAAGAGTGTTGTTGTGTAGTTTTGAATACTGATTACTCTTGGATTTTGCTTTCGTTTTGTTTGATTGTTGAAACTTCTGAGACTGAAAGTAACGATTTTGTCATTGGATTTGTTTAGAAACTACAAAGAAGTGTGAGTGGATAGAGAAATGGCGCCTAGAGGAAGAAGAAGGGTAAGTTTTACTGTTTCACGTACAAGATTAGTTGAATGGTCTGAGTATTTTGAAGTGGTGTTTGGGATTAGGTTCTGGTTTTGTTTCTTTTGTTCTTGGAGTTCTCTTTAAAGTTCAGTATTGAGATTCTTAGTGAGAAGTAAAAGCAGAAACCAGTCTTGATGGGGCGTTATTTTCTTCTCCATTGTATTTGCAGAAGCCTGGACTAATGCGAGAGGATGCAGCACGAGACGCCATGAGAAACTTTGGGTTTGGTGAGCGTCTCATCAATGAGACCATCAAGGAATTACTGGAGGTATGTTACCTCGGGTTTTAAGTCTCTGTTTTCGTTTCTCTTGAAAACATTTTACTTGAAAATGATGATTTACAACCACTTTGAATTCAGCTGTATGGTGGTGTGGATGCATGGAGACTAATCGAAGATGGTGGCTACGATGTGCTCCTTAATCGATGCCTTGAAAAGCAAGCGGAGCAAGAAAAGCAAGTGGTTGAGAAACAAGAAGAACAAGTGGCTGAGGAAGAAGAAGAAGAAGAACAGGAGCAGCATGATGTTGTAGTGAAAGAGGAGGAGCAGCAAGTTGAGACTGATGCTTTATCGACCACGACTGAGGCAATCATGGACACATCACCTCAGTCAGTCATAGACACATCACCAATAGCTTTGCAATCTGGAGAAGCAATAGCGGATTACCATCCTATCGAAGGTTAAAAACTCATTCCTATAACTACTATCTCGATGTATGAATCATTCGTTAACTGATGTAATTTCGTTCTTTAGGTGCTGGATGGCTAAGTGAGGAGGATACCGATCCAGAGGAGGATGGTCATGGTGATAATGCTGCTACTGCTGAGGATAATGAAGATGATGATGATGATGATGATGAGATGATTCAGCTAACTCCAGAGCCTCTCTGTGAAGAACTTGAAGAGCTGATCAAGCATGTACGAGGACAGAATAAGAGGAAGAGAGTTTGAGGTAGAGGAGTCACAAGCTCCAGTAAGTAAATATGGAGTTATATTCAGATCATAGTCTAAGTTTGAAGTTAAGAAGAAGCAGAATGAAGTGGTAAAAAACTTAGGAATAAGGATCCATCTTTGACATATATGTGTGGGTTTGCTTTAGCTATTGGTTTTGAACTTGAAATTAGTTGTATAACTTTTTTAATATAATTTGTGAAATGTGATGAAGTACTAATGGCAAATTTTGTTTATTTCAGTCAGTTGTATCATACTGTAACATCTACAAAACTTTAGCCCAAATAGCCAAATCCACTTATCCAAAGTCCAAACCAATTCCAACCAAAGTAAACCGAATAGCCAATCTAAAAAGCTGGACCAAATTGAGCCGGTTTAATTGGGTTTTTTTTTTTTTTTTTTTTTGAAAATTATAATTAATTGGGATTGTTCCTTCTACATTATATTCAATACCTAGGTTGCATGGAAACTCTATTTTGTCACGTTTCATGCTTCGGAATCGGAATCGGGATCGGAATCGCTTGGAATCGCTTGGAAGCGTCGTGGAAACGCGATTCCAAAAAAGTTGGATTTGGAAACGCCGTGGAAGCGTCTATTTACGTTTCGGAATCGCATTTTTATATTTTTGGAAACGTGAGAAGACAAAGATTATAAAACTTAAGGACTATTTTGATATTTTTTATAACTTAAAAGAAAAAAAGCCCTAAAATTCTAATCGTCAGTCATATTCCCTAATAACAATTGTGGTTTTGAAGAAAAACGACTCTTCCGTTTCCAAGCTTCCAAGGTATCTCTCCTCTATGTCGTAAAAGTCATGAATCCTGATCTCATAGTACTATTCGTATGAGAAGACCATCATATACTTTTTGTGCTCTATATAGTGTTTCAAATTTTCAGTTCATGTTTCAATTTTTTCCAAAGAGTCGGCGAGTCGCAAGCTCTGTTACTTTTAATTATTTTTACCTATTAAGGTCTATTTTAGTTTATTAATTGTTTGACTATTTGATTCTCAATATGAAAGCAATGATTTTAAATTCTCGTAAACATGACTAGTGATACTCCTAAAATAGGATGCACGTCTTTTTCCATTTTTGCAAGTTGTTTGTAGTGGGATTTTGTTTATAGATGGATTCAATTCTTAATATGTAGGCTTATAGGTCTGAAGTTTTATGTTAAATGATTTATTCTAATACATTTGTTTGCCTCCAGAATCATGGATACGTCTACTACATCTCAAGAAGATCAATCTGCGGTAGACGATAAGGCACCTTTGTGGATTTATGTGGACAAGATTGAGAAGCAACCAGGAGGAGGATCATGGAGGTTTGAGTGCAAATATTGCAACAATAAATATGTTGGATCCTATAGTAGAGTTGCAACTCATTTGCTAAAAGATGGAGCTAAGGGAATTAAAGGGTGTTTGAAGGTTACTTCTCAACAAAGTAGAAACATGCAGAAACTAGTGGATGAGTGTAAAGAGAAGATTAAACAGGGAGGTCGTAGAGTAGTCCCATTGCCTTCATCATCAAGGAAAGCATCTAACTCTTCTCTTGATTACGATATGAGCTATTGTGTTCCAAACGCAAACGAAACTGATCCAAAGAAGAGAAAGGGAATGGATTTCCCTTTGGAAAAATCTTTTAACAATATTGCTAGGGAGCAATGTGATGGTGAAGTAGCTAGAATGTTCTACACAAGTGGATTATCTTTTAACGTTGCAAGAAATCCTCATTACCGGAATTCATATGTTCGTGCGTCATACATTCCTGGATATGTTCCCCCTGGATACAATGCTTTGAGGACTAGTCTTCTTCATAAGGAAAGGAAGAATATCGAAATGCACCTACAGCCTTTGAAAGACTCATGGAAACAAAAAGGAGTTAGTATATGTAGTGACGGTTGGTCGGATCCACAACGAAGACCGATATTTAACTTGATTGCTGCAAATGAGAGTGGTCCAATGATGTTAAGGGCGATTAATAGCCAAGGTGAAATGAAAACCGGTGAAAAGATTGCGGAGCTGATCATTGAATGCATAAAGGAGGTTGGACATGAGAATGTGGTCCAAGTAGTTACCGACAACGCTTCTAATTGTGTAAAAGCTGGTGCACTTATTTCAGCCAAGTATCCTACCATCTTCTGGACACCATGTGTAGTTCATACATTGAATCTTGCTTTGAAGAACATATGTGCACCACTACTAAGCACAAGAAACAATGAAGATGTGTATGGTGCTTGTATATGGATAAAATCTCTTAGTGAAGATGTCACTTGGATCAAGAATTTTATAATGAATCACGGAATGAGGCTTGTGATGTTCACGGAGCATTGTGATCTTAAACTTCTTACCATCGCTTCTACCAGGTTTGTTTTCTTCTCTTTTTGTTTAAATTTTTATTGGTTGCACATTTTCTGAAATTTGGTTATATGATTACTTCTTTTACTTTAACAGATTTGCTTCCACTGTGGTGATGTTTAAAAGATTTCAAAAAATAAAAGCAGGACTACAACAAATGGTGATTAGTCCTAAATGGGATGATTACAAAGAAGACAATGTCGAGAGAGCATATGCAGTGAAGAAGAAGCTATTAGATGAGATGTTTTGGGATGAACTTGAATATGTTTTATCCTTTACTTTGCCCATATACAATGTCATTAGGGCTGCTGATACTGATATACCTTCTCTTCATCTAGCATATGAATGGTGGGAAACTATGATCCATAATGTGAAGAAGGCCATCTTTAGAAAAGAAAAGAAACAACTTGATCAAGAATCTGATTTTTGGAATGCCGTGCATTCTGTCTTAACGTCTCGTTGGAACAAGAGCACTACCCCTCTTCATTGTATGGCACATTCTCTAAATCCCAAGTAAGTTTATAACTTTTTTTTAATTTTGCTAGATTTATTGTTTTACAAATTGACATATAAAGAAGACAATTGTTATCTTTGTTTGATATAGATATTATAGTTCGGAATGGCTTTGTGAAGAGAATAGTAGGAAAGCTCCACATCAAGATTTAGAGTCACTAGAGAAAGAAAAAGTTGCATCTTGAAGTATTTCATGGATCAAGACGAACGGAGAGAGGTTAATATTGAATATTCCAATTTCTCTTTATGCTTAGAAGATTTTGGAAGTGTTGATGCGATGCATGATAGGTTCATCTTAGAACCATTAAAATGGTGGGCAGTTCATGGAGCTTCAGCACCAAAACTTCAGGCCTTAGCATTTAAGTTGCTTGGACAACCTTCTTCATCATCATGTTGTGAAAGAAATTGGAGTACTTACAAGTTCATACATTCTGCAACAAGAAACAAGATTGCCCCACAAAGAGCAGAAGATTTGGTTTTTGTGCATACGAATCTACTCCTTTTATCTAGAAGAAGTCTTGCTTACAAAAAGGGTCCTAATCATATGTGGGATGTCGGTGGTGATCAATTTGATTCATTAGATGAGACTAATCTTGGAAGACTTGAGTTTGAAGATCTTTCTCTCGACGAACCAGAATTGGAAGCGGTTTTATTTGATGGAGGAGATGAAATCGAACATGTAGGTGATGGTTCCAATCCTTGATGTTTAGCATTATGGTTTGTTTTCTAGTTTACTTAATATTTTTCTGTTTTGGATTTGTGTTTCAACTTTCAAAGAATGTTTTTATTTTTCTGTTTTGGATTTGTGTTTCAACTTTCAAAGAATGTTTTTAATATGGTTTAATCTTGAATGTTTAGAATTATATATATATATATATAACGCTTCCAAAACGCTTCCGCTTCCTATTTTTTTCGAAAAAATCGCTTCCACGTTTCCGAACGTTTCGCTTCCACGTACCCGATTCCGATTCCATGCAACATGAATCAATACCCAATATTACGAATTTTTCACATTTGAAACTTAAAATGTAAAATTTGCGTTTTAAACAATCGAAACATTCACTTTGGTTACTAGTTACAACTTTACAATCTATAGACTATAGAGTAAACAAAAATGTTCATTTTAATGACAATTTTGTTAAGAGGCAATTTGGTATGAGCGACTAAGAGCATGTGCATTGTAGATTTTATTATTGGGTTTAAAACATAAAAAATTATTAAATCTATATTTTGCAGATCCAAAACACATTGAAAATATTTTATATTGGACCCATATTGTGTAATTAGACACCTTACCCCATTAAAAATTAATTAAATTTAATTATAAAATATTTTAGAGACACATTTTTATTATATATGGTTTACTCCAAAATCCAAACACTTTTTAGGAGAAAAAACTTTTTTTATAGTTTTCTATTTTAAACTTCAAGATAAGAATGACTGATTAGATTTTGTTGACTATTTTTATGTTCTATATTATGTGGGTGTAATGAGATCTGTTTCTATGTAAGAGTGGATAATATCATAATTTTATGGAATTACTGAGTCAGATAAAATAAATATATAGAAATTATAACTTTGTTAAATAGAAACTACAAAGTGTTGTTAGAAACTAACAGTAAAATAGAAATACAAATAATAATTAGCTGGAAATTGTCTAATACTGTATTTTGTCTCTTTCCATTGATGGTACATTGACCATTTAATACCTCTAATAAGGGAAGATGCACCAAATTCGAAGCATGAATTGGTGAGATGGCAACAAACTGGTCTATCTTTTACTCTCTTTTTCCAACTTTTTTTTAAAAAAATTTCAATCTTACTATACTCTATGAACCTTCTTCAATCATGCCCATTTTGAGTATATCGTACCAACTCTATTCACATAAGTAGGCAAGAGATTTATAACAAAGCTCATAACATTTTTCACAATACTTTTAAATAATGATAAAAAGAAACTAGGACAATTTTAAAAATATCACTTTTAATGTCTCCATATTTAAAAATACAATTATGAATTGTCTCTTTTTAAAAATGTCAATAATTAAAGATTTTTAAACTTTAAATCTTAAAATTTTAAACTCGGGTTTTAACCCTAACAAACCTTAAACCTATAAACCAAACATTAACATAAAATAGCTAATCCAAACCTAAATAATATTGGATAATGATATATTGAATAAATAATATAATTCTAATAGCATTTTTGAGTAAATTAACATTTTCTCATTAAAATAGTTTGAACGTTTTAATTTTTGTTTTTATTCAACTAGTATTTCGCGTGTAATCTGTTAATTTTAACTTCTAAGTTAAATATGTATGAAAGTTTTAAAAAATATTGTCCATTTAAAAATTCTTTAAAATACCAAAATCAAATATGACTATCGATCAAAACCTAAATTGAATTAAAACAAATAGTCGTGGTCGCATTTTATAATTTTCAACTACTTTTTCGCACGCAATTTCTTAGATTCAACGGTTAAGTTGGTTTTGTTGAAATTTAAAGAAAATATTATCCGTTAAAACTTCTTTAAATACCAAAATCAAATATGAATATCTATCAAAACCTAAATTGAATTCAAACAAATAGTTTGGTAGCATTTTCTATATTTTCAACTACTTTTCCCGCGTAATTCATCAATTTCAACCATTAAATTTGTTTTGTTGAAATTTAAAGAATATATTATCTATTTAAGGCTTCTTTAAATACCAAAATAAATATAGATATCTATCGAAACCTAAATCAAATTCAAACAAATAAACTAATCGTATTGTTGTTGTTGTTTTTGTTCAACTACTATTTCGCGCGCAATCCATTAGTTTTAAGTTTTAACGGTATTTAACGGTTTTTTGAAGTTTAAATAAAATATTATCCGTATAAAGTTTCTTTAAGTACCAAAATCAAATATGACTGTCGATTGGAACTTCAGTCGAATTCAAACAAACAGTTCAGTCCTAGTTTTTTGTTTTTGTTTTTGTTTAACTACTATTTCACGGTTTTGTCATCCATTAGTTTTGACTCTCAAGTTAATGTTTGACACTGTTTTACAGATTTTTAGCCATTTACACTGCTTAAGTGTTATCAATTGTAAGAGAAAGAGAGGAAAAAAACAAATCAAAATTTATTGCTTTTAGACTTTTTACTTAATAAAACAAAACGGAAATTTGTTTCCCTCTTTGCATGCAATAGGTTTTAAAGAAAAAAAATTTTGTCAGCATAAAAGCAGTGACGCTCCAACACAAAAATCATCCTCTCGTCTCATCTTCTTCTGATTCTCTCTCTCTCTCTCTCTCTCTTTTCACCAAACAAAAACCCTTGCTTTCTTAGGTATTTCTCTCTACACAATTTTGTGTGTGTGTGCTTATGTTTAGGTTTCTTTGGGTTTGTAATTAGGATTGCTTTCGAATATATGAATAGGAGAATAACATTTTCATTTGTTCTTGTGCTGTTTGTTATATATCCAAGTTGTTTCGTATGACTCTTGTTTTTGTTGTTGTGTAGTTTTGAGATCTGATTACTCTTGGTTTGCCCTCGTTTTGTTTGATTTTGGAACAAAATTTCCTCCTTGACTTGTCTTTTGCCTTTTTATATATATAGATGGCTGGACTCACGCCAATTGATGCAGCACGAGAGGCCATGCGAAGCTACGGATTTAATGAGCGTACCATCAATGAAAGCATCGAGGAATTACTAGAGGTATGTTCCTTGGCTCTTTTATTGTTTCTTTGAAACCATTTTACTTGGAAATGATGTTTTACCACCACTTTGGACTTCAGCTGTATGGTGGTGTGAATGCATGGAGACTGATTGAAGACGGTGGCTACAGTGTGCTCCTTAATCGATGCCTCGACAAGCAAGAGGAGCAAGCAAGGCAAGTGGCTGAGGAACAAGAACAAGAGCAAGAGAAGCAAGCAAGGCAAGTGGCTGATGAGGAACAAGAACAAGAGCAAGAGGAGCAAGCAAGGCAAGTGGATGAGGAACAAGAACAAGAGCAAGATCCGGATGTTCAGGATGATGCTTTCTCGACCACGACTGTGATAATCAGGGACACATCACCAGTTCCTTTGCAATATGGAGAAGCAATGGATGATGATGATGATTACCATCCTATGGAAGGTTAAAATCTCTTTCTTATAATTACTATCTCGATGTATGAATCATTTCTTTAACTGATGTAAATTCGTTCTTTAGGTGCTGGATGGATAAGTGAGGAGGATATAGATGGTCATGTTGATAATGGTACTGATGATGATGATGAGATGATTCAGCTTACTCCAGAGCCTTTATGTGATGAACTCGAAGTGCTGGCCTGGGCTGTACAAGGACGTTCAACACCCGATAGCAAGTGAAATTTAACTTTTTGTTGTTGTTGTTTTTTAATGCAAATTTTGCGTTTGAAACATTAAGAGACTTTTGCAGTTGTTAACGTTGGTATCTCAAATAAACAAGCTTTTTTTACTTGAAATATTCACACAAAGTATATTTACGTTGCAACTTGCAAGCACACATTTTTCTTCTGAAAAATGCAAGAGAAGTATAAAGTTTGACTGGTATTATAATTACACACTATAGGGCAAAAACATTTAGCAAGAAAATCATAGTTCAAGATTGGTTACTAAAATAAACAAATTATATTTACTTGAAATACAACAATGACATAACCAATAGTCAAATGAAAATAACAAAGACTAATGATTTGATTGGTTAAAAAAACATTTTCTATATATGTGGTGTAACAAGTGAGATGGCAACAGACTGGTGTAATACTCTTTTACTCTCTTTTTCCAATTTTTTTTTTTAATTTCAATCTTACTATATTCTATGAACCTTCTTCAATCATGCCCATTTTGAGGATATCGTATAACTCTATTCACATAAGTAGGCAAGAGATCTATAACAAAGTTCATAACATTTTTCACTGTACTTTAAACAATGATAAAAAGAAACTAGGAAAATTTTAAAAATGCCACTTTTAATGTCTCTATATTTAAAAGTACAACCATAAATTGTTTCTTTTTAAAATGCCAATAATTAAAAAAAAAATATTTACACTTGGGTTTTTATCCCTAACAAATTTTAAACCTATAAAGTATAAACCAAACCTTAACATAAAATAGCTAATCCAAACCTAAGAAATATTGGGCAATGATATAATTCTAATAGATTTTTTGAGTAAATGGACATTTAGTCATTAAAATAGTTTGAATGTTTTTATTTTTATTTTTATTCAACTACCATTTCTCGTGTAATCCGTTAATTTAAACTTCTAAATTAAATCTAGGGTTAATTTGTGGGATGACTATATTGAAGAGAAAAACAAAGAATATAGCCATATTAAAAAACAATGAAGTAAGTAACTAACGCCACATTTTTTGACGCTTTTACCCCACACGCGCGCATGGAGAAAGAACTCTTCAACATCTTCCAATTGAGTAATCCAATACGACATTGTCTTTACCCTCGTCTATTTTTCTTCTACACTCTACCCTTTTCTTTTTCCTCATCTTAACTACGGTCAAATCATCGATAATAATACTCCACTATTAGAGATCGCAAAGCTTCTCCAAACAACATTGATTCAGAAAGTTAGACTCTACGGTGGATCCCAAAATCATCAAAGCTTTACCCGGAACCGGTGTTGGAATCAAAATCAGCGTTGCTACCGGCGACGTTCCTACTCTGGCCTTCGATCCAAACGCCGCAACTCAATGGATCAACTCAAATGTTCTTCTTTTTTTATCCCGCGTCCAAAATTCCAAGCCATTAAAAGGATGAAGGCAAGAGATTGCTAGAAAAGAGGATAAATTGTAAGTTATTGTGTATTTGAAACAGCCTATGAACACGTACGACATAGTATTTTGGAAGAGGATAGATTGCAGGTTATATGTTTTTGTTTATTCTACTCGACTCTTCTATGTAAATATGTTCTATTCTATTCGAACCTCAATGTATTCCAAATCAGATTTGTCTTCACCATTCAAAGGAGTCTTGTTTGTGTATTGACAACATTGTTTGTGCAATTTGATCTAAGTTCTTGAACACTTTTTCATTTGCTAAGAATATATGTAGTTTTAATAATTTAACAGATAAACAACTTCTGGAAGTGAACGATTATACAAGGAAGATAAAATGGAATGGATGGACTTTACTGATGGGAACTAATTACTCCATACTATATCATTTCTTTAACATAATATATATACACTTCATAACTTGCCAATTGACCCTAGTTCTATTTGATAGTGTGAAGAGACAATGGCGAATCGTAGCGATTGTCTCTGTAACAGAACAAAACACTGTGGCAGCAGTAAAGCAAAACAATGGTGGCAATTTGATGGAGGTGTCACAAGAGAGAGAGAGATGTGTCGCAGAGCACACCATACAATAGCATAGCAAGGTATAGAATAGTATCCACTGAACGAAACATGTACAAGGTTGGACAATTTCATCCCAAAATATGTGTATCTTGATAGAACCATAGATTTGATCCAAGAATAGGACGAAGCACAATTTTCCGATCATGAGAATAATTGGAAGACCGGTCAAATTAAAGACAAAAGAATTTCCTTTTGTTATCTCATTCACAACACAAGTATCATTCCACGATTTTTACTTGTACAAGTATATATGTCTCTGTTGGTGGATTCTTTAAACAAGCCTATTCTCAAGAGTTTTCTCCCTCAAGTATTCACAAACACTAGTCTTACTCTTACCTGATTATGGGCATCCCTACTAAAGTAAGCATCTAAGCAACCTTCAAATACTGTCCCAAAGCGAAGTACAAAAGCTAGTATAGACCTCAAAACAGGAAAAGAACAAATATAGTAACCAAGTTGAATAAAATAACCAAGTACATTTGAAGCCACGATCCACTTGTTGAAAATTCTCCAATGCAAGGAATCATTCAATTCTCTCATCTTATCATCATCTTCTTCCTCTACTTTCACCAAATATATGGAACCCCCAATTCACTAGTTCACTCTCCTCTCCTCTCCGATCAAGCCCTCTTCGACAAAACCTTATACCTTTCCACAATCGAAGACCTCATGCGTCTCTTTGAACTCAGTTGCTTCAAAGCCTGGTCTGCTCTCGATTCCTAACAACAAGAAGAGCTCAGTTATGCCAAATCTAAACTCGATCGGTAATCAACTTTTCCCCCTTTTGATTGATCTCAAATCTAAAAAATTATGATGGACTTTTAGGGATATGGAATAGGGAATGGAGAAGTATAAGCGAACATTGGAGGTGATGGAGAGAAGATGGAAGCTTGAAAAGCTTGAGGAGAAGGAGGGGAGTGATCGGAGAACTGAGAAATTTGATGAAGAAAGCTGTTTTTGGAGAGAAAAGAGACTTATCGGATAAATAAATTTTAGGGCAATTTTGGTAACATTGTATAAAATACACAATATATCATAGCCATGTCTATGTTATGGTTAGTTCCCTAATTTATAAAAAGTTTATGGTTATACGGCCTAGTTTCCCTTAAATCTATATGAAAGTTTTAATAAATATTGTCCATTTAAAAATTATTTAAAATACTAAAATCAAATATGACTAACGATCAAAACCTAAATTGAATGAGTTGATTACACTCAAGGACACTTTTGTCCCTTTTATTTCAAGATGGACACTTTAGTTTTCTAGGGACACTTTTTTTGTTTCTTATACAAATTGTGACAAAAATACCCCTCTATGCACGCGCGTGGACATGCTGTTACCTCTCCAGGCACGCGTGTGGACATGTTGTTGTGGACATGATAATAATTTATGAGATTGTTAACTTATCCACAAATATTGTTATAAACATTTTAAATACATACCTACCTATAATAATATGTACACATCACCCATCCACAAACGGATTATCAAAATTAGATAAAAAGAATTTGCAAATTAACAAAATTTATTTTAACAACATAGTTATCAAAGATAACATGTCCATAAAAACCTATATACATAATAATAATCACGATTAGGTAATTTTTATACAATGATTGTCCACGATAGCCTATCTACCTAGTCACTAAACGTGTATGTGTTACAATGAAAAGAAGACACATAATGAATTTAAACTCCATTGTCAAAAAAAAAAAAAAATCACTTCTCTCTAAAGAATAAACATGTAGAAGATAAATTATATACTTTTTTACTCTATAAACAATCACATCCACACATTTAAAAAGACAAATTGTTAACCACACATCTCAATTATAATCTTGTCCGCACGTTTAAAACCCAACAAATCTGGGCCATAGTCTTCATTAATTAAAAGCAGAATCTTTAACAGATCTGGGCCGTAGATTTTCATTAAAGAGGTGTAAAATCTAACGGATAGGATTACAAGTTGGTTGTTTTTATTATATTGAGGGTATTTATGTCTTATCTATTCACTATAATCCATAAAAATGTGTCTACAAACATAAAGTGTCCCCATAGAAATAAAGTATATAAAAAGTGTCCCTCCATGTAATTGTTCCAAATTGAATTCAACCAAATAGTAGGGTCGTATTTTATAATTTTTCAACTACGTTTTCCCGCGCAATTTTTTTAGTTTCAACGGTTAAGTTGTTTTTGTTGAAATTTAAAGAAAATATTATCCGTTCAAGCTTCTTTAAATACCAAAATCAAGTATGGATATCTATCAAAACCTAAATTGAATACAAACAAATAGTTTGGTCGCATTTTCTATATTTTCAACTAATTTTCCCGCGTAATTCATCAATTTCAAAAGTTAAGTTGGTTTTGTTGAAATTTAAAGAAAATATTATCCGTTTAAGGCTTCTTTAAATACCAAAATAAAATATAGATATCTATCGAAGCCTAAATCAAATTCAAAAAAATAGATTAATTGTATTTTTTTTGTTTTTGTTCAACTACTATTTCGCTTGCAATCCGTTTGTTTTAGCGGTATTTAACGGTTTTTTGAAGTTTAAATGAAATATCAAACAAATAGTTCGATCTTGTTTTTTTATAATTTTGTTTAACTACCATTTCGCGGTTCGCCATCCATTAGGTTTGACTCTCAACTTAATGGTTGACACTGTTTTACATATTTTTAGCCATTTAAGCTGATTAAGTATTATCAATTGTAAGAGAAAGAGAGGAAAAAAACAAATCAAAATTGGATTCTCTTAGACTTTTTACTTAATAAAACAAAACGGAAATTTGTTTCCCTCTTTGCATGCAATAGGTTTTGAAGAGAAAGGATTTTGTCAGCATAAAAGCAGTGACGCTCCAACACAAAAATCATCCTCTCGTCTCATCTTCTTCTGATTCTCTCTCTCTCTCTCTTCACCAAACAAAAACCCTTGCTTTCTTAGGTATTTATCTCTACACAATTTTGTGTGTGTGTGTGCGCTTATGTTTAGGTTTCTTTGGGTTTGTAATTTGGATTGCTTTCGAATATCTAGGAAGGAGCAGAACATTTTTATTTGTTCTTGTGTTGTTTCGTATGACTCTTGTTTTTGTTGTTGTGTAGTTTTGAAATCTGATTATACTCTTGGGTTGCCTTCGTTTTGTTTGATTTTGGAACAAAATTTTCTCCTTGACTTGTCTTTTGCCTTTTTTAATATATAGATAGCTGGACTCACGCCAATTGATGCAGCACGAGAGGCCATGCGAAGCAACGGATTTGATGAGCGTACCATCAATGAAAGCATCGAGGAATTACTAGAGGTATGTTCCTTGGCTCTTTTATTGTTTCTTTGAAACCATTTTACTTGGAAATGATGTTTTACCACCACTTTGGACTTCAGCTGTATGGTGGTGTGAATGCATGGAGACTGATTGAAGACGGTGGCTACAGTGTGCTCCTTAATCGATGCCTCGACAAGCAAGAGGAGCAAGCAAGGCAAGTGGCTGAGGAACAAGAACAAGAGCAAGATCCGGATGTTGAGGATGATGCTTTCTCGACCACGACTGTGATAATCAGGGACACATCACCAGAAGTTAGACTCTACGGTGGATCCCAAAATCATCAAAGCTTTGCCCGGAACCGGTGTCGGAATCGAAATCAGCGTTGCTACCGGCGGCGTTCCTACTCTGGCCTTCGATCCAAATGCCGCAACTCAATGGATCAACTCAAATGTTCTTCCTTCAATTGAATTCAAACAAACAGTTCGATCTTGTTTTTTATAATTTTGTTTAACTACTATTTTGCGGTTCGCCATCCATTAGGTTTGACTCTCAAGTTAATGGTTGATACTTTTTTACAGATTTTTAGCCATTTAAGCTGATTAAGTATTATCAATTGTAAGAGAAAGAAAGGAAAAAAACAAATCAAAATTGGATTCTCTTAGACTTTTTACTTAATAAAACAAAACGGAAATTTGTTTATGCAATAGGTTTTGAAGAAGAAAGGATTTTGTCAGAATAAAAGCAGTGATGCTCCAACACAAAAATCATCCTCTCGTCTCATCTTCTTCTGATTCTCTCTCTCTCTCTTTTCACCAAACAAAAACCCTTGCTTTCTTAGGTATTTCTCTCTACACAATTTTGTGTGTGTGCGCGCTTATGTTTAGGTTTCTTTGGGTTTGTAATTTGGATTGCTTTCGAATATCTAGAAAGGAGCAGAACATTTTTATTTGTTCTTGTGTTGTTTCGTATGACTCTTGTTTTTGTTGTTGTGTAGTTTTGAAATCTGATTATACTCTTGGTTTGCCTTCGTTTTGTTTGATTTTGGAACAAAATTTTCTCCTTGACTTGTCTTTTGCCTTTTTTATATATAGATGGCTGGACTCACGCCAATTGATGCAGCACGAGAGGCCATGCGAAGCTACGGATTTGATGAGCGTACCATCAATGAAAGTATCGAGGAATTACTAGAGGTATGTTCCTTGGCTCTTTTATTGTTTCTTTGAAACCATTTTACTTGGAAATGATGTTTTACCACCACTTTGGACTTCAGCTGTATGGTGGTGTGAATGCATGGAGACTGATTGAAGACGGTGGCTACAGTGTGCTCCTTAATCGATGCCTCGACAAGCAAGAGGAGCAAGCAAGGCAAGTGGCTGAGGAACAAGAACAAGAGCAAGAGGAGCAAGCAAGGCAAGTGGCTGATGAGGAACAAGAACAAGAGCAAGAGGAGCAAGCAAGGCAAGTGGCTGAGGAACAAGAACAAGAGCAAGAGGAGCAAGCAAGGCAAGTGGTTGATGAGGAAAAAGAACAAGAGCAAGATTCGGATGTTGAGGATGATGCTTTCTCGACCACGACTGTGATAATCAGGGACACATCACCAGAAGCTTTGCAATATGGAGAAGCAATGGATGATGATGATGATTACCATCCTATGGAAGGTTAAAATCTCTTTCCTATAATTACTATCTCGATGTATGAATCTTTTCTTTAACTGATGTAAATTCATTCTTTAGGCTATGAATGGATAAGTGAGGAGGATACAGATGGTCATGTTGATAATGGTATTGATGATGATGAGGGTAGTAGTGATGATGATGAGATGATTCAGCTTACTCCAGAGCCTCTATGTGATGAACTCGAAGAGCTGGTCAGGGCAGTACAAGGACGTTCATCACCTGATTTTTGTTGTTGTTGTTTGAATTTTTATTTCTACACATAAAACGTGAATGCAAATTTTGCGTTTGAAACAATAAGAGGCTTTTGCAGTTGTTAAAGTTGGTATCTCAAATAAACAAACTTTTTTTACTTGAAGTATTCACACAGGGTATATTTATATTGCAACTTGCAAGCACACATCTTTCTTCTGGAAAATGCAAGAGAAGTATAACGTTTGACTGGTATTATAATTACACATTATAGGGCAAAAAGATTTAGCAAGAAAATCATAGTTCAAGATTGGTTATTAAAATAAACAAATTATATTTACTTGAAATGCAACAATGACATAATCAATAGTCAAATGAAAATAACAAAGACTAATGATTTGATTGGTTAAAAAAAATATTTTCTATATATGTGGTGTAACAGGTGAGATGGCAACAGACTGGTCTAATACTCTTTTACTCTCTTTTTCCAATTTTTTTTTTAATTTCAATCTTACTATACTCTATGAACCTTCTTCAATCATGCCCATTTTGAGGATATCGTATCAACTCTATTCACATAAGTAGGCAAGAGATCTATAACAAAGTTCATAACATTTTTCACAGTACTTTAAACAATGATAAAAAGGAAAGTAGGAAAATTTTAAAAATGCCACTTTTAATGTCTCTATATTTAAAAATACAACCATGAATTGTTTCTTTTGAAAATGCCAATAATTATAAAAAAAAAATTAAACTCGGGTTTTTGCCCCTAACAAACTTTAAACTTATAATCCAAACCTTAGAAATGTTGGGCAATGATATTTTGAATAAATGATATAAATCTAATAGATTTTTGAGTAAATGGACATTTTGTCATTAAAATAGTTTGAATGTTTTTATTTTTGTTTTTATTCAACTACCATTTCTCGTGTAATCCGTTAATTTTAACTTCTAAATTAAATCTATCTGAAAATTTTAATAAATATTGTCCATTTTTAAATTCTTTAAAATACCAAAATCAAATATGACTATCGATCAAAACCTAAATTGAATGGGTTGATTACACTCAAGGACACTTTTTGTCCCTTTTATTCGAAGAGAGACACTTTAGTTTTCTAGGGACACTTTTTTGTTTCTTATACAAACTGTGACAAAAATACCCCTCTATGCACGCGTGTGGATATGCTGTTAGCTCTCCAGGCACGCGCGTGGACATGTGTGTTGTGGACATGATAATAATTTATGAGATTATTAACTTATCCAAAAATATTGTTGTAAACATTTTAAATATATACATACCTATAATAATATATACACATCACCCTATCCACAAACGGATCATCAAAATTAGATAACAAAAAATTACAAGAATTTGCAAATTAACAAAATTTATTTTAACTACATAGTTATCAAAGATAACATGTCCATAAAAACCTATATACATAATAATAATAATCACGATTAGGTAACTTTTTTACAATGATTGTCCACGATAGCCTATCTACCTAGTCATTAAACGTGTATGTGTTACCATGAAAAGAAGACACATAATGAATTTAAACTCCATTGTCAAAATCAAAAAAAGAATCCACTTCTCTCTAAAGAATAAACATGTAGAAGATAATTTATATACTTTCTTACTCTATAGACAATCACATCCACACATTTAAAAAGACAAATTGTGAACCACGCATCTCAATTATAATCTTGTCCGCACCTTTAAAACTCAGCAAATCTGGGCCATAGATCTTCATTAATTAAAAGCAGAATCTTTAACAAATTTGGGCCGTAAATTTTCATTACAGAGGTGTCAAATCTAACGGATAGGATTACAAGTTGGTTGTTTTTATTATATTGAGGGTATTTATGTCTTATCTATTCACTATAATCCAAAAAATTTGTCTACAAACCTAAAGTGTCCCCATAGAAATAAAGTATACAAAAAGTGTCCCTCTATGTAATTGTTCCAAATTGAATTCAAACAAATAGTATGGTCGTATTTAATATTTTTTCAACTACATTTTCCGGCGCAATTATTTAATTTCAACGGTTAAGTTGATTTTGTTGAAATTTAAAGAAAATATTATCCGTTAAAGCTTTTTTAAATACCAAAATCAAGTATGGATATCTATCAAAACCTAAATTGAATTCAAACAAATAGTTTGGTCGCATTTTCTATATTTTCAACTAATTTTCCCGCGTAATTCATCAATTTCAACCATTAAATTGGTTTTGTTGAAATTTAAAGAAAATATTATCCGTTTAAGGTTTCTTTAAATACCAAAATAAAATATAGATAGTTATCGAAGCCTAAATCAAATAAAAAAAATAGATTAATTGTATTTTTTTTTTGTTCAACTACTATTTCGCTTGCAATCCGTTAGTTTTAACGGTATTTAACGGGGTTTTAAAAGTTTAAATGAAATATCAACCGTTTAAAGTTTCTTTAAATACCATAATCAAATATGACTACTCATCGGAATTTTAATTGAATTCAAACAAACAGTTCGATCTTGTTTTTTTATAATTTTGTTTAACTACTATTTCGCGGTTCGCCATCCATTAGGTTTGACTCTCAAGTTAATGGTTGACACTGTTTTACAGATTTTTAGCCATTTAAGCTGATTAAGTATTATCAATTGTAAGAGAAAGAGAGGAAAAAAACAAATCAAAATTGGATTCTCTTAGACTTTTTACTTAATAAAACAAAATGGAAATTTGTTTCCCTCTTTGCATGCAATAGGTTTTGAAGAAGAAAGGATTTTGTCAGAATAAAAGCAGTGATGCTCCAACACAAAAATCATCCTCTCGTCTCATCTTCTTCTGATTCTCTCTCTCTCTCTTTTCACCAAACAAAAACCCTTGCTTTCTTAGGTATTTCTCTCTACACAATTTTGTGTGTGTGCGCGCTTATGTTTAGGTTTCTTTGGGTTTGTAATTTGGATTGCTTTCGAATATCTAGAAAGGAGCAGAACATTTTTATTTGTTCTTGTGTTGTTTCGTATGACTCTTGTTTTTGTTGTTGTGTAGTTTTGAAATCTGATTATACTCTTGGTTTGCCTTCGTTTTGTTTGATTTTGGAACAAAATTTTCTCCTTGACTTGTCTTTTGCCTTTTTTATATATAGATGGCTGGACTCACGCCCATTGATGCAGCACGAGAGGCCATGCGAAGCTACGGATTTGATGAGCGTACCATCAATGAAAGCATCGAGGAATTACTAGAGGTATGTTCCTTGGCTCTTTTATTGTTTCTTTGAAACCATTTTACTTGGAAATGATGTTTTACCACCACTTTGGACTTCAGCTGTATGGTGGTGTGAATGCATGGAGACTGATTGAAGACGGTGGCTACAGTGTGCTCCTTAATCGATGCCTTGACAAGCAAGAGGAGCAAGCAAGGCAAGTGGCTGAGGAACAAGAACAAGAGCAAGAGGAGCAAGCAAGGCAAGTGGCTGAGGAACAAGAACAAGAGCAAGAGGAGCAAGCAAGGAAAGTGGTTGAGGAACAAGAACAAGAGCAAGAGGAGCAAGCAAGGCAAGTGACTGAGGAACAAGAACAAGAGCAAGATCCGGATGTTCAGGATGATGCTTTCTCCACCACGACTGTGATAATCAGGGACACATCACCAGTTGCTTTGCAATATGGAGAAGCAATGGATGATGATGATGATTACCATCCTATGGAAGGTTAAAATCTCTTTCCTATAATTACTATCTCGATGTATGAATCTTTTCTTTAACTGATGTAAATTCATTCTTTAGGCTATGAATGGATAAGTGTGGAGGATACAGATGGTCATGTTGATAATGGTACTGATGATGATGATGGTAGTAGTGATGATGATGAGATGATTCAGCTTACTCCAGAGCCTCTATGTGATGAACTAGAAGAGCTGGCCTGGGCAGTCCAAGGACGTTCATCACCCGATAGCAAGTGAAATTTAACTTTTTGTTGTTGTTGTTTGAATTTTTATTTCTACATATAAAACGTGAATGCAAATTTTGCGTTTGAAACAATAAGAGACTTTTGTAGTGGTTAAGGTTTCTATCTCAAATAAACAAACTTTTTTACTTGAAGTATTCACACAGAGTATATTTATGTTGCAACTTGCAAGCACACATTTTTCTTCTGGAAAATGCAAGAGAAGTATAAAGTTTGACTGGTATTATAATTACACATTATAGGGCAAAAAGATTTAGCAAGAAAATCATAGTTCAGGATTGATTACTAAAATTAACAAATTATATTTACTTGAAATACAACAATGACATAACCAATAGTCAAATGAAAATAACAAAGACTAATGATTTGATTGGTTAAAAAAACATTTTCTATATATGTGGTGTAACATGTGATTTGGCAACAGACTGGTATAATACTCTTTTACTCTCTTTTTCCAAATTTTTTTAAATTTCAATCTTACTATACTTTTTTTTTGAAAAAGAATCAATCTTACTATACTCTATGAACCTTCTTCAATCATGCCCATTTTGAGGATATCGTATCAACTCTATTCACATAAGTAGGCAAGAGATCTATAACAAAGTTCATAACATTTTTCACAGTACTTTAAACAATGATAAAAAGAAACCAGGAAAATTTTAAAAATGCCACTTTTTAATGTCACTATATTTAAAAATACAACCATGAATTGTTTCTTTTAAAAATGCCAATAACTAAAAAATTAATAATTTTAACTCGGGTTTTTACCCCTAACAAACTTTAAACCTATAAACCAAACCTTAACATAAAATAGCTAATCCAAACCTAAGAAATATTGGGCAATAATATTTTGAATAAATGATATAATTCTAATAGATTTTTTGAGTAAATGGACATTTTGTCATTAAAATAGTTTGAATGTTTTTATTTTTATATTTATTCAACTACCATTTCTCGTGTAATCCGTTAATTTTAACTTCTAAATTAAATCTATATGAAAGTTTTAATAAATATTGTCCATTTAAAAATTCTTTAAAATACCAATATCAAATATGACTATCGATCAAAACCAAAATTGAATGGGTTGATTACACTCAAGGACACTTTTTGTCCCTTTTATTTCAAGAGGGACACTTTAGTTTTCTAGGGACACTTTTTTTTGTTTCTTATACAAACTGTGAAAAAAATACTCCTCTATGCACACGCGTGGACATGCTGTTACCTCTCCAGGCACGCGCGTGGACATGTTGTTGTGAACATGATAATAATTTATCACTACAAGAAAACACAGTATTTGTGACGCGTTTTTGTGACGAATTTTTCCGTCACATAAATTTGTGACGCTTTTGCTTCGAAATTGTTACTCATTTGCGACGGAAATTTACACTGTTGCAAAATCGTCGCAAATGTACGACGAAAGCAAATCGTCATACCCCCGTTACAAATTTGTGACACTTTTGCGACCATATATACGTGGTTACAAATTTGTAACAAATTTGTGATGTTTGTGGTGTGTCGCTAGAAAGGTCGGCAACCAAAAAAGTAGGTGGCAACGTGTTTAATTTGAATTGTAAAAACTTGTGTATTTCACTAAGTGTTTGTGACGATGTTGTAACGGATTTGTGACCACATAACGAATTTTGTGACAGATTTGTAACGGATTTGTAACTCCCTCTAATAGTTTTCCAAAATCATTTACATATTAAAAGTTAAAGGATGTATTTCCGAATGTAAACTACTATAAATTACCATGTACACTACAATTACCACTGACAACTTTGAAAATTCAACATTTATTAAATTTTGTACCAAACCCTAAATTTTAAACATAAAATGTATGTGATTACATTATAAACTATGAGAATGATTGATTTTTTTCAAACTAGACTTTAAAAGTTACATATAACTCTTTTTAAGAAAACAAGAACATTGGAAATAGATGAAGTTTAGCTTGGTAAGGTCTATGTCATACAATTAAGCTTCAAAATGTTTAGGGTTTAGGGTTGGAGTAGTGACTAATAAATTAGTCGCAAAGTGGTCACAGTTTTGTGACTCTTTAGTCATGAATTTGTTACGCGCAACCAAATTTGTGACGATTGTGCAACTTCCAGTTTGATTTTGGAAAAATTATTAACTTATTTCAAGTAGAAGAATGTATATTTGGAAGGTACACTATTCAAAATTACCACTCACATTACATTCGACACTCACATCTGTGAAAATTCAAAATTTTATGAATTTTGAATTAAACCCTAAATTGTAATCCTAAAATCCATGTAATTATATAAGTATTTAAGGAATGCAACTTAGGTAAGGAGATTCATACAATCAAAAATATTAAGACTCATTTGACATAAACTTTATCTATTAAAATTGCTTATGTGATGTGGTAGATACATTTCTCCACAAATTGCAACAATAAATATGTTGGATCCTATAGTAGAGTTGCAACTCATTTGCTAAAAGATGGAGCTAAGGGAATTAAAGGGTGTTTGAAGGTTACTTCTCAACAAAGTAGAAACATGCAGAAACTAGTGGATGAGTGTAAAGAGAAGATTAAACAGGGAGGTCGTAGAGTAGTCCCATTGCCTTCATCATCAAGGAAAGCATCTAACTCTTCTCTTGATTACGATATGAGCTATTGTGTTCCAAACGCAAACGAAACTGATCCAAAGAAGAGAAAGGGAATGGATTCCCCTTTGGAAAAATCTTTTAACAATATTGCTAGGGAGCAATGTGATGGTGAAGTAGCTAGAATGTTCTACACAAGTGGATTATCTTTTAACGTTGCAAGAAATCCTCATTACCGGAATTCATATGTTCGTGCGTCATACATTCCTGGATATGTTCCCCCTGGATACAATGCTTTGAGGACTAGTCTTCTTCATAAGGAAAGGAAGAATATCGAAATGCACCTACAGCCTTTGAAAGACTCATGGAAACAAAAAGGAGTTAGTATATGTAGTGACGGTTGGTCGGATCCACAACGAAGACCGATATTTAACTTGATTGCTGCAAATGAGAGTGGTCCAATGATGTTAAGGGCGATTAATAGCCAAGGTGAAATGAAAACCGGTGAAAAGATTGCGGAGCTGATCATTGAATGCATAAAGGAGGTTGGACATGAGAATGTGGTCCAAGTAGTTACCGACAACGCTTCTAATTGTGTAAAAGCTGGTGCACTTATTTCAGCCAAGTATCCTACCATCTTCTGGACACCATGTGTAGTTCATACATTGAATCTTGCTTTGAAGAACATATGTGCACCACTACTAAGCACAAGAAACAATGAAGATGTGTATGGTGCTTGTATATGGATAAAATCTCTTAGTGAAGATGTCACTTGGATCAAGAATTTTATAATGAATCACGGAATGAGGCTTGTGATGTTCACGGAGCATTGTGATCTTAAACTTCTTACCATCGCTTCTACCAGGTTTGTTTTCTTCTCTTTTTGTTTAAATTTTTATTGGTTGCACATTTTCTGAAATTTGGTTATATGATTACTTCTTTTACTTTAACAGATTTGCTTCCACTGTGGTGATGTTTAAAAGATTTCAAAAAATAAAAGCAGGACTACAACAAATGGTGATTAGTCCTAAATGGGATGATTACAAAGAAGACAATGTCGAGAGAGCATATGCAGTGAAGAAGAAGCTATTAGATGAGATGTTTTGGGATGAACTTGAATATGTTTTATCCTTTACTTTGCCCATATACAATGTCATTAGGGCTGCTGATACTGATAGACCTTCTCTTCATCTAGCATATGAATGGTGGGAAACTATGATCCATAATGTGGTTAAGGTTTCTATCTCAAATAAACAAACTTTTTTACTTGAAGTATTCACACAGAGTATATTTATGTTGCAACTTGCAAGCACACATTTTTCTTCTGGAAAATGCAAGAGAAGTATAAAGTTTGACTGGTATTATAATTACACATTATAGGGCAAAAAGATTTAGCAAGAAAATCATAGTTCAGGATTGATTACTAAAATTAACAAATTATATTTACTTGAAATACAACAATGACATAACCAATAGTCAAATGAAAATAACAAAGACTAATGATTTGATTGGTTAAAAAAACATTTTCTATATATGTGGTGTAACATGTGATTTGGCAACAGACTGGTATAATACTCTTTTACTCTCTTTTTCCAAATTTTTTTAAATTTCAATCTTACTATACTTTTTTTTTGAAAAAGAATCAATCTTACTATACTCTATGAACCTTCTTCAATCATGCCCATTTTGAGGATATCGTATCAACTCTATTCACATAAGTAGGCAAGAGATCTATAACAAAGTTCATAACATTTTTCACAGTACTTTAAACAATGATAAAAAGAAACCAGGAAAATTTTAAAAATGCCACTTTTTAATGTCACTATATTTAAAAATACAACCATGAATTGTTTCTTTTAAAAATGCCAATAACTAAAAAATTAATAATTTTAACTCGGGTTTTTACCCCTAACAAACTTTAAACCTATAAACCAAACCTTAACATAAAATAGCTAATCCAAACCTAAGAAATATTGGGCAATAATATTTTGAATAAATGATATAATTCTAATAGATTTTTTGAGTAAATGGACATTTTGTCATTAAAATAGTTTGAATGTTTTTATTTTTATATTTATTCAACTACCATTTCTCGTGTAATCCGTTAATTTTAACTTCTAAATTAAATCTATATGAAAGTTTTAATAAATATTGTCCATTTAAAAATTCTTTAAAATACCAATATCAAATATGACTATCGATCAAAACCAAAATTGAATGGGTTGATTACACTCAAGGACACTTTTTGTCCCTTTTATTTCAAGAGGGACACTTTAGTTTTCTAGGGACACTTTTTTTTGTTTCTTATACAAACTGTGAAAAAAATACTCCTCTATGCACACGCGTGGACATGCTGTTACCTCTCCAGGCACGCGCGTGGACATGTTGTTGTGAACATGATAATAATTTATCACTACAAGAAAACACAGTATTTGTGACGCGTTTTTGTGACGAATTTTTCCGTCACATAAATTTGTGACGCTTTTGCTTCGAAATTGTTACTCATTTGCGACGGAAATTTACACTGTTGCAAAATCGTCGCAAATGTACGACGAAAGCAAATCGTCATACCCCCGTTACAAATTTGTGACACTTTTGCGACCATATATACGTGGTTACAAATTTGTAACAAATTTGTGATGTTTGTGGTGTGTCGCTAGAAAGGTCGGCAACCAAAAAAGTAGGTGGCAACGTGTTTAATTTGAATTGTAAAAACTTGTGTATTTCACTAAGTGTTTGTGACGATGTTGTAACGGATTTGTGACCACATAACGAATTTTGTGACAGATTTGTAACGGATTTGTAACTCCCTCTAATAGTTTTCCAAAATCATTTACATATTAAAAGTTAAAGGATGTATTTCCGAATGTAAACTACTATAAATTACCATGTACACTACAATTACCACTGACAACTTTGAAAATTCAACATTTATTAAATTTTGTACCAAACCCTAAATTTTAAACATAAAATGTATGTGATTACATTATAAACTATGAGAATGATTGATTTTTTTCAAACTAGACTTTAAAAGTTACATATAACTCTTTTTAAGAAAACAAGAACATTGGAAATAGATGAAGTTTAGCTTGGTAAGGTCTATGTCATACAATTAAGCTTCAAAATGTTTAGGGTTTAGGGTTGGAGTAGTGACTAATAAATTAGTCGCAAAGTGGTCACAGTTTTGTGACTCTTTAGTCATGAATTTGTTACGCGCAACCAAATTTGTGACGATTGTGCAACTTCCAGTTTGATTTTGGAAAAATTATTAACTTATTTCAAGTAGAAGAATGTATATTTGGAAGGTACACTATTCAAAATTACCACTCACATTACATTCGACACTCACATCTGTGAAAATTCAAAATTTTATGAATTTTGAATTAAACCCTAAATTGTAATCCTAAAATCCATGTAATTATATAAGTATTTAAGGAATGCAACTTAGGTAAGGAGATTCATACAATCAAAAATATTAAGACTCATTTGACATAAACTTTATCTATTAAAATTGCTTATGTGATGTGGTAGATACATTTCTCCACAAATTGTTCAACCAAGAATGATAAATATGTGGAAATGTCATTCTACTATGTTTCTTTAATTTATCTCTGTATATAATCGATTATCATAACAAATTTTATGTACTTGTCTAATTTTTTTAAAAAATATACGGATTAAGTTTCAAATTGCCTATACAAATCTATACCCTATTCATGACACAACAATTCTATATCCTAAACTCTAAAAACTTTTACTTAAAGATTTTGGGTGGGAACCAAAACCAAAAATATTTGGTTTCCCTCTCTACCAAAGTAAGTTAAAAAATCAAAATCTTGGCTCCTATATACGGAACCACGTCAATAAAAATATCTCATTAACACATAGACACTTTTCTGGTTTCTCTTCTTTGAGAAACCTTAATCGCCGGAGAGAATTGGACAATATCTCTCTGTCACTCTCTCCACTATTCTCTTCTGTCGGAGTCTCTCAAGGTCTCGAGCTGCCTCTGCCTCTGCCTCAGGACATCACTTATCTCTAAGGTTCGATTCCTCTTTCACTATGTGGTTTGGTGTTGTTGGGTTAAATCATTTTTTTTGTTTTCGGTATTTGATGCTTAGTAGACTGGAATAGTGATGGAGGATCTTTTAGTTAGTGAAGGTTTTGTACATTCCTGGGATTATCACAATGCTTTGCTCTCTGTGGGTTTCCGAGATTGTTGAAATCATTCTCTCTTTTATTTTTTTATGATTCCACTTGTGTTATTGTCTCAAACAAGGTTAGAAACCTGGATTTTGATTCCAATATTTGTTTTTTTTAACTTTAGTAGGTTAATTTATATTGAAACAAGTTAAGTGTCCATGGTAGGACATGGAAACTGACCATTGGTTGTGATTACTTGCTTCTTGATACAATCAGCTAGCTTAAAGCCTTAAACTCGTACTTCAATTCCCATTTGCATCGCTGGATATTTCCTTGACCAGGAACGGAAGAAGAAGACATGAAGATGAAACAGAGGAAGTCCACTCTACCGACAACAAACTCGAGGATCTGTACAACTCCTCGGAGTATGTGAAGAAAAAGATGAAGATTAATGAATCTCCATTACTTGATTGCATTGATGTTTCCGTTTCTTAATAAGTTATCCAATTCCCTGAAACAAGAGATTGAAATTGAGGCAAAAGTTCAAGGTATGAATTTTCAGCTTCTAAGACATGGCTTATGTTGCTATAAGTGATTTTCTGCTAACATATGACTTGTTCTTGTAGAATTGCTACCCTGATGTAACCGAGACAATAAGCTACAGAGATGAACGGGTATACTGGTAAGAACACTTTATATATTTTTAGCTCAGTTTAATTTCGAGGATCTCACTGAAAGTCATCTGTGTTGCAGTGATCAACATGTTACAATCATATGTGCAGGCTAGGATCCACTTGAGCTGAACAAGCTACTCATTATCGTAGTTGTTTTGTCTATGACATTTCTCCTACGCTTAACCAACTTGGATGAAGAGCCGCAAATTTCCTTGATGAGAAACTTAGTTTAAAATTTCTACTGCTCCACTTACTGTATATGAAAAATAACATATGCATTCATCACAAATCTGTATGACAATTTTTGTAGAAATAGTTGAAAATGTGAACTATGACGTTAGTGAATCAATTGTTATCATTAGATTTGGACAAATGGGTCAGGTAAAAGTTAAACACTTTATGTTTTTACTGAAAAGTTGTGCTAAGTGGTTTCTTATAGAGTCGATATGATTTTTGCAGGTGCTGGCCAATTTTTTGTTAACGCCATTGGTCTCCGGAATAGATAGTGATCTTGTGGGATGGCCTTACATTGGTTTTGATCTGTATCCTGCTGTAGTAAAGGTTTGAAACATAATAGATTTTTTTTGTTACTGATCTTATCAAATTGTTGGCATTGTAAACTGTTTTTTTAATGTTAGTGTTTGGTAGTGTATGGAGACGGAGATGGCAACAGACAGGTCTAATACTCTTTTACTCTCTTTTTCCAATTTTTTTTTTTTAATTTCAATCTTACTATACTTTTTTTGAAAAAGAATCAATCTTACTATACTCTATGAACCTTCTTCAATCATGCCCATTTTGAGAATATCGTATAAACTCTATTCACACAAGTAGGCAGGAGATCTATAACAAAGTTCATAACATTTTTCACGATACTTTAAACAATGATAAAAAGAAACTAGATTTTTTTTTAAAATGCCACTTTTAGTGTCTCTATATTTAAAAATACAACCATGAATAGTTTCTTTTTAAAATACCAATAATTAAAAAAAAAAAATTAAAACTCGGGTTTTAACCCTTACAAACCTTAAACCTATAAACCAAACCTTAACATAAAATAGCTAATTCAAACCTAAATAATATTGGATAATGATATATTGAATAAATAATATAATTCTAATAGCATTTTTTAGTAAATGAACATTTTCTCATTAAAATAGTTTGACCGTTTAATTTTTGTTTTTATTTTACTAGTATTTCGCGTGTAATCCGTTAATTTTAACTTCTAAGTTAAATCTCTATGAAAGTTTTAAGATATACTGTCCGTTTAAAAATTCTTTAAAATACTAAAATCAAATATGACTATCGATGAAAACCTAAATTGAATTAAAACAAATAGTATGGTCGCATTTTATAATTTTCAACTACTTTTTTGCGCGTAATTTTTTAGATTCAACGGTTAAGTTGGTTTTGTTGAAATTTAAAGAAAATATTATCCGTTAAAACTTCTTTAAATACCAAAATCAAATATGGATATCTATCAAAACCTAAATTGAATTCAAACATATAGTTTGGTAGCATTTTCTATATTTTCAACTACTTTTCCCGCGTAATTCGTCAATTTCAACCGTTAAGTTGGTTTTGTTAAAATTTAAAAAGAATATATTATCCGTTTAAGGCTTCTTTATATACGAAATAAAATATAGATATCTATCGAAACCTAAATCGAATTCAAACAAATAGATCAATAATTTTTTTTTTTTTTTGTTCAACTACTATTTCGCGCTCAATCCATTAGTTTTAACGGTATTTAATTATTTTTTAAAGTTTAAATAAAATATGATCCGTTTAAATTTTCTTTATATACCAAAATCAAATATGACTATCCATCGGACTTCAGTCGAATTCAAACAAACAGTTCGATCATAGTTTATTTTTGTTTAACTACTATTTCGTGGTTTCGCCATCCACTAATTTTAACTAACAAGTTAATGGAAACTCTCAAGTTAATGGTTGACACTGTTTTACATATTTTTAGCCATTTAAACTGATTAAGTATTATCAATTGTAAGAGAAAGAGAGGAAAAAAAACAAATCAAAATTGGATTCTCTTAGACTTTTTACTTAATAAAACAAAACGGAAATTTGTTTCCCTCTTTGCATGCAATAGGTTTTAAAGAGAAAGGATTTTGTCAGCATAAAAGCAGTGATGCTCCAACACAAAAATTATCCTCTCTCTCCACCTAACAAAAACCCTTGCTTGCTTAGGTATTTCGTCTTTAAATTTTGTGTGTGTGTGGTTATGTTTAGGTTTCTTTGGGTTTGTTATTAGGATTGCTTTCGAATATCTAGAAAGGAGAAGAACACTTTCATTTGTTGTTGTTTGTTATATCCAAGTTGTTTCGTATGACTCTTGTTTTTGTTGTTGTGTAGTTTTGAGATCTGATTACTCTTGGTTTGCCCTCGTTTTATTTGATTTTGGAACAAAATTTTCTCATTGACTTGTCTTTGCCTTTTTTATACAGATGGATGGACTCACACCAAAGGATGCAGCACGAGAGGCCATGCGAAGCTACGGATTTGATGAGCGTACCATCAATGAAAGCATCGAGGAATTACTAGAGGTATGTTCCTTGGCTCTTTTATTGTTTCTTTGAAACCATTTTACTTGGAAATGATGTTTTACCACCACTTTTGACTTCAGGTGTATGGTGGTGTGAATGCATGGAGACTGATTGAAGATGGTGGCTACTGTGTGCTCCTTAATCGATGCCTCGACAAGCAAGAGGAGCAAGCAAGGCAAGTGGCTGAGGAACAAGAACAAGAGCAAGATCCGGATGTTGAGGATGATGCTTTCTCGACCACGACTGTGGTAATCAGGGACACATCACCAGGAGCTTTGCAATATGGAGAAGCACTATATGATGATGATGATTACCATCCTATGGAAGGTTAAAATCTCTTTCCTCTAATTACTATCTCGATGTGTATGAATCATTTCTTTAACTGATGTAAATTCGTTCTTTAGGTGCTGGATGGATAAGTGAGGAGGATATAGATGGTCATGTTGATAATGGTACTGATGATGATGATGGTAGTGATGATGATGAGATGATTCAGCTTACTCCAGAGCCTCTATGTGATGAACTCGAAGAGCTGGCCTGGGCAGTACAAGGAAATTTAACTTTTTGTAGTTGTTGTTTGAATTTTTATTTCTACATATAAAACGTGAATGCAAATTTTGCGTTTGAAACAATAAGAGATTTTTGCAGTTGTTAAGGTTGGTATCTCAAATAAACAAACTTTTTTACTTGAAATATCCACACAGAGTATATTTATGTTGCAACTTGCAAGCACACATTTTTCTTCTGGAAAATGCACGAGAAGTATAAAGTTTGACTGGTATTATAATTACACATTATAGGGCAAAAAGATTTAGCAAGAAAATCATAGTTCAAGAGTGGTTACTAAAATAAACAAATTATATTTACTTGAAATACAACAATGACATAACCAATAGTCAAATGAAAATAACAAAGACTAATGATTTGATTGGTTAAAGAAATAATTTTACTATTTTCATTTCTATTTCTAAGAGAAGTATAAAGTTTGACTCGTATTATAATTACACATTATTGGGCAAAAAGATTTAGCAAGAAAATCATAGTTCAAGAGTGGTTACTAAAATAAACAAATTATATTTACCTGAAATACAACAATGACATAATAGTCAAATGAAAATAACAAAGACTACTGATTTGATTGGTTAAAAAAATGATTTTACTATTTTCATTTCTATTTATATGGTGTTATAGGATTTATTTCTATATAGGTGTGTAATTTAGATAATATCATAATTTTTTAAATTATTGACTACTACAAAACAAATGGAAAGAGTTTATCAATTTGAGAAATAAAAAAGTGCTGTTAGAAACTATAGTAAAATAGAAATAAAATATCATAAGTAGCTGGAAATTGTCTAATATTTTTTTCTTCTTCTTACCATTGATGGTACATTTGGTCATTTGCCATTTAATATTTCTCATTAGGGGAGATGCGCCAAATTCGAAGCATGAATTGGTGAAATGGCGACAGCGTGGTGCTACTACTTGCTCAATTTACTCCCTTTTCCAATTTTTGAAATCAGTCTTTCTCTACTCTGTCTCTATGAACCATCAATCATGCCCATCATCCGTATTTTGTACCAACCATTCACATAAGTAGGCAATATGGATATAAATAAAGCTTATAACATTTTTCACAATACTATAAACTATGATAAAAAGAAACTATGTTGAGAAATTTTGTTGTTCGTCCGTTTAAGACTTCTCTAATTACCAAAATCAAATATGGCCATCGATCAAAACCTAAATCGAATTTTATATTTTTCAACTATCTTTCTGCGCGCATTTAATTAAATTTAACGGTTAAGTTAGCTTTACTGAACTTTAAAAGCTTCTTTTAATACAAAATCAAATATGACTATCTATCGGAAATTAAATCGAATTCAAACGAATAAATTAACCGTATTTTTTGTTGCTTTTTGTTCAACTACGATTTCGCACCCAATTCTTTAATTTTAACGTTATTTAACGGTTTTTTAAAGTTTAAATAAAATATCGCGCGTTTAAATCAATTACTATTTCGCGCGTAATCCACTTAATTTTAACGGTATATAACGGTCAAGTTAGATTTGTTAAAGTTTAAATAAAATATAATCCGTTTAAGGCTTCTCTAAATACCAAAATCAAATACGGCTATCGGTCAAAACCTAAATCAAATTCAAACAAATAGATTGATCATATTCTTTTCGGCTTTTGTTCAACTACTATTTCGCGTCCAACCCAAACGGTATTTAACTGTTTCTTGAAGTTTAATTAAACCACCATCCGTTAAAAGCTTTTTTAAATAACCAAAATCAAATACGATTATCAATCGAAACTTCATTCAAAATCCAAAACAAATACTTCGACCAGAGTTTTTTTCGTTTTTGTTCAACTACTATTTCACAGTTTTCGCGGTTTTCGCAATCCATTAACTCTAATTGTAATCTTTTTTGGTTGGTGTTGCTAAAGTTAATAATGGTTGACAGTGATTTACAGATTTCTTACTCATTTTCACTATATCATTGCAAGTTTTATAAGAGATGAGAGATAGAAATAGAGGAGAAGAACAAAGTAAAAAATTGATTGCTTTTAGAATAAAAACGAAACGGAAATTTATTTCCCCCTTTGCATGCAATGGGTTTATGAACAACAAGAGATTTTGTGAGAATAAAAGCAGTCACTCACTCCAAACCAAAAATTGTTCTCTCCTCTCGTCTTCTTCTGAGTCTCTCTCTCTCTCTTTTGAGAAAAATCCGCCATTTTTTCGCTTTAACTCTCTCACTCAGATTCTCTCTCTCTTCTCACCTGTAAAAACCCTTGCTTTCGTCTCCGGTTTGCTTTGCTTCGTTTCCGTCTGAAATCAAACGAGTCTCGCTTGACGGAGAACGATTCGTAGGTAATTTTGTCTTTACCCAACTCTAGCTTTAGCTGTTTTCCCGATCATCGTGTTTTTGGGGTTTTTCTCAGTACTGGGTTTCAAATGTAGGTTTTCTAAAGGTTCGAAATTTATGATCTTTAGCTCGATTCTGTGTTTACTAGTGTCGATTTTGTGGGATTGAGGTTAAAAATCGTTCCTTTTACTGTTTTTTCGAAAGCTGTTCTTCTGACCCTTCAAAGACTGGGTTTTTAACTTTATTGTGTGTTTACTGGTTTTGATTTGTGGGAAAGAGCTTAAAAATCGTTCCTTTTTAGAGTTTTTTCGAAGCTGTTCTTTCCGACCCTTTCAAAAAGCTGGGGTTTTTCTTAAGTTTGTGAGCTCAAATGTCTCCTTTCTATGGTTGTTTTGTGTGTGATAATTGTTAACAAGGTTTCGTTGTTGTTTGGTTTTGGTGATTTTTAGGGTTTTGTTATGGAGGAAGAATCTTCACCAGAAATTCTAGAAGGAGAGATTGTTGGGATCAAATTCGCTCTTGCTACTCACCATGAGATCGTAAGTTAACAAGAGTTATTCTCTCTGAGTGTGTATCTATGGTTGATTAAAAGTTGCATGTATGGCTTGGCTATGTTTAGTACTAAGCTAAGATTGTTCATCATGAGTTCTACAAGAGAAGTTGCTCATGAATTAGCCAAAAGCCTCTATGCTATGGTTAAGTTTGGTACTTGCTCAGTTCTGTATAATGCTAAAATCAAAGTGCTGCACTTTTGGATATAGATTCAGTTCTGCTATATGATGTATCCTCTGGCCTTTATGCTGTTTCTCATGGGGCTATAACTTTTTTCTTGTAGCAAGTCGCATCGATTAGTGAATCTCCGATCAATCATGCCAGTCAGCTGACTAATCCATTCTTGGGGTTACCTCTGGAGTTTGGTAAATGTGAATCTTGTGGTGCTACAGAACCAGATGAATGTGAAGGTAAACCTGTTCTGTGTTTTGCTATATTTTTGTACTTACATTGTTTGTTGGAATTTATGTTCAGATAACGATCTTTGTTTCTATATTTTTCAGGACACTTTGGGTATATCCAGCTGCCAGTGCCTATATACCATCCTGCCCATGTTAGTGAGCTGAAACAAATGCTGAGTCTTCTGTGCTTGAAATGTCTGAAGATAAAGAAGGCCAAGGTATTACTTATTGGTGATGCACACATATAATTTGGTGGAATCTAGCTGTCACAAACCAAATGTACCAATATTTTTCACCTTTCTGATTTACAGGGCACAAGTATTGCGGAGCATTTATTAGGTGTCTGCTGTGAGGTGAGTAATGCCATATACGATTGTTTCATTCTACCTGTAAAGTGCTTTGATAGATGTTGCTTATGGGACTTTGGTTCAACATTTAGTTAGTTGTTAAGTCTTTCAACTAGTTGCATGTTGAAAAAGTGCTAATTCAAATCTAGAATAGTTATTGAGCATCTGTTGATCCATAACATTTATCAATGCTTTGTGAAGCAATAGTTATTGGTCATTTGGCCACACCATGGTACATTCACTGCTTATGTTTGTGTTTTGGATGATATTCTGGGATTTTTAACTACTGAATTACTATGTTAGGAAGCGGCTAGCATCTCAATCAGAGATAGAACGTCAAATGGTGCTTCATATCTAGAACTGAAGCTCCCATCTAGATCAAGACTGGAGGGAGGTTGCTGGACTTTCCTGGAAAGATATGGCTATCGCTATGGTAGAGAATATAAGCGGCCCCTGCTAGCAAGAGAGGTATTTACTTTCCTCTGCACCCTTATGTTTCTGTTTATATTGTAGAAAGTTTACTTGTTCCCTTAAAGATAAATTGTATTGTTGTTATATATAACATGCAGAATCATTTGTGACGATTTCCCTATAAATTCAAGTTTTTGGTATACTTATGGTTTCTTATTCAGATTAGTTAACATCGTTGGTTAGAAGCATGCTAAGTTTAGTAAGTATAGTTTTGAATTCGTGTGCTAATGTTTGAGCAAAAGAAGCAATGAATATACCTATATATAAGTCTCTGGAAGGCGTCATGGCTCATGTTATGTGATCATATAGTTTACTGGATCTTGTAGGATTTGAAGTTTAAAGTTGTTCTTACCTTGTTTTTACTTTATTTGAAATCATTCTCTACTTTTGGTGATGTTCTGTTCTGTTCTGTTCTGTTCTGAAACCAATGTTTATGTTCTTTCCTTGTCCATTTCCATTTGCTGCTAATAGGTAAAGGAAATTTTAAGACGAATCCCAGAAGAGACAAGAAAGAAACTCACAGCAAAGGGACATATTCCTCAAGAAGGATACATATTAGAATATCTTCCAGTCCCGCCTAACTGTTTGTCAGTGCCAGATATTTCTGATGGTTACACCACCATGTCTGCGGTAAGCCAGTTGAAACTAGATTCCTGTGTTGAGTTTATTGAATGCTTTGACTTTTGTTTAGAAAGTAACACCAGCATTTATTCATTTTTTCAGGATCCTTCCAGAATTGAGCTAAAAGACGTTCTCAAGAAAGTGGTAGCCATAAGAAGCTCTAGGTCTGGCGAGACAAACTTTGAGTCGCATAGAGCTGAAGCGAATGACATGTTTAGAGTGGTGGATACTTATCTGCGGGTGAGGGGAACTGCGAAAGCAGCAAGAAACATCGATATGAGATTTGGGGTGACAAAGATATCTGATAGTTCTTCTTCAAAAGCATGGACAGAAAAAATGAGAACGCTTTTCATCCGAAAGGGCTCAGGTTTTTCTTCTCGCAGCGTCATCACTGGGGATGCTTACAGGAATGTGAATGAGGTAGGGATCCCAGTTGAGATTGCACAGCGAATAACCTTTGAGGAAAGGGTTAGTGTCCACAATCTAGGTTATCTACAAGAGTTGGTGGACAACAAGATGTGTTTGAGCTATACTCAAGGTTCTACTACGTTTTCTCTAAGAGATGGTTCCAAGGGGCACACTGTGCTTAAAACCGGGCAGGTTGTTCATCGCAGGGTCATGGATGGGGATGTGGTGTTTATGAATCGACCCCCAACAACACATAAGCATTCTCTGCAAGCGCTCCGGGTGTATGTTCATGACGACAACACGGTGAAGATAAACCCTCTGATGTGTGCCCCCCTCAGTGCTGATTTTGATGGTGATTGTGTCCATCTGTTCTACCCACAGTCACTTAGCGCCAAGGCAGAGGTTATGGAGCTCTTCTCTGTTGATAAGCAACTGCTTAGCTCACATACTGGGCAGCTGATTTTGCAGATGGGTTGTGATTCTTTGCTGTCTTTGAGGGTTATGCTGGAGAAGGTGTTTCTGGATAAGGCAACTGCTCAACAGTTAGCTATGTATGGCTCTCTCTCCCTACCTCCACCAGCACTAAGAACGTCCAGTAAATCTGGCCGTCTTTGGACAGCTTTCCAGATTCTACAGCTTGCGTTTCCTGAGCGTCTGAGCTGCAAAGGGGACAGGTTCACGGTTGATGGAAGTGATCTGCTGCAATTTGATTTCGGTCTTGATGCGATGGCGTCTATCCTCAACGAGATTGTAACTTCTATCTTAACGGAGAAGGGTCCAAAGGAAGCACTTGGCTTCTTTGATTCGCTGCAGCCTCTACTGATGGAACACCTTTATGGTGAAGGGTTTAGTGTGAGTTTGGAAGACTTATCCATGTCTAGGGCAGACATGGGTGTCGTTCACAATATGATCATCCAAGAGATTTCTCCTATGGTGTCTCGCTTGAGAGAGTCATATAAAGAAGAGTTGCAACTAGAGAGTTGCATCCGAAAAGTGAAGGAAGTGGCTGCTAACTTTATGCTGAAGTCATATTCCATGCGCAACTTGATTGATTTCAAGAGTAACTCAGCAATCGACAAGCTGGTGCAGCAGACAGGCTTCCTGGGTCTTCAGCTTTCTGACAAGAAGAAGTTCTACACGAAGACTTTGGTGGAAGACATGGCTCAGTTTTGGAAGAGAAAGTATGGCAGCAATTCTTCATCTGGTGATTTCGGAATTGTGAAGGGCTGCTTCTTTCATGGATTGGATCCCTATGAAGAGATGGCTCATTCAATTGCTGCTAGGGAGGTCATTGTTCGTTCTTCAAGAGGATTAGCTGAGCCGGGGACACTCTTCAAGAATCTGATGGCTGTTCTTCGGGATATAGTAATTACTAACGATGGAACTGTAAGAAATACTTGCAGTAACTCGATAGTGCAGTTCAAGTATGAGCTGAGTTCTGAAGGTGGACATCAAGGTCTGTTTGAAGCGGGAGAACCTGTTGGAGTATTGGCAGCTACCGCCATGTCTAATCCTGCCTATAAGGCAGTGCTTGATTCTAGTGCAAGTAGTAATTCATCATGGGAGCTAATGAAGGTAGAGCATTCTCATTACTGCCTCCTCAGTAAAGTTTTGATCTTATGTATTTTTGTATGCATTGGCTAATACTGTTTTCTCATTTTGTCCTCTTCCCAGGAAGTTTTGCTCTGCAAAGTCAACTTCCAAAACACTGTCAACGATCGGCGCGTAATTCTGTGTCTGAATGAATGCCACTGTGGAAAAAAGTACTGCCAGGAGAATGCGGCCTACACAGTTAGGAACAAGCTGAGGAGAGTGAGTCTTAAAGATACTGCAGTGGAGTTCCTAGTCGAGTAAGTATTGGTTTTTATCAACTTATGTTGCTCTTTTTAGTCTTTGTGTTGTTTTTTTGCTTTTACTAATCCTTTGCAATCTGCTTTGTCTTTAATTGCATGCAGATACAGAAAGCAAGAAGCAATTTCTGAAATTTTTGGAAATGATTCATGCCTACAAGGCCATATTCATCTTAATAAGGTTTGAATTCTGATTTCTGTACTGTTGAATCTATCTGGAAGTCTCTACCTGTCATAGAAATATTTTACTCCTACTTATCCTTCAAATTCTTGCTTGTAATTGGTATTTATTGTTTACTAGACATTGTTGGAAGAGTGGAACATCAGTATGCAGGATATACTTCAAAAGTGTGAGGATGTCGTTAACTCACTAGGACAAAAGAAAAAGAAGAAAGCTGATGACTTGAAGGGAACGCATTTTTCTGTCAGGTTTGTACATGATTCTCCTTTATCTGGTTGAATGAACTGCAAAATTTCTCCACAAAGAAAGTCTGATGTTGGTTTTTAGCTTCTAGTTCTTTTCTGTCCATCATGTTTGTTCATCATATTATTATTATGTCTAATTGTCTAGCTTCTTGATTTTTGTTGTCTGATGATCAAATTTCTTCTTGAATGAACAGTGAGTGCTGCTCTTTCCGTGATCCATGTGCGAGCAAAGAAACGGATATGCCCTGCTTAACCTTCTCCTCCTACAATGCCACTGATCCTGATCTAGAAACAACTCTTGATGTTCTTTGCAATACAATTTATCCAGTTCTGCTGGAAACAGTGATCAAAGGTACTTAAATAATGCTTTTCGTTATTGTCAACTTCTCTTGTTTCTTGATTTCTTCTTTTGGGGAGGGTGTAGTGTATATGATAGTCTTCCTTTCAAATATTTCTAGTTAGCTGGCTTGCGAAAATGTATATTGTCAGAAGGTTAAAGAACTAAAAGCTTATCCTCAACTAGTCTAAATGATTTGTCTTCCAAGTTGTGGTTGATATTCTGTACTATAAAGCCTATGTTACAGTAAGATTTCTAGGAAAATGTTTTTGATGATACTTATGTATCTAAACTGGGCAGGTGATCCACGGATTTGCTCAGCAAACATTATCTGGAACAGTCCAGAAATGCCAACCTGGATTGGGAATCGTCATGCCTCCCGCCCAGGGGGATGGGTTTTGGATGTCACCGTCGAGAAATCTGCTATCAAGCAAACCGGTGATGCATGGAGGGTTGTGATAGACTCTTGTCTTTCAGTGCTTCATC
The DNA here is from genome assembly GCA_900128785.1 of Arabis alpina. NCBI lineage: Eukaryota > Viridiplantae > Streptophyta > Magnoliopsida > Brassicales > Brassicaceae > Arabis > Arabis alpina. The sequence goes on from LT669791.1 coordinate 46,802,163, forward strand.
TGATCGACACCAAACGATCAATCCCATATGCTATCAAGCAAGTGCAAGAGTTGCTTGGCCTATCCTGTGCTTTTGAGCAAGCAGTTCAGGTACTAACTTTGAAAACCTTATCTGTGCACTGGATCTTATACTTGAATCATGATACTTCGCTCATATGTTATGTTTGGAATCATTTTGCTCATTGTTTGTGTAAGGAAGTTAAATGTAAAATGATGATTTGATTTGCAGCGTATATCAACTTCAGTGAAAAAGGTGTCCAAAGGAGTTTTGAAAGAACACATCATTCTCCTGGCAAACAACATGACCTGTTCAGGGAACATGTTGGGGTTCAATTCTGGAGGTTACAAGGCTTTGACACGATCCTTGAACATCAAGGCTCCATTCACAGAAGCAACTCTCATTGTAAGTAGTTCAATACTTTAATGTCTAATACAAATTCTTTTCTAAGACTATATACTGTCAGTCCATATTAACAGGAATTACTTGTTGTGTTTTTAGACCCCAAGGAAATGTTTTGAGAAAGCGGCTGAGAAATGCCATACAGATTCTCTAGCAACAGTCGTTGGATCTTGCTCTTGGGGGAAACGCGTGGATGTTGGTACAGGTTCACAGTTTGAGCTCCTCTGGAACCAAGAAGAGGTACACATCCTCTCAAAATCATACCAATTGAAGATAGGTTGTCGCTTATAAGCTCATTCTGCAATCTGATGTTCTTTATTGTCATCCTTTTTTGCAGACTGGTCTAGATAAGGAAGCTGAAACAGATGTGTACAGCTTTCTTCAGATGGTCAGACCCACTACAAAGGCAAATGCATATGTTTCTTCTCCTGGTTTTGATGTTACAGAGGAAGAAATGGATGAATGGGCTGAATCACCTGAGCGAGACTCTGCTCTTGGAGAGCTCAAGTTTGACGACAGTGCTGAGTTCCAAAATATAGATGATGGTGGCAAGCCTTCGGAATCCAACTGGGACAAAAATTCTGCGTGGGACAATGGTGGCTCAGAATGGGGAGTCTCAAAAAATACAGGAGGTGCTGGTTGGGAAAAGACTACAAATGTTGAGAAGGAAGATGCTTCGTCTGGTTGGAACAGTAAAAAAGATGCTCAAGAATCTTCCAAGTCAGATGCATGGGGTTTAAAGACAAAAGATGATGATGCAAATACAGCACCGAACTGGGGAACACAAGAAAACAATGCGCCTTCTTCTAACGGTTGGGGCAAATCTGTTTCAGACAAATCTTGGGAAAAGAAGAACTCAGACACTGTATCAGCTCCTGCTGCATGGGGTTCTCAGGGCAAAAAGGATTCTGAAACCGAACCAGATGCTACTAATTGGGGTGCTAAGGCCAGAAATAATTTAGAAACTGGATCAGGTGCAGCTGGTTGGGGTTCCCAGGAGAAAAAGAACTCTGAAACCGAATCAGGTTCTGCTTGGGGTGCTAAGAACAACAATAGTGTGGAAACTGAATCTGCTTGGGGTTCCCAGAAGAAAAAGAACCTTGAAACCGAGTCAGGTTCTGCTTGGGGTGCTAAGAACAACAATAATGTGGAAACTGAATCTGCTTGGGGTTCCCAGAAGAAAAATAATGTGGAAACTGAATCTGCTTGGGGTTCCCAGAAGAAAAAGAATTCTGAAACCGAGTCAGGTTCTGCTTGGGGTGCTAAGAACAACAGTAGTCTGGAAACTGAATCTGCTTGGGGTTCCCAGAAGAAAAAGAACCTTGAAACTGAGTCAGGTTCTGCTTGGGGTGCTAAGAACAACAATAGTGTTGAAACTGAATCTGCTTGGGGTTCCCAGAAGAAAAATAATGTGGAAATTGAATCTGCTTGGGGTTCCCAGAAGAAAAAGAACCTTGAAACCGAGTCAGGTTCTGCTTGGGGTGCTAAGAACAACAATAACGTGGAAACTGAATCTGCTTGGGGTTCCCAGAAGAAAAAGAACCTTGAAACCGAGTCAGGTTCTGCTTGGGGTGCTAAGAACAACAATAACGTGGAAACTGAATCTGCTTGGGGTTCCCAGAAGAAAAAGAGCCCTGAAACTGAGTCAGGTTCTGCTTGGGGTGCTAAGAACACCAATAATGCGGAAACTGAATCTGCTTGGGGTGCTAAGAACAACAATAGTGTGGAAACTGAATCTGCTTGGGGTTCCCAGAAGAAAAATAATGTGGAAACCGGGTCAGGTTCTGCTTGGGGACAGCCAGGTCTCACTGCGTCAGACAAGGATACCAATGAAGATGATGGAAATCCATGGGTTTCCTTGAAGGCGACCAAAAGCGGAGAGAAGGATGAGAAAGATAAAATCCAGTGGGGAAATCCGACCAAGAGATTTCCATCTGAAAGCTCACGTCCTGGCTGGTCCAATGGTGGTGGTGGTGCTGGTGCAGACTGGAAAGAAAAGAGGGACCGTCCTCCAAGGGCACCTGAGACAGCGACGAGACAGCGCTTGGACATGTTCACCTCTGAGGAGCAAGACCTTCTCTCAGATATCGAGCCAGTCATGAAGACTCTCAGGACAGTAATGCACTTTTCCAGGTATGCGTTTCTTGTTGTTAACCTTAGTCTATCCACTTTCCAGTTCTATGTAGTTACATATTCCATATAGATAGTGTGCTTCATCTTTCTGAAACTGTTTTCTTTCCATGAAGGTACGTTGAGGGAGAACCAATTTCAGATGAGGACAAGACATTTGTCCTGGAGAAGGTTTTGAACTTCCATCCAAACAAAGACGCAAAGATTGGTTCCGGTGTTGATTTCATCACGGTAAATATCATTCTCTTCTACAAATTTAGTTTCTCATCCAAAACATAGTCTTATGTGTATATTTTTGGTGGAACAATGTAGGTTGACAAGCACACCACCTTCGCGGAATCTAGGTGCTTATTTGTTGTCTCAACAGATGGGACCAAACAAGACTTCTCATACATTAAGTCCCTCAAAAACTATCTGATGGTGAAATACCCCAATCTCGCTGCGGAATTCATCGACAAGTACTGGAAGAAACGTGAGCCTGATGAAAACCGGAACAAACAAGATGCCACACCACCTGGAAACCCCAATGGAGGAGAAGAGCCTCAGACTCAGGACCAGACTCAGACGCAGGATCATTCTCAGACTCAAGACCAGGACCAAACTCAGACTCAGGACCAGACTCAGACGCAGGATCAGTCTCAGACTCAGGATCAGACACAGCCTATTCCTGAGACTGAGACTGAGACTTCTACTCTTCAGTGAGTAGTTTATTTATCTTACCAACAATTCCTCCACTGTTTTGTTTTAGACATGTAGATAAAGAGTGGAGTGAATGTTGGGGCTTTTTATCATTAGGAAGACTCTTATGTGAACTGCAAAACAATGTGTAAATTGCAGTCTCTCTAGTTCCTTAATCTTTTGTCTAAAAACCAGTCTTAGGTTTCAGTGACTGGTTTAGTTTTAGACCGGTTTAGTTATCGACCTTTAGTTGCGGCATTGTAGTTTCTACTCATGCTTTGACATTTGGCTATTTATGCTCTATGCTTTTTGCCCCATCTCTTTTTTGCTTCTTACTTGTAGCTTATTTTCAAATTTCATTTCCATGTCTTAACCAAAGTAAACCGAAATAGAACCAATCATATAATTCATACCAAAATCTTACTAAATTGAAACAAACTACATTAAAAACTCTATAAAATAATAATATTGGACCACCAAAAATTATTACTTTATAGAGTTATTAATTTATACGTAATGCTTATTATAAATTAAAAATAATAATTAATTGAATAAACTCAATTTAATTACTAATAAAACAATTTACTAAATATAAATGGTTAAAAATAATGAAAATTAATTAATTCTCTATTAAAAGTTGAAAATATAATATATTTTGAAAAAAATTGTTTATTCTAAAACATCACTTACTATGAAAAGGAAAAAAAAATATAGTATTTATTATTTTATAATACTAATGGGACCATATATTTGTATATGATTTAAAAAAAATATTATCTTATTATCTTATCGATTTGTGTTAAATTTTGCACTGACCCGATTCGGGACCGGCAAAATTTATTATTTTATAAAATTTATTACTTTATCGGATATTATTTTATAGAGTTTTTACTGTACATAACACGTAGATTACAAGTCGATAATAACATTTTCTCGCGTGGCCCCAAATTTTTTATTTTTTTTTCGAATCCCAATTCTATAGTGTTAAATTTGGATAAACCGTATCAAATCAAACCAAAACTAATCAAACCAAATCAAAACTAAACCGTTAAATATGGGGTTCTGGAAAAGCCCATTAAGAATATCTACAATAACCAAACCAAACCCAAAATAGAACCGATCAGACAATATAAACCAAAATCTTACTAAATTGAAACAAACTACATAACACATAGATTACACGAAGTAATAATAACATGATGTAATCAAAAACGAAATCGAATCCCACCCAATTGAATTGTTCATGTTACGGTGTTAAATTTGAATAAACCGTATCAAATCAAACCAAAACTAACCATATTTAAACTGAAAAAAACAGAAATCAAACCTGGTTTTAATCTCCGGTTCGATTCACACCATCCATTATCACTTGGAAAACTTGAAAGACAGATTCGTGAGTTGTTTCATTTTTGCTTTCTAGAGAAAAAACCAAACTTGCTCTGTTCTAGAGATGTCTTCTGTATTCGAAGATTCGTTCGTTATACTCGGAGATGATGCATCTGAGTCTGTTCCTGTCTCAGGTTCATTTGACACCAATGACAATTCCTTCTCAGCTTACGACGGTTCAGTCCAAATCGATGACTCTGTAGACGATGTTTTCGCGGCGCCGTCTTCTGATTACGGTGGTTACACTAACGGAGACGATGTATTCGGATCTAACGGTGGTCATGACGGTCCTATTTTGCCACCACCTTCTGAAATGGAATCTGATGAAGGATTTGCTCTTAGAGAATGGAGAAGGTTTTAGATCTGATCTTGTTCTTGTTTCGATTTGGGTTTTGCTTCTGATTGATAAAGTTTATAACTTTAGTCTAGAAAAGTAGGAATCTATTGATTGATCTATAATTCACTATTAGATCGGATCTGTGATTATATTGATGGGATTTGTGGCTATGTATTCAATTCAAAGTTTATTACTTTTGGTTTTGTTACATTGGTTCGTAGATGTTGTCATGTACTTGTTAATCTTAGTTTGAACAATAGATACTGTGATCAATGTGTTCTTTGTGAGTGATTGTTTTGGTATGATTTGGTATTATGTGTGTAGACAAAATGCTATTCAGCTAGAGGAGAAGGAGAAGAAAGAGAAGGAAGTGTTGAAGCAAATTCTTGAGGAAGCAATTCAATACAAAGAAGAGTTTCATAAGAAGAGAGAAGTAGCTTGTGAAAACAACAAAGCAGCTAACAGAGAGAAGGAAAAGGTTTGTTCTTTGTTTACTTTTCCATAGTTCTCTCGTACGATTAAGAGAATAGAAGATTTCACTAAAAGTCGGTCCAATCGCTTGTAGAAATTGTAACCATCTTATTCTTAGTCAATTGTGATAAGATTATTATGACTCATTGTTAGTTTTACCATTTTGATCCTAACCGTTCTAATATGTTTTACGCGTATGTATATAGTATGACCTTTAGTGCCTCTTTTAGCTGCATGTTGTTGCTTAAACTTTTGCTCACGAGTTTGTATTGTCTTTGTGCACTTAAGCTGTATCTGGAGACTCAAGAGAAGTTCTATGCAGAAGCCAGCAAGAACTACTGGAAGGCAATAGCTGAATTAGTTCCAAAAGAGGTTCCAACTATAGAGAAAAAAAGAGGAAAGAAAGAGCAAGACCCTAAGAAGCCATCAATCTCAGTGATTCAAGGTCCAAAGCCTGGTAAGCCAACCGATCTTTCAAGAATGAGACAAATATTGCTGAAGCTGAAACAAAACCCGCCTGCTCACCTGAAACTCACTACTCAACCTCCATCGGATGCGGCTGCTCCTACTCCACCAAAGAATGTTCCTGAAACCAAACCCACCGAGGCGGTTGCTGCTGCTTAAAACCCTCTTTGGTTATCTTATGTGATCTGGTCTTTGCATTTCATAATGTGTGTTAACTTTATAAACAGCTGAGAGATTGTAGTTGGTCATGTGTGTTATTAACATAATTATGTCATATTGGATTATACTTTCATGTTTGAATTAAAGCAAAAAACATTGAAAAAGTCGTTAACATCTCAAATCAATCAGTTAATTAATGGATCCATCGACCATAGAGGCGACTTCAAGGGTTATAAAGTAGAGACGAGAGTGGAGAGGTTTACATAAAACGTCAAAACGCTACTTCACATATCATCAAACTCGTGTGAGAAGAAACAACACAATAATAAACACAAAGAGAATCTCAAATCTCAAAGGTCAACGTTTTACAAATAGGCTTCCTTTGGCATATCACCTCCCTTGTAAGCTTGCAGGGGACTTGCAACCTCTCTCGCTGCCTGCGTCGTCTTCTTTTTCACTTGCCTCTAAGCAAATGCCATTGTTGTTGCAGACACTGATCTCCGAGCTTGCGTTGCTGCTTGTTGCTAGTGGTGAATCTGTAACATTCAATGGTCTGCCTCGTGTATGTCCAGATCTCACACTATACATTGATGATGCTGGAATGTTCGTCATTAGTGGTCTCAGATTTCCTGGTATGGTTCTACGTATATCCTGTTTTCATCATAATGTTGATTCATCATTTCCCATCAATGTCTTATTAGTACTAATGAGGAAAAGAGAGACAGAGAGATTACGCACCATATGCCTTATTGCCATATCAAGGGATTTCTTGGAGAGTGATCTTCCAAATCCTGCACTGTCTGGTGAAGAGGATTTAGCAGACAAGTTACCATGAGGAGAACCCTTGTTGTCATCGGATCTGGGAGGAGCTAGTTTCCGCATGTTTATTACTCTCTCCACCATTTTTGCTCCCATCAACACAGGACTAACATTGTCATTGGCTTTGGAGTATCCACGGTTAACCGCGGGAACAGAGCTACCACTAGAGTACATTGGTGCTCTTCCTCTTGATGGTGAACATGACTGCCTTCTTGGTCTTCCTCCTGCCGGACCACCTGGCTCAACTGAACCCGAACGAGGGCTAGGAGCTCCCGGTCTGCCTCTTGTTGCTGAAAGTGGCCTTTCGGGTAATGTTGTCCTTAGATTTGGAGGAGTTTCTAGTGAGAAACCAGGCATGTCTGATGGCTTCCATGGTCTTGACCTCACTGTAGGAGAAGCTGCACGTGATACAGCAGGAGTTTTAGATGGTGTTGGCATAGCTTTCGGCGCTGGAGAAGAAGGCTTGATTTGGGATATTGTTGGCCTTGCTGTAGTAGTTGCAGCACTTGCGGAAGCAACTGGACGGCGAGTTGGTGTAGCTGACCTCGATATGGTTTTAGGCGGAGGAAGTGTGGGTCTTGAAGTTGGTGTCGAAGATCTGGCAGTGGATCTTGACAGAGGTGTGGTAGACCTTGAAGGACCTGCAGATTTTGTGGCGGTGCTTGAGGTAGATCTAGTAGCTGAACTAGCAGATCTAGCACTAGCAGTTGAAGTAGTCGGTTTAGATGCAGTAGGTGTGAGCCTAGATAAACTTGTTGACCTACTCATAGGCGTAGGCTTAGTCGGTGCAGATACTGTGGACCTAGAATTAGTCATAGAAGGACGAGTAGTTGAGGAGACGGTGGCTCGTGAAGTGGGTGTTGAAGGCCTTGAGGATTTTGAATTAGTTGTCAGTGATGATGATCTTCCAGTGGGCGTGGCAGGTCTTGATCCAGGTCCTCCAGATGACGAAGGTCTACGACTTGCTCCACTAGAAGAGCTCAATCCAGGGGAAGAAGTTGGTTGTCTAGATGTTAGATGGTTCCTTGTAGCAGGCTCGGTTGAGGAGTTCGCCAGCTACAACAAAGACATTTCAAAGGTTGATCGTAATGAAAATAATGATTCCAAATATAGAAAAAGTTCAGAGACAACACAATGGAACTTATTCGTTCAATTTCAGTGTGCAAGATACAAGAATCTGACACTAAACATGAAAATATAAACGCATCAGACTGATGCATGGCAGGTTTAACTGTCCAAAACATATAAAACCAATATATCAAAGAAGCTTGATTTAAACACCAGTTGCACTACTTTTGGCAGCTTATCTAGCATCCATGGTTTGATAAAAGAGGTCATCAGAACAGTAAGCAATACTATTCTTACCCTAGAAGTCAATGTAGCCGGACGACTCTTTGAATCACCAGTCTGACTCTTCGTGGTCCTATGTGATTCCATCTCTAGCGATGGAAATAGAGGAGTACCTGGCGGGGTCAGAAGCCTCGAAAGACAAAAAGAAACTTAGTGTGGAATAGTTAAACAGATCAATTATATTATTCAAGGAAGCAAGTGAGAATATTTAAAAGAGAGAACAGATTCGCTACAACTCTTCCACAACTCTTACACTTTACACAGCGAAGTTCTCAGATACACTCTTACACTCTCACAAACTTCATATTCCAATTCCAAATTCAAGGCTATTGGATTCAACACATGCCTTATATCGACAACTAACAACAATACTAACACAGATATTACTCAAGAACCTCAAAGTTAGTATACAGCAAATCCCTAACTATACTATCACAAAGATTACTTAAAATGCCAAAAAGACATCCAAACAATCACCAATGAATGTATGTTCACAAACTGATACTATGGACAATACATATCTTAACTTGAACTAAACTGTGGTTAAAAACTTACCATTCATAGTCATTTTTATCGCCTTCAGAATTAAGAAAATCATCAGGAGCAGCTGCTTTCCGAGCTGGAGCACCATCACTAGAGATGTTAAACACAGGTGAAGTTCCAGGCTTTGAACCTAACACACCAAAACCAAAAACCATCAAGCTCCTTTACCAAAATCCAGAGCAATAATTAAAAACCTTATATACATACCTAAAGGAGTCTCAAACTCATCAGGATTATTAAGAAGGAGATTATCTTGCTCTTTCTCACGCCTTCTCATTTCAAGAAACAATGAAAGTTCTTCATCTTTATCAGCCATCATCATAGAAGCCCTAAGTTGTTTCCTTTGTCTCTCTGCTGAGTCCAATAATAAAGACTCTTTTCCCCTAAAACTTCGATTCATTGCTCCAAACTTACAAATCAAGAGACTAAAGAAAAACCTAACTTAGCTTCCAATTTACTCTCTAACCATAAATTACTCTTTTCTAAGCTTAGTCCTAAAACTGAACAAACCCAACACGAAAAATCTAAACTTCAGCTTAATTAGCTACACATTTTTCCCGCTTGAAAGTAAACAGAAAGGTAAGAGAAGAAGAAAAGGGGAAAGATAACTTCTTTTACAACAAAGACACGAGCACCGCCATTGTTGAGGAATAAAGCTCAAGACTTTAGCCACGGAGAAAAAAACCCAGAAGCTGAAAATGAAAACCTAAGCAATAGAGAGAGAGAAAGTTAAGATTTTTTTGGAGATCGAGAGAGAGAGAATGAGAAATGAGAGAGAGAAGAGAGAAAGTGTGAAATGGAGTGGCATAGAATGTAAATATGGATCAACCAGATTGGTTAATTTGGAAACTTATTTTATTATATGTTAAGTTTTAATTTGTGTTTTTGGGTTTTGATGAAGAATTTTAATATTTGTTTCACTGTTGACGGGACTGAACATCTCTGGAGAGGTAAGGTACCTAATGTGTTCTCAATTGTTACTATCGCTTCAAGCCTAAGTGATTCTCTGTATTTTTATTTACATGTGTTACTCAATCATTATTCCAATGTTTTGTAACACTTTTGAGTTGAATATTTTATTCTTGAACCGTTGAATCATGTTTTTCTATGAATAACAGTGGATTTAGATTTGTAATCTTGAGATTGTTGTTTACTATAATCCGTTTGTTGAATTCTGATTATTAAATTTGAAAATTATAGAAACCTAATTATTAAATTCGAGTTAGTTTGATGTCAGGTTTCTAATAAAATTTTATTATTAAATTTTTTTCAGTTCAACATCACCTAATTCACAAAGTCATGTCTGACATCTCCCAATTTTAGCAACAATTGATTATGTTCTTAATATGTCATTAATCACCTACTGATTAGGTATGTACTACAATTTTGTTTTGTTTTCTTAGATGAAGACAAATTTTTATTTCAATTGATAGTTTATATTTGAATTTTAAAAACAAAGATTCTAAACATGTAATTTTATGAATCACATTGTCGGCAAACACAATTGTATTTCCGGGTTGTTTGGATGAGCTAATGTAACAATTTTATGACAAATAAATGTTATAAGGATTTTGTTTGAAAAATATACTGAAATGCTTCTTACAAGATCGATGACTCACACAATTTACTTAGTTTTAATTTCCTATGAAACACTAGGCCTAATAAACACTATAAATCACATACAGGTTTTACTAATATAGTTCGAATACGAAATAGGATTTTAGATACATTGGTTCAGACTTTTAAATCACAATCTATTTTAAAGATTTTTATGACGCAAATGGGATTTATTGGATAGCAAAAACAACAAGTGAACCTCAATGTTTTGAAACACCAAACAACAAGTGAACTTCAATGTTTTGACCGTAAATGACAGAAGAGATAAAATTGCATTACGACATAAAAAAAGAAAGGAGACACGGCACCACGTTCTTACTCATCATCTTCTTCCTTTTCTTCTTGTTCAATCTCGAAAACTTGTTGGCGTTTCTTCACCTCCTTCACGAGCTCAATGACAAATGTTGTCAAGGAATGAAGCTCTTCCAAGGTCATAGATGCAAGTGCCTCCTTCAAGCGGACACAAGCAAGATCTATTTGGAGTTGACGAAGCTTGTCACGAATGAGAACATCTCCCACTTTTGTGCCTCTGATTTGTTCTTCTCAGTTGTTTCTTCATCCATTGGTTTCTTCTCCTCGTCATTCTCATATTCGACATATTTATTGAGTTTTGGGTGAGCAAAAATTAAAACTAAAAAACTAACATAAATTATTTATGTGGCAAAATTATAAGCCATTCAATCAAAAGTTTTTAGTTAATGGCAATGCTGTTAGAGGGTAAACCCTAAATTTTACCAACATATTTACTAGTCTTAAACCAACTAATTTTGGAAATTATAGACGATGACTCTCGAATTGTGATTTGGACATATTGTGGTTATAAATTCATGTGAATCTTTCCAGATTTGAACAGTATATGTGCACGATAATATATCAGTCAATTCAAGAAATTGAGACTTACTTCTATACCTTAATTACTTTGTTTTTAGTGTAAGATAACTCTTGTGAATTCACAGTTGTTAGTTTTAATTATTAAATCACATTATATTATTTTGGAAATTTTAAAGAAATGACATAATCAAAGTACCACTTTTCACAAATGTCATATTTTAAAAATTGAAAAAATATCATTTTTTGAAATATCATTTATATTTGGGTTAACTATGTTCTGTTATGGTTTAGTTTTTAGGTTTAGGGTTTATTAGGATCATAACATTTTTTAAAGTTTAAAATTTTAGGGTTTAAGACTCCAGTTTTTGTTATAATTTGTGGCATTTTGAAAATAGACAATTTACTATAACAGTTTCGAAAATAAGTAATTCAAGTGTGACATTTTTGAAATTCCCCATATATTTTCACCAGTTTTATGAATTATGACACAAATGAAATATTATGTCATAAAAAATGCTGCAACTAGATTTGATTATGTGGTGTATTTACTAAAACCCCGAATACAAGTTAGTTTAACTCGAGCCCGTGTCGGTACAATATACCAAGTCCATTACGTCTAAAGCCCACCAAAAAAAAGTCTAAAGACCACCAAGTCCAAATTGTTTTTTTTTTTAATACTTTCACATCAATCTATTTTGTTTCGTTTAGGACCAATTAAGTAAGTTTGTGATGTATTTGTATCCTATTCAAATTCCAAGAACTATGCTTACTGTCAAATTTCCGATGCAAGAGTTCTCTAATACACAAAAATCATTTTGAAAAGTCAATAGAAACAGTTGGTATTAAATTTATCTCTTTACATATCTGTCATATCAAATTGCAACACTCCAAGTTGCAACAATTGAACAACAAACCTTCATTAATGTGGTCGAGACTCGATGTCATGTAAAAAATGGCTCAAAATAGAGTCAAAACATATAAAAAGATGAATAATCTAATATCAATTTTTATTGATTGAAGAATAAGGCACTGGCAGTGGGACACAATTTAACGATTAGAGGAGTGGCTAATGTCATCAAGTGCAAGTATGGTGATGAAGATGAAGATGAATTGCACATCATCTTTCGATGCCCTCTTGCATTAAAAGTTTGGGATTTAGCCCCGATCCTATTCAAAGCAGAGCCAGTAAGAATTAACAATGTTAATTAGTTTCTAATCCAAACTCGACTCCAAATAACCCTTCCTCCCGTAGGACTCACGTCAAGTCCCCTGTTTCCATGGATCACCTAGAACCTTTGGAGAGCACGAAATCAGTTCGTCTTTGAGGACCGTCGTCTTTCCGCGGAATCAGTGTTATTGACATCTATCAAAGAAGCTAGAGCTTGGCAGGATGCTCAACGAATCTCAGTGAAAGCGGCTTCATACCGCCAGGATCGACCAACGCAATAAATACCATATGATCTAATACATTGTTTTACGGATGCATCTTGGATTCCCTCTTCTTTGATCAGTGGCCTTGGCTGGTGTTTTAAGGATATGGGGAAGAAGATTCTCCATCAAGAAACAGCAAACGCCACGAGAGTGTCCTCGGCCTTAATGGCGGAGGCACTGACATTGAAAGCTGCACTTTTTTCAGCTAGAAACCTAGGCTTCCGGACACTTAATTTTTTCTTGGACTCCTTATCTCTCGTTACTCTTCTCAATTCGAAAGGGGGTGACAAATGAGTTGAAACCTATTCTTTATGACATTAGATGTCTTAGGAATGATTTCACATCTATCTCTTTTAGTTTTATTCCTTGTACGGCAAATGTCTTGGCCTATGCTTTAGCTAAAATTGGACTAGTTGTTATGTAAACTCCCTCTCTTTGAGGTTTAAGCTTTAATATAATTCGGTTTGATAAAAAAATAATCTAATATCAATTATTATTATTAGAGAAATTGCATTAGAGACACATTGAAAAAAAAGACTCAAACCATAATTAAAATAACCCAAAATAATGGGTTTTCTCCCACGGATTATTCTAACAACAATCATAGTATCATAATAACTTAAAACCGACTAAATCAGAAATTCCCAAACCGGCCGGTTAAACCAAGATTTGATCCGGTTAATTAGCTCTGGTTCCGGTACCACCACCACCACCGTCATGTCCGTTTTTACCACCGTGAATCGCCGATGAGAAATTAGTATTGAGATCAGAATACATAGAAACAACCTTAGAGATGTTTCCATTAAGTTCTTGAATCAAAGCAACGTTTTTAGACATATTATCAGCCATTCTTGATTGGTGATTGTCGTTGACTTGTTGAATCAATGATCTGTTTCTGTCTAAAACTGATTGTACTTGTCTGAAATTCCGATCTAGATTCTCCCACATCTCCGGATCTTCTTGCTCGGTTTCCTCCGCCACGTTCCTCCGCCGCTTCGTCTCACCGTTCCTCTTCATCTCAATTAAAATAATAATTTTATTTATTGACAAATTTTTTGTGTTTTGTTGATTTTATTTGATTTTGGCACTAAAGAGAAAACAGATATTTATAGTAAATATCTGAGAGAGAAAAATGGACATGAAGACACAAGTAGTTCTGTTTCATTAACACGCAAGTAGATAGCGCGTGTCACGTGGATATGTGTAATGAGAATTGAAAACACGCGCGTGTGGAGGATGTAGAAGTGTGACTGTGTAGGTGTGCAGTGATTGGTGGAGAGGAATAAAGCATAGAGCTTTTTTGCACTTTTTATGGTTTTTTAAAATAATTAAATAATTGAGAGAGAGATAAGGATCTGTGATTCTCTATTGCAGAAATATCTCAAGATATTTATTGTATAAGTGTGAATATATGAATAAAATATTGAAAAAGGTATGGTATACGACTTGCCACGGTGCAGAACCGTATTCTCATACACGTATTGTGTATTGATGGTATGATCTCATTTCTCAATTTCTTAATGAGTTTTTTACTCTCAAATGTACTTTTTGATATATTTATTTCGCCTATAGATACTTTAATTCTAAACCATATTTTTTCCATGGTTAAATTCTATTATGTCCATAAACACTAAACTATCAAACTAAAAATTTTATCTCAGATCATGTCTCTCTCTTCTCATCTTCTTCTTTCATCCGACTAGTTTATGTTCTTTACAGAAAAATTACTTATCTTCATGATTCCAGACCAAAATTATCTCAAAGAAAAAATTGAAAAATCAAATTGTGAAACGAGAAGAAGAATTTCAGGATTTGGAGCACGATCGAGAAAGATTCGTAACTATGGATAATGTGTCAATTTTTTTCTCTTCTTTGCATTAAGTTATGTAATTTTATCGATTGGTTGTCGATTCGAGTCAATTTACGTTTGGGTTAGTGGGGATAATATCTCAAATGTAAAGAGGCTAGAAGAAGACGAAGGAGGCAAAGACGAGGCCAATTTCGAACAAAGAAGATGACATGAATCAAGAGAGATTAGATCCAACAAAGACGTCGATGAGGCTGAGGACGAGGTCAATTTCGAGCAAAGACGATGCCATGAATCAAGAGATTAGGTTCAACAAAAACTTCAATGTTTTGGTTACAAATGGACAAACTACAGTGGTTATGATTACGTGGTTACATATGAACAAACTAAGTATGATAATTCCTTAGTTGTGTGGATCCACTACATGAAAATCAAAGAAAAAAACATGGATAATTCATGAAAAACATGGTAAGAGATTATCTCTATGCGACAATTCTAGTCATAATCGATCTATCTCTCGTCATAACCACAATACTTAGAGATCTAAGATTGGAGAAAAAATCCGTGTGTTTGAGATTGTTGGAGAATCTTGCAATGGTTGGTTTCGCATTCCAAATTGTTACGATGGTCACGGTTTTGTGGTTACAAATGGATAAACTATACACAATGGTCACATTTTCGTGGTTACAAAAGAATAAACTATACACAATGGTCACAGGTTCGTGGTTACAAATGGATAAACTACACACAATGGTCACGGTTTTGTGGTTACAACTTACAATGTTCGTATCTGCAAACAAATCATGGGAATATGAGAGTTGGTGATGGAGGAAGCTGAAGCAATCAATGAAAGTTTTTTGTAGCATCGATTTAGAATTGACCAATTAAGATTCGGTTCCGACAAGAACAAAACGACAACGTCTCGACATGGGCAATACAGTGGTGGCTCTGAGATGAGCGAAACATGACTTCTTCATCTCCGATTAGATGTACACACATCACTTAATTTGTTCACAATGCCAATTATTTTGGTATGTGTAAACTTGGGAATAATTACAAAACATGGATTTGATGGATAAAGTTGTCGATGTGTTGACTTGCATAAATGATGTTTTCGTGGATGGTCACTTGTGGATGCCATAGATGGACCATGATGTTTTAGTGTTTCTGATTTGAAAATTGAGTTTCTAATCATGTTGCTCAGAATTGCCAATAAAGATTGTTAATTTGATATTCCTATTAATGAGAATTAAGTATATCTTAATTGTTTCACATAATTTGGAATATAAACTTTTCTCAACAAGTTTCATTTTAATTATGCATGATAATATATCATCCATAAAACAATGTCCACTGAATTATTTCACTTTCATAGTTTAACAATTAGTAAGTATCCATGACAATATATCCACAAATTATTCAGAAATTGATCGTATTCGATTCAGTTCTTCCAATTCAGACTACCAAAACACTTGAAACGATAAAAAATCATATAGAGAAAAACCCAAAACCATAAAACTCACGGAACGGAGAATGGGACTTATTAACTCCTTAGACCATAACCCAAAACTCGAAGCATCAAGAATCACAGAGACAAAAAAAAAAAACTAAAAAGCCCAATCGATCATATTCAATTTAATTTCTTCAAATTTGATTACCAAAACACCCAAAACCATAAAGAATCATAGAGACAAGTTGGATTCACGATGATAAGAGTGAAAGAGAGAGAGGAGAGAGGAAAGAGAGGAGAGGATGAAAAAAAAAAACAAATTAATATCTCATTTTAATTAGTTTCTTCTATACCACAAGATCTTTGTATCTTGTTATAAATGAACGGTTCAGATCAAATCTTATCTAACTACATCTACTCTTTTTTTAAACAATTCATTCTCGTTCAAAGGTAAAACAGTATTGAAAAAAGTCAAACAGTGAAATAATTACACCACCGGTGAGAAGTACCTATATTGAAAGGAAACTTTCATAAATACCTCTTATAGTAAGAAGCCCTTTCTTAATTTGCCTCTGATTTTATTCATTTCAGATATTTTTACTAAAACACTAAATATCTGATATCCAAAATGCAAAACGTATAGAAAATTCTTCAAGACTTATTATTACAAATAAAATGAATGAACCAAAGTAGTTATTTTTGTCAACAAGTAGTATGTGGTACTACAACAAATCATCAGGTTATAACTTATAAGTCAAGGTCAAGCACTATGTTATTATGTTAAAATATGAGATTATTATTGACTTCAAATTATACTTATTTGTAACAACAATTAAAATTCTAGTTGTAGTTCGAAAATTATATAAACTTACAAAATTGTTATATTCTTAGTAAATCTATGAAATTTTTGATAAGATATGATGATAAAGGGAAATAATCCCTAAAACTTTATGGTAGTAAGTAATTAGCATCTGGTTCCTGGAACCTGGGCACATCAAATCAGATTTCAAAAGCATCATAGTGAATTTATATTTTCGTTTTTTCTCTTCGACAAGAGAATTTTTTCTCAGTTCTGTTCTATTATTACAAAAGAACACAACTTTATTGTACATTTTTGGCTCTCTTTTTTTTCTATCATCGCTTCTCTCTAATAATTTTTGTTTTTTTATACAAGAAACAAATTCCGACAGCTAAATTTCGGATTGATAACCAAGACACATCTCACTAAACCTAAAAAAACATCTTATAATTAAACAGAAAATCAACCAATTCAATTTTGATAAAATTGAATTGTCTCACGGTCCCCTTCAGACATGTTCCTTTTATACAATCAGATTGACAACACACCAGCGTAACGCATACGATGAATCACTCGTTTGATATTTTCGTAAGACAAATCATATTCATCAAAGCAAAAGACACCCATACCAACAAGGTATTCAAAACGAAAATGCTACATTAACAACTACGAAACTCAATTTAAAACCAAATTGATGATTTCTAGAACAATCGTGATGAAACTAAACTTGAATGCTATTAGAGAGTAAACACTTGATTTTACCAATCCTATATTTACTAGTCTCAAACCCAGTAATTTTGGCAATTATAGGTGAAGACTCTCGAATTATGATTTAGACACATTGTGATTATAAGTTCATATGAATTAATCCCTTTTGGGGCATATCACTAACGCATATAATTATGTCCATGATAAACCTCAATTTAAGCAATGACAACTTCTCGATTGCGCCCTATTGTGCATTGAGTACAACCTCCATGACAAATTCTTACTTTCTAACATTTATGTCATGGTAAATCTCATAATGTCTTGCAAAGTTCAATGCCCATATTCTATAAAAAAATAGCCAAAACTCGAGTCACCCATATAGTCAATTACCTGTAACATATTTGTGGAATTCTCACTTGATTGGCGTTGGTTGAAAAAATATGCTAGAATTAGTCCTAAGAGCATCTTTAATGCAGAATCTCTCTCAAGTGTCATAATTTTAATAAAGAAACATACAACTAAATACTAAAAATTTAAACTAATCACTAATAGACACATAAGCAGAAAGTGTCTTTAACTTTTTTCTTAAGTTTCTTCTCTTTGCTCTCATCTTTTATTCTTTTTTCATTTTTTTTAATGATAAGAAACTTACTAAGTGTTAGGGATAATGATGCTCTAAGGTGATTGAACATTCCATGTACACGATAATATATAAGCAAATTTCTTGAATTTGGGCTTATTTGTATAACTTAATTACTTTTTTTTGTTAATGTAAAATAATTATGATGAGTTGATAGTTGTTAGTTTTATTTATGAAATTAGTTAGGAAGATTTATAAATAAAATATTTGTTCAGTTTATGTATTGCCAAAACCTAGATATGATCATAACATGAATAAAAAATATGATTTCTCTTTGTATATGTGTGTAATTTTTCTGGTTTGTAATTGGTTTTTAGATACATTAGTTGAGACTTTTAAATCACAATATACTTGCAGCATTTTTATGAATAATGTCATAGAAAATTCTGCAACTAGATTTGATGATGTGGTGTATTTACTAAAACCCGGAATACAAGTTAGTTTAAAACTCTAGCGTACAATATATCCAAACCAAGTCCATTATGTCTAAAGTCAACAACAACAACAAAAGGTACATTGTTGTATAATAACTATAATGATGATGGTTTGCATAAATGATTCTAAACATCATGAAAATGGCGATGCTACAAACAATTCGGATAAGATACTGAAGCAATAAGAGTTTAGGGACATTAAGTTAATCAGTTTCCTTGCGTTTTCTTCCAAGTATTGAAGCTCTCTGGAATCGAGCACCTCCTACTCTCCATTTCTTGAACTCTGACATAGACAAGTGAGCTGCTTCGTACACTGCAAACGAACCAAAAAGGATGTTTCAGGTGAAGAAGACAGTAGCTAAAATTCAGAAAGCCAAAGAGTTAAAAAAAAGGCTTTAATTACAGTTTGTTTCTTCTTTTGTTAAGAGTGGCAAAAACTTGGAAGCTGTTATATGAGCTGCTGTGTATACTTTTGTAAGTGTCTCTTTGTATCGGATCTTAAACGCAGTCGAGAGCAAGATTCCAATCGTTCTATCTGTAACTCTGTTCCACGACCAAACGAGACAAACAAATTGTAAAATCAAGTAGAAGTAGAACAAACTAATCGAATTACTGACAATGATTTTTAAGAAGAGATGGTGAAAAACAATAAGTTCTTAACAATTCAGTATTACCAGAGACTTTCACTACTTCACAAAACTCAACTTCCTCATTATATCATGCCAGATTAAGCTTAGGAACTTGTGAAACACAATGACAACTTGAAATCAGAGCTAAATGAGTCAAAACGTAAGCTGAATTCTCAAGATTACCAAACCGATTTTTACTCATGAAACCACGAGAAACAGCCAATATCATAATGAGGAAGCAAGTGGACAGAATCAGACAGGGACTCACAATGGCTCTAACTTGCACCCAAACTCATAGAAATATGGACAACGTGATCGAAGATCTACACACGCTGCATCAGCCTGTATTTCAAGCCTCGTCCTGCATAAACAAATAAAGCCATAAAAACACTACTAGAGCACAAAATCAACCAATTTTTATAAGGCTATCTGAACTTTCAACAATTCATGAAGCCACCAGATAAACACAAAGAAAGAAAGCACGAAAAGAAAAGAAAATTCACAATGCTATAATTCGTCTAAATGGTCATCATGGACATTCTCTATTCTTGAATCCAAACATTACAGTAACCTCTCTTATTGGTTGTAACAGGCAGCAACAAAAATCAAATTTACAAAAGCTAACTCATCCAAGTTATCATCATAAACACTCTCTATTCTTGAATACAATCCAAACATAAGAGTAAACTCTCTTCTTACTTTTGATCAAAACAAGCAGGAAGGTTTATAGACACGGCTTGTCTCAAATACAACTCATGAGCAAGCCAAAAGGGTAATTCAACTTTAGCACCTTGTTCAACCTAGAAAGAACACAAAGAAGAATCATATCAAAACACAAATCATAAATAAAAAATTTGCTCCAAGAGTAAGAGAAAAGAACACCCTCACTCACAGAGCTTGTCTCAGCACTTGGATCAATAGTCACTCCATTTACTGTTTTATGGAATAACACAGGAACAAACTGCAAGTAAATCAACACAAGATCTTTACTGTAATGAAGCTATTCAGTAATGACAATGAGAAGAAGAGCTTCTCTATGAAGGAGAAGAAATTATAACCTCTTCCTCTATAAGTATGTCGTCAATGTCAAAGTACTTAGACATGCCCTTAACGCTTAATTTCCACAAAACCCAAGCTTGAGAGTGGAACTATTACCTGCAACAGCCAATAATCAAAGCATATTAAGCTTTTGCCATTGGTCAATTCTGGGAACAGAAACTGATTATACTCCAAATCCCTAAACCCTACCTATTAATCTACTCAATCTAGCATCTGAATTTGTACACTAACATACAAAAAGGCAAAACCCTAATTCAAATCTGACTTTCTAATTAAAATGAAATTTCTAGATCCTGCATCGATCTTACGCGATGCCGGTGGGATAATCGCACTGTAACGCGCCCAAATTCGATCCAGAAGAAGAAGAGGGTTGAGGAGAGAGAGCTTACCGGCGGCGACTGGTGTGGTGGAGATTTCGCCGACGGAGAAGAAAAGAAACGGAAGTGATAACTTTTTTTTAAAATTTCTAATTTTTTTTGTTCCAAATGTTGAAATAATTAAAGGCGGGAGATATAAGGTACTGAAAAAGTTTAGTGAATTTGTAATTTAATTCGGAGTCTTCTTACAACATTTTTTTTAATGGATGATGATGATTAGGAGTATAATCACAACTTAGCAGTTTACTTACATGTTCCGGAATCAATTACAATTTCAACTGACAAATGCAGCTCTTCCAATGCATATTAGTTTAGGAGAAAATGATTTTTTGTTTTTGTTTTTGAGCAAACCGGATTTTATGACATTAAACTCCAAACTAGGAGGAATAGTTGTTTATTACGAGACCATAATTGGCAAAAATATAAGGTAAACAATTTGTCAGATTAGAGATAAACACGAAAAGGATAGAAGTGAAATTTTCGCTAAGACATGAAATGTCATGTAGAAGAGATTTCAACTCATTGACAACGCCATTTGTGAGTAGCGTGACAAGAGAGACGGAATCCGAGAAACATATGAGACATCGAAATCTTGAAATTAAAGCTGCAATCAAGGCGGCTTTTAATGCGAGATCCTCTGCGATCAAAGAGCAAGATATCAACTTGCAAGTGTCGGAGGCATAATGCAAAAGAAAATTCTTTGCGATATTAAGGGTCGTAGTTGCTGCATTATAGCATAGTAAAACCATAACTCCAACGCCTTTTTCCCACGATACAATCACTAAAAACAAGAGTGAAAGATTGGGTGTACTAATATTCAATAATGCTTCAAAGATTTAATACAAATTTAGTATTAACATACAAATTTAAAATAAGCATATACGGATATGATATAGATTATGGTTTGTTCGTTTCACAGCAATGTTTTGAAAACCGGACCGGACCGGGGGTTGGACCGGGTTCAACCGTGAACCGGCCAGCTACCCGGGTTGGGTTGACCTGGGTTTGAGTTTTTTTTTTTTTTTTTATATATTTTTCATATTTAATTTTTTATAATTAAAAATTTATAAAAACAAATACTAGTTTTAAATTTAGTTAATTTTTGTTATGATTTAATGTTTTTATTTTTTTTTACATATAAACTTAATTATTTGTCACTAATCTTTGTTTATGAATAATTTTTTTGTTATTCAAATGATTTTCTTCATGACTAATGTTTACAAATATATTTATTTAAAGATATTATTATATATTTGGGTATTATAGTTATAAAAAAACTATTTATATTACTATTTTTTTAAACTATTAAACCCGATTCGATCCGGTTTGACCCGGTCGAAACACATTGACCCATGACCCAAAAGCTTATCCGGTTTGGTCGTCGGTCCGGTTTTAAAAACATTGTTTCACAGTTGTTGACATCAGTGAACAATAATAATCAGCTAAATGTACACAAAATCAAAGAAAACATTGTTTTTTTTTTTAATTGGGTCTAAAAAGTAAAAACATTGTTTTTTTGTTGTTGGAATAATCGAATTAAATTTCGTTGTATTGGTGTTTTCCATCTAATTTTGACTTGGTTTTGTACGGTTTAATCTGGAGCGGTTTAAAAAAGGAACAAGGCTAGTAGTAGCTTGATGATTACATAGACAAAGCTAACAAGAATCTTGAACAAAAACAAAATCATCAGAGCAGAGAGATTGAAACCATAAGATAGTTCATGAAAGAAACAATCTAACTAATCTAAGAATCAGAGTCATCGTTCTCTGGATCCTCCACTGATGATTCCGCTTGTTCTTCTTCTCCACCAACTGTACATATCATCATCATTATCATCAAATTTAAAGACCAAACAAAGAAACACAATCAACAA
The DNA here is from genome assembly GCA_900128785.1 of Arabis alpina. Lineage (NCBI taxonomy): Eukaryota > Viridiplantae > Streptophyta > Magnoliopsida > Brassicales > Brassicaceae > Arabis > Arabis alpina. The sequence continues at coordinate 46,824,555 of LT669791.1, forward strand.
CAACAACAACCAGAAACAAACCTTCGAGTTCTAATTCTCTAAGAATGGCATTAAACTGATTTCTCAATTCACGCAATTCCACAAGAGCTCTTTGAATTCGTTGAACTAGATCTATAGGACGAGCTCTATCTGCTTCGATAACCACCGGAAGACGTTGAGCATCCTCCAGAGTCGGTGGTGGAGCTTCGTTGTATAAAGGAGGATCAACAACAATTGGTTTTTGAACACCATCACTCTCTTCCATCTACCTCCAAAACCCAAACAATAAAAATGTAAACTTTATTAAAATCCAGAGACCCAAAAGACCAAAATCAAAACTTGATTCGACCCAATTTCATCATGATAAATCGGATTATATTTTAATTTGAAAAAACGGACTCAACTTTTAGGGTTTATAGACGAAATGACACACAAAGCGAACTGTTCGGAACAGAGAGACAAAGAGGTAGAGATTGAGGTTATACCGGAGACGATGTGGTTAACGATCCGCGGGAGATTCTCGACCGGTGGAGGAAAAGACGAGTCGCGAATGTGAAAGAGAGGACAGATTCGAGTCTTAAGTGTCGACAAGACTGAAAAGACCGAAGATGCTTGCCACGGCGTAATTTAAGGTTTTCTTGTCTCGAATTAACCAAATCAAAATCAAAACTTCGGGTTTTAGGTTTTTGGGTTTAGCAATATAATATCTATTCGGGTATTTTGAAAATTCAGATCGGTTTCGGTTGTTTGTAGAAACTCCAAAAATATTCAAAGCTTGATTTAATATTCGAATATTTTCGGATTTGTTTACCTAAAATATTCAAAAATTACTTGAAATACCCAAACTTATTCGGATTTGATTCGATTTTATTAGTTTTTATTGAATTATCTAAAAATACTCAAATTATAAAAATTATATAAAATACATGAACATATCCTACCTTAAATCTAAATATCTATAGTTTAATTTATGTTTCGAATAGTTCGGATACCAATTCGGTTATTGGTACGGTTTGGATTCGGATTCGGTTATAGAAATATAATACCCATTCGGATATTTTAAAAAATCGGTTTCGGATTCGGATTGGATAATTCGGGTCGGGTTCGGTTTGGATAATTCGGGTCGGGTTCGGTTGGTAATTCGATTTTGGATTTTTTGCCCACATAAACTGAATTGCTTTGAGATTGGATGATAAAAAATGTTGTGGATTAGAGAAATTTATAAGATTTTCATGAAAGAACAAGTTATATAATAGAAAAAGTAATAAATATTTCTCAGCTTACAAACATAAGCAGCCTGTGTATAGTGTATACAAAGAATGATATTTGTCAAATTCTGGACTCACCCAGAACAAAGAATAGAAAATGTGTTTATAAATTTGGTTTGTAACGTTTTCTTCAATTTTATGATATTAATATGATAGAGTTAAGGTTTGTCTGACTTGTAAGATCCAAAGTGCGAATTGCATAACCCAAAGTCTTGCTTCAACAGATAATCCTTCAAGCCATATCTTAAACCGTTTTATCAACGAGTTCTTCTGTGACCTCTTTGCTTCTAAAACCGCTTCCGAAGATACTTTCCCGATGATCAAGAACGATTCTAGCGAAGATCCTTTCAACAGTTCGTTGTTAACAGACCGGAGACAGTCATTTGTTTTCAGCATCAGAAGGATTACGCGCGGTAATCTCCTGAGAAGCTCTGAGATTTGAGAGAAATACTCTGATGCGTACATTTGTAGCTCCGAGCGATCTTCTTGTGTGCCTTGGATGACTAGATGATCAACAGATGTGTTGATGACTTGCTTCCATGGTCTCATTGTAAGAATCCCGGCGAATAGCGCGTAGAGATCATCTCCAGCGCCTAACTTTGCACTGTGCTCTTTGATCGCATTAGCATCCGAAAAGATTAAAGCTTTCCATAGTGAAGCATAGTTGAATCTTGTGTTGAAGTCAAGCTCCTTGTACAAGCCATGGTCAAGAAGCACTAATTGCGGTTTTCTCTTGCCGTATATGTTCCTTTTACCCGAAGGAGCTGGACGAACAATCAAATTTGCAGCGTGTGGATCACAATGCACGAACCCGTGTTTAAACATCATCTCTGCAAAAGTTTGACTCACCTGCAAAGAAGAGCTTAACGCATATCAAAAGTTTGTTTCTATGTATAAGCTATTATTCAACTGAATTCAAGAAATGCGTATGATAACTTAACGAGCAAAGGTGAAACAGCTTACTAGCTTTGATACTTCATAGGGCTGAATCCCAAGCTTTTTGATCTTAGCCACATCATTCACTTGAGCACCATCCATGAACTCCATAGTCAACACCTTAGAGGTGCTCAAGTTCCAATAGACCGTTGGAGCGTAAACGTACTCTGCAATATGGGGAGACATCTTCCTAAAGTTATCCAGACATTTCTCATTGTTTTTCGCCTCAACCAAAAAATCTAGTTCCTAAAGAAAGAAAAAAACGGCAATTAAAATATCAAACCAGTGACAGCAAAAACTCAATGGCTATACACAAATGCGTCAGAATAGTCAGTGAATCAAACACAATGATTATAATGAAAGCCATCAGAAATTATTGCAAGAAGCTGCATGCCGGAAGATGAATAGAGTACTTAGATAAACACATACAAGGCTGTATACACATAAAACGCAAACTACATATGCTATGAATTCACTAATGACACCAACCTTTGGTAAGCTTTCACTCATTTCATCTAACAACCACCTGCAAACATGAGCCAGTACAAGCTAACTGTAAGAGGAAAACTATGATATGTCTATAGCATATGGAAATGGAAATGAAGAAGAGACTGCACCTATAGTCAAATGATGGGAATATTTTGTGCAAGGTATTCACTATAAATCCAACAGCTGCAGTATCCGCAGCTGCACTGTCTGTCATGTGTGCATGCTGAACCTGCAGAACAGAGATTCAGGATATTAGAATACATAAAAGTATGCCCTATTAAAGATCTTTAATTAAGGGCTTGCAGATACGTATTTTATCGTATCATATAAAGTAAAAACAATTCACCTTAACAGCGACTTTCTTTCCATCATGAGTGCGAGCAACATGAACTTGAGCAAGGGAAGCACTTGCAATTGGAACAGGATCAAATTCCGCAAATAACTACAGATAAAAATACCATAGCCAAATTAAGAAAGCAAAGAAACACATTCATATGTAAAGCGTGAGGTGTTATTAAACAAGGTTAAGATAAGTATGGAAAACATCGCATACTTTGTCAGGCGTCTCTCCAACTTCTTTCTGAAAAACCTCACATACTTGCTCATACGAAGAAACAGGACATTTATTCAACATTGACTCCCTCATAGTACGAACATACTCCTCAGGCACAAGATAATCCTTGGAACACAAACAAAAACAACCCGTTGGTTACTGAATAACAACATTCTTTATCCTCAATGGTACAGAAAAATCATAGCTTTACATACCAATTGTCCTATATGCTGACCAAGTTTAATATAGATTCCTCCATTTTTGAAACAAAGCTCTTGTAGCTTTTGAGCTGACCTTAAATGAACTTCATGTTTAACCTTAGTCCTCTCATTACTTCCCTCAGCCAAACCCAACAAAGAATATTCATAATCTACACAACACAACAAACCACAATACTACATAAACGTTACTTCTTAGGTACCATAAGATTATACACAATAAATGCCATAGTCACATGAATTAAAAACATTGTGCAAAATCTCAATCTCAATCTCATTCACAGATTCACAATCAATTGAAACAAGGAAATGTCACTGCAACAATACAAATTTGGTTATGTTTATCCGGTACCGTAAGCAATGGAGGCGGCGGTAACGGAGTTACGGAAGATACGAACGGGGATGGTGGTGCAGAGTTTGAGAGTAGCGGATGGATCTTCGGAGGAAGCAATGAAAGCGGCGCTGGAACCACCGCATACGGCGGTACCGAGAACGAGGAGTTTTGAACGGGTTCTCCATAGGGATCGTGCCGCCATGGAAGAAACACGTACGGAGGTAGATCGGAGGGAAAAAATTTGGGAGAAGAAAGGATTCCGACAAGACAAGGTAAACTTTTGTTTGTGTATTGAAAGAGTGATTTGGGTTTTAGTTTTGATATGGGCCTTTACTTATGCGCTTTTAATGGGCCTTTACTATAGTAGCTTCTCTATAGATTATTAGTCGATAAACTAATGATTCAATAAATCATTAATCGTAAATTAATTTATGAATTTAATTTATATTCTATAAGTTAATAAAATATCATAATTTGGATGTTTATAAAATTTTACTGTATATTTTTTATTTATTTAAACATTATATAATTGCTATATGAGAGGACGAATAATAGAAACATCTTTGGAACTAAATTTATGGTTTATAGTGAAAATAATAAACAACTTAAACAAAACGAGAAAGAAAAAATTTATGGTTTATAGTGAAAATAATCTAATATTATGACTTGTTCTATTTTTTGTTATTTTGTCAATAGTAGTAGTTTATAAATACCAAAGAATTGTATTTTGTTTGTGACCACAAATTCGTCGTAAAATTTTATGATTTTGGTAGTAGTTTTGATTGTTTTTTTTTTATCTCTTAGAAAACATATTAAACCAAAAAAAGTAGATGGACAAACTTTTTCAACTTTTTGTTTTTCTAGTTATTTTTAATAGAAATATTTGTAACTAGATATTACATGTTTCTGGTATATACAGTTTCAAACAAAAATGTAAATGACTAACTAGACATTTTTTTGACCAAAAAGAAGAAGGCTATTAGAGAAAACGGTTTGAAAAGTTTTGTTTCTTTCCTGATTATTTTAAAACGTTTTAAAAAAGGTTCAGGTTTCTAATTGCGCCACTAATTTTGGTTAGTTGTGTAAGTGCATGTTTCTGGTGAGTTGAGAATTGAGATGGCTTGACTTGGGTAGAAGTTTCTTCATTTCCGGTCGTTTTCATAGCCCAAAACTCTTGACTTTCAACACCTCTATATTCTTTTATTACTCTATTTTAAAAAATATTATTTTAAATTCTTTATTCATGAAAAATCAATATTTTTGGGTGGTCCTACTGTATTTTCAACTTCATGTATAGCATCATATACAATTGAAAATGTAAATCTGACCGTTGCTAAGCTAAAAGCAAAGAAACAAAATAGAACCTACTGTATTATATCGTATTCACTATTACATCAGTTTATTGTTATGCGGTTATTATCATCTTTGGAGTTGTGACTGTATAGCTTATGACAATCTGATAATTATGTATAATAAATAAGATATTCACAATGTAATTTAGAATTTCCTGCTGTTATAAAAAACTAATTCAAAGTTTTCTATTACTAGAAAATATCCTAATGTATGTTCATTTACCATTGACACGAATGGTAAATTGTCATCAGTTGACAAAATATATACACTCACGCAAGAATACGTGTAACGTGTACATAGAGTTTTCTTTGAATTTCTATAATTTGAGTCGTATGATACTAATTTGGCAATGATTTCTTTAGAAATAAACAGACAATTTCATACAAAACCATTTAAAATAGTTTGGTAAGAGAAAACAATCTCTTATTTCTACATCTGATCTTTTGATTTGGTGGCATTAGACTAGAAAACATCGAAGATGTCAATCAACACAAAATAGGTCTTTGTGAGATTTTCCCATAACACAAAATAGTTTGGATACTATTGTTTACTATTCTCACTTGATCGAATGTTTACTAGAAACAATGTACAACGAACAGAAAAATCTAAAACTATAAAATAACGCCTTGATATACGTTAGGACAATGAAACAGCATGCATGTGGTCACATGGCTAAAATCGGTCGGTTCCTCCATTCCCGTTAAAAGAGTTTTGTGTTAACGAGTCTTGGTTCATTTTCTTCGGTGGGAGAGGATGGGCTTACCATTATTTTATTACTTACGATTTATAAAAAACGATAACTATTTGTCAAAATTGTTTAAAATATTGATAAAGTCCATGTTAAATGTTCCATATCCAAACTATAGATGATTTTCTTATGCTTCACGCTATTTAGGTATTACCGTTAGTACACGGATGCTATAATATAAAGACTCCGGACACAATTTTTAAAAAAGTTGAATCATCATAGTCAGCTTTGGATAATACACTAGTCAAAGGTTTCAAAGACGAGGAAGTTTCTCTCGACCTTTTTTTCTCGGAATGTTTCGGTTTCCTATTATTTGGGATCCTTTATTCGATTGTTTTAGATCTATTTAGGATTTTTCGTTATCAGAAATTTCAATGTGCTATTTTTTAATGTAGACATAAGAAAAAACGAAATAATGGAACATTCTTTTCTAATGATACATGAAACATTGTTGATGTCATCTAAAAACACTCGTAAATGAACTGAACTACTGCATGTAAAATCGATGAAGTTTAGATGCTAGATATATGATCAATAGAAGCAAAAGTTGTGTAACCTTAGATCCTATCTTTATACAACTTCAAAAAAAAAAAAGAGATTTTGAGCTATATTATAAACCTCTTGGTTTGTGATGTTCCTACATACTGCATTCCGATTATTTAACTTTATAAGTAGAAAAAAATTATATAGAAAAACAACAAAAGTTGGTAATCATGATCTATAAAATGGAAAGAGGATAGCATAAATGAGGAAACACATACGGTGTCATTGAATGTAAATCGTTTGCGATGTCAAGTGGATGGTTCACGGAAGGACGCAGAGAATATTTCGGGCTTGGGATGGGTATGTCTCCATGGAGATACTACTATAATTCTAGACGCCCAAAGTGTAAGTCAAAGTAGGACTCCCTTACATGCGGAGATAGAGGCACTAATATGGGTTATGACCTGTATTTTGGAAAGAGATATGGCGTCCCAGACGTTTGAAACGGATTGTTCTGACCTGGTGGATATCGTCAATCCCCAGAGGAGTGGCCGGCGTTTTCGATTCTCTTAGTCAAGCTTAGAAGCTTACAAGATCGCCTACCCAACTTCTCATTATCCCACATTCCACGTTCTATTAACATGAAGGCGAATTGTCCGGCCCGTTCTACAAGATCACGAGCTTTTAACTTTTCTTATGTAAGTAACAATGTACCAACCTGGATTTCTAATTCGGATGGTGTTTTCTGATTAATAGTGAAGTTAAAAAAATGGAAATAAACAGACACGAAACCAACCCACAAATTCCAAATTCATCAGAATTCTCAAGTATTAAAAGAATATTACTATAATTTTCATGGTAGCATTTGGGAAAAATGTAGTATTTATCTGTAAGTTATTAAATTATAACTGATACGTCAATAGTCATCGACTCATCACATCTCATTTTGCCTCGTCGATCTTCTAGCACATTTGTAATTTAAATGAATAAATATCAAATTATGCAAAGACACATATACAAAGAAAAAAGAGAAAACTAAGATTTATAAAAACCAGCATGCTAGTCAAGTAATCCTATATTCTTCAAAATCACTACTATCATGTAATTTATCAGTATAAATAGATAATTAATTTATCTTTGAAGGAAAAGTATATATGCAAGTCATCAAAAATAGTGAAATCGAAGAAATAAACTCAATTAGTAATTATGATTTTTAATTTTTTTTTGTAACTATTTAAATATAGAAAGATAAAAAATTAACAAAACTAATCCAACATTCCTATATTCATTTCAAAATGTCCAAATCCAAAAACAAAATAAAATAATATTCAAAGTCCAGCGAGAAAAAATCATTACTTATATAAATTAATCACACGGTATTTATCTTAGCATCATCTTCGTCGTCATCTTCACTTTCTCTCATCTCCACCTTTTAAAACCTCTCAAAAGTCTCTTCAAAAACAAAAATCCACACTTCTCTCTGTAAATCTACTTACAAAAATGGGTTTTAGTAAAGAAGAAATTAGCAAAACAAGAAAATTTTGGTCATCTTTATGGAGAGGAATCAAAACAATATTCGTTTTATTCACAATGTTCTTCTCTTTTCTCCTCGTCTCTGCTCCCATCTTCCTCGCCGTCGCTGACGCTCTCCTCCCTTCCGCTCTCCTCCACCGTCTCTCTTCTTCTCCGAAGAATCTCTCTTCTCATTTAACCAACTACGATTTTCGTCACTCACTTATTGATATTCCTTTAATCTCCATCGTTAGATCCGCCGTTATACTCTGTAAGTACAAAACATAAACATTTATGAATACTCTGTCTCATTACAAAATTTGAAGTTTTTTACAAAGAAATTAAAAGGAACTTGTTTGATTTTTCGTGTAACAGGTGTTTATGGGTTATGTGATGGTCCAAAATTATCGAGAGGGCCGTATTTGATGATAACGATGATATGTTCTGTTTCTTCACTGATTTACGTTTCGTTAAAAGCTGCGTTTGTGTTCGGAGATGGTGGAGGTAGTTATTTCAGAGTAGCTGAAGTGACTTTGTTTCTATGTTCATCGGTTTTAGCTATTGGTCACATCGTTGTAGCTTATAGAACTTCTTGTAGAGAAAGAAGAAAACTCCTCGTCTTCAAAATCGATATTGAATCCGTAAGTCCACCTTCCTTAATCACCGTTACATAAATTTATTTAATTCGATTTTGATTGATTATAGTGAAAGATAAATAATACACAAGTTGCATAATTATTATTTTTTGAAATCTAGGATTGTAGCATTATAAGATATCGTAATCAGACTGAGTCAGAAATTGCATGTGAATGTAATGGTCAATGTTTGAATAGTTTTATAACACAAGATTTAATTGACATATTTAGCCCTTTGGGATTCTAGAATATTTCATTTTCATAAGTAAAGACTCTAATGCATAGAAGGTTCTGATTTTTCGCTCGCATTAAATTTTCACGAGAATTGGAGTTATGCAAATCAAGACTTTCTTGGATTTATAGGTTAGAAATCTCATGTGGGAACCGTGTGCTATATGTGTAAGTGTAACCTAATTTTCTTCATCTTTTAATGAAAAAGGATATTTACTTAAATGATCCGACATTACACGTCACACCTCACGCATGCTTCATGATTTGTTTTCATAGATACTCTTTTCGGTCCAAAAAAATATTCTTTCTATTTCTAAAACATAAAAACTTTACCAAAAAAATTTGTTCCAGAAAGATAGAGTTTTTACTGTTTTCGATGCAGTTTTATAAATTCCAAAACAAATACTGAAATACTAGTGGTTAAACTTTATTGAAAACTGTAAATCGTAGAAATCAATGCGTTTTCTTAATAAGTGTGCATAACCTTAAACATCTATCTTTTTGGAACGGAGGGAGTAGATGTTTAAGGTTATGCACATTTATTAAGAAAACGCATTGATTTTTACGATTTACAGTTTCCAATAAAGTTTAACCAATAATATTTCAGTATTTGTTTTGGAATTTGTAAAAATGCATAGAAAATAGTAAAAACTCTATCTTTTTGAAACAAAATTTTTTTGTAATTTTTTTATATTTTAGGAACAGAGGGAGTACAAAACTTGTGACCATGATTACTCGTAATCTTTTCAAAGTATCATTAACATTAATTTAATATTAAATGTATTAATATCTTATATGAACTGTATCAAAAGTATCATTTAAATGATATAAACTCTTTTCAAATGATTCTCAAGCCCATTTTTTTAATATAATTAAAATTCCATGATACTCTTAACAAATCATGAGTAATCATGTTCTTTTTTTTTATATAATAAAAACACTTCAGCCTGTCGAGTTGTGATTTTGTCTAATGAGAAAACTTAATTAACAGGATTTTATTGTCCATTTTTCAGGTTTCGGCATGTAAAAACGTGTACCCGAGATATCAAAAGATTATCCAACAAGAGAGACTCAAATAGCTAGAGACGTTTTTCAAGAGAATCAATACTTGTACATATTTTATACACACGTAACATGACATATATTGTTCGTCATATGTAAATGTAAATATGAAAAATACGACGTATAAAAGTAGCTTCTTCTACTTCCTTTCGGTGTTGACCCATCAACTCCTTAGCTTTTAAGTTTCAGCCTTTCAGGTAAACCAACAACCTAATCTCATCCTCTTTTTCATATTTTCTTGCTTACGTAATATTATATATTTCGTATTATTGACTTTAAAATGGAGGTTGAGATCTCTTTTGCTGATAAAATGATAATGTTGTTTATAATCATTTTATATTTGTTTTTGTTAGGAGAAAGATCCAAAGGATAGTCTGTAAAAGGAGGGAGGGACATTTTTTTTTATCATATAAGTAATAGGGCTTACCTATATATCTCTGATGGATTATTGGCAGTTGTTGGTTTTCATTGTGAGATTAGTTAGGGAGATTTGTAAATAAAAATATTTTGTTTAATTTTAACATGATCTATTGATCTAGATATGATGACATCATGAATGAGAATGGGAAAAGAAGCCCAAGGCATCTTTTTCGATTTTTCTCTCCGCTTTGTTTATGTTTGTACTCCCTCCGTTGCATATTAGTTGTCGTTCTAGGTGATTTCACGTCAATTAAGAAAACATTTAAAAAATCTATTTTACCCCTAATTAATGTGTTTTTTCATTTGGTATATGTAATTAATAAGCTAAAAGAATATGGATAAAAATGGAAAATCAATAATAAATCTGCATTGAAAATGTAAAACGACAACTAATTTGATACAAAATAAAAAGCGTAGAATGACAACTAATATGAAACGGAGAGAGTAATTTTTTGGAATTATGTGTTTGTTGTAATTGTGAGTAAGCATAAGTTCTTATGTTTTGTCAGTTGTGTACTTATATGTCCGCTTGAATGTCTTCATACGTTTCAGATTTTTCTAAAAGGAATCGTAAAGAAACCTTTTAGGATTACATACTTCAATTATATTCGAGATTTCGCCATTCATTTTTTAAAGAGATTATCAATCTATTTAATAAGTGAATATGAAACTCTTTGAGAAATTTCAAGTTTACTAATTTTTCTGAATCTTTATCGTGTTTCTAAATTGCGAACTCTAAGAAAAGACCATATCATATCTAAACCAGCCTTACCAATTTGGTTAGATTTACTCGAACAACTATATAAAGCCGAAATATAATTTAGTTCCAATTAGTCAGTTATAACTTTTCATTTTTTTAAAAATCTAACACAATTTAAATTGGATAGTATGAAAATGGGATAAACAAACACAAACCTAACTATCTTTTGACAACCTTTCAAATTAAGATGCTTATATGAAAACTTTTTGCCAAAACTTTATACTCATCCAATGAGTTTAACCTTTGAACTTATTTATTAAGATGAACCTAAATACGATATACCAAAGTCATTTTACAATTATGTATTGTATTTACTATGTATCACAAGTATAAGAAGTTAACTTACCGTTACAAGGGGCGCCACAAACTCAACTATAAAGGTTGGCTTGACCTTGAGTAATTGGGGCCAAAAATTGTAGATCAGGCTTATGATGAGACCTTTTATGTGAGAACCATCAGCATCCTGCACAATAAAAGCTTAATATCAATATCCATGTCATGATTATTAAACAATTAATTTATCAAGCCAATAATGTATAGTAGTTACTTGATCTGTAAGTAACATCAAACGTCCGTATCGTAGTGAGCTAAAATCCTTATACGTCACCTTGAACTTCAGTCCAATGCACTTCTTGATGTCCTCAATTCGCTGATTACTTTTATTAACTCTGTCTTCTAAACCTTTTCAAACTTTATCACGTGAAGCTGAAGTTCTCGTAACGTTTGGGATTTTTCCTCGAAGAGGATATACCGGTACATGGCACTGCCCATAATGATTTGGCCACTCATCTGAACACAATAAGAGTTTTAGGGAGTTTTAGGTTTGTTAACATAGGAACGTAACATATACAGAGTTAGTTGAATGATCAAAACCACTTACAACGAACTTTTTGGCTGCATCTCCTTCAACTAGCATTAAGGTGCACAAATCCGAAAAGTCCCCTCCAGCTTCTTTAGTGTCTTCCTGCTTTTTCACATCAACCCCTTTGGTTTTGGATTCTCTTAATTTTTGTATTCTTAAATTATGTGCGTTGCCTGTTCAAAGATACTTTTATGAAAACCAATCTTCAGATTGAAGTTTGTGAACATGTTTTCCAACATCACCAAGCCAAACTAGAGTTTAGAAATTTTTTCTTGGAGCTACCAGATAACAAAAGTTCTTTACAATGTTTTCTAGGAGTTAACAATTGTTAGTTTTAACTACGAGATCCGTTAGGGAGATTATTTCTCTGAGCTTCGTATATATGTGTATTTCTTTGATTAAGTTCCATGTGTTATGTCCACGCGAATGTCTTTATACGTCACCAATTTTTCTTAACATGATCGTAAAGCAACTTTTTTTACAATTGAGTTTTATTCTAAATATCCAGATTTTTCAAAATATCATCAATGTATCTTTTTAATAAATGAACAAGAGAGCCTTTGTGAAATTTCAAGTTAACTTATTATTCTAAATCATTATCGTATTTCAAACTTGATATTGCAAATTCTAAAAACAAAAGACCATTCCATATCTAAAACCAACCTTGCCAATTTGATTAAATTGAATCGAACTAAGCATCGGAAATATATTTTATTTCCAATTAGTCAGATTTAGTATGAAAATGGGGTAAGTCAACTAAAGCCTAATTATCTTTTGACAACCATTCAAATTAAGATGTTAATATGAAGATCGAACACGAATGTAAACTCTTAATACAAAACTCTTAGCCTGAATCAACGGCGATTCGCGGACTCTGATCAATGTCGGAAAAGAAGAGGAGGAGGCTGGAATCGACCTCAATTCTGTCACTTCCCGATGATTTGTTGTTGACTTGCATCGCACGCGTGTCGAGAGTGTACCATCGGACTCTCTCCCTAGTCTCGAAGCGTTTTCGATCTCTCCTAGCTTCACCGGATCTTTACAAGATGCGGTCACGGGAGAGTTGTCTCTACGTCTGCTTTGGCTCCTCTCGTGGTTCTCGCTGGTTCACTCTCTCCCGGAATTCTGATAATAGGTATGTTTTGACTAGAGTCTCGACTCCAACCTCTCATCGTGCTTGCTTTTCGAACTTCGTTGCTGTTGGTTCTGATATCTACAACATTGCCGACCTCGGGTCCAAGTTCTCTTATCAATCCTCCAGAGTCTCAATTCTCGATTGCCGCTCTCACACATGGCGCCTAGGTCCAAGCTTTCCCGTGGAGCTAACATCATTTACTGCTTGCGTCGTTGATCGAAAGATTTATGTTGCAGGAATCTATGAAGATGCGAATGGTGGCATTTCAGATTCGGATTGCTCGGACAAGTTAGTGAAGGTGTTGGACATAGAAACCCAAACTTGGGATGATGTGCCTATCCCTTGTTGCAATTATTTTGTCGAAAGCGCGTGCATTGACGGGAAGTTCCACCTGGTGACTGACGAAGAGCTGGTTGCTTACGATTCCAAGGAAGGTTGTTGGAGTACAGTTGAACGAGGGTGTGCTTTTTTGAATTCAGATTCTTATTGCGGGATAGGGAACGTTTTGTACTCTTGTCGTAACGGATGGTTGAGATGGTATGACACTAAGGTGACAAGGTGGAGAGAGTTGAAGGGTTTGGTAGGACTACCTAAGATGCCTACTCTTCAGTCTGCAGCTACCTTTGAGTCTGCTGCTTGTGGTGTTAGATTGGCTGATTATGGTGGCAAACTGGCCGTTTTGTGGGTAGTGGGGCGCCCTAATAATTGGTTTTTATCTAAGAAGATGATTTGGTGTGCGGTGATTAAGCTTGAAAGACGCACTGATTGTGAGATTTTGGGGGAAGTTGAGTGGTGTGATTGTGTGCTTGATGTCCCACGATCATCATCTTGGACATCTTGGAAAGCTCTTGCTGCTACTCTTTGATGAAGGTTTTTATTATCTTTTTAAATTATGTTTTTCTTTTTCATGTATGAAACTATCTATATGTTTATCTTTGATTAAGGTGTGTGTCCTGATTGAAAAGACAAAGTCCTAATAATGTGTTTCATTTTATTTTGAATAATGAATTGAGTAATTTGGTTATTTATACAGTTGGTGTTGCAGCAGAATGAGGTCTATGTCGTATAACAGAACATGTTGTCTTTTGGACATTTGGTCAGAACTTTGTACCAGCTCTTAGGACTCTTTGCTTTGCTGACCAATGCTTGTGTGTGTGATTTGTGAACATTGAGATGGTAAAAGATCATTTATTCAGCACAATAGTCTCTTTTGTCTCAAGTACATGAAGCCTGGCTTCTCTGTAAATTTAGCAGTCCCATACATATTTCTTCTTTTTTTGCCTCGACTGGGACTGTGTAATATAGATATATATATGCTTTCCTCAGAAATCTAGTCACTTTCATAATTTAAGCATCTAGTAGAATCCATTTGCTTCTTTAACTTGGCTTTGGTATCGCTCTGTGTTAGTCTTTGTTTAATGTATTCCATGATATATAGACCTGCTCAAAATTCTTGTTTGTTTTTGCACTCTGCAAAAGTGTCCTACAACACCGGTTTAAAGATTGTGAAATCTTTCTAAAGAACACAATGAACAAGGAGACCAACATATGTCTTCAAGGCCAAATGAAGAAAGACATAAAAGGTCTTACCGATGCTATTAACTTAATAAATTCTTCGTAACTAATTTATTTCATTGACAAATGAGAAACTGAATATTAACTTAACATATCATGATCAATGATGCTCAATGTCATATCCGCTAAATCACTCAAAAAGCAGGAACCTTAATCATATCTTGAAGCTTACACACTTGTTATAGATCATGATCATCTCGAAACCGATGCGGACATGTAATGTAGAATTGTAGTAAGTAACACTTGTTTAAAAAGTGAACTAGTAGAATCCATCTGCTTCTTTAGTCTTTTTGTTTAATGTCTTCCATGAAAGACACAAGAACCTGCTCAACATTCTGGTTTGTTTTTGTACTATGCAGAAGTGTCCAACAACATCGATTTAAAGATTGTGAAACCATTCAAAATAATACAATGAACGAGGAGACCAACATATATGTATTTAAGACCAAATACACACAAGAAAACAGCCAAATGAAGAAAGACATATGTCTTAGTGATGCTATCAAGGCTTCCAGTTGAGCCTAATTTACCAAAAAGAAACGAAAAATGAAGAGAGAAATCATATTTTAGTGATGCTACTAGCCTACTACTAAGTCGAAAGCTGCTAATTCAATGTTATCGGTGGAGTCATACTTTATTGTTTTTGTTTATTAGTCCTCATTTTCTGGATTGTTCACAGTTTAATCCACCAGCTTATTAAATAATTCAATTTCAGTCATGACAGATTTTTTGTTCACAGACTCACATGACATTGCAATTAGGGGTGGGCATAATTCCCGCCCCGTTCCGTACCGTCCCGTTCTGTCCCATATCCGTTTCCAAATTCCCGTACCACATAGGTCCCGTATTCCCATGTGGGATAAATTTTCAATTCCCAATTGGAAACGGGATGGGATGGGACGGGAACGGGATTTCCCGTAATCCCGTTTATATAGATTTATATAAATTAAATTATATATTTATGTATTTATTATAGAATCATATAATATATTATGTCATATTAATACATTGTCTCACCTTTTTAGCACCATCCGTTGATATTTTCAGCATTATCATATTAATTTTATTAACCAACAACTACTTTTATTTGTTTTTTTATTTTTGTGTTGAGATCTAGAAACAATCATTTGCTGTGAATGAAGAATGATACGAGAAGATTAGCTACCTACTTGATTACTTTTAGAATTTTCATATTATTGAATTTTATACTTTGATATAAGATATTTATGTGGTTTACTTTAAGTTTTGGATTTATTTTGATTAGACTATGATTTTTCTATTTTAGATTTTAATGTTTATGAAATACAATGTATTTCTTTTTATCTTAAATATGAACATGCTTTTGATGATTTGAAGAAGCAAGTTGAATACATATTTGCAATTTTTATAATTGTTTTAATTGAATATATGAGACAAGTTATTTTATGGGAATTTCCGTACCATTTCCGTCCCATCCCGTCCTATCCCGTTACCGTCCCAAATTCTAAATGGGATATAAATGAGACATATTTTTCTATCCCAAAAATCCCGTTCCTATAAAATCCCATCCCATATTCCCGTTTGCCCACCCCTAATTGCAATGCAAAACTCAAAAAAAGAAAATCAAATTATCACTGGATAGAAATCAAGCAAATTAGACCTTATTGGATTGGAGAGCACACGATTTAGTGTAGGCTACTCATGGGCTTTTATTTGTATAAATGAGCTTTGGGGCGAGATAAGTTCATTTTGGGACCAAAATTTTTCTCTTTTTTGTGACATCGACAAAAGAAATCCTTAAAAACAAAAATACAAAACAAGAAAAAAACCTTAACTGCATAAACCTTCTACTACGACCATAGAGTGTAACGTCATGCAAAATAGAGACACCACAAAAGAATAAAGGTAAAGAGACCAATCACATGAGATAACGCCGAGATAAGGTTTCTTACATCTACCATCACATATAACCTTATTATTCTAAATTCCAAAACAAAAAAACTATATGTTATAACATTTCATCAGTCACTATTCACTAAGCAGAATCACACCTACCCATAAACAACTCAATGGCTACTACCATCACTGCAGCAACTACCTCGGGTATCTTTGGGATCCGGATTCAAGATCCGAGATCAGGAACCGGTAGAGTCCAAGCCCGGTTCAGTTTCAGTTTCGGTAAAAAGAAACCAGCTCCACCACCAAAGAAATCAAGGCAGGTCCAAGACGACGGAGACCGACTAGTTTGGTTCCCCGGAGCTAACCCACCCGAATGGTTAGACGGATCGATGATCGGAGACCGTGGTTTCGACCCGTTTGGTTTAGGTAAACCGGCTGAGTATCTTCAGTATGATTTCGATGGTCTTGACCAAAACCTGGCCAAGAACGTGGCCGGTGAAGTCATTGGGATCATCCAAGACTCGTCGGAGATCAAACCGACACCGTTTCAGCCGTACACTGAAGTCTTTGGGATCCAACGGTTCAGAGAATGTGAGCTGATTCATGGAAGGTGGGCCATGCTTGGTACTCTTGGCGCCATCGCCGTTGAAGCTCTCACCGGAGTTGCATGGCAAGATGCCGGAAAGGTACAACATTTGTTTGTCTCTTTATCACACGTTGCTGTCCACGTGGACAATCCTCAGTCGTTGGAACTAGCTAGATTACAAGTTTTTAAATAGCAAACAAACAAAAGACGCATACGAATTAGGCTAAAGTAGGCATATGCATATTTGAGTAACTCGACCCTACTTGATCCCTTCGGTTTGGTTGCATAAATTTGGGTTTAGTTATGTTTAGTTGGTATTCATCTTCTTTTAATTATTGTTTGGGGGTATTATGAACATAGTTTTCTCAAACTATTGGTAGATAATATGGTAAAATAATATTTTAAAATATAAATTCCAATTTATCTATATAATAATTAACTTTTCTTTAATAAAATTCATGTAATGTAGTTTAAATTTATTGCTTCACTCGCACATGCTAAAAACTATTTTTCATTTCGAATTGATAAATTTTGGTTCGGTTCATTTTCTTGTTCCCATCTCTAGGTGGAATTGGTAGAAGGTTCGTCTTATTTGGGCCAACCACTACCGTTCTCGTTGACAACGTTAATATGGATTGAAGTGTTAGTGATCGGGTACATCGAGTTCCAACGTAACTCTGAGCTTGATCCGGAAATACGGATTTACCCGGGTGGGTATTTTGACCCGTTGGGACTCGGTTCTGACCCGGAGAAGTTGGATACCTTGAAGCTGGCCGAGATAAAACACTCTCGTCTCGCTATGGTCGCATTTCTCATCTTTGCTCTTCAAGCAGCCTTTACCGGTAAAGGCCCCATAAGCTTCCTCGCTACCTTCAATAATTAATAAGTCTTTCTATCTTTATTTTAAAATAAAATTATACTTTATTAAATAATTAAAACTGTTTAATGTATGTTATCCTAAAGAGGTTGTGATGATGTACTCGACCGTGATAATCTTAATGATTTTGTTTATTGTTGGAAATGGATTGTTATATCTATCGTTTTGTCTATTAATCTAAATTATGCGATATCTTTTTAGCTTAAAATGCGCATTTGTTAGTCTTCTCTAGACTCGGAACAAGCATTAGCGGTAGTTCCATGTGAAAATAATTGCTTTCGTACCTAGTCCACACCGAAGGTTAAGTTAGATTCCATAATCTATAGAAGTCAAAACATAGCATATGCGTTGATTGAACCCATAAAGAGACAAGTCGTGTAACTTGTAAGAGCCACCTTGTTTGGCTAGAGGTAGCTAGTAGCTTTATATTGAATAATTTGCTATTTTACTCGAACCGATATAGTTCAAGCTGAATATTCAACATTTTGAAAAAGATGATCATATATATTGATGCGATAAATCTTGAACATACAAATAATGGCCTACTGAATTTTTTGAATGAACAATTCATCTGTCGTATTCTTGAGAATATATGATATTTTTCTTTATAAATAATAGAAGGGAGAAGGATATTTGCTAGCATGTGATGCTGTATAGTTAGTTAGTCACGTAAAAGCAAAGAGTTTTGGTCAAAAGAAGATGACGACCGGAGGATTTATTTTCTTTCTTTCTTCGCAAACTATTCGGACTTTTGTTTAGTAAAGTTGGGATCTAGCTTAGTTGTGGTTAATCTTAACGTGCGTTTGGATTCTATGAAAATAAATAGAACGAAATTAACCACTGAGATAAAAATTTAGACAATTAATTACGTTAAATCGGACATTTAAACTTCTTTCTTTTTTTGTGATTGAAAGAAGACATAATTTACAAAATTCAATATCTTGAAAATTCAATTTAAAACTACGCTTTGCCTAGCCTCTCTTGTGGCGATGGTGTTGTTGGTGGCCAAGTATATACCACAATGCCGCCAGAAGCAACATCTTTGTGCCCGTGTATCCCGCAATGCAGCTTATACTCATTTCTTTTGGATTTGATACAAATACATGTTATGATGATGAAGATCCAAACTAAATTTGATCTTCAAAAGAAAAAGATGCTGAAAAGAAGTACAGAGAGTCCTCAGTCATTCTAAGGAGCTCATGGAGCAGAGAAACTGTGCGAAACCTCTTAAATGAGGTATTAAAAGTGACAAAATGTCTTGGTGAGAACAATAGCAAGAAGTCTTATGAGGTCTTAGAAATGTCTAGGTGAATCAATAACAAGATTTTTATAACTCATCCTTTACTACTAAAACACAAGTCACCTTACCAATAAGAGTGTCACATGTGGCAATTATAGCAGAATTTTTTTATTTTCAGAAAAAAATCTAACGTAATTAAGTAAATAACCCACAACAATATGAAACTCAAAATTTAATTTAAAAAACAAAAAATCAGAAAAAAATCTAACGTAATTAAATAAATAACCCACAAAAATAGGAAACTCAAAATTTAAATTGAAAAACAAAAAATAGCATTTGCTTACAAAATAGGAAATAATTAATCAAATGTAACTATAGGTAAACTTACGGGTGCGTAGCACCGGGTATAATACTAGTAGATTTACTAAATGAGAAGTCAAAATAACCATTTCGTTATAAAACCAGTAGTAAATTGTGCCGTAAAGATTTCAAATTTGTAAAGAGGAAGAAATAAGTGAGTACTTGCATACTAGTAGCATACATGAAGTAATTAGAAGACACTATTTTATTCACTTTCTCACGACATCTGTGAAAAACAAAGATGTTGTAAGAAACACGCAAAGGTAGATGTAAGACATAAGGAAACAAATGAGAATTACTTATATGACACTTCCAGTTTGTCAATTTTCTTCTCTGAGTTGGTAACCCATAACTTGGCGTGATTGATGCATGCGTTCAATACAGTTTCCTTGTTAAGTCTCCTTCTCAGTCGTTGAAGGATCATTATGTGTGGGTTAAGTCTTCTTCTTAGTTGAAGGATCAAATGCATTGGCAAACCAACAAGCTTTTGCGATTGACAATGAGCAGCATAGTCTACGAAAAATAGGTGATGATTGAATTTGCGTGTCAAGTATCACACTTTTTTTCTTCTATGAAACACATTAAATTACAATGTCATAATCAAATAAAATAAAAAATCTTAGGAATCCAAACAATTCACTATGCACAATAGATCCACAATATTATAGGATATAAATGGTAAACTTTGCATGAATTAGTCAACAAAATATGAGTGAAAAAAGAGAGTAGGAAATTATGCTAGATGAATAATTTTGTTTCACTCATTTTTCTTTGAAATAGTAGATGAACATTTTCTTATAAGTTTGTTAGTAAATGTTATTCCAGCAAAATGGATGAACTTTTTTTTTCTATTTGTTTTTATCTTAAGTGGTGAAATGTCAGAGTAATAATGTACAATTTCACTCTATTCCATTAATCTAATGGTGCATCATTTTGACTCATAATCAAATTAATTTGTTAGTCTTCCAAGAAACAAAATGGTGTCGCCTGCTCATCAACCGAAACTGAATATCGTGCTATTGTGAACGCCACTGCTGAAGTTCGTTGGATTTGTAACCTCCTCTCTGATCTTCGTATTTTACTTCCACTAGCCCATGTTATCTACTGCAACAATGTTGGAGCGACTTACCTGAGTGCCAATTCTGTGTTTCATTCTCGCATAAAACACATTGCGTTGGATTATGACTTTGTTCGTGACCATATACAACATGGAGCACTTAGAGTATCACTTGTTTCTGCTAAAGATCAACTTGCTGATGCATTGACGAAGCCATTACCTCGTGCAAGTTTTGAGTTGGCGTGTTCCAAGATTGGAGTCACCAAGGTCACTCCATCTTGAGGGTGTGTGTAAAGGATAATGTAATTATAATCTAAGGGTGTTTATGTAATTAGTTAATCCCTAATCACCCACATGTACCTGTATATATACGTGTAATCGTTCTCTCAATAATATCATCAATCTTATAAACCTATATAAACTACCATCAAAAACAGAATTGCCCGAAGCTAGAATTAGAGATACAACTACTAGGGTCATTGCATAATCTCTCAAAGCTCAAGACTTTACCATGGGATTTGGGTTTAATTGTGCATGATACTAGTAATAACTAATAAGTAAATGATCTTATGCAAATATACATGTATTACAAATTTACAACACTTGTGTGTAATGAAAGGCAATTACAATTAAAAAGCAATTCTCAGAAAAGAAAAAACAAAAGACAAAAGGTATAAAGTGTAAGAAAAAAGATGGTGTATATAATTCCCAAACTATAATCAATAAAATAACAATATAAAGAAAATGCAATTGGTGAAGAGTACACGTTGTTCCACTTTTCTTGGTCGAAGAAGAAAAAAAGAGAACATATTAAAAAAAAGTTGAATAATTGAGAGCAGACGTTATACCTTCCCCATCCACATTTCTGGCTTATTACTACACAAAACAAAACACAAAATTCGATCGTCCCAATAAAGTTTGTTTTTTTTGTAATTCGTATTAACCAAAAAACAACCAAAGTTTTTGTGTTTTCTTGTTATAATCGAAAAAACTCTGTTTCTGAAGTTTTTTGGGTTTTCTTGATTTGATTCAAAGATGGGGAGGTTGTTTGTTGTGAATCTTGAAGGTAAGATCTATAGCTGCAAACACTGTAAAACCCATCTTGCTTTAAATGAAGACATCGTCTCTAAGGTTTTGTCTCTTCTCATAATCTCTATTTTTAGTTTTTCTTTATTCTTGATCATTTCTTGAGATTTGTTGTTTCTCTGTTTTGTTTGATACTGCATGCTCCTCAAATTTGAGAGAACATATATAATCATAAATGATTCTTTAGAAGTTGTAATTGTATGTTGATTTGCATAGTTCTTCTTCTAGGAATATGATTATGCTCTGAGGAAGATTATTGAAATTTTGACCATTTAATGAACTTTGACCATTTTATGATTTTGAGTTATTGCATTGTTGAAATTGAGGCAGATAATGATTTTGTAAGTTGTTTAATTTCTAGTCCTGGTTTTGAACATTGAGCTGATCATTTGAAAACATATTTGTCTTTTTTGTTTATTCTCTTTGTGTGGTCACTGATTTTACATTTGTTGTTTTTCTTGAGCTAACACCGGGTGTTGTGTGTGTGTTTTCTTGTTTAGTCATTTCATTGTAGACATGGGAAAGCTTATCTCTTCAGTAAGGTGTAAGTTTTCTTGTTTCTAAGGCACATTCAAGATTTTGAATGGGATGGTATTTCTGATGAATGGTATGCTTTAGTGCGAATGTTTCGATTGGAGAGACGGAAGATAGAATGATGATGACTGGAAAACATACAGTGGCGGACATTTTTTGTGTCTCGTGTGGATCAATCGTTGGCTGGAGATACGTAAGCAAGTTATCGAATATCGTAAAAGAACCTATCGGAGTTCGATTATTGTAATTTCGTTGTGTTCTATTTCAGGAGACTGCTCATGAGAAGAGCCAGAAGTACAAAGAAGGAAAATCTGTGCTTGAAAGGTTAATTATGTTTCCAACATTTCAAGAACTTTGAATTTGTCTTCGGGTTTGATCTTGAAATCGTTGTGTGACAGATTTAAGATATCGGGTCCTGATGGGAGCAACTATTGGGTGAGTAGCCATGGAATTGGAAGTCATATAGCTGGAAGTGATGCAGATGATTCTTGATTCTGATTCATCTCTCTCTCTCTATCCTCTGATTTTAACATCTTTCTGTAAATGTAAATTCCTCTATCTCCATTCCAGTTTGTTGTTAATATGACTAACAACAAGTTCTTTTCTCTTGCCTTATTATCTGAAAATCTCTGTAAAATGTAAATAAAGTCTGATTCTGTGTAATGATCATCTCTTGGTTTTATTTGAAACCATAACAAATATATGCTTCTTTCATATTGGAATAACAAATGTCATAAGCAATCTCTGAACGTTGTATTCGTATAACACTAGAAGTAGTATTTTCCGGCGATGCTGAAATGGTGAATCTCACAAGCAAAATGAGCAGTAGTTTTTTATTTAAAGCGGTCGAAAACGTTATGAAAATGTATAAAACATGTGTGCCATTCATTTGTGTTAAACAAATGCAACTACAACCATTTTGTCTCTTGTATCCAATTTGGTTGAACCAAACAGAAACTATATCGACAAATAGCTCATGAAACTAAATTGAAAAAAGCCAAGAAAATGATTAGGTTAAAGCAAAACGTCTAAACTCTAAACAGTTTGATCAACTGCATCAATGTGAAAAGTCAACTTGACCTTTTTCTTTCTTTTGATCAGCAAACACATAGACATGAAAGTTAAAAGTCAATGGTCAACGTCTTTCTTCCTAACTGGGCTGTAAAGTGTGAGATGCTCAAATTTGGAGGCCCATTAAAGGGGATGGACATGTCATAGACTGAGACCTCTTCTTGCCTTTTTATGAAAATATGGTTCTGGTCAACAAATCCTTACCAATGGTGGCTTCTTAGTGCTTACTGACCAAACCCACAAAAGTCTATTGATTAGTCTTCTTGGTGATGTTAGGCTTAATTCTTCATTTTCTGCTAACTACTCCACTTTTCTAATGTAGTTAGCTCAAATAACATATTGAGATAAATCAAAGAATGAATTTGCTCTCCTTAAATCCATCCTCTTCACTCTCCCTCTCAAACACTTTCTATATTTCACCTCTTAAAGCAAAGTAACATATATTGAGACTTCAAAAAATGAGGAGCTTCTTCATCTTTTGTTGCTTCTTGTTATTGGTCTTCCTTGATGGACCGTTCGCAGCTGCAGCCAGGTTATGGAGCAGAACCGAGATGGCGGAAATGAATGGCTACGGGGAAAATAAACTCTCTTCGGTAGTTATTACCGGCTCTCTTCTCTGTAACACCCCTGTTTCAGGTATCCTCTACATATGCCAAGACCGTTTTTTAGCATATGCAATAGTACTCGAATATGACCCGATTCAAAGAAAAAGTCTTTAAAAAGAACCAAAATATACCTTTTACTAAAGTTTTGGACAAGGTCTACAAATAGTTTTTTGTTTGAATATGTTTTACACATCATTTGACTCTTTACATCATCTTTAAAGGTGCAACTGTTGCTATCAAGTGCCACACTGGTTTCAAAAAGAGATCACAATGGATAAAAGCTATTACTGATGACTTTGGAGAATTTATCATCCATCTTCCTTCTCGTCTTCACGCGATTCCGCACTTGGAAAAAGCATGTTTTATCAAACCAATACATGTTCCTAAACACTATTACAAATGCTATCACACTTATTATAAATCCAATACACACAAAGGTATCAAACTTGTTTCGTCCAACAATGGCTTCCGTGTCTACACCTCAGGGACAATCAGGCTACATGGAAACAGTTCAAGATCATCCCAAGCTCGTAAAGCCGACATGTAAAATCTTGAGATGTAACAAGATACTTGTGTAAAAATCATGTGCTACTTAAACTTTTTATGGACCTTACTTGTTTAGCTGGCGCTTTAGTCACACAAAGTTGAGTCTCTCTCTCTATAATGTTAATCAAATTCACAAAGTCATGTCATCTCTCATACATTTGGTACTAAAGAATATGATCACATATTTACATAAGTGTGTGTATCAGTGAAAAAATTAAAAGTTGCGGAGATAAAATACACAAAATTAATGAAAGGAAGTATACACGCAGTTGCCAAAAAGAAGAAGAAGAAGTATACATGCATATATATATATTCTCTCTGTTCCTAAAAGATAAAAACTTTACAAAAAAAAATTTGTTCCAAAAAATAGAGTTTTTACAGTTTTCTATTGCACTTTTACAAATTTCAAAACAAATACTGAAATACTATTGGTTAAACTTTATTGGAATATGTAAATCGTAAAAATCAATGTATTTTCTTAATAAGAATGCATAACCTTAAACATCTATCTTTTTGGAACGGAGGGAGTATATACGAATTTAAAGTGACGAATTGAGATTACAATAAACTCCAAATTTTCAAATAGAATAATTAATCCATTAAAATCTGAAACAACATCTTATTTTTGTTTAGCAAAGAGAAAAAAAAAACATATTATTTGAAGGCCAATCGACTATGTTTGTATGAAACTATAAAAAAAGTTATATAAATGAGATCCAATGTCGACGTGATGTAGACGAAGTATGCATGATTTCGTTTATTGACGAATCTTGTATACGATTTTTAGATTCTACTAAAAAATATATTTGAAAAATCAAACATATGTAGGAGTAACAAAATATTTTTCAAATATGAACTATGAGTTATCATGGAAGCAACACATTTGTATATATCTAAGAGAAAGTAATTTTATTCTTAGAAATAATACAAAATTCTCCACCTGAAGAAAAGAGTAGAAAACAAAAAAAAGAAAGAACCTTTACTAAATTAAAAAAAGCAAGACTATAATTAAGAATTTCTCTTATTAGTAATCAATCTTTAACACATCTTCTTTTTCTCCCTAAAGAAATTAAAATTTGATTTTCCATGAAAACAGTTTTTTAGATTTTTTTTTTCAAAATGACTCGAAGAGATTACACACAAAAATAAGACAAACGATCCCGCTTCAAAATAGGATAAACTCTCTTCCCTTCTCCTTCAATCATCAATCTTCAATCTTCAATCTTCAATCTTCAATCCCCAAAGCTCATAAAAAAACAAAACATTTCTTGGATCCCAAGAAACCCTAATAAAAAAAAATCGAATCTTTACCAAAAAGTTTCGATTTTTACAACAACAATGGGGAAGGAGAAGAAAACAGAGTCTTATGACAATGGTAGTTACAATTACAAAATGTTCAAATGCTTTAACCGTAAATTCAAAATCAACGAAGTCCAACCAACCGACGACGTACGTGACGCCTTTTGCCAATTCTCCGTCGTTGGAGTTGCCGGAGTCGCCGGAGGAAGCGGCGGAGGAGGAGGAGGCGATGGAGATTCAAGCGACGGTGATGGTTCCTCTGGTGTTATAGGAGCAGAGCAATTCTGTTCTTTCCTTGATGATCATCAAGGAGAGACAGGAACCACCGTAGCGGAGGCTCAACGGTTAATAGACGAAGTTATACGACGGAGACACCATGTCACGCGCACCGGACTTGACCTCGATGATTTCTTCAATTTCTTGTTTTACGACGATCTTAATCCTCCTATTACCCCTCACGCAAGTCAAAAAACCTAATCTCTTAAAAGAAAAATGGAAACTTTTTTTTGTTATAGAAATGTGAATTTATTTTATTGATTTGAAACGTTGAAACAGGTGCATCAAGATATGACAGCTCCATTGTCACATTACTTTATATACACGGGACACAATTCGTATCTTACGGGGAATCAATTAAGCAGTGATTGTAGCGAAGTACCTGTGATTAAAGCTTTGCAAAGAGGTGTTCGTGTTATCGAGCTCGATCTTTGGCCTAATTCTACTGGAACAGATATCAATGTTCTTCATGGAAGGTAAAAAACTTTATTCTTGTTCTTTGTATTCAAAAACATTTTCAATTTAGATGCTTGAAAATCACGGTTTTCGTCAGGACGCTTACAACGCCTGTACCGCTTATCAAATGCTTGAAATCGATAAGAGATTACGCGTTTTCTAGTTCGCCTTATCCGGTTATTATTACTTTAGAAGATCATCTTACAGCTGATCTTCAAGCCAAAGTTGCTGAGGTAGGTACAAACATTATTGTCTATTTTTGTGAATCGATATCAGTTTGATTTTGAATATTGTATGAATTTGTTTCGGTTTTTTTCGTTAGATGGCTACGCAGATATTCGGGCAGATGTTGTATTACCCTGAATCAGAAAGCTTAGCAGAATTTCCTTCTCCTACTTCATTGCTTCATCGGATAATCATCTCAACTAAACCGCCTAAAGAGTATCTCGAATCGAGGAACCCGATTGTTAAGAAGGATAACAACAATAACAACAATGCTTCTCCATCATCCGAGGACGAAACACCCGGAACAGAGGAGATTCAGACACTAGAAAGTATATTGCTTTACCAAGATTGTGAAAGCAAGGTAACAAAATAAACTTAAATTCAGTAAAAAATGTCATACATTGTTTTGTTGTTGTATAACTAAGTTTTGAGTTTTGAAAATTAGAGTGATAGTGATCAAGAAGATGAAGAGGTTAATGAAGAGCAGAAACCGGCGTATAAACGATTGATCACGATTCACGCCGGGAAACCAAAGGGAACGGTGAAAGAAGAGATGAAAGTTGTGGTTGATAAAGTGAGACGTTTGAGTTTAAGTGAGCAAGAACTTGACAGGACTTGTTCATCTAATAGTCAAGATGTTGTAAGGTACAATACTAATTTATATACCATCCTAATTAAACCCTTTATAAAGCCATACAACTTGATCATCTCTATATGTTTTTTAGGTTTACGCAGCGGAATATCCTTCGAATATACCCCAAAGGAACAAGATTTAACTCCTCAAACTATAAACCGCTTATCGGTTGGACTCACGGGGCGCAAATGATTGCATTCAACATGCAGGTAACAACACAATTAGCTTTATAAGGTCTCTAAGGATACCTTGACTCTTAAGCTACATTTTTTGATGAGTATTATCTATATATACAAAAGACTTGATAGAAACATTTTTGATCATATATAGGGATATGGGAAATCTCTGTGGTTGATGCATGGAATGTTTAGAGCTAATGGAGGTTGCGGATACGTCAAGAAACCTAGCTTCTTGATGAAGAAAGGGTTTCATGACGAAGTCTTTGACCCTAAGAAGAAAGTTCCTGTGAAAGAAACGTTAAAGGCATGGCAACAATAACCACTCCATACTTGAAAGGATTTTTTAACATTTTGAAATGTCATTTTTTCCCGCGGTCTTTTCAACAGGTAAAAGTGTATATGGGAGATGGATGGCGTCTAGACTTCAGTCACACTCATTTCGACTCGTATTCTCCTCCTGATTTCTACACTAAGGTAATATCAGTTTCACCAAATTGGAACTTTCTAACATTCTTCAACAAACCTTATGATATTGTGGATTTGTGAGCTTCTTTGTAGATGTTTATAGTTGGTGTACCAGCGGATAATGCGAAGAGAAAGACAAGAATAATCGAAGACAATTGGTATCCAATTTGGGACGAGGAATTCAGTTTCCCATTAACAGTTCCAGAGCTTGCATTGCTTAGGATCGAAGTAAGAGAATACGATATGTCTGAGAAGGATGATTTCGGGGGACAAACATGCTTGCCAGTCGCAGAATTAAGACCGGGGATTCGATCTGTGCCATTGTATGATAAGAAGGGTGAGAAAATGAAATCAGTACGGCTTCTTATGCGTTTCGTCTTCGAATGATTCGGTTTATTAGAAATGGGTGTAGGTTGTACCATTTCAGAAAAAAGCTTTTGAGGTATTGTATAATGTAGCTTGAAGATCAAAATGGATCTTTTGCTCTGATATCTCTAATGGTGTTTTTATACCAACCATATTGAAGACAATGTAAGTATTGGAGTCTACATTTTGTTTTTCAATATGTAAAATCTAATGTAAGATGATTCGTAATTGCAATTTACAAAGCTGTTACTTGTTAAAATAATTAATAATTGAGATATATAGAATTTTACAACACGGTGATAATATAAGCTTTTCAAAATTTTGTATCTTGGAGCGTAAAAAGCTTTTTACACCGACGATAACCTCTGATATCACCCTCAAGTCCTTTTTTTTGTTTCTCTCCTCTTTTAGTCCATCAAAGCTGTGGTGATTGTAGTCCATCTACACACTTGTGATCACGGAACAGAATCCCAAATCTCCCCTTATGATTAAAGGCCACATTCAGTTACAAACAAAAGATCTTTTTGGCCTCATCGTAATAATAAAACTGCAAAGCTCCTAGAAGTTTTTTTTTCAAGGCAAAGCTCCTAGAAGTTGAAACTGAATTCAGGATAACTTACATATAAAAGTTAAAGATGACATCATCCAGGGTTCTTTGATGGTTAATGTTTTTGAGTTTTCCTTTACGTTATCTACACAAACAATTAATGAGTGATCTTATTATATAATATAGAAAAACAAGTTAGTAAATGGGAAATACTTAATTGTACCTTAATTCGCTTCATGTGTTTCTCTCTGTTTCTACACCTCTTTCTCCACATTCTTCACCATGCTCAGTCTCATGGCATCCATCATTAACCATGTTGTGTTTATCGGCTTCACGAACATGTGCAAGAATATTTTGATTACCAGGACATGGATAGCCATGGTCCTTCTATTTGGAATGATTCACGACTGATATGAAATCGCATATATACCTGATCGTAGTTTACTTCAGCTAGAGGATCATTGTCTTTGTTTCCTGAGCTACGGTAGTCCAATATAACCATGTGCTTATACATTAAAGGTGTGACAAATATGATATCTCGACGTATCGCAGAATGAAGGTGGTTTCGCTTGCTACCCAAGCAATAAAATACAAGGATTCTTATTGAATGTAATTGGTAGGATGTAGATCCAGCTTCAAGTGCGAGGGAAGCTCTAAATCTGAAGAAATGTTGAGAGAGAGAGTTGTTAAACAGAGGGATGTCTAGAGAGCTTCCAATAGTAGGGTGAGCGTAATACGAAGGCACTTCTTCACCCAACAAGATAATGACCTTGAAAAATGATTGTTGAACCAAGTTGAAGCAGTCAATGAACTCGACACTCGGGACACAGAGAGAACAAGAAGCATCCTCGGGTAAGCGAATATCTTCGATTTCCATTGACACCGCACTGGGACTGTCATACGAGTTAGCTTTGTTAATCAATGCTCCATACATTGAAAATCCAGAGTTCTCAAGATGTTTAATGTTTGGAGATATATAGTTGATCTTGTTATATTTTATTGCACTTGTGTGAGTTAGCTTAGAGAAATCCATCCACCAAGGAACCTCTTCTATAGCTGTTTGGGGTAGAAAAAGCTCTGAAGTGCTACTTGAGCCATCAGGAAAACTCTGCACCAATGAGCATCCATTAAGATTGAGGACATTGAGATATCCGGGGTTAATGACGGTTATTAGAGTCTCCAAATGTGTGGATATTGCCATGCTCAAGTTTTTCAGTTTACTGAGATTACGAATAAAGGTTGGAAGCTTCACCAAACTCGAGCAATAGCTTATGTCCATTTTATCGAGATTCGTTGCCCTGGAAAGATCTGGGAGCTTTTTGAGGTTTTTAGATCCCCACAAATCCATGTCTTTGAGGCAATCAAGTAACTGAAACCGAAAAAAGACAGAGCAATGTAGAAAATATGTTACACATCACATGGAAAGATTGTCATCCAAAACGTTTTGATTAGAACTCAAAAAAAGATATGCCATTGTTCTCAAAACTTACTTGAACTCCTTCCCACAACTTCTCGAGCTTGCTCTCCCGCATTTTGAGTTTGACGAGGTTTTGAGGAGAAAACTTAGAAGGCAGACACTTCACTGGATATCCATCCCAACACAATAATCTTAGTGTAGGTGGCAAATAGTCGAAACCTTCGGGTAAACGCAACTTTATTTTCGACTTCTGTGATGTTGTGCACATTATTAGAAAGCGGAGATTAAGCATACTTTCGAAGGCTTCATCATGTACACGCAACTCATCAATCTCAGTAATATCCAATGAAATACCTAAAACGTTTTTAGTACCCTGAAAATATAATAACAATAAGATAGAAACAAAAATCATTAGACAAATGACATGTTTTAACTCTTATAGAGTGCGTTATATGAAAGGAGCACGACCAAACTTACCGTGTTATTTTTAAGTACATCACAAATATCTTTTGATTCCACTAAGAATTCTCGTTTTCCTGGCTTCTCAGATTGTTTACCGACCATCTCCTTACCCATTTCTTGTAGCAAACGATGCATCTCCACATGATTCCACCTTACATGTACGAGAGACTTATCAACAAGGTTTCCAAGCCCGATACTAACATTCAAATACTTATCTACTAACAGTTGTTTGATGTCATCGACTTTTTCACCATTGAAAAGACATGCAATGTGACGAAATATTGCTTCATCCTTTTTGTCATCTAACTCATTGTAGCTTGCTCTTAGTGTTTTCTCTATTTTTTTATGTAGACCTATTTGCAGCTTTGACAACATATCCATCCAATCGTTTTTGTCTCTCCCACGAAAACACGAACCCAAAAAATTAAGACCCAAAGGAAGATTACCAGCTAGTTCTACCACTTTAGAAGCGAGCTCTCTGAAACCATCAGGTGGAGAGTTTTGCTTGAAAGCAAATTTATACAACATCTCGAGAGCAAGCTTTTTAGATGGGAGACTGACCTTGTAAATACGACGAATCTCGTGGGCTCTTAAAATACGCATATCTTTTGTAATCACAATGATTCGGCTCCCACATCCAAACCATTGACTCTCACCCGCCAAGGCATCTAAAACTACTTGATCATCCAAATCATCAAGAATGATAAGAACTTTTTGGTGCTTTAGCCTTCCTCCTATTGCACCTAAATGATCTACCCTTATGTCTTTCTTGCCTAAAATTTCAGACAGGAAGTTTTCTTGCAAGCGCAACTTCATGCTATATTCATCCGCATTGCCTCTGTTATAAATTTCCTTACTCTTAGAAATGAAAGCCTTATCTATGAAAATGCTACTTTTAAACTGATGAGACAGTCGACTAAATAGAGCTCTTGCAATGATGGTCTTACCAATCCCTGAAGAACCCCATATCCCAACCATTATCACTTCCTTCGATTCCAATTGTAACAATAAATTGATCTCCGAGATATGATCTTCGATGCCAACAAAATCCTCAAAATCTCTCGATGGAGTTAAACTCAGTTTATTCAAAATATCACTGGCGATTTCTGTAATCATGGTTACTTCATTATCCCTAACAAAAAGAAAGATACATTTTGATGAAAGATGAAACAACAAGTATGGCAAGTAGCAACATTAATTCAAGAAATATAAACACAAACAAAGATTCATCATTATTCGTACCATCTCGTAGAATGATATCCTAGAATATTTGCAACTTCCGTCAATGCCTCCCGCCATCCATTTCTCACTTCCTCTGTTTTTCCCCTGCATGTCTCTTCAAAAACCAATCCAAAATTTCCTGTTTGTTCTCTGATATCAGAAGGACCGAAATTGTAGAAAATGGGTATCACCACTTGACCCAAATCTTTGTTGCATTTCATGATTTCCACCAACTCGTCTAGGCACCAGGTGGAAGATGCATACACGTTCGAGAAGACAACCACCGCGATCTTAGAATCCCTAATCGCTTGCTTAAGCTCGGGATCTATCGACTTGCTTCTCTCGATCTTATTGTCTCTAAAAACACCAATCAATTTCTGATCAAACTCCTTTAGTAAATGACTAAGGAAATTTGCGCGGACATCTTGTCCACGGAAGCTTATGAAGACATCGTATACCCAATTGCCACAAGAAGAAGCCATAAAAGAGAGAAAGCGGAGAAAAACAAATATCGGAAAGAATGACGAGAGAATACCAAATTGATATATTTGAGACTTGAGAGGACTATACTCAACAGAAGTCAAAGTCAATGCACATTGTCATTAACTCAATAAGTAGTTTCTTGATTTGGTAAAGATTCACGCGGAGAGAGAACAAAACTTGTGGTGATGGCACGATGTTGGATGTGCCGTCGAAGAAAGTCAACGACGTAAAGAAATACTTGTGGGGTTTAGTATGCTTTTGCCAAAGATGGTTTTGATCCATTGGAGCTTCCCCTTAGAGTTTTCCCCATCCTCTGCATTATTATGATTCAAGCCAAGATTTAATACAAAACAAACATCTTTGGCATTAACATATATTGAATTTGCAGCTTCAAGGAGCATTCAGACTTAGAAATGCATGAAAATGGCAAAATCTAACCTAGAAATGTAATAGCGACTGAGAAAATGCTTGTCGAGTTTCTTCAATCCAGCATCAGAGATGAGATTTGGAAATGTCACCATTTTTTTCTAAACTCTATGAATGATCCCCTGAACGAAACACAAAAAATAGGAAGACCTAAATTCAGATTTGCAAACACATTTCTCAGACTCGCTAATCTATTTACCTTTTTCGACACCACTAGAAGTCAATGCCGTGATTTACGTAATCGTAGATGTGACAGCTAGAAGAAACCCTAATCAGCTCGGCCGTTTTAGTGGCTAGGGTGCACTAACCACGTAAGCTTCTATGACTGACACGTTGGCATGATCTCAATGACACATGTCACAATTTTATTGGTCAGATTAAATAGAAGTGTCCAAGTGGGTGTTGTAGGACCTTTTGGGCCAAACTGGACCTTAAATTATCATTAACCTTAACACTCTCTAAAATTTCTAATTTATCTTATTTTAATATTTTTTATTTAATTTAGTTAATTATTTAGATATTAAATTAGTAAACAATTCAGCATCCAATATAAAAGTGACAAATGGCAACAAAAGTTCATAAGAAGTTGAATAATGGTAGAGATTTCAGACACTCTCTCTCTTTCTCTTACTTTTTTGTTATTTTTATTTTTTTTATTAATGAAACTTTGTAAAAGTGTTACCATTACATTTGCTCTTAGTGTTGTCGGATGAAGCTTACAAACAGGAAAGAAGAAGTGATTGAGCTAATGCAAGATCCAAGTCCAATTATATATAAAATGTGTCAAAGTTGATTACGAGAGGATAAGATAGTATTTTAAGTATTTCTCTTATAAGGAATGTGATCTCGAATATTACTACACTACATTCGTTTTTTCAAGATAATTCTTAATACTATTATCATGCCTAAAAACCCTTGTTTGTTGGGCTTTAGCTCATAATTGGGTTCGCATCAACTCTCTAAACCGAAACATATAACACATAAGTAGTACAAAGCTTGCTGCCAAAATGTAATGTGTCACATATCCAAAATTTTCACGTGTACCATCTTCCCTGTTGTTCATGAAACTAAGAACGTATCTTAAAGAAAGTTTATATATACATTTAAAGCCAATTTTTCTAAACTTTTGCAAATGACGATATGACTCTGCGAATATGAAAACAGAGCAAAAAATACAAGTAGAGAAAGCAGCTACCTTTATACTCCAAGCTCAAATTTCAAACAAAGGGCGTAAACACTCTCGTCAAATGCAACCACAAATTTCAATCTCTTTGTCGTTTCAACATAGTTCCTGAATTACTCACTCCAACAGTTGTTGATATTTGTTTCCTTTTTGTCCCAAAATCCCTTAGATACACTTCAATCTCATAGATCTGACAAGCATATATATATATTCGATCTTTTTCTCCACTCTTCTCACATGTTTAACGCATGGATCAACCTCAAGATTAGTACAGAGCTTGTACAAAAGCTGCCAGAATGTAAGGTGTCACATATAAATCCAAATTCTTAGGTGTACCATTTCCTTGTGGTTCATGAAACTAAGAAATGCATATCTTAAAGAAAGTATAGAGTAGAGTTCATCACAATAGAAGCAACCTTGTCTTGTTAATTTTAAACTCTTATCTCGAATCTCAAACAAAACGCGTAAAAGATATGGTAAAATGTAATCACTAATTTCAATCTCCACGAGATACTAAACCTCGGCACAAAATGCAATTTCTAATATCTTAGCCTCTGGATTTCGTGGTGGTATTTCTTCTTTCATTTCTCTAGTTTTTCAAACAAGATTTCATTTCTTTCCCTCAACATTAAACTCAATAAAGATTCTATATTTCCTCGTGGTTAGAGATCTATAAGTTCATAACATGTTCTTCAAGATAGCGTCTTTCAGAATTCAGATTAGTCAAAGAGACTCTCCAAGAATGGCTTTTCCACTCTTCTCGACTTTATCGAGATTCATCAACGATTGTCAAAACTTTATTTCAAAGATTTGAAATTTACCATTCTCTTATAAGCCTCCTCTCTCATTTCTTAATTCTTATGCTAATTTGTGTCCCGTTTGATATTGATTTCTTTCACCAGTGTAGTTACTCTGAGTGTGAAAGAACAAGACGCAAATAAAAGCCCACATGGCCGTGGTCTAATGGTAGATGAGACTTGGGAATGTCCTACAACACTCCCCCAGGGTTCGAGTCTGGGCTTGGGCCAAAGGCCCATGTAGTTTACCTGGTAGTCCGGTAACAGGCGATCCGGCTACCCCTGCCATTAGTCAGAAAGTATTCCAAACTCGGGATAGGCATTGTGGTGGCTCTTCGGAGAGAAGTCCACTCTGTAGCACTCCGGTGCGTTCTTACCGGGACTTTCCGGATCATTTCCGGATCAGCCGAGAGGATTTATCAAAAAAAAAAAAAAAGCAAATAAATATGAACGATATGACAAAAAAAATTAAGCACAACTTTTATTGGAAAACAGTTGGTATTGAATATTTGAGTGGAAGAGTATTTAAATCAAATTAACGTCTTACCCAACGGATCAAGAATAAGTAACCTTTTAAATAAAGCCTACCCAAGGATACTAAACAATTACATTCTCATTATGTAAATCGGTTGATCCTGAAGATTTGTATTTTTTTTGTATCCCGAAAATTTGGGTATGGAAAAATAAATGGAGAGATTCGAAAAAAGGCTCGTCTCTCACTACTTGGGTCGGTCAAATTCCTTAATGAGAAAATATCTAGTAATTATCTCAACAATTTTTTCCTGAATTAATACTTTTCCTATTTTTATGATAATGATAAAAAGACTGAATTCTTTTTTAAAAGGGTATAAACATAACTCAAGTATAATTAGGAACTTTTCCCATATATATATGTTGACACATTCATAAGGAAATAATAAAACCCTAAGACACCACTCTTAATTAAACAGGTAATGAAAGAGATTTTAATCTCAAATAACCTTACTTTGAAAAAAATAATCTAACTACCCCCAACTCTTTCCCTTTCTCACTTTACCCCTCTTTATTTTATTATTATTTAAAAACATCTTCTAATTTAATAAATCAACCACTAAATAATAAATACTATTTATTTCCAATTAAATAAACCCAACAACCTAAAACTAATCTAACCTATCTAAGCTTTCCACGTCACATTTTTCTTCTTCCTTTCTCTCTTTCTCTGGTATGAACGACAAAAACAGAGGATGTTCAAAAATAAAATTCGATTTTTCCACTTTTCATTTTATTTCTGTTTTCATCGTTTGTCTTCTTCGTTTTCCTTCTCTTCTTTGTGTATTTTTCCTTTTTCATTTCGTTGTTCCTCATAGTGGTAGCGAATAAACAAAAAAAAAAACAGAGGAAGCTTCGAATCCGGAAATTTCATCACCGTTTGATTCTTCTTCATGTCGTCACCCGTCTTCTTCCTCTTCCTCTCTTCCTCTCTCCCTCTCTCCCTCTCTCATTGTCTTTATTCTTTTTTGGTTTTTCATCTTCGTTCACAAAAACATAACCAATGAGGAGGATATCTCTATGTGTAGTAATGGTTAGGGTTACACTAGATATTCTTATAGTTTTAGGAAGTTATTTGTAAATTACATTAGACTTGTTTGTTTAGTTTATCATAGTAAATGATAGATTTTGTGGTAAAATAGATTATGAATCGTGCTTAATCAACCAAAAATCGGAGGTAAATCGATTTTAGGGTTTTAGGTTTTGATATAACTGGTACGACTGATATTACTAATACGACTAATATAACTGGTATTACTTAAACATAACTATATTAACGATATTTGTTATTTTCTTATTCTTTTGTAAGGAAAATGAATTGCATAATCATATATTTTGATTATCAATGATGGTATTCAAATGAAAGTGTCTAGAAGGACGATATGACTGTGTTTTATTTTTATGAAAATTCTCCATGCTATGGATAACTGATATAACTGCGTATGACTGTGTTTTATTATTATGACAATTCTCTCTGTCATAGATAACTGATATAACTGAGTATGACTGTGCTTATTATTTTGTGTGTTCTTTCTTTTTACGTTTTGTTTCCTTAAGATGTTCATATATGTACCTTTTACTTATTGGTACATCTTTATCTAGATGATACTTAGGTACTACCAAAAATAAATTAAAATTAGAGACAAACATAATTCTTTCCTAAAACTATACCTTATAAGTATGGTTAATATATAAGTATAAGCCTCATTGTTATGTCAAAGAAGATAAAATGTTGTTTTTGGACATTTTCATATACAAAAAGATTGAAAATACGTTTAAATGGTTCAATTGGATCAATACTACTAGAAAAAGTATAATTTTAATTCGGTATGACTAATAATACATGAAAACTATCAAAAAGTAACAGTGTGTAAAACGGTACTACTATATAACTAGATATAACTATGTGTAAAATTATAATATTATTTAATTCATATAACGGCGCATGTGTTAAATATGTATATTATTTTATTAATTTTAATGATTAATACACATATTTTACACGTTTTTCGTGGTCAACACACATAATTGACACACATATTTAATTATTAGTTATATTAGTAGTACTGAAAGTAGAATTTTGTTCATAGTCATATTTATCAGTACTATTTCTACCAATTTGTTCCAAGCATCTAAAAACAAATCAAACCAGTACAAAACAACATTCCAAGTCTTTTGGTCTTTAAAACTACCAAAATACAACACAAACTAATACTTTTTTTTTTTCATACAAGAACCATTACTTCTTCGCCAACTTCATGCGATTATGTCAGTACCCAATTGATACCAGCTTCTCCTTCACATCTTTAACGCGCAATCCTCATTATCCTGCAATCCAAACAAAATATCAATCCCAATATACTACAGTTATATCCAGTAGTATCAGTTATCCTAAGTACAAACAGTGAAACTCAGTAGTATGAGTTATCAGATTTCATGACATTTATATTTTGTAGTATCAGTTCTCCTGATTACTAACAGTTAGACGCAGTAAGATTAGTTGTATTAAGCAGAATCCACAATACTAGCAATTAATAATTTCTATCATGTTCGATCAAATACATACTTTAGATGACGATACGTATCCTAGCGTAGCCTTATCATTTTCAGTGGTCTATTTTCAGATTCTGACCCATTCCTCACACCATATCTACTCCATATCTACTACTTCCAGCCTATGAAGTCTCTTTCCTTTACGTTATTAGCTTCTTAGTACTACACATTTCGGGAAAATCCGCACAAAACAAATGAACGTAGTCATTATACTATCCAAATTTGGGTATACTTCAAATCTCAATCCATACATCTCCAAACCTAAACCCAAATTCAAAATTCAGCACATATCCTTGTGAAATCAAAATCCTAATACAAATCAAAACTTTAAAACCTCAAAATCGCAACCCAAAACTCTTCAAAACAAAAAACCCTAAATTGGTTTGTCTTCAAACCCTAATTTTCAAACCCTAATTTTCCAATTTTAAATCGATACCTCTCTAATTCGTAGCAAAATCCGACATATTTCTATTTTCAATCAAAATAAATTTTAGTACAAATCGAAACCCAATTACTCGAAATCAAAATCTTTTTTCTAAAAAATTAAGAGATGTAATAGGGAAAAGGGCTTACTTAGAAAAGATAGAGTGAGATAGACGTTGATGATGACGACAATTGTATAGAAATTGACGGAGACGAAATAGCTCGAATCGCAGGAAAAAGAGAGGCGGAGAAGAAGATGGTTCACGTTGTGGAAAAATTATTTAGGGATTTAGTTTTTATTTTTGATTTTCCTTTTTTTTTCTTTTAGTTAATTCAAAAACTAAAAATAAGAGTAAAAGCAAGTAATAACATTGATTCATGAAGGGTAAAAACGAGTTTAGCCATGATTTTTATTAAACTCAGCTTTTAATTTTATAAGGGGGTTATTTCACGTTAAAAATTTGGTTCGAGGGGCATATAGGATTAAAGTCCTAATGAAAGAGAGAAAAACAAGAGGGGTGATAATACCAGAGGAAGACGTGTCGCTATTACTACATCTTAGCCAATCTCCTGGAAAACCCGAAGACGAAGAAGATCATGAAGAAGAAGAAGAAGATCATGAAGAAGAAGAAGAAGAAGCTGAGGTTCGCAAGTGTGCTGCTTGGACATTACTATTAATAAAATATTCTCAACAATACTTTCCTAAGGAAGAAGACGAATACGAAGAAGAAGAGCAAGAAAAAGAAGAGGACGTGTTGGAGTTATTACCACGAAAGAAGAAAGCTAAGAAAGAGAAAATTGCAGAGCAAGAAAGTAAACAAAAGCCGAAGAAGGAAAAAAAATCTTGGAGGTAGATGATTTTGAAGAAACCCTAGCGATATTGCGCCAATGGAACCAAACTTAACCAAAAAAACCTCCGACAGAGATTGTTGATCTTGACTTGGTAGGGGTTTATAGTAAACTTATGAGGAAGCAGTTGACCGGGAGTGACTTGAAGGGAGATCAATGTAGGCTTATGTTAGGGAAGCAAGAAGTGAAGAAGATGATAGATAGTGTTTTCGAGAAATCAGAGAGAGTTGGAACTGATGGGTTTGAGGTTTCGGTTTACGGACGAGACGAAGAGGTTTATGAGAAGATGTTCAAGATGTGGAATAAGAACACGGTGCCTGTCTTGACGAGTAATGTATGGAACAAGTTTGTGGCTGATTATGGTCTCATGAAGCATTCCGATTTTTTAACTATTTGGATGTTTAGGCACAAAGAGAGTGGTAAGATTTGCTTCGCGGTTGATAACACTAGGTTTGATTCAATAACAAAAAAGCTGAGTCCGAGGATCTCGAAGCGTGTGTTCAATCCAAAATAGGGTTTCGTTTGTTTGTTTTGGGTTTTTTTAGGGGTTTTGTTTCATAATTAAACCGCAAAGACAAAGAAAGACTGTGTGAAATTAAGGGTTTATTTTTATTTATTTATGATGTTTTTTGTTTGTCTTTGTCAACGTTTCTAGGATTTTAATTACAAAAGTAACTAACAAAAGAAGACTATAGAAAGAATTATGTAGATATCTATGGTTTTGAACGATAAACTAGGTTTTCTTTTTTTTCTTTTTTTTTGCTAAATGGTAAATATTTCACTGATAATGAAAGGGTTTAGGTTTACAAAATGAATCATAGACCTAAGATGATGTTTCCATAGCAAAAAAAAAAACTAAAAACATGAAAACATATTACATAAAGTTTTTCAGACCATCCACTAAACATCACTTGGTAATGTAGGATGACGAAGCGTATTGTTCTTTTCAAATCAGTTTGCAGAGAAGAGCTTGCAATGTAACTTCCGAAAGCCAAGACCTATAAACCTTAGCAAAAGAAGCCTTTTCAATGGAAGTTCAAAGTTGTATTGTCAACGGTAAGTCATGCCATCGCTCGATCACGTACTCTTTGCGTTCCGTGAGAGCTGATGGGAGAGCATTCCCATGTGCCAGTACGAAAAAACCTCACGAACCACGATAGCTAAAGGTGCGGCTCACAACTAGGGTTTTGTTCGATGAGAGCAAACAGAAAAGTGTAGAAACTATGGGAAAATGATTAAAATATATGTTATATTACATGTGCACCGATCCTAGATAATGATTAAAAAAATCTGATCTGATCCTAGATAATGACTAAAATATAGTCTTCTTTATACATAAGACAATGATCTCACTAATTTACCAATTATGTGTATTACAAGAGTAAATATAATTCCATGGAAACCCTTTTGGACAAATTAAAAAGCTATTGACACTCAAGAGATGATGACTTGGCAAGTTGAATGTCGGTTATCATTAGCATATGTGGCATGTTCTGACCGTTTTCATTCACTAACTGTTTTAACTATTATTTTTGCTAACTCGGAGGTTCAAAATCCTAATTTCGAGAGGGTTCAAAATATTTTCTTTTTAAATAGAGGAGATTTGGAGGGAAAAGTTGGAAACACTAATTTATACTTATAGCCTTTGCATGATGTACGATCTTCCAGAAGATTTGGTGATGGAGATTCTCTCTAGATTTTCCGGCAACATCTCTTAGACGATTACAAAGTTCAAGGGGGTAATCATGTACTAGCTAGCTTAGGATGTAAACAA
Source organism: Arabis alpina (assembly GCA_900128785.1). NCBI lineage: Eukaryota > Viridiplantae > Streptophyta > Magnoliopsida > Brassicales > Brassicaceae > Arabis > Arabis alpina. The sequence goes on from LT669791.1 coordinate 46,865,514, forward strand.
TTACAATCTCATTAATTATGTAAAAATATCTACATAATTATATCCACCAAGTCTTGTGAATTCTTCATTAGTCAAAACTTGCATTCTTTGAATTCATTGATAAATCAGTTTGAAGTATCTCAAACTAATAAATCTTCTCTAGAATAATATAAACACATAAAAATCGATCAAGATGGCCAAGGAATAGCAACAAAGAAGCACCTCTCAAGAGGATATATGGCGAGATTGTGCTAAATCTTATATACCAATTTATACATCTTTAAACTTTTCCCAAATAGAATTTCGAAATTTTACTATTTCAACATTTTGCACTAATGTGTTACGAGAACAAGATCACGTTAGACATGGTGGATTATGTTATGTACATACATAACGAGAATGTAATTGTTTAGGTCCTAACCAATACTCTAAGCTTTATACGAATTCTGTTGAGCATCTAACCAATACTAAATACATCCTTTTTATGTCACAGATCACAAAGGCCGATTTATTATTCCGAATAATTTTGTGGTAAATATATCTCGAGTATAAATGTTTTATTTAAAGGGTTTACGCAATGGAGCCGCCAAATTCTACAGCTACTAAAATAACGTAAATACCCTTCCACTAAACACCAACTGATTTGATTCCCTATAAAAGCTCTGCATTTGCCTCTCATCTCTCACATCTCTCACTCTCTTTCTCTCGTTTTTGTTTCCCACTAAACATCTTTCGCACACAGAGTAACAACAATGGCGAAGAAAGTTCAAGACGAATCAAGATATGTTTACAAAACAGAGAAGGAAGAAGCAGAAGAAAGGAAGGAGGATGCTTATGAGAAATTGGTCAAACGTCAGATCTTCAATACATCTTTATAGAGTTATTACGAGTCGCTGCTAGGTCTCGAGAAGTCGAGGAGGGATATGGAAGAACCAACCCTAGAGAATCTTTCCGACTCATCAGAACGAAGATACCTTGAAGAACAAGTTAAGAAGCTCATGAATCTCCGAGGAGGAAATACAGAATATTTAACCGGTTTTGATGAAGATGGAAAGAAATGGAATCTTTCTCGAGAAACTGGAGAAATGAGAGAAGAGAGACCAGCAAGAAATCAAGAGTTGATGATCTTGGAAACGGCATTTCATGAAACAGTGTCTTTGTTCGGGAAATCTGATGCACCGGCTTCTTCTAGAGAATGGGATCTTAGCGAAAGTAAAATCAGAGTGGTTTCTCTCGGGAGTAATTTGACTCGTGCTCTGATCAAAGTTTCTTTACTGGATCTTCATGCGAGCCAGAGAAAGAAACAATTAGGGCTCAGAAAATGGATCTTGCTGCGATCTTGCAAGGAACAGTCTGCAGTGATGTTTCTGGTTGATTATCTTCTGTACAAGGCGGAAGATTTTGCAAAATTTGAGCAATCACTTGATCCAGATGTTCTTAGCGAAGAAGGAGTTCCTGAAAAAGAGAGAATCAGTGATGGTTTGCTTAAGAGATTTGCTGAAACAATCTGTGGTTTACAGTTAGTAGCGATGAATCTTGATGGTGTTCTTGATAGATCAAAAGAGTTGAATGCAATGAATCTTGTGCTGGATGGATGTGTCGAGAATTTCAAAAGATTGGAGAAATCAGTCAATGATTTGGTGTTTCGACGAAGGTTGAGATTAAAGGGTAAACCTAATGGGTTTTGGAACAACATGGACGCAGAGCTCAAAGCTTGTTGGAGTGACTCATTCTGGAGCTTCGTTGAAACGACAAAGAGGCTAAAGTCTGTGGTTGAATCAAGCGAAATTGTGTATGCCCTTTGCTTGAAATTCCAACTTGGGGTCTAAATGCTTAACTAGCTAATGAATATTGAAGTTATGAACAGTTTCGTTTTTTTGTAAATAGTTGTGTTTCAAAAATCACTTTCATCGTTACTCTTTTCGTTATGAGCAGTTTCGTTTTTGTAACTACTAATAATTGAACCAGTTTGTTAACTCTTAATAATTGCATGACCTCTTATTTGCAGAGTCATCTGCAAAATTGTTGTCACAAGTCCATTTTATATTCTTACTTATTAATATATTAATTATATGATAAAAATGTGAAAACAATTCAAATATTGTACAGTTAAATTAAAAAAATGTTAATAATCTCATTAAATACCTATAACAAATATTTTATAAATAATGTCGTCAAACATCACATATAAATCCATGGTTGATAAATATTGATAATTGTTGGCAACGATCTTGATCTTTTTCCCCATACACTCAGCTAATTTAATTTTTTTTTGAATGTTCGTAATAACTTCATAGGTCTAAGAATTTCATGTTGTTTGTTATAATCTACAAATACTCTTAAAATTCTTTTTTATCTTAAATTTTAAAACTGAAATTTCCATAATTTTTTGAACTTTGCTTGACCTAAGTGCCTACTAGCTAAAGAACATAAAAGTTATGAGTCGTGACTGTGAATAAATTAATCAGTTGTGTTTGAAAAATCACTTTCAGAGTATACTCTTTTCGTATAGTATATTTCCATAACTCTGAATAATTGCCTGACCTGTTCTTTAGTAAAAGTTGTCTATCTTTTATTAACATCTTATTCAAAAAGAAGGAGAAAAAAGCCAAAACCAAAAACAGGGAGATGGAAATTGCAACCACATTATTTTTCTTTTGCATGTAGCTAGGTTTTAGTCACTATGCTGTCGATTTAATTTGAACCAAACTTGGAACATAATTGAACATAAGTGGCCGATGTAAAACAGATTTACACTCTTCGACTTCTATGACTTCATTCTCTTCCTCTCCAATAATGTGAATTGTGTAGTAGCTTCTATATCGAATTACATCGCAACAAACAACGATCTTCTTCTTCTCGTCCACGATGAAGAAACTTGTCTGATTCGAAAGGCAAATATCACGAGCGTATAAATCCACGGTTAAGAAGTTGCTCCACGACTCGATCTTACTATTGGTCGTAATCCATATTTCCATCTTCAATGTATCATATTACTATTGAGCGTATAATCATAGATTTCATCACGACTTGCATCATCAACAATCCTCAAAACTTTGTAATTGTTGTCGCTATCGTATCCCAGAGCAAAACTCTCGAACGTACTGTAGCTATTATTTATCAGCTCGATCCACCTTGTCTGCCCTAAGCATGGGTTCCAAACCACAAGTCCAACCACAAATATGGTGTCTTTAAATTTGTGTATCCTGGTTATAGTGGTGCATAATAGTAACCCATGGCAATAGAAGATATCATCTATATAGAATTTATCTGAATTAAAATAGGAATCTTTTAAGGTAATAAGTTCACTTGCACCTTCAGCAATTTCTTGAAGTTTGATGTTCACTGAATAAACCGCAACTTCCTTCAACATGACGACCATAGATTGTTTTGCTGCTTCTGAGTTACTATACTGTTTTTTGACGAATTTTGAATCTTTGAATAAATCGTTCCATTGTTTGCAAGTAGATCGTAATCGTCTTAGAGATTTTGCCGGAACCCTAGAGAGAATCTCACTCACCAAATCTTCTGGAAGATACATCATCATTGTTTGAACAAGGCTCTAAACATAAATTACTTTTTCTCCAAACCTCCTCTATATATATAGGGGAAAGATTTTGAATCCTCTCGAAGTTAGGATTTTGAAATAATCTAATAATCACGTTGGCAAAAATAATCAAATAGTTAGCCAATGAGAACAGTCAGAACATGCCACATATGCTAATGATAACCGACATTCAACTTGCCAAGTCATCATGTCTTGAGTATTTTATTTTATTTTTGCCCAAAAGGGGGGTTTTCCGTGGACTTATGTAACATGTTCAATTAGTTTGTACATCAGCAAAATCATATCGATCGAGATGATGACATGTGTAAACTAAAATTAAAAACGGAAAACTAACAAAAAACTGTTAAATAATTAAGTAAATAGTGAAAAGGAAATTTTTTAATAGTTTAACTTATATAGAAAAAAAATTATAATAGGAAAAATTGTAATAGTTCAAATTAATTAGAATAAAAATAAAATAAAAAACTAACAAAACACATTGTTAATTGACTAATTAAATAGTGAAAATGAAAAATTCTAATAGTTCAAACTAATTAAAATTTTTTTACCACAGTCTAAAATAATTAGGAAATAAAGTAAAATTTATAGTTCAAGCTACATATATAAAAATTAAGAAAGAAATCGAGAAGATATATAAGTGGCAAAAAAACTGAAAGTATAAAAAGAATAGCTAGTAAGAACATTAACCTAAAGAGAATATAAAAATAAATATAAAAATTTATAGAGAAAATAAAAGAATCTTATTATATAAAGGAGAGGTGATTTGAACTAATTTATATTTTCTATCTTGCATTTAATAAAATGCAATTTAATGATAAATAAATTGATAATTATACGGGTTTCAACTTAAAATACGATTATACGGGTTTCAATTTAGAAACTATTTAGGGCAATTTCCAAAAATACCACTTTTAAAAGTTTTTTTCCAAAAATACCACCTTGAAGTTTTTCTTCCAAATATACCACATTTTTTCCAAAGTTCCAAAAATACCACTTTAAAAAAAAAATCATTTTTAACATTCAAAACTAAACCCTAAACCCCAAACCCAAACCCTACCCCCTAAAACTATACCCTAATTTTGGAATAGTTAACCCAAACCCAAAAAATTTAAATTCTAAACCTTAAAAATCAATTTTTTAAAAAGTGGTATTTTTGGAAAAAAAAACTTTAAGGTGGTATTTTTGGAAAAAATACTTCAAAGAGTGGTATATGAGGGAATTCCTCAACTATTTATATGGGTTTTAATTTAGAATATAATTATAAAATTCATAACTATAAATAATTATTTTTAATATTCAATACCCGCATATTATGCATATAAAGGAAAAATTGTCAAAATTGTAACTCATTAGATGATGACATGTGTCTAATATCGATCGAGATGATGACATGTGTCAAAATATTACAATTATGTTAAACCAATAAAATAAAGACACATTAACATATTTTCTATTTGTTTCATTAACATATTTCTAAAAGGCAAATCAAACTCTAATGTAAATTGTTTTTTTTTTTTAAATGAAAAATTCTTGGGTTCACCCCTAGGGTGAACCAACCTCATTCACTTATTTCTCATTAGCCAATCATAATTAAGTATTTAATTAAAATAAAATAAATTAAAACAATTAATATTAATCAATTAATATTTGGGAATTAGAGTTTAATATTTGTGGTTTAGGGTTTCATATTTGGGGTTTATGGTGTAGGATTTGTAGTTTAGGATTTCGTATCTGAGGTTTAGGGTTTAGGATTTAATATTTGTGGGTTAGTTTAAGATCTAGAGTTTAGTATTTGGGGTTTAGGGTTTAATATTTAGGGATTAAGGTTTAATACTTGGAGATTAGGGTTTAGTATTTGTGGTTTAGGTTTAGTATTTGGATTTTAGGGTTTATTATTTGGGATTTAGGGTTTAATATTAGGGTTTAGTATTTGTGGTTTAGGGTTTAATATTTTTGTTTTAGGATTTAGTTTTTGGATTTTTGGGTTTATTATTTGGGATTTAGGGTTTAGTATTGGGCTTTCAGGTTTAGTATTTGTTGTTTAGGGTTTAGTATTTGTGTTTTAGGGTTTATTATTTGGGGTTTAGGGTTTAATATTTTGGGTTTAAGGTTTAGTATTTAGGGTCTAGAGTTCATTATTTGGATTTAGGGTGTCGTATTTGGTAATTTAGAGTTCAAGATTTAATGATTTAATTTAAGGGAGAATTAGCTGAATAATAGGATTTAGGGAAAAAATTAGAGGAATTCCCTCATATACCACTCTTTGAAGTTTTTTTTCCAAAAATACCACCTTGAAGTTTTTTTTCCAAAAATACCACATTTTTTTCCAAAGTTCCAAAAATACCACTTTTTTAAAAGTTGATTTTTAAGGTTTAGAATTTATATTTTTTTGGTTTGGGTTAACTATTCCAAAATTAGGGGGTAGGGTTTGAGTTTGGGGTTTAGGGTTTAGTTTTGAATGTTAAAAATGAATTTTAAAAAAATGGTATTTTTGGAACTTTGAAAAAAATGTGGTATTTTTGGAAAAAAACTTTAAGGTGGTATTTTTGGAAAAAAAACTTAAAAAGTGGTATTTTTGGAAATTGCCCAAAAAATTAAGTATGTAACATCACGTGATTGATATTTAGGTATGTAACTGTGAGAATCAATTGTATGACGATTTTGCCCCTATTTAATTGGGTTAATTTTATGTAGGAAAAAGAGTTAATATGGAAATAAGAATCAATCACATATTAAATATGATAATTACCATTAAATGTAATAATTATTGATGATTAAAAACAAAATCTTTAAAAATATTATATAAAAAATAAAAATTCATAAAAATTCATAAAAATCTTTTCTTGATCTTCTCTTAATTTTATAAAGACTATGTTTATGGCATAGTTAACTACTCTAATGATTTCATGCCATATAAAACATTACAGTATAAATATGTAGTCTATTATATACCAATATTATAATATATCGATATAAATACATAGTCCACTATATAAGCGATAGTTCACTATATAACATAGTTCACTATATAACACTGTATAAACGTTAGCTAACTATTCAAATAAAAATATAGTTCACTATATAAACACTACAATAGTCAATTTATCAATATAGTTCACTAGTTATGTATGAATAGTTAACTATCATATTATATATGGTCATCAAAATAGTTTAGTATAAAAATGTTGCATAGATATAAATATATAGTTAGCTATATTAATTAATTATATTTAACAAACTATAGAATTTAAACACTGTAACAATCACATCAAACATATAAACTAATTTTAAGATTAACGATCCAAATGATCTATGAAAAAAAAAAGAAAAAAAAAAGAAAAAAAGAGATGGACAAGAAGATGGACAATGGAGGAGAATGAGGAGATGGAAAAGAAGATGGACAATGGAGGAAAAGAAGGAGACAATGACGTGAAAAAAAGATAGGAGGAGATGGAGAAGAAAAAGAAGAACATGAAGGAGAAAGAGGAGGAGATGGAGAAGAACGTGAAAGAGAAAAGGAGGCTAAGGGAAAAGAAAGATTAGGGTAAATGTTTTTAAATCTATTGATTTCCTTTTTTGGTTTTTAATTTTTTAATTTTTGAGATTATTATGCTGTAAATCAAAAAGGGTATTATAGACTTTTTATGTGATCTGTATGTTATACACCTAATTTTTTTTTAGGTCACGTTAGATACTCAATTTTTGCCCAAAATCCTATTATTGGTGCCAATTTCCCTTAATTTAATTGATTTAATTAGTAATATTATTTGTTTTAGTTGTTTTATTTTAATTAAATACTTAATTATGATTGGCTAATGAGGGGGGGGGGGGGGTGAATGAGGTTGGTTCATCCTATGGGTGAACCCAAGAATTGTTCAAAAAAAATATAGATACTATTAAGTTAAACAACAACAAAAAAACACGTTAACATATTTTGTAATGTTTAATTAACATATTTCTTAAAGTCAAACCAAAAACTATATATGCCAAAATGTAAATTATTAAAATAGGAAAAGTGTTAAATCTAAAAAAAACAGTTAATATTTCAACAAAAAGGCACATTACCTTATTTGTACCTTATTTGTGATTTGCAAAAAAAAAAAACTATTGTATATAGCTTTTCAAAAAAAATTCTAAGGTTTAAAAAAATCTATTGTTTGAAAAGTTTTTCAAAGAATACAAAAACTTTTACAGATACTTTTCAACATAATTATAGAATATTTCAAAATAAGTACTTTCAATGTTTTTAAAAAGAAAATTGTATGAAATCTTATAATATAAAGTTGTATGCGCACCAAACTATAACTCACGAGATTACGACATGTTTCATTGTTAGTTTAGATTGTGACATGTGCCAATAAAAAATTCATAATCTATATTATTTACTTTTTAAATCAAATTGTAGTCTAATTTAAAAACTAATAACAAATCAAAAGAAATTTTCAATAAGAAAGGGAAAAAAAATAAAGTCGAAAGAAATAAAATTAATGAAAAAAGTAGTCATAACAAAAATAAAGCAAGAAAACCGCATAACCATTATATAAAACTTAGTCAATGTAATTGGAAAAAGAAAGTGTCGACAAAAATAGTTGTCATCATAGTCAAATAAACTAAGGAAAATAGGTTTTATACTAATCATATATATAATTAGGGAGTCCTCTCTCCATCTAAGGTGTCCACATAGGCAAAACAAATTTTTAACAATTAATTTTAGTTTTAAGTTCATTTAGTTCATATTTATGTATATTTATTGTTACTTATAGCTACTAATTTTTTAATTAAATTAAAAAACGAAAATAAGTCAATAAATTACTAAAAGTAGAAATTAATATTTGAGTATTTACTATGAATTTATGATAAGATAAAAGTTTATATATTCAATTTCAAAAATTGGAAATATGTAAAACGAATATACATATAAGAAAAAGTGAATAAAAATATTAGCGACATTAAAGAAAAAGAATCTTGAGTGTCAAAAAATTGTTAAGAGGCTATTGTTTTTTTTTTGTTATGAACGCACTTACACTTATTCTTTAAAGAAATACATGAGCATATTTGAACCAATGAGGGATAAACGTGTTAATATAAGAGGTTGTTGATTTAAAGATAAAGAATATATATTATTTCAGTAAAAGGATACTGAACCATCTAATTAAAAATGAGATAATAAGATGAAAATTTAGGATATACGATTTTATTATATTGGTTATATTTAAAATTTGTTTGAAGATTGGATGAATTTATTATGCAATAACACATAAAATAATAAGTTCTCAAAAACTAAACAACTATTTATTTAAAATCAAATACCAAATCGAAAGAATTTCAAAAAAAAAGAATTAAAACAAATTAATAATTGAAAATATGATATTATAATGTGTAAATAAATGTAATATATATATATATATATATACTAACATAAAATACTTACTAATTCATGTTATACATGATATTGATAGAAAACATAGAAAAATAACACAAAAATATCAAAAGAAGCCAAACTCGCGCAACGCGCGAGTCCAACCCTAGTTAAAAAAATTAGACAATACAATTAAAAAAAAAATTAAGCTTAAAAAATGGTATAATTGTCATTATGTTCAAATAACAAAATGTTGTTACTCAACTAAAAAAGTACAATATCATATTTTCAATTAGCAAACGAAAATCTATAATTTTATATAGTACAATGTAGGCCTGGGCAAAATAACCTGAACTTGTATACCCGAACCTGGACCCGAACTTGTACCCGACCCGAAATCTTACAGGAACTTGTATGGGTATGTTTTTAGTAGACCTGAAAGAACCTGTACCCATTTGGACCTGAACCTGGATCCGAACATGTACCCGAACTTGAACATGTATGCCTAAGCCTAGTAGGTCAAATCTACCAAAAACTATGATAAAACAGATTTAATTTATTGATATCGTTTTCTTTCAAAAAATTATAATATCGTCATAATACTAATAAAAAAGCTTCTACAAGTGAGTTAAATGTTTTACTTTTACTTGTTGTTACCGGTTCGACATTCCAATACCAACACCAAAAACATCGATTCTTCAAACGAATGTAATCCCTAAAATTTCAAGCTTGATTTTGCAAATCCTCCTCGAGGTCGACCACAATCGTCTCTTTTATCATAGATGTCTTGAATTTGATCTACAGTAATCATCCTTCTCTTTCTAATCTTGGCTTCGATTGATTCGTGATTCGTTATTGATTTTTGTTCCGTTGTTCGTATGTCTGAATGATTTGTTTTGATTCGAGATTCGTCATTGACTCTTATTCGTTTGTATAATTGCTTTGGTTACATTGATTTAGTTTTATACATTGACAAACTTCGATTGATAATTGTATTCTTAACTTAGTTCATATTATATGATTGTTGTCTTGTTGGTTGGTTTGTGTTTCAAATGCATTTTACATGTTACAAGTTACAGGTTTTGTTAACACTTCGGGTATAAACACATCACAACACCTAGATCAGAACCAATATGTGGAAGGAACTTGTAAAATTTTGATATTTAAAAGGTTTAATAAGTTGGAACCTGGACCCGAAGTGTCCTATGGAACCTGTACCCGTTAGGACCCGAACCTGAACCCGACCCGAATACCCGAATGCCCAGGACTAGTACAATGATATACAATGATATAAAATTAAAATCGTTCTCAATTTTAATATGACATCAATTTATTTTATTCTTTTAATCAAGCGAATTATAAGTTCGAGTAAAATGATATAATATGGAAATATTATTTATGAAACTGGAAAAAAATTATCTGATAATTATACGGATTTCAATTTAAAATATGATTTTACGGGTTTAAACTTATAATATAATTATAGGGGTCATAACTACAAAGATTATCAATTTTAATATATAATACCCGCATATTATGCGGGTCCTGATCTAGTTGTCTTATAATAAGATGCTACTGCTTTGGAGTAGTTGTTGGGATGCTTCAGGCCCATGAGATGGAGTTGGATAGTGTGGCTTTAGAGTTCAAGAGAACTAAGAACTTAGCGCTAACATCATGTGAGAAGAAGGAACATAGATATGATGGTGAAAATCCTATGAGTTTACTGGTTAGGAGATTTGATCGAGCCTTGAGGAAAGTGGAACAAGAACAAGGTCAGAGAGGATTCAAGTCAGTTCTGAAGCAACCTGAAGCAGACAGAGCTTCCAGGAAGTCTGAAATACAATGCTACGAGTGCAAAGGGTATAATCACATCAAAACTGAATGTCCTACTGTCAAGAGAATAGATATTAGGTGTTCTAGCTGCAAAGGAATAGGACATACTCAGCTGGAGTGTGTAAATGATCACAAGAGCATAGGAGAGAGATACATTCTTGCTGAAGCAGATTCAGAAGAAACGAGTGAAGATGAAGAGGAGTTGAACAACTTTGTTGCGACCATTGGAATTATTGAAGAAGAAGGTTACAGCTCTGATTCTGAATCTGATGAGGAACATGATGATGATCTTGCGGAAACCTACAAGGAAGTGCGTGAAATGCTAATCAAACTTGGACAAGAAAACTCAGCATTGATCAAGGAGAAACAACGTCTCGAAGCAGTGTCTGAAGCACTCAAAATCGAATTAGTTGCAGAAAAGAAGCTTGGACATGAGAGTGTAGTGCTCATGAAGGAGAAACTAGTGCTTGCTACTAAAGTGGATATGCTGGAAAAGTAACTACACTCAGAGAGAGAAACCTCAAGTCAACTTCAATCACAACTTGACCTACATCACAAGAAGATCCATATGTTTGCCGGCACCAAGCAGTTAGACAAGATATTGTCATATGGACGAACGGAGAAATCATATAGTGGATTGGGGTACACTGGACGAGATAGACCAGAAACTGAGGGAATCAAGTTCGTGCCTGCAAGAGTTTCTCAACCAACACACTACATACCCAAGAAGAAGAACATGAAGAAAAAGGGATGTTACTTATGTGGGAAGCTTGGCCACATAAAAGCTGTTTGTTACGAGTTTTGGGGTAAAGTGAAGGAGCTGAGATATCAAGGAAAATTTACATGGAACGGGCATCGAAATCAAATTTGGGTAAAGAAGACTGATTTACATCCAACTGCTATAAGAAGTACTTCAGGCGGTGCATCAGGTAATACATCAGGACTCGGATTTCGTTGCAATATGGCGGTCATGTCAGAAGAACAAGAGGACAATGGTCCATGGTTCTTTGACAGTGGATGTTCACGGCACATGACGGACACCATGAGCAATCTACAAACATTCAAAACAACCAACGGGAACAAAGGGAAAGTCACTTTCGGTGATGGTAGTCATGGAGCTGTTCAAGGATTGACTATAAGCTTCACAAGCATAGACTGCAAAGTTGTTGATAAGTATGGTAAAACGACCTTAAGAGGAGTTCGATCAGGTGACAACTGCTACAGGTGGAAAGACTCAGCCAAGTGTTTCAGGGGAGAAGATGATCTTCATTTTGGGCATCAATGGCTTGGAAGTTTGAACACTATAAGGCATGTGACGCGTGTTAACCATGACATAGTACAAGGTCTGTCTCAATTCAAGGGAGGAGACCAACCAGAGGTTAACAAGTTATGTGAAGATACTGCTTCAGGTGATCAACCTGAATCAGATGGATGTTCTGCTTCAGGAAGGCAGTCCATACCGGATCAGAAGATGGCGTCATGGGTTCCTCGAGATCATTCAGCAACCTACAACATTGGAGGTGTGAATGAAGGGAGGAAAATCCGAGGAATCGAGAAGGGTCGTCAAGTCCTGGAGTACCTTACGTTTGTGGAACAGAGAAATCATGTTGAGCCTTTTGAGGATGAGACATGGGTTCAATCGATGAAACATGGACTAAAGTTATGTGTATGAACCAATGGATGGAAGCTTATACCTCGATCAGTAGAAGTGAATGTAGTGAAGGTTAATGTGAATAACCTTATCATTGGAGGTACATCTCAAATCCATGTAGTGAGTTTCTTAAGGAGTATGATGCAAGAGTTTGGTATGAGCATGGTAGGCGAGCTGAAGCACATTCTGGGTTTGGAATTTACTCAATTCAAGGAAGCTGAGACTCCTATGAGTACTACAACTAAGCTATCTCATGAAAATAAAGGGAATGATGCGAATGTCAAGCTATACAGATGCATGATCGAGAAACTCATGTATCTCACTAGGAGTAGGCCGGATTTGTGTATGAGTATTGGAAAGTGTGCAAGATACTCAGCCAAGCTGAAGCAGTCGCATATTGAAGCTGTCAGGATAATTATCATATATGTTAGAGGTACTGTTAATATGGGAATATGGTACTCAAATGGTTCGAATAAGAGGCTTGTGAGCTACTGTGGTTCTGACCGCGCATGGAAAATGGATGATCGAGAGAATACAAGTGGAAGTTATTTCTACCTTGGAAACAATCTGATCTCATGGATAAGTAGGGAGCAGAACTCTGCATCACCTTCTGCAACTGAAGCAGAATGTGTAGTCTTTGGAAAGTGTTGTAATCAACTCCTATGGATGGAGCAGATGTCAACAGACTATGGAATGGATTTGGGATCACTGTTGGTTCATTGCAACAACGAAAATATGTTTAACATATTAGAGAATCTGGTGCATCACTCAAGAACAAGACATATCAACGTTCAACACCACTATAGTCATGAAGAAGTGGAAGAAAAATAGGTAGTGGTTAAACACATTAGTACTGATTTGCAATTGGCTGATTTACTCTCAAAACCATGGGACTTTAATCGTTTTGTCACTCTAAGAAACTTAATTGGTGTTTGTGAAGTATGATGTGTTTTGTGAAGTGTGCAGAACTGATACAGGTACTGACTCAGGGTACACATAAGGCTTTGATTTTGTTTGGAGTCAGAAACATCAGTGGAAAAGAGCTACATATCATATCGTCTTGCTTGGACTTTAGTACAGCCTGCACATGAAGAAGAGAACTAACAAGCTGAAGAGTGATTAACCATGAGACAGTTCTTAAGAAGTCAAGTGATGGAGTTGTCTCATCTGTTAATAAATCAAGTAAAAAAAAAAGATCTCCAAAGCCAAAGGCAACCTTGTCCATGCGGATTCCAGTGAGAAGTAGATTAGGCAAAACTCAAGATGTTCAAAAAAAGAACGAAAAGCACATAGGGAATCCGATGGTAAGACAAGGTGAGTATTCAAATCAAAGAAACTCTATGTCTGAAGTATACCAGCTGCTCTCTCATGGTGACCGAAGGTTGCAAACTAACCAAGAGCAAGATAGAGATATGATAGTGTGAAAGCTAGCCACTGGAGTTAAAGATGACTAAGCGTTATGAATCTGGACGAGCTGAATGTATGCGTCTGAAGTACGACCTGTGTTAGTTTGTGCTGCATCACAACAAAGAAAAAGGTACATTTAAATTTGTGTTTAAAAAGTTTTCAAAAGCCAATTGTTAAAGAAGTACATGTGTAGAATCACTGCTAGTTTACTTTCCCGTCATGTCTTGTGATTAAATGTGGATGTGTTAGTTTTGATCTTAGTAGGTACTACTGATTTTTGTGTTGAAAGATATGTTGCAGTGAACTACAGGGAGTCTGATTTTTATTCTAAGTCATGAGAGATGCAAAAGGAGATTCGAAGGTGATAAAAGCTGCGACCAACAACATTGTGGGCTCTTTTGTCCGATGGCCTAGCACAAACCAAAAGTTGATATTGGTACCGTTGCGAAGATAACATAACCAGCTTTACACAGATCAAAATGGATCTCAATTACGACATGGGTGTCAATAGTTATGGTTCTTTCTTTGGAGGAAAATATGCAAACAGAAACTTGCAAATTAGTGCGTCAGGAGCCAACTTCGAGGATATTTTATCGACAACTCAGGTAGACTCATATCATGATTAAGGTGTCTACAGAAAGAGCTCATTGCAAAGAAGATACAGAAACTTACGGCTTGTGAATCAGAGTTAAACTCCATCCGTAAACTGTGGTGACATTTGGCTAATAGTCATCTGAATCTGGAAAAATTCAGGAAATAGTTTCGGTGGACCATCATCAGGAGAGCGTTTGGACGATCAAATGGAATCCGATGAGACTAATTTTTGGGGAAATGAATGGTGTCATACTGAACTTCAAAATCAACGGTAGGATTCGTAAGCTAACGGTCAGTTTGAGAATTATTAATGACCACTCAAAGGCTATTTGATTGATATTTTTGTGTATCTTCTACCGCATCTATGCTTCAAGTATGCAGAGTTTGTAAAGGCTGATTTGGTTTTAGTTCCAGGAAGCATCATGTTCTATCTTCGTTGCGATCTCGAAAGAATTGTTTGTGCTATTGCGAGTTGCTCCTGATTAATATTGTGTTGACTTTCATGATTAGTTCTACAAGGGGTAAAGTTGTTGGATTTCCTTGTTCTGCAAACGGGTCTCTGAACAGCTGGTGTGCATTGCAATCTCAAGTTGGATTTATGTATCTATGTGGAAGGAGAAGCGGACTTCAGACCTAAAGGCCACAAAGAAGGACGTTGGTTCAGAGGAGCAATCTAATTCAGAAGAGAAAACTGGTTTAGAAGAGAAGATAGCAAAGTTTACTTCATGCCTCATTGTGTGAGTCTCTCGATGAAATTGCGTTGGTCCTTCACATGATTACCAAGGTTGTTCAGCATGTGTCAAAATCGAAGCTAAGGCAGAAGCTAAGACTCATTTGCATTCCTTCAATGGAGGATAGTGGCAGCTTAAAACCATGGCAAGAAGAGTACAAAAAATTTGTGGGCTTGAGATAATAAGTCAACTTCAGTGTCTGCATAAACTGGTTTAGGAGACAGATGAGTATCATAGACCGTATGGTTCAGTTTGGAAGATTCTGCATCTTGGGTGTGCTCTTTACATAAGTTTCTAGACATCGACTTAAAGGTTAGTTCCCATCTCATATGGTTAAGTGTATTTGTTTTTAACTTGTGTGCTCATAAGCAGGGGGAGATGGTGTCCACAATTATGGGGGAGTATGTAATTAGTCTATATATCTACTCTAATGGGAGAGTGTGTATCCAGTCTATATATCTACTCTTATGGGGGAGCATGGTGTCTATAAGGTGTTGTTGGTGATTCAAGTCATTAATGATAGAATTCTGGGGGAGACTAGGAGCTGATATAAAATGCCTTGTTTAAAGGAGTTAGAATTTTAATCATTCATCATGTTTGAAATTCTATTTCTGGGATTGCTTCTTTGGTTAGGTTGTTTGTGTTGTGCAGGTGCTTGTAAGACACTCCAAGTTATAAAGGGGGAGATTGAAGATGCAAGTATCCGAAGCAAGTTCCTGAAGCTGTACGAAGTACTTCAGGAAGTGATGCAGAGAAGATTACTCAAGACTTGTGCGACATGGGCTTGAGGAGATGGGCTGGACTGGACGTTTCAAGCAAACTGAGACGAGCCCAAGATGACGTAGCTGAGCCGGAGGAGATCTTTTGTGAGGATCAAGGATGGCTTGAAGACTTGCCTTATCACTTGAGAAAAATAAGGAAATAAGGCAAGAGAGAATATCTCCAAAAAGATATGAAGATCTTTGAGGAGTAGAGAGCAAGGCTAGGTTTAGCCGACTTTCTATTTTTTATAAATAGAGGTGTTCGTGCAGTTGTGCAAGGTTGAACACTTAGGAGCTTATTTCTTAGTAAAGGGTTAGGGTTTATAAAAAACCTAGAATCAAAGGCTAAGGGGTAGAGAGTGGTTTCTAGATCATGGATAGATCTTAGAAATGTGTGAGGGTAGGATCAACGTGGTGAGTGATACTTGTATGTATATTCAACAATTGATCTAGTAAATATTCTTGGAAAAGAAATCCCGTGTGTTGTGTTCCCACTATCTATTCATATCTGAAGTAGTAGTGTTCTTATCATGCACTAGTCCTGCACTAGTTTTGGTTTAGATGCTCTACCACGATAACCTTTACTCGCAAGATTTGACTTGATATTGTGATAAATGGAAATAGAATCGTGGTCGAAAATTGAGAAATCCTCGACGTCCCAGAAGACGCATGTGAAAGGCTCTACGAGGTTGAACAAAACGGAGATCGCGTAAACAAATATAATCTCATAAACAACAAAACAAGTTCAAGTTTTAAATTACGGGATCAGATCAAAACTTATGTGGTCGCTAATCCCGCAATGAAACACAACAGTCTGGGACATTAGTACCAGTAAGAATCGGGCCACAGCTGCATGCTCTTTTCCTGTCTCTGCGTCGCTCATGCTCTTCATGAAGGGACTGCTCTTCGCGATAGGTCATGGTTTCGACAAGGGAGAGAGACTATTTTTAAATCAAAGGTTACTTGTGAATACTAGGTCCTTTTTGTAGCTGACATATATATCTTACGGTAGATATGTGAAAACGGGCCAAACCCAACCCGGTCCGTCATTTGATGGGTACGACCATAAAATTTGATAACCGCTTAACTTTTTTTATGTATATAAGAAAAAAGAAGACCCTTTACCTAAATGGAAAAAGATAAAAAAAAAAAAAAAATTAAAGGTAAACAAAGTGGCATATAAAAGGATATTTATTCACTTGTGAATTCATTAAAAAGAAGAAAGAGAAACCCTAATAGCAACATTGTAGCTTACGGCAACGAAAACAGAAACAGAAAGTTAAAGAAAAGGCGAGAGAGATCATGTCGACTTTGATGTCAGACTTAGATGTAAAAGGTGCGAACATATTACTTAGAGTAAGCAAACGCGTGAGAGATCAGTCACCAAAAGAAGACCTTATAGATCATGAGGTTGCGTTACCAGCAAGCGAAGGTCAAGAAATTCAGTCTAAGAAGAGGAACGCTGATAAAACTCAGTATTTGAAGCACAAAAATCAGCCCATGAAGAAAAAGCCTGCATTGGAAGAAGACGATTCGGAAGAAACCCTAGTCAAATTGCTCGAATGGAAGAAAATTAAGCCTGATTTCGGAGATATAGTCATCCATGTTACTGATGAGGGATTCAGTGAACCGATAAGGAAGCAGTTGAGGGAAAGCGACATAAAGAATGATCAAAGCAGGCTCATGTTAGGGAAGACACTAGTGAAGACGAGGATGCTTCCTCTTTTGAATTATTCAGAGTCTGGTCGCATTCATCACGGCACAGAAGGGCTCGATGTTTCGGTGTACGGACATGACGGAGAGGTTCAAGAGATGAAGTTCAAGATGTGGAATGTTGACACACCTGTGTTGACTTCAGGATGGAAAGAGTTTGTGGCCAAATATGAACTCGAGAAGCATTGTGATTTTCTAATTATTTCCATGTTTAGGCACATTGAGAGTGGTAAGATTTGCTTCGCGATTGACTCCAATACTAGGTTTACTTCTATAACCAAACCGGTGAGTAAGAGGATCTCGAAGGCTGTTTTCGAGAATCCAAATTAAGGTTCTTTATTATTCGTTTAAGGGTTGCTTTTTGGTGTTCTAGAACTACAAGAGTTCGAATTAAGGATTTTTTTTTTATGAGTTAATAATAATGGTTTTCTTTTGATCAACTTTGTGTAATCTATCTAATTAGGATTTTTTTGTTGAGTTAATTATGGAAGTTTTCAAGATTTAAAATGGTTTGGATATAAGTCCTTGGTCATGTAAACCACCCGAGGGTTAAAATTACCAACGGGTTAAGTCTTTACGTCCAAAGTAACTTCCTAACGAACTGATGTAATATAGAGCGGATCAGATTTTTTCATTCAAAACATATATAAAACAGTACTACAATTATGTCGGTCCATGAACAATTTGTCTAATCAGACTTATCAACACTATCCCCAATGTTGTGAGCTATGAGAGATTTCCAACTATTTCGGTTCAGGGAGTTGTGACGATGTCCAGCACGACCGCGGTATGCCATGCTTTTCGAACCATTCAGGCATGTGAAATCTTTCGTAAAGAGCTGGTCTTACATCTTCTACTTCTGAAACTTGCTTAAGCAATGGAAGAATAAAGTCCAGAAGCTTCAAATATGTTTATGGTCTCATTAGCTTCAATATGTTTCAATATTATAGGAACAAACGAGTTCAGATTTAAATACCTGAGTATCATGTGGCTGTTCTGCGGAAAACGGAACACATGGAATCCCGTTTAGAGGTTGTAAAACAAAGCTGTATGGATTGTTGTCGACGATAACTGTCCTATGCATATTCTTCGATGCGGATAATAGATCCTTCACATGATCTCCATATTGCCTGATGAGAAAATGAAATGCAGAGAATACACAATATATACATCACAATATCCAACATTAGAAAAACTGATCAGAATCATCTATTCAAGACAACTTACGTGCTAACTGTCGATGGTCGATAAAGCCGGTCTCTTAATACATTTTTGGCATCTATTCTGTCCACAAGCGGTCTCGCATAATCTGCAGATGTGAAGATCGTATTAAACACTTGACCGAGAACGGAGAATGATAAAACTGAGAAGTAGTAAGCAACTTAAGAGACCTTCGAGACCAGCGGTAAAAAGAATAAGATGTGCAAATTGGCTGAGTTGCTCTAAGAATTCGTGTAACCCTGGACGCTCAAACACTGTAACATAATTGATTTTAGGCTTCCCTTTGCATTCCTTCAGGCAGAGAAGTGATATTATTTGAAACATCAACAAACGAAATTAAGTCGGAAGAATCAGTTGTTATTTAGGAAAAACCTTGGTTGATGAAATGCATTCAAGCTCAAACCACTTCAATCCAGCTTCAATGGCTTGTGTACGTAAAGCAGCAGATAGACTTGACGTCTCATAAGCACTCACTAATGTCTCATCCAAGTCAAGAACTACCTGCAAATTTCAGAACTCAGATTACTTAAAACACTACCAATAGCTACTAGACAAGCTTAATCTACTTTCCTCATGGGCTTCCAACATAAAAACCATAATCTACATGATCGGTAGCACTCAGATAAGTCAGTGATAAACCGAATTAAGAAGTTACAGCCTTACAGGTATATAACTCACATTACAGTAGTACACTGTTACTTCAACCTGAATGATGGTATGAGAATTCTCTCAGAAACCAACTAAATGTTGCAAATTTCAGATCTTAGATTACTCAAAACACTACCAATAGCTACTAGGCAAGCTTAATCTACTTCTTCCTTGGCTTCCAACAGAAAGAGTGAAAGACCATAATCTACATGATATTGGCAGCACGTAGACAGGTCAGTGATGAACCTAAGTACAAAGATAACAGTCTATAACTTCTAAATGCACTATATTCCAAAGGCTACAATTCAGTGAGCATTCTAGTGACTGATCCATATAATAACACTATCAGAGACGCGTAGTCGTGTACTTATTATACTCATATCAGAATCTAGAGCCTGCAGGGCAATAGGTGAAAGCTTCATTTCACAAACAAAAACTTGAAATGGATACACAATTCTGCAAAATAGTTCAGAAATTGTATACTTGAGTAGCTAAATTTCAGTCCCAAACTGTATCTTTCAGGAAGCATATCAAAATCAAACAAACAACATTTGATTATGAAGGATGCAAACTAAGCTATGATAATGGAACAGCAAGCTAATCCAAAATCTTGAGTTTCCTTCTCTACCTTATCAAACTTAGAACAATGCTTCACAGATTCCAAATTCTATTATCCAACGATTCTCAAACTATACTAAGCATACCGTGAGTCTCTGGATACTACTGACTTCTCCTACTTCGCTAGCGATTTCGACGGCGATTGGTGATTCCGCCGTAATCTCCGGTAACTCGATGACTGACAAGGGTTTAAAACCATCGGCGATAGCTTTCGTAGAATACGAAGCATAGAGAAGTGGATTATGAGCGAAAGCACGAAGGATCTTAAGAAAGAATTGGTAGAAGAAATCAAGCCAGTTCACCAAAACATTCCATCGAGGAGAGTAAACGAGATCGGTTTGAGTCAATTCCGCCATGAATCAATTGGATTCCGGAGAGAGACGACGGTGGTAGTAACCGGAGAGTAAGATCGCTCCGATCAAATCTTACCGGAGAAGAAGAAGAAGAAAAGGAGGCAATCAAAGTTTGTGCTCTTTAATTACTTTGGATTTAACATTATTTACTTTAATGTGATTGGATTTTTTATGATTCACGCGCTGTTTTAAGCGATTGAGAATCACTGGTATATGTAAGTGAACTGCGTGAGAGACACGCGCGAGGAAATGAAGGTGGGAGATATTTTGAAGGAAGAGACAGATTTATTAAAAGAGAGGAAAGTCGTTTTGCTCATTCCCATTGGATCTTTTTCGTTTTGGGCCCATTTTTTATCGAGTCTAAGATGGTACGACTAAACCGGATTGGTTTTGATTTAGAGTTGGTTCAACTTTTGTGCAAATTATGACAAAATGTCATATGGTACTAACTCTTAAAATTATATATATCTATGGTAGGTAGGTAATCTATACTTAAGGGGAATAATTTTGATGACACTTTTTTTATGGGTTAATATTCTCAATAATTCAAAACCTTTTAAGTGACACAATCACAGCCATTAGATTATGCGATCATTTCATCTTTATAGATAACCAAAGCTTTAGCTAGAACCTAAACCAAATTTCGATTCCTAATTAAAATTAAATTAGCCTTAATCTAGGCTCATAACTTAACCAATAGTCAAGTGTAGTTCTAACTTTGAAATCGAAACTATGAAAACTATGAAAATAAACAAAAATCATCATAGTTTTAAAAGCAAAGATTATTTAACAATAGAACAAATAAACGAATTCAATGAAAAAATGTCTTTGAACTATGATTTTTTGTATTTTAACACTTGATAAGAGTGCATAAGCTCTAAAATAGAAAGTTAGTGTAACCAATTACGTCAAATATTAAAGATGATTTAGATCTGGTCGAATTTAGATATTTTCAACATTTTTTCTTCCATTCTTCAAAATGTTAGTTTGTGGTATAACCAAAAAAAATTATATCTTATCAACTAACCAAAAACCTTATATCTAATGGCTAGGATGTTGCCACATTAAGTTGATTCTGGTTAGTTTTTAAGATATAATTTTTTTATGGTATACATCTAACTATCCCTTCTTCAAATTCGAGTTACATTTCTTCTATTCTATTCTTAAAAAGAAAAAAAAAACATAAACAGTTCACTTCTTCTCTACCATTATTTCACACAATTAACTAACTCGCAATTGATATAATCCTAATTTGATATACATATATCACTCAACTTTTCAAGCTTCTTTGTCAAACGAAAATGCAACATTTGATATACATAAAATAGGCAAAAAAAAAGCTTAGAGTTATAATGGATCAACCCCTAATTTCATAAATAAAATGAAGATTTTGATTTTGAGGTAGCTCCTTTGCTTGGACTTTTAATTTTATTTAGTCATTTAGTCTGGTTTTGTTTGGTTCTGTTTTAATCAACATTTTTTCCGAACAAATCGAAAAACTAAATCGAACATGCAACTGGATTTTATTTAAAAATTCTTTGTTTTCAATTAATTAGTAAATGGAATTTTAACTAAAATGGTGATTCAATAAGGGCGATTGACACAGCAGAAAAGTAAGTTCATAATCTTAAGATATGTGAAATGCATTGGTTCATCTCAGTCAGCATTAATATTTTTCTTTACTATGAAGCTATCAACAAGGATAAGTTGCTTCAATCACCTTTGTTGATACACATAAAACCCATGGATCTAAACATGGACTGAACACTCATTCAAGATTTTCATTAACAAATAGCAACCTGCCACTTTGTGTTGTCAATAAGATGCTTACGCATCTTTTTGAACAACACTTGCACTTAAATGTTTTTTTGGTAAATTTAAAATATTATATCAACAAAAAATTATGAACATTACTTTATATGTCTGGAAAAAACAAAATTAATGTATCATGTCATTGTAGCCTTAGAGACATGTTTGATTTCGGTTCGACTTTGTTGCAAATTCTTAAAATTAATGTTACAACTACAAACGAAAAATTATGAAACTCTTAAATTTATACGTTGATGAAAAATTATAAAACCCTTAAAAGACATGTAGACTTCTTGGTGGGACTCGAGGAAGTAGTTGGACGAAATCTCCATGTCTTTGAGAATGCGGCGGTAAATCAGAAGAAAATTGATTTCACAAAGTTGTAAATCAAAAGGAACAGAGCAATATGACCATTTAAAAAAAAAAATTTGATTTCACAAAGTCTTTGTCTAACAGTGTTGATTTCACAAAGGCTTTGTTTTTAGGGAGACTTACTAGAATAACCTTCTTAGATTTTGGCCTTACTCAAACAACCTTCTTAGATTTTAATTACTGGGGCTAATTTCGAGTCCGTTTTACCCTTTTTCCTTTGATAACAAAAAACGTATTTACAAAAATGCCATTAATGAAATGCGCCGCGTAGGCGCGAAAGTTTCCCGCCTAAAAAAAATAAGTCTACCGCTATGTGATGGTAGACTTATTTGAGCTCTGGTAGACTTATTTTTTTGTCCGTAGACTTATTTGAGGAGCGGTAGACTTAATTTTAAGCGGTAGACTTATTGTGTCTCCTTTGGTGGTAGACTTATTTCCGAACGGTAGACTTATTTTCTCTGCGGTAGACTTATTTTCCCGTAGCGGTAGACTTATTTTCTGCGGTAGACTTATTCTTCGAATGGTAGATTTATTTTCGTAGACTTATTTTCAGCGGTAGATTTATTTTTCTTCGATGGTAGATTTATTTTTGACTGGTAGATTCGTTTCCTTTGGTGGTAGATTTTTAGTCATAGCAGCGGTAGATTTATAGTGATGGTAGACTTATTTTAGTAGCGGTAGACTTATTTTTTGCGGTAGACTTTTTTAGCGTGGTGGTAGATTTATTTTGTGTTTAGTAGTGGTAGACTTATTGTCGTAGTGGTAGACTTATAGTTAGCGGTAGACTTATTTCGTATTTTCGGTCAACGAAACCAACCGTTGACTGGTAGACTTATTTTTTTAGGATCAATGGTGGTAGACTTATGCGTTTTTAGCGATAGAAGCGGTAGATTTGTTTTTACCCTGGTCTAGTGATGGTAGACTTTTTATCAAACTTAGTGACGGTAGACTTTTTTTCACATTAGACATTTGGTTGACTTATTTGTGATAGCGGTAGACTTATTGTTGTTGGTGGTAGACTTATTTCCTGTTTAGGAATTTACAGTGGTGGTAGACTTATTTTCTAACTTAGTGATGGTAGACCTATTTGTGATAGCGGTAGACTTATTGTACTTGGTGGTAGACTTATTTTCTGTTTCGGAATTTATAGTGGTGGTAGACTTATTTTCGAACTTAGTGACGGTAGACCTATTTGTGATAGCGGTAGACTTATTGTACTTGGTGGTAGACTTATTTTCTGTTTAGGAATTTATAGTGGTGGTAGACTTATTTTCGAACTTAGTTACGGTAGACTTATTTGTTATAACGGTAGACATATTTGTTATAACGGTAGACTTCTTGTACTTGGTGGTAGACTTATTTTATGTTTAGGAATTTATGTGGCGGAAGACTTATTTTTGAGCGGTAGACTTATTGTGTCTCCTTTGGTGGTAGACTTGTTTATTTCCGAACGGTAGACTTATTTTATCTGCGGTAGACTTATTTTCCCATAGCGGGTAGACTTATTTTTAGGAATTTAGTGACGGTAGACTTATAGTATTTACTGTTTAGGAATTTATAGTGGTGGTAGACTTATTTTCGAACTTAGTGACGGTAGACTTATTTGTTATAACGGTATACTTATTGTACTTGGTGGTAGACTTATTTTGTGTTTGATGGTAGACTTATTTTCTGTTCGATGGTAGTATTGTTTTTGTTTGATGGTAGACTTATTTCTGTTTGATGGTAGATTTTGTTTTGTTATAGTAGACTTATTTTCTGTTTGATGGTAGACTTATTTTTTTTAATGGTGGACTTATTTTCTGTTTGATGGTAGACTTATTGTGGTAGGTGGTAGAGTTATTTGCAGGGAACGGAAATGTCGATTTTACCCTTTCAAAATAGACTGCACGAAAACCAGCAACAATGGTGATGAACTAGGGTTTCCAGCCGCATAGGTTGATCTTTGCGAAGTGATTTTTTTAACTTTCCTTGTTTTCTAAAGTGCTTTTCGAAGGAGTGAACTTGTTGGAGTGAACTTGAACGAGGTCCAATGGAACAAATTGTTCTTGTCTGTGGTAGATGGAGTTTTTCGAAGAATGGATGGGCGTTCGAGGTTGACAACTCAAAAGGTGGTAGAGTTCTTGGGTTAGATCATGCAACCTCGTTCAACAATTTCCTTCGAATGGTGTATGAAGATTTCGGAATCGATGAACAAATTTTTGAGGTAAAATTGAGTTACCTTTTACCAAGCTTCGCTGTAGATACACCACCGATTTTCGTTGCAAATTCAAGACAGTTCAAGAGTTTTGTACAACAACATAAGAATGAAATGATTCGTCTATGCGTGGAGATTAGTGAAAAAGCAAAAAAACAGTTTAAAAGAGAGAGAAGTGGATGCAAGAAGGGAGAACCTATAGATGAAGATGATGAAGATGATGAAGATGATGATTGTAGATTTGACTATTGCGACGATTCAGACGGTGCAAGCTCGGACGATGATGAATACGGGAGGCGTGGTAGACTTTCAGATGATGACGACGACGCCGCCATGGAAACTCTACCACCGAAGAAAAGGGGTCTACCATCGATTCCAGATGGCGTGAAGTTAGAAATGAGGTCGGTAGACTTAGCGGTTGGGCAACGTTATGCCACAAAAGAGGAGTTGGAGAGGAGATTGGAGATTATTTCTGTTGCACGTAAGTTTGACTTTAACGTCGGACACTCAACTCCAACGTTGTTGACGGTTAGTTGTTGGGTGGAAGGATGTACGTGGAGGGTTCGTGCTTCAACTATTGGAGACAGTCCCAGTTTCCATATCAAGACTTATAATGGAAACCACTCTTGTTCTGTGACTGATCGTTCAACCCGTGCTCGTAAAGCAACGTATCAGGTGTTAGGTCGTCTCTACAAAGATTTCATTGGTGGTGTTGGACCAACAGTCTTGCCAAGTCATGTTGCCGATGCTATAAGGAAACGTTTCAGAATAAAGGTACTTTAACCGATGGTAGACTTATTTTAGTTTGATGGTAGACTTATTGTCTGTTTGATGGTAGACTTATTTTGTGTGTCATGGTAGACTTATTTTCTGTATGATGGTAGACTTATTTTCTGTATGATGGTAGACTTATTTTCGGTTTGATGGTAGACTTATTTTCTGTATGATGGTAGACTTATTTTCTGTATGATGGTAGACTTATTTTCTGTTTGATGGTAGACTTATTTTCTGTATGATGGTAGACTTATTTTCTGTTTGATGGTAGATTTATTTTCTGTATGATGGTAGACTTATTTTCATGTTGATGTTGATGGTAGACTTATTTTGTGTTTGATGGTAGACTTATTTCTGTTTGATGGTAGACTTATTTTCGGTTTGATGGTAGACTTATTTTCTGTATGATGGTAGACTTATTTTCTGTATGATGGTAGACTTATTTTCTGTTTGATGGTAGACTTATTTTCTGTATGATGGTAGACTTATTTTCTGTTTGATGGTAGATTTATTTTCTGTATGATGGTAGACTTATTTTCATGTTGATGTTGATGGTAGACTTATTTTGTGTTTGATGGTAGACTTATTTCTGTTTGATGGTAGACTTATTTTCGGTTTGATGGTAGACTTATTTTCTGTATGATGGTAGACTTATTTTCTGTATGATGGTAGACTTATTTTCTGTTTGATGGTAGACTTATTTTCTGTATGATGGTAGACTTATTTTCTGTTTGATGGTAGATTTATTTTCTGTATGATGGTAGACTTATTTTCATGTTGATGTTGA